>CAJGYO010000011.1:58024757-59224757 GCA_904845875.1 Miscanthus lutarioriparius | reverse complement strand
CCTCCCCGAGGGTGGCGAAGTTCTTTGGTGGCGACGACTGCGGATGCGTGATCGCAGCATTCAACTTCACACTCGTAAGCGCGCTGGAAGGAGGTGTCGATGGTGATGACCCCATGGGGGCCCGGCATCTTCAGCTTAAGGTACATATAGTTGGGGACGGCAATGAACTTCGCGTAACACGGTCGTCCCAGGATGGCATGAAAAGTCGGAGGGAACCCCACTACGTCGAAGGTGAGGGTCTCAGTCCTGTAATTTGACCGATCCCCGAAAGTGATGGGCAGATCGATCTGTCCCAGTGGCATGGCCTGCCTACCAGGTACGACGCCATCGAAGGGTGCTCGGATGGGACGGAGGTTCGTTTGATCGATGCCCATCTCATCGAGTGTTTTGGCATACATGATGTTGAGGCCGCTGCCTCCGTCCATCAGTACCTTTGTGAGCCGTTTTGGGCCGACGATCGGGTCGACGACAAGAGGGTACCTTCCTGGGTGTGGGACAGCGCCCGGGTGGTTGGCCCGGTCGAAGGTTATGGCGGATTCTGACCATCGGAGGAAGGCAGGCGTGGTCGGTTCGGCCGTATAGACCTCCCAGCGTGCGACCTTTTGGCGGCGTTTGGAGTCGTAGGCCGCTGATCCTCCAAAGATCATGAGGGCACCATTTGGAGTCGGGAAGGTGTCGTCCTTCTCCTCGACGTCATCTATCCTAGGGGCAGGCTCCTTCCCCTGCTCTCCTTTGTTGAGGCCCCTGGTCAAGTATTTTCGCATGAGGCCACATTCCTTATATAGATGTTTGGCCGGGAAAGCGTGGTTTGGGCATGGCCCCTCGAGCATTTTTTCAAAGTGGTTTGGAGTGCCTTCCGTAGGCTTCCGTCCACGTTTACGGTCGGCATCGGCCACGAGCGAGTTGTCGCGGCGTTGTTTCTTATTATTTCTCTTGGCGGGACGGTCGGAGGTGCCTTCGTCGGCGGCCTCGTCCTGCCTTGCCTTGCCGTCGGTGCGGTCGAAGATGGCTCCGACCGCCTCCTCTCCTGAGGCATGGCTGGTGGCGATGTCCAAGAGTTCCTTGGTGGTCCACAAGCCCCTACGTCCCAGCTTGTGGACGAGGGATTCGTAGGTTGTCCTAGATAGGAAGGCTCCTATCACGTCAGCGTCGACAACGTTAGGGAGCTCGTTGCACTGCTAGGAGAAGTGCCGAATGTACCCGCGGAGGGTTTCATCGGCCTTCTGGCGGCAGTTCTTGAGGTCCCATGGGTTTCCAGGGCGTTTATACGTGCCTTGGAAGTTACCCACAAAGATCTCCATGAGATCCGCCCAACTCTGAATGGCGTTGGACGGTAGGTGCTCCAACCACGCTCGTGCCAAATCGGCCAAGAATAGCGGGAGATTGTGAATAATGAAATTGTCATCACTCGCACCACCGGCTTGGCAGGCAAGCCGATAGTCTTCGAGCCAAAGCCCGGGGTTCGATTCTCTAGAATATTTTAGGATATTGGTGGGCGGTCGGTACCTCGGGGGGAACGCAGCGTTGAGGATGTGTCGGCCAAAGGCCCGAGGGCCAGGTAGGCTGGGACTCAGGCTCCGGTCCTTGCCGCTGTCGTAGCATCCGCCGTGTCGTGGATGATAGCCGCGATGGCCTTCTTCTCTTTCGTCGCCGTGGGTGCGCCTGCGGGCGTCGATGGTGCTGCGCATGTCACGGCTGTGGCCGAGACGTTGATGTATGGGGATAGCGGAGCGCTGCCTGTTGCCTGGCGACGTCTGGTGAACAGACACGTCCTTGGCGGGACATACCGAGGGCTTGCGCTGGCTCATGTTGGGTTCACGTCATCAAGACAACGAGCTTTCCGCCTGCTGCACCGCCACACGTTCGAGCAACATGTGAATTTCTCGATGGGCGCGGCGATCCTCAGACGTCGCGGCCTCCGGAAGGCCGTGTAGCAAGGCCGTCGCTGCGGCGATGTTCTGGCTTGCCCGAGCGAAGTGAGGGAGAGTCCCATCATCGGTGAGGATCCTCCGATGCACATAATGGGCCAAGGTGCGTGCATGCCCACCGTCTCCGCGACGCTTGATCTCCTCCTCGATGTTTCGGTATTCCCGGACAAGCTGTTGCCCGGCGTCATCGATCTCTAGCTTTCATGCTCTTAGCTGCTCCATCCTTACATGAGATGGAGCCGCCGTCTCTGCCTTGATCCTAGCGTTAGGGTTGCCTATTGGGGTTGTTTCTTCTCCGGAGACGCATTGGACGTGTCCCTCGGGGGTTTGCGTCATGAAGCATTCCTGGGAAGGGTGATGGCTCCCCTTGCTGGAGTCGGAGTTGGAGGATGATTCTGGTTCCTCCGCGAGGAGCCCGTAGAGTGTCTCTAGATCGTGTTCGACTACCCCCACGAACTCGCTGTCCGTAGGCGGCTGAACCATGCATAGTGACAGAAGGTCGCCGGCGGTCGCCGCGGCGTTGCGGAGACCGAATGGAAGCGCTGTCGGGGTGCTTCATACGAGGCCTTCTGGAAATAGGGTGATGCTGCGTGAGGGCTCCCTGGATAACCGGGGTCCAAGGGAGTCGCCCCACAGGCCCTCAAGCCTCAGACGGCTGAGGTTGATGGAAGGGAGAGGGTGTGCGGCCGTGTGGGTCAGCGCCAGTTCTCCTCTTAGTGTGACGATGAAATCTAGGTCACCGAAACGCACATGTGTGCCCGGGGCCTAGCTGATTGCGTGGGTGGCCATCCGAGGCCTGGTTTGGAACACGCAAGCTCCCTACCTGGCGCGCCAACTGTCGGTATTTCGTATAAGCACCGGCAAGTAAATTTATAGTAATACGTGTTAAGCTCGGATGGTGCGCTAAAGGACACAAGATTTATACTGGTTCGGGCTAAATATCCCTACATCCAGTTTGTTGCTGCTCGTGTTATTAGCACCGTGAATGGTTCGTAGTAGGGGATACAAACGATCGAGAGAGGGACAGGTCCCAAGTCTCTGATGGAAGGGTCGAAAGGAAGCCAAGAGCTTGGTAGCAGCGTGACTAAGTGTGTCTGTTGCGTTCTTTTTTTCCTCCTCTTAGCTGGAGGAAGCGCATCCCCTTTTATAGATGAAGGGGACGGCTTTACAAGGGTCAGGGCTTAGGATCCGTGCTCTACCTAGCCTCCTTACCCATTCTGATGGGTGCGAAAGAAAGATAAGCGCCTACAATACTGTCGATGCTTCTGTAGAATGTCAGGATGGTTATAGAATAGTGCCCTGCGCAGGGTATGGGCTGGAGTACAGTGGTTTTGACTTATGAACCTCGCCCAGCCTTGCTCCGCACACCTTCTGGCTCTATGAGTCTCTATCGGAGGGACGCGGAGTTGAGGTCCGGAGTAGCGCTGTGGGCAAGGTCCTGCGATTTGGTGGACCCGAGGGGTCGAGAAGCGGGCGCCGCTCCCTTGGGTCCATAATGTGGTGACGGCATGTCCGTCATTCGTGGAGATTACAAATCCTTTTCGGGAGTGTAGTGGTTGTCGTGTATCTTCATTGGGTCCCGTGTCCCAGAGCTAAAGGCGGCGCCTACAACTCTATAGGGCGAGGAGTACGCGCCTGCAATACCTTTTGGGCTCTGCGGCGCCCGAGAGGGTCTAAAGCACCTGTTCAGTTGTTCCCTGGCAGTACCTTTCCTACCGGGGCGTAGGGTATGGTCCTTGAAGCCATGGTTGACCCGAACGTCTTGTCTTGCACTGTACCCATCATCATGAGGGAACGGGAGATAAGTTATCAGGTAAGATAAAACCAGCCTTTGGACATCGAACGGGGCAAGGTTCATCCTCGGTTGTCGGGTGAGGCGGAGCCCAGTCCTTATCCCTTGGGCGTGACCGAACCCACCCCTCAGGGGTCGGGCGAGGCGGAGTGTATCCCTCAGCCCTCGGGTGAGGCGGAGACTAGCCTTTAGCCCTGGGGTGAGGCAGGGCTGGCCCAAAGGTGTCGGGCGAGATGAAGGCCAGCCCTTTGCCCTCGGGCGAGGTGGGGCTGGCCTAAAGGCGTTGGGCGAGACGAAGGCCAGCCCTTCGCCCTCGGGCGAGGCGGGGCTGGCCTGAAGGCGTCGGGCGAGATGGAGGCCAGCCCTTTGCCCTCGGGGCCCTTTGCCCTCGGGTGAGGCGGGGTTGGTCCAAAGGCGTCGGGCAAGACAGAACCTAACTTTCGTCATTCGGGCAAGGAACGCAGCGGCGCCCTTGTCCGTCCGGAAGTTTTTAACGTTCGATGGTTATTGGTTCCACCTTCTGAGGTACCCTGGTATTAGGTCCCCGACATCAGGTATACTTAGTTCTACCCTGTTAGTATGAATAGTTCGATACCTTTAATGCTTAGTAATGCTTAGACCACTGAAAGGATAAAGATGCCCAAGGGGGGGTGAATTGGGTTAATTCTAAAAATCTTTGCAATAATTAAACCCTACGGTTAGCCCACTTCACCCCTTGTGCCTAGAAAGTGTTTCTATTGTTCTACCACACAAAAGTTTAGCAACCTATGTTCCGATCCTACTCTAGCATGGCAATTCTATGAATGTAAAGACAAGAATTGAATTGCTCAAAGTAAATACTTAAAGTAAAGAGAGAAGGAGGAATGTGGTGATGTTTTGCCAAAGTATCAGAGAGTCGCCACTCCCCACTAGTCCTCATTGAAGCACCCACACAAGGGTGTAGCTCCCCCTTGATCCGCGCAAGGATCAAGTGCTCTCTACGGGTTGATTCTTCGACACTCTGTCGTGGTGAATCACCCACAACCGCTCACAACTTGAGTTGGGTCATCCACAAGCTCTATCGGATGATCACCAAGCTCCCAATCACCACCAAGCCGTCTAGGTGATGGCGATCACCAAGAGTAACAAGCATGAACTCTCACTTGACCACGACAAGCCTAATAAGAAGGGTGGATGAACACTTTGGTACTCTTGCTTTCACTAATGAGACCTCTCACTTGGATTCTCAAATCTCAATCACCTCACTAGGACCTTGCTCTTCTTGGCACTCTTAAGGGTGTTTCTCAGCTGTTGGAATGAGCAAAAGTAATCCCTTGAGTGAATAGAGGAAGTATTTATAACCCCTCATTCAAAACGAACTATTATGTGCCTCTATGGGGTGACCAGACGCTCCAGTCAAGGTGACCGGATGCTCCGGTCAGTTCTCCCCACAACCGAGCAGTTAAGTTGTGACCGGACTCTGTCCAGCGTCCGGTCAGCACTGACCAGACGCGTCCGGTCAAAAAAATTGCCCTCTAGAACCTTACTGATGTTGACCGGACTCTAGAACCCAGCGTCCGATCACTTTGCTGCTCAGCGTTCGGTCAGTAGCCAGAACCTGACCAGCGTCTAGTCAGAACATGTCCAATCAGGATTCTCCCTCTCAGGAACCTTACTAGAGTTGACCAAACTCTGGCACCCAGCGTCCGGTCATATTTCACTCAACGTCCGGTCGCATCCAGATGACATCACCTTGATCATATGAACTGACCGGACTCTGTGCCCATGTCCGATCACACCGGAACCAACATCCAGTCAACATTTGACCCTCCATTTACTTCCAACTCGCAATCATATGTGAATGAAGTTTGCTCCAATTGATCTAAGGGCTATTTAGGAGCTACCTAGTGCTAGATTTGGCAATTGTGCACCACACCTAACCCACTAGACTCACCTAGGTCAAGCTATCCATCCATACCCCCCTTAATAGTATGGCCAAAGGAAAAACAAAGTCCTAAACTAATCTATGTGTCTCTTCAACTCCAAACGACACTTAGAACTAGTCCATCCTTAACCTTGTCGTCCATCCTTTGAAAACCGAAATAATTTCCATCGTAGGGGCATGACAACCATGATTGCCCAATCAATTGCCATTACCATGACCTAACTTAATTGCATCTGCAAAATACACGTTAGTCATAGTAATCTCATATTGTCATTAATCACCGAAACCCAATTAGGGGCCTAGATGCTTTCAATCTCCCCCTTTTTGGTGATTGATGATAATACAACCTCGAGTATGTAAAAGAGATGAGGTTTTCAACATGCTTGGTTCATATAAGCTTTTGTCAATAAGAACAAAAGAGTTAGGCAAGCTTATATGACCCAAGCCAACATGATGTACTCAATAGATATGAAATAAGCATGAGTACAAGAAATAAAGCTCATTTGCATCGGAGTAAAACGCGGAAGCAAAGCAAATGAGCATAACCAAGTGATATGACATATAAATAATTCAAAGTAGAGAGCACACATGTCACATATCACATAAATATCACAATCACATTAATATCACGATTACAATCACACTTATGTAATTCAATGCATAATAGTAAACATGAATGCATAAAAATGTATCACACATAAAAAGCCAAATATAATAGATGAGCTCCCCCTAAATATGTCGCCCCTAAGTCTAACATACTCGATCCCTCTCCCCCTCTGGCGTCAAACACCAAAACCTAAGGGTCGGTCGGTGGGACTGCAGCGGACGAGTCGGGCGCTGAGGTGTGAGGAGCGAGCTGGAACTATGTGCCACATCATCTGATCCTGAGCTCTGAGCTGGATAACCCTCTATAGCTGGAAGCGACGCAGAAGCGGTTTGGGTTAGATTAGGGACTTGTGTGGCCTGTGACTCTGTAAGTATGACTATAGCAGGTGGCTCTGATGATGCAACTGAAGAAGGGAGCATCTCTGTAGTCCCAGTAATAGGAGCAACTATGGAAGGACCAGGGACATGTAGATATGGCGGAGTAGGCTGCCCTGTCAACTCACTGAAAGTAGCACCAAGGCTCCTAGAGACTGAGGTATCTTGCACAAGCAGCGATAAAGTGTGAGCCAGTGTGAAGCCCATCATGTAGAGGTGTGAACTACAGGGCTGGCACTGGTGAGGCAAACCACTAGGACACCTGCTCTATAGGTGAAGGAAACTGTGTCGCTGGCTGTCCCTGACTCTAAAGCCCACTGGGTTGTAAAGCTGGAGCCATAGAAGTGGTGGCAGGCTGGCCAATCTGGGGTGAAGGCAGTGGCGGTGGAGCCCCAATAGCAGTAAGTACATGCAGCATAAATCCAAGTAACTGCTTGCTGCATGAGAAGCTGCTGCTGATGCATGGCCTGCTGCTGCTGCTGGATTGCCTGCTGCTATCGCTGGAACTAGTCCTGTCTGTCCTAAAACTATGCAAATGTAGCTACAGTCTCCTGGGCCTGGCGAGCCTGATCCTGCCTCATCCGCTCAAGTATAGCAAGTAGAGCGGGGTCTGTCTGTGGTGTAGGTGGAGCTGAACTAGAGCTACCGGCCTCATGGTCATGTCGTCGTAAGGAGGCTGTCGACATAGAATTTTCGTCTCTGTGCCGAGGACACACGCAGCAAGCCAGAAGGGTCCACTCAATGGAGCAGATCCGCCTAGCTTCAGCGCAAGGGTGGTCGATCCTGCACAATCCTCCCAAGACGTGCTAGTCAATTTGACCCTGAAATTGACAAGGAGAGAAAGCTTATCAGTAATTAAGGGCGGAACGTGCCGGTGTTGCCAGATAGCCCCGAATGTGCGACTCTGAGAGGCGATATGAGAGGAGATCGACTAAATAGTCAATTCCAGCATATTCATAAGAATAAATCGATTAAAACTCATGGGGTTGTGTAAGAAGAATCGGTTATCATCCAAGATAGATATAATTCGAGCAATAATTTAATCAATAGCAATAAGATATCAATGATGATTGGTTTAAACGGAGCCAATGATTACAAGTAACCGAACCCTTTTTTATACAAAGAAACAATTCAACATCACTTAACCATTTAATAAAGATAAATCTAATGAACATGCTAGATCTCATCTATCGCCATGACCAGTGGGGCATGAGGCAGAATCATGCAGGCCGTAATACAATAATAAGATCATGGGGCTAACGTATCTTTCAACTTATCTCTACTTCAATGATCTCGTAATGTGAACTGTTCGTGAGAGCGCTCGATATCGGCTAAACAGCCGATTCAGGCATAGCTCATAGTTAAGGTCATGCCTCCTCAGGAATGGATCTATCAACTAACGATCCCCACTCCATGGTGCTAACAGTGGGGTGAGAGGCAGAATCCCACAGGCTGTGATAACGAGCCATGGAATGGTTCTCGCTAACCAATAGATCTACCCAAGATTGAGCATGCCTTAACCGCACACTATGCACGATTAAGATTGATATAAAAACAGCCAATAAAAACATAACTCATCGTTTAAAATATAGATTAGATCAGTTTTAAATTAGCAAACGATGGGTTAAATAAAATATAAGGCCGATCTAGATCAATCTCAATCGGGCAAAGTGATATTGTTGTAATTAGATAAACAATGAAAACAATAAGTGACATCGGTAGCTTAATGAATCTACCAAAGACTGACATTCAAAGGTAGAGCCGATAACTTGACCTTGATCTAGTTCAAGCGGTGGGGTGTGAGGCAGAATCACACAGGCCATACTTGAACTCGGCAAGAGTCGATAACTTGCCTATACCAAAGTCGCAGTGGGGGTCAACCGGATCGATGCAGCCATATGAATAGAGGTATAAACCATGACGATACTTATAGACAAGAAGTGGAGGTCGACCGGATCGATGCAACCGTACTTGCTGAAGAACTCGCCGAGATCTACTCTACTCCTACTCCTAAGGGGGTGGCTAGAGCAGAAAAAGTAAATTGACTTGTATTTGATTGATTTCTTGTTTTTTACAATAGTCGGGGTTTGGTATTTATACCCGGAGTCTAAAAACGAACCTTATTCAAGCACGACTCAATACAATCTTTGGCAAAATAAAAACATTCCTAATTTAAAATATCTTGGACTCTAATCTTTCCCTTTTTGTAGAGTCCAGCATGTCTCATCCCAGTGCCGATCATAGCCTTTGTCGTTATCTGCTGGCACTATCTGAAGAAAGCCGATTCTAGTGCTGCATCCGAATCAACTTGTTCCAATTCGCACGCAATTGATCCCTTGCTGACATGATTCTGGGAGCTTTCGAGCCTCTAAAATCCTTCTCCCAAATTCTAGTTAGTGTAAACACATGCCCCCCAATTTTGGGATAAAAGTAATTTTATTCCAAATTTATCCTGTCTGCATCCCTGATTGGTCCATAGTCACGGTAGAGAACCTTGATCTGGGGTCCACCGTCCGTCACCGCTTGTGTCCATTCATGAGCTTATGGCCCAAAACTTTTGCAAGAGCACCACTGTTTCATGGGCATTTGGATTCATCTTTCCGGGCCGGCTATAAAACGCTCATCTGACCCTGGCGAGAGCAACTCACTACTTCAGCCATGTTTCTCTTCCATCCGTCTTTTCGAGTGCTCCCAACTCCGCTGGACCCTCCATGGTCTATCCTTTTGTTATGATGATCTTGAGCGATTAGAAGAATTCTTGTGTATGGGATGATTGTGTCACTTATTCTAGCGCTTCGTTGAGCAAGAAGACCAGCCATCACGGTTAGAAAAATTCTTGTGATATCACCTGAGTCTTCTCTCCATGCTCGCCAAGCTATTTTAGCGTTTTGTGAAGGCTAGAATATGTGGACACCTTCCTTTGTTTGTTCCATCAAATGCCTATCGGGAAAGCCACAAGCTTCTTTCCAGCGGTCTCCCAGTCACAGAGGAATTAGCTAGGTACCTGTTAGGTAGGCGGCTTTTCCCTTTCTCTTGCACAATCTTATCAATGACCCTCAGCCTTATGGGGATCCGGACTCCCTTCAATCCAAAGAAGCCTTGGTGGGTAGGTCTCTAGTCAATGTAGACTCTTTGTATCTGTCTCACAATGCTTTGTAATTTTGGGAAACGATAAGTTTGAATTTGCTACCCTTCTGTTATCCGTCCCCTGAATTCTTGGAGTGCCAATCCGTTTCCCTTTCTGATTTCAATTTCGTATCTCCTGGTGAAATCTATCTTCTCGCCTTCCTGGGCTATATAAACAGGCCTTGGCAGTGGATCCAAGTATAACTCACTTTGCCTCAAACCTTCTGCACCCTTAGCATAGTTCCTGCTTTTCCGTAGGTTAGAGATCATGGAGAACAGCAAGAGGTCTCCTGACAAGGCCTTCATTAGATCTGCATCATCGCGTCAGTGCCTTCGTCGTTAGGAGGGTGTATCCCGTGATGCCTCTGCTGCCTTGGGGAACAGGGCCGACTCCATTCGGCCTTCAGGGCCTTCCTCATCGACGGCTTGCCGCCAGCCCCCTTTCCATCAGATGAGGCAGATTGATAATGACGATCTACTTGCCTCCATTGATCGACATGGCTAGAGTCTCGTTGAGTGTTTATTCCTCGTAGAATCGGCCCTGGCCATGGTTCGATGCCGGTCACCTCATGCGGTCGATTCGGTGGAGGATAGGTTGGCCAAGGCCGAGGCTAGAATTGCGGGTGAGATACCTGTCGTAACCTCTACTTCTTTTCAATTTTGTCTCCAAGACTCTGATCACCTCCCCTTTGAATCTTTTAGATCTATCTGCCCAATTGGAGAGCCTTCGATCAGCTACGGATCATGCGGCAGGATTTGTCAATGCCAGGGGCGCCGTTCTGGTGGTTCGTTTGCATGACATCCCAAATCGTGTCAGGGAGGTTGCCCTCCATGGCGTTCATCATGGCGCTACCACGGCGTTGGCTGCCGCCCAAGCCCATTCGGGCCAAAATCTTCAGCTTCTTCCCCATGGTTTTCCAGATGCAGCATACCCTAGGGAGCAAGAGCGCTTGGTTGAGGATTTCATGAGTGTCGCCAATTCTGTAGCTTTTAATACCTTGGCCGATGATATAGTAGGCAAGGTTTTCCTCGGCCCGTAGTTTGTAATAGGCGACATTTAGCAAATATTTTTCCTGTCTTGGCACTATGCGTATTACCTTGTTTATGCTTGCTTTGCCTACACGGATGGTACGCATAGTACCGGCTTTTACTCTTCTGGGTCTACTTTCGTACCAGCAGCGATACCTTTCTGGTATCGGCTATTAGAGCTGTCAGTCGAGCGAATTGGTCGTTGAGTATTAATCCAAACGTTAGGGTAATATTCCTTCAAATATTTCCCATTGATCTGTTGAATCCTTCTTCTCCTCCTAGCATCTCCAAAATGTACCAAGCATGCAATGCCTAAGCCGATAAGTTTTACCCTAATTAGGCGACCATACTGGTTGTCTCGCCTTTTGGTCGTCATAAGTGTGTCTTCGAGAGCACTTCTGGATCAGCTGGAGAAGTCAACAGCCTGTGGGAGCCGATGTCATTTGACTGGAAATACCGAGAGCGACCCATGGTGTCCTAAACTTGAAATCTACATGTTATCGCTGATCTTGTGTAGATCCGATCATATTCTCCGTTGTTTACTCATGCTTCCTTCTTCAGCTAAAGAGCCGATTTGATATGGCCGATCCAGCTCCTTAGTTTAATCAAGTCTGAAAACAAGGCTTTTGTTAAGAGAACCCTTCGATTTCCTACCTTTTAGTTGCTCAGCGACCGTATTCCCATCGGCATTAGTGAAGCGGCGCTTCACCTTCCATTAATTGTTGTTGCCTTTTACATGTCCTGAGACGTCCATCCCTTCGCTTCAAGTCTTCAAATACCGGCTGGTGGTTTCGGCCTCGAATACACCCTTACTCGCAACTGTTTCTTCGCTCTTCTCCTCCTGTCGAAACCCTATAGCTGTTCTCTTTCTCCCTTTCGTAGATCCAATCGTTCTTCATGGCCAAAGAAGATAACCGAGGCAAGCGCGCGGCGGAGGAAATCCCAGAAGAGACTATGCCGATGAATCAGCGTCTCCGACGCATGAGGTGAGATCGACATTTCTTGTTTATGATGATGAACAGTTCTGATTCGCCTACAGGTTTGTTGTGAATGACAGTCTCCGCCCCCTTCCCAGGGCCGACAGGCCTTCTGACACCTCATCTTCTGTGCCGGTCCCGTCATCAGATTCTTCTAATTCCTACAATGGCGATGACGCCCGGCGCTATCTTCATGAGTGGAGGATGGCTCAAAACCATTACTCCGAGGCGACTTGGGAGAATGGCCAACTGGAGATTCGCCTCGGGGTTTTCCAGGCCACCCTTCACATGGCTGAGGAGGAGGCCAGCGCCGTCCAAGCGCGGCTGGCCGAATCCGACGCCTTGGTGGCGGGTAAGATGAATCCCATGAAGGCTTTTGTTCTGACTTCCATTATCTTCATCTTGACCGTCTTCTTGTTCTCGTGATTGTCAGCCTTGACAGCACAGTTGGAATCTCTTCAACTGGCAGTGAACACGGCCATAGACGTTGTCAATGTTCGGGGTTCCTCCATCGATGTTTGTCTTCAAGACGTCCTGGTCCACATTCGGGAGATCGCCCTCCATGGCATTCGTCATGGTGCGGCGATGGCGCTAACTGCAGCACAAGTCCAAATGAGGTACGAGCTTCATGCCATGGAAACATGTTTCCTAGTGGGCGATGGCCCTAAGGAGCACGAGGACCTGCTTGAAGAATTCACTATTGTAGCGGAGGCCGTAGTCGACATCACATCCGCCTAGGATGTGGTGAACAAGATCTTTGATTAGTCTGTACCTAGGGTAATCTGATGAACAAAGACTCCTGTTCCTTCATGAATGTGCCTTAGTGCAATGCTCTTGTTTATGACTATGAATGTTTCTTGCTCTTTTGCTTTTTGTTCTATAGGCGATACATATCATATCGGCTATTACTATCTTTGAAGATGTTTACTTTTTGAACTAGAGGCTATACCCTCCTGGTACCGGCTATTAGAGCCGAGAATGAATTGGCTACCAAGTGTTGATCAGACGCTAGGATAACGTCCCGCAGAACTTTCAATATAAAAGGTCGGACGAGTAATCAGCCTAGGTCAAGCGTCCTATTAAGCGAAATAGAACTTCTCTTAAGAAATCCATTAACTCTGAATCGCACTTACACTTTAACTCAACCTTCACATGCGTTGGCCTAAACCCATCTCCAAGACTTAATACTCATTTTCCTTTGATCCAGCAGCCGACGTGAAGCTGCGACTTTTCTACTAAAACAAACTCTCAGACCCGATCGCTTGCATCGGCTGTTGGCTTTCATTCCTAATTTAAGATATCTTGGACTCTAATCTTTCCCTTTTTGTAGAGTCCAGCATGTCTCGTCCCAGCGCCGATCATAGCCTTTGTCATTATCTGCTGGCGCTATCTGAAGAAAGCCGATTCTAGTGCTGCATCCGAATCAGCTTGTTCCAATTCTCACGCAATTGATCCCTTGCTGACATGATTCTAGGAGCTTTCGAGCCTCTGAAATCCTTCTCCCAAATTTTGGTGTAAACAGAGGCATCTGAGGGATATCTTGATAGTTGTCATCTAAACTATCATTGGGGTCGCTTTCGACCATCCCCTCCTACTGAGTATCTAACTGCTCCTCCTCTGTAGCTGCAATGCCCCTGATAGTCTCATCCTGCTAGGCTACAGTCTCTGGCACCTCTGGACGACGGTGTGGCTGGCTAGGTGCCCTCGGCCTGCTGTGACAGAGCATCTGGGTCAAGTTATATGTAGGGAACTCGGTGGTAGCACCAGAATACTCTGCCAACATCTCTGGAGGCCTCACTGTGACTGCCCTGTGAATTAGAAAAGTAATCCAGTGAGCATAGGGCAACTGTCGGTGACCTCTGAACCCCTCTGCAAGAGTATCCTCCATCTCTAATAGAATAAGATCCCAAATATCAAACACAGCCTGCTACATTACAGAGTTCAGTAGCCACAACTGAATGCGAGTCAAGCCCTCGTGATATTCCATCCTTGGAAGCAGGGTCCTCCTCATGATAGCATCAAGCACTCTAGTTGTAGGAGTGAGGTCTCTGGGTGTCCTGCTCGACCCCTCGCTAAATGGCTCTATGAAGCAATGGCGGACCAAATCAGTAGGAGGCACAAGATCACCATGAGGGCGTCTGGGAGGCGATGTATGACCATAGCAAACCTCATGTAGCCGAACGGGTTGCTCCTGAAGCCTGAGAATCTCCCTGACCCTAAAGCTCATCAGCTTGTAGTCTCTGCCCCTGAATGCAAAGTGAATGAATCTATGCTGCGGGTCAATCCAAAGTGTAGCATAGAACTCATGGACCCATGATGGTACATATTTGCCTATCCATCCAAGTAAATCTGTCAGCCTTGGTAGATAAGATATGTAAGAGCGAATCTGCTCTCCTGCTGCTGCTACAATGGACTCAATGGAGCAAACCTTCTAAGACCTAAAAGCAACCCCACTATTAAGATATGCATGATAAAAGTCCTCCTGCAGTGGTGCATATAAGCCCTCTAATTCACGCTCATCCCTCCTAGGCGGGAACCACTCCTCGAACTGCACAAATCTGAGCTGCTGCACCTGCTTGGCCGTGGTGGCCCTCAAATCTAGATGAGTCACTGGAGGCGGACCCTGTGGTCTAGGAGGTGGATGAGAACCCCTCTGCTGTATCTCTGGCCTTAGTGTCACCTGAGTACGGGTATGACTAGAGCGGCAAAGCTGTGGCTGAGATGCCGGCTCTGTCTCCTTGGCCTACTCTCCCTCCTAAGTCTGCTCTGCTGGCTATGGCTCCCCCTGAGGCTGAGGCTCCTCCAAAGCAACACGGCGTCCCTCAAGCATGGCAGTCCCAGCTAGACTACCATGACGACACTCAACCTGCTCAATAGTTGTCCTCTGTGCTGGTGAAAGCTGATCTACAATCTGGACTCCACTCCTAGCACCTCCTCTCTCTACACACTCTGCGGCGGTTGCAACTGCTGCTGCTCTCTCTATGTCAGCATCTACATACTTCCTCTTCTTTGTCACTAGCTTCTTCGTCGCCTTGCCTTTCACATCAGTAGGCAAGCAAGGCAGAGGCCTCGGATCCTCATCACTGGGACCACCTCCGGCGTTCTTGACACATGCCATCTGGAACGATCTGCTGCCTCGAACAAGAAACAACTATCATTGACACTTCTGAGGCTTGGCCTCGATCCGTACTCGCGAGCTTGGCCCTGAGTTAACTGACAACTACCAAAGTGACCTCAGAAACACCGACTCGCTGCACGTTAGAATAGATCAGATATATGAATAATTTCAATACACATCTAGAGATATGAAACCCTAAGAAGCAAGCAATAGATACAAAATTGAAATCGAGGGCTTGCTACTTGACGAACTGGTGAACCAAAGAGCAGAGGAACAAATCACTGGCACCACTGAAATCGGCAATTTAGGGTTAGGGTTCAAAGAAGTGGCTGATCAATGCAATGTAGGCACTACGATGGTGGTGCTGGCAATGTCGGCTCTGGGCAAGGGCGCAAGGTGCTGAGACATGGGCATGGTGGAGCTAGGGCTTGAGAGCGCGGACTGCTATGAGGTGCGGCGGCACTAGGGCGGTGGTGCTAGGGTGGTGGCGCGGGCGCAGATGTGCAGGAGCAGCGTTGGCACGTGGCTAGGGCATGGGCGCAAGGCGAGCGGTGCAGGCGTGACTCAGCTGCGCGGTGGCATGGGTGCGGCGGTGCTTGCTGCGTCGCATGGCGGCGGCGTGGAACAGGGTGCGGCGCGGCAGCTCGAGACAACAAAGTCGGCGTAGGCAGGGATGAGGATTAGGTCAGCGGTGCGACGGTTATATGGTGGGTCACCTATGATTGAATAGGAAACTGAGAAGAGTTGGAAACCCGCACAACATCTATTGATTGGGCGTTCTAGTGGCAACGACCGGATGCTGCCACCCAGAGTCTGATCGACTCCAGAGAGGTCCAAAACCTCTCGAGTCATGACCGAACGCGTCCGATCACAACTGATCGTACGCAGCTAGAGTCGGTCGATCCTATCTTTTTCTGCTTCACTTGACCGGACGCAGGATCACCTTCTGACCGGATGTAGGGAGAACACTGTTCCAGTGTCCGATCACTCCTTCGCAGCAACGGTTCACCTCCTGTGAACTGATCAGACGCTGGACTTCAGAGTCCGGTGCAGCGTCCAATCACTCTTTTCCAGCAAATCTTCAAAGTCCTTTGCGCTGCCTATTCCCAATCAAGTCCCAACTTCAATAAGACCCAAATAAACACCAATTAGGACTGATGTGAGTGACCTCTCTCAAACCCTCAAATTTTTCAAAGTATTTTGCCTTAGGCTATAATTCTTTTTAAGAAAATAGGCAATAAAAGGGTGATTGATGAGAAACGACAAAACAACATTCATGCATATGCAATGCAATACTTGAAAGTAATTCTAGTTGCTTGTCAAGTTTGATCCAAGGTTAAGCTTCTTTACACGCTTTTAGGCGGTTATCTTAACCATGTTATTCAAGCCCTAAATGCATTACCAAAGATTAAACATGTTATATATTACAATGCAATGCAAGGGACAACACCAGCTCATTTTCTAGTGAAGTTGCTAAAATCAAGCACATTGAGCTCATTCCTCAACCTACAAAATGTTGCCTCATCTAGCGGTTTAGTAAAGATATCCGCCAATTGATCCTCGGTCCTTACACCTTCTAGTGAAATATCATTCTTAGCAACATGATCTCTAAGAAAGTGATGGCGGATATCTATGTGCTTGGTGTGAGAGTGTTGAACCGGATTATTAGCAAGTTTTACCGCACTCTCATTGTCACACAAAAGAGGTACCTTTTCTAGAACTACACCATAGTCTAGCAAAGTTTGCTTCATGTAAAGTATTTGTGCACAACAAGCACCTGTGGCAATGTATTCCGCTTCGGCGGTGGACAAAGCCACACTATTTTGTTTTCTGGAGGACCAAGACACAAGTGATCTACCAAGCAAATGGCACCCTCCGGATGTGTTTTTTCTATCAACTTTGCAACCGGCATAATCCAAATCGGAATAGCCAACTAATTCAAATCTAGCTCCTTTGGGATACCAAAGACCAATGCTTGGTGTGTGCTTAAGATACCTAAGGATTCTTTTAACGGCAATCAAATGAGTTTCCCTAGGATTAGCTTGAAATCTAGCACACATACACACACTAAACATGATATCGGGCCTAGATGCGGTTAAATATAACAAGCTACCAATCATAGAGCGGTAGAGAGTTTGATCAACCGTGTTACCTTCCTCATCTAGGTCGAGATGTCCATTAGTTGGCATTGGTGTTTTAATTGGCTTACATTCATCTATTTTGAATCTCTTGAGAAGATCATTAGTATATTTCTCTTGAGAGATGAAAATCCCTTCTCTCATTTGCTTGACTTGAAAACCAAGAAAGAATGTAAGCTCTCCAATGATTGATATCTCAAACTCCTTTGACATCAATTCACCAAATTCTTTGCAAGAATCTTCATTTGATGATCCAAATATGATATCATCAACATATACTTGACAAATGAAGATATATCCATCAAGCTTCTTGGTGAATAGTGTGGTGTCGACCTTCTCAATGGTGAAGCCCTTCTCAATGAGAAAATTTCAAAGACGTTCATACCATGCTCTTGGGGCTTGCTTAAGCCCATATAGAGCCTTGGACAACCTATAAACATGATTAGGATATCTAGGGTCTTCAAACCTGGGAGATTGATCAACATAGACTAGTTCATTTATAAAGCCATTTAAAAATGCACTTTTCACATCCATTTGATATAGTTTCATTTTATGATGTGATGCATATGCAAGGAGGATACGAATGGCTTCTAGTCTTGCAACCGGTGCAAAGGTCTCTCCAAAATCCAACCCTTCAACTTGAGAGAACCCCTTTGCAACTAGTCTTGCCTTATTCCTCACAACAACGCCTTGATCATCTTGCTTGTTGCGGAACACTCACTTTGTTCCAATGACTCTTGCACCTTGTGGTTGCTCTTCAAGAGTCCAAACTTTATTGCGGGTGAAGTTATTCAACTCTTCATGCATGTCATTTATCCAATTCGGATCTTGAAGAGCTTCTTCTACCTTAGTAGGCTCAAAGCAAGAGACAAAAGAGTGATGTTCAATAAATGAAGCAAGCTTTTGAGAGCGAGTCATTACACCCTTTGATGGACTCCCTATGATGAGATCTTGTGGATGAGCTTGTAGTAGAGGTGTATTTCTTCTATCAACCACTTGAGGGGGAGGTTGTGGAGCATCAACATCTTATGCTTGTACCACCATTTGATCATGGGAGACATGAGTATCTTTATTTTCAACTCTCCCATCTTTATCACCATCTTATGGCACATTTGATGAAGGAGGTGGATTAATCACTTATACATCATCTTCATCATCTTGTGGCTTGATGTCTCCAACCGGAATATTCTTCATGGCCTCCCTCAATGGTTCATCACCTACATCATCAAGATTCTCATGTGCTCCTTGGGAGCCGTTAGATTCATCAAATTCCATATCATATGTTTCTTCAACCAAGCTGGTGGCATGATTAAATACTCTATATGCTTTGGACTTTGATGAGTAACCAACAAGAAAACCAATATCACAACATATTTGAAACTTCCCTAGGTGTTGTCGTTTCTTGTAGATGTAGCATTTGCAACCAAACACCCTAAAGAAGGAGACGACCGGCTTCTTCCCATTGAGCAACTCATAAGGTGTCTTGCCAAGAAACTTTTGAAGGAATAGGCAGTTGGATGTATAACATGCGGTGTTGATAGCTTCCGCAAATAGAGCTTCGGGGGTGTTGTACTCATCAAGCATTGTTCTTGCTAGTGAGATTAATGTCTGGTTCTTTCTCTCAACTACACTATTTTGTTGAGGAGCATATGTTGCGGAGACCTCATGCTTGATCCCAACTTCATCACAATAGGCTTTAATGTTTGTATTGTCAAATTCCTTTCCATTGTCACTTCTAATCTTCTTGAGCTTCACTTCAAACTCATTTTGTGCTCTCTTGGCAAACTTCTTGAAGCATGATGCAACTTTGGATTTATCATGAAGGAAGAACACCCATGTGTATCTTGAATAGTCATCAACAATCACAAGACAATAAAGATTTTCTCCCAAACTCTTATATGTTGTTGGTCCAAATAAGTCCATGTGAAGGAGCTCTAGCACTCTTGCTGTAGACATAAAAGCTTTTGTAGGATGAGTATTTGCAACTTGC
This sequence comes from Miscanthus lutarioriparius, assembly GCA_904845875.1. Taxonomy (NCBI): domain Eukaryota; kingdom Viridiplantae; phylum Streptophyta; class Magnoliopsida; order Poales; family Poaceae; genus Miscanthus; species Miscanthus lutarioriparius. The sequence continues at coordinate 59,205,754 of CAJGYO010000011.1, read as the reverse complement.
TTGCCGGCTTGACATGCACTACAAAGCTTGTCCTTCTCAAACTTCACATCCTTCAACCCTCTCACCAAATCATTCTTCATTAGCTTCTTGAGTGAGCTCATCCCAACATGAGCAAGTCTTCTATGCCATAGCCACCCAAGTGTTGTTTTGGTGAATAGGCATGTCTTCATGTTAGCATCTTCGGAGGTGAAGCCCACTAGATATAGGTTGTTGTATCTAAATCCCTTGATCATCATCTTTCTTGGATACAACCACTTCCTTCTCGGTAAAAAGGCATTGAAAACCAAGATCACACAATTGTCCAATGGATAGCAAGTTGAAACTCAATGAAGCAACATATATCACATTTGAGATTGAATGATCATTTGATATTGCCATTTTGCCTAATCCTTTAACTTTGCCCTTTGAATTATCTCCAAATGTGATTCTTTCTTATCCATCTACTTCTTCATCTAGTGAGGTGAACATACGAGGATCACTGGTCATATGTTGTGTGCAACCACTATCAATTACCCAATGACTTCCACCGGTCTTTTAGTTCGCCTACACATAAGAGATCAAGCTTTAGGAACACAAACTTGCTGAGGGCCCTTGACTTTCTCAACAAGTAACTTTGCAACTCAAATTTTCTTAGCTCTATTCTTGTTGGGAGGTCCTAAGAACATAACTTTCATCTTTCCACTAGAGTCCTTTCTAAGCATGTAATGAGCATTGAAAGCAAAGGGTCTAGCATGCTTGGGCAAGGGTTGTGGTGGTAGAGTTTAACACTCATGGGCAAACTGGCCTTCTTGTCCACACTCAAAACACCTCTTTGGCTTTGGCTTTAACTTGTGTTGTTGTTGTTGAGCTTGAGCCTTCTTCTCTTGGTTTGCCAAATACCCAATGCCACTTCTATCCATCTTCATGATGGTGTTCATTAGTAGCTCACTTTGAAGATGCTTGCCTCTTGTGAACTTGCTCAATCCAATCTTGAGATGCTCTTTCTCCAACTTGAGCTTCTTGTTCTCTTCCTTGAGTGCATCATTATTTTTTTCTTCCTTAAGTTTCTTGTTCTCTTCTTTGAGCTTCTCATTCTCAAGAATCAAATCACCATCATGATCAAGAGTTTCTAGTACTATAGTGTTGGTGGTTTTGAGCTTTTCAAGATCTTTCTTAAGCTTTTCATTATCATGCTTGAGCTTGACATACTCATCATAGTTGTCGGTTTCAACCACTTGCTTGCCTTTGCCACTAGATCCTTGCTCAATGCTCTCAACAATTAAATCATCACATGATGTAGCTATATCAATCTTAACAACATCGTTAGTAGCATCATGTGGCTCATTGGATAAAAATTCTTGAGCAATATCAAGATTGTCATGATTGATCTTGAGAGTTGTATATTCTTCTTTTAGCATATTGTGGCTAATGATGAGCTCATTATGTATCCTCTCAAGTTTATCATGTTTTTCTTTAAGCTCTTTCTTAGAAGATTTGAGCTCCTTGAGTTTGGAAGACATAGTATCATTTGCTTCTCTAAGCTCAACACTAGCCTTTTCTGCTATATCACATTTAGCTAAAAGAGAATCATTCTTAGCTTCTAGCTTGTCATTCTTAGCTCTAGTCTTTCTAATGGTCTTAGTGTATTGATTTAGCAATTTAACAAGATCATCATATGAAGGTGATTCAAATTCATCATCATCACTATCATCATTGTTAGCATGATCATCACCACTACTATCATCATCATTTGATACCTTTTGCTCACCCTTGGCCATAAGGCATAGGTGTGTAGAGGATGATGGTGGTGGTGTCGGTGAAGATGATGAAGAGTCAATCACAATGGCGGCCACCTTCTCATTATCACTATCATCATCGAATGAGCAACTTGATGAATCAATGTCCGTGAGCCAATCACCGACGATGTATGCCTTCCCATTTTTCTTCTTCTTGTGGAAGTCCTTCTTCTTGCCATCCTTCTTCTTGTATGGCTTGTTTTTCTTCTTCTCATCTTTGTAACACCCTAGGTGTTTAGGCTTCCACTAAATTGCATGTCATTTCATAAACATGTGCATTATCTATGTCATCATGTCATTATCATTGAAACATACATATGCAACATTTTAAATTGTATGTGTATCATGCTTGATTGCTTAGAGTGGTAGTAGTGCAACATGTGAATGTAACATGAAACTCTCATACTTGGAAACATGGCAATATGGTAGTAATGTGGCAATTATAAAATGACAACAAGGTCTTGAAACATGTGAAACATTGCATTGCAACATATGAATGAATTGCTTGTTTTACTTTCTTTATCACATGTGATCATTAGAAGTGGTATAACAATTTTGTAAAGTGGTTGATCATGGTCTATTACACCTTAACTATACTTAGGTTACTTGTTGGGACATTGTTCATGTAGATCAAAATGACCAAAATGCCCTCAAGTGCATGTTTGACTTGAATTGACCCTTGGAGTGTCATCGTTTGACTGATTCAAAAGTCCAACTTAGAGATTTTGCATGGCTGTGCACTCTTTACCAAAGTTGTAGCTAATTTATCAAGGAACAAAAGTTGTTTTATGACCAACTCATGAAAATGGCTAGAACATGCTCAAACATGGCCCACAAGTCAGAAGTACATGCTGATTTCAGACTTAGGAATTTTTCTAAGTCCTTAACTGTGTTGCAGTTTCATGTACCCAACTTTGTCACCTTGTATCTCCCTAACCAAGCCAAACCAGCTTGAGCTCCAGTGGAAAGAGTTCTAGTTCACGTATAGATGAACAACTTTGTTAACTATGGCATAGTCTAGATCGCCACGGATTAGGAGTTAATCATCATCGAATACGTGCTGTCAGTCATCACCATCGAACGTTGAATCGCGTTTTTCAGAAAATGTTCAGTGAACGTGGCCGACCGATTCAGAAAAACGACGCCACGTGGCGCCACCCGTCGCCGCTCGCCTGAGCACGCAGGCCACGCGCCGTGGATGCCCTGGCGCGGACAGCCGCGTCTTGAAGCCCCCAGCGCCTGCCCACCGAGTCGCCGTTCCATTTTTGCATTCCCTCTCCTTCCTCCGCGCGCACGGCGACCGGGACACCGTGACACCGCCGAGCCAAATCCACCATCACCGAGCTCCATTAACTAATTCGTCCAAGCCACAGCACCTTCGTGACCCTCTCTACGCCTGAGACACCACCGCCACTCCATTTTTCGCCTCAGGTAGATCTCCTCGTGAGCGCGGCTCCACCAGGTCGCCATGACCACCGCCGGCAGAGCTCGCACCTAGCCGTGCTGCTCGAGCTCCTTATCGCCCCTTCTCTCCCTTGCGCTAGCCTCTGGGTGGGACACGGAAGCTCGTTGAGTGTGCCACTAGGGCCGTGACGTCGTAGCTTCGCCGGAGCCGGCCGTGCCGTGGCCGAGCGCCGCCGTGGCCATCGCCACCCCTCCTAGTTGCTTCAATAGCTGCGAATAAGGTTTCCCCTAGGTCCGCTAGGGTGAGGCGAACCCGTAGGCCCCGTTGATCTCGCCGGAGAAGCCACCGACGACGAGTCCCGCCGTCGTCTTCCTCCGTCCCCTGCTTCTCTCGCTGACGCGCGGGTCCACCCTGTCAGCCGCTGACGCGCGCGGCGGGAGCAAGCTGGGCTGCGCCGCGTCTTGGGCCGCGCCAGTGCGCTTCGCGGGCCGCCGTTTCCTCGGGCCGGCCCAACATCAGTGAAATGGTTTCCTTATTTGTTTTGTTTATTTTTGTTTTCACATATTTGTGTGCATGATTCAAAAATAGGTATTTCCTAGTTGGTAGATCCAAATGCTATGGTTCCAATTTTGTTAAGTTCCTGGTCATGTCTAGTATTTAACAAAAATATTATATGAGCACATGTTTTAGAAATTTTTGATGAATTAAATAGGACTTTGAAATGTGTTTTTAGATGCATCCAAACTTGTTTGAATTTTATCTTGAGTTTCTGTGGTCCAAAAATTATGAAATTTTGTGGGTAGTCTATTATTGCTTATTAGAAGCTCTGGTTAAAATTTCAGAGCTAGTGCATGTGTAGTTTTTAAGTTATAGAATTTCTTTTTATTAATGGGTGGATCTTGTGTGTGAATTTTCATAATTTTTCTATAGATCCAGTGAAGGTAAAATTTGATGAGTGCTATTCTTATGCTAGAATGATGCTAGGAAAAATGGGAAATCTGTTGCTTGACACTTTTTAATAAGGTTTCCTAATTATGCTAGAAATAGACATGTCATCTGTTATTTTAGATAAAGCAAGTTCTACTTGGCCAATGGCTTTGAAATTTTTATGGTAGTCTATGTGCAGCATGAGATAGCTACTGTAAGTTTTGTAGATTTTTATGAATAGTTTTACTATATATTGCTTAAATCACCTAATTAACTAAATAAATTGGAAAAGGATATTAAATAAATTATTTAGAAGTTGGCACTATACTTTCTGATGTTTCTTAGGTATGAAAAATAAGTTGGTAAACTTGGATTGATCAAATTATGCTTTTGCACAATCATTAATTAATTAAGTTAGTAACCCTGTTATTTACGGACAGATTCTAAGTTTACTGGAACTTGATTTGGTTAACTTAAGAATCATGCTTTGATGTTTACAAATGAATTGTAGAAAATTTCATAAGCTTTCCAGAATGTCCTCTTGCAAGTCATTTGGATTTGTAGAACTCTGGTTGTGATTGGATTAAGGGACTATTTGTATGCATATGAAACTTTAAATGTTAACTTATGTATACCTTTACTATTCTAAGTTGTGGTAATGTTCCTAGGTGTTAGGCCTTTAACTGAAGATGAGCATCTTTATCTTAGGTTATGCAAGTTAGGTAAGTTGATCTTGTTCTTTAAGTTAAGTAGATACATGCTTTAAGTGATTTGAATAGAGCTAATTACTCGATGAAGCGAGTGTCCAATTGATGCTTTTCGTAAACACTCACCGTGTGATTCATTCATCATGAGCATCATGTCATTCCTTATGCATCCATGATATTTATCTTTTGCATCGGCATGCAATAGGTGTACCGAAAGGAGTACCCTGCTGGAATTGAGGAACCGAGCTGAAAGCAAAGAAGCCGACGCCGGAGATTAGGAGGAGGAGCCTTCAGGAGAAGTGCCAGACGAGGTCGCCGTTGAGTGCCCGGACCACCATCCTTGCAACTTTGTGAAAGGCAAGCCCCGGAGCATATTAAGCCTCCTAATTTCCGAAATGCAGTTATAGTATTATTGTTACATATATATATTGTTGCATTAAGTTTAGGTGTTGGATGCAAACAATTGCTGCATTGGTTACCCAATCCTTGTCCAGATATTGTTACCCTGAATCCTATGTAGCTTAGACTCGAGTAGTGCTTAGCCCAGCTTAAATGTGGTAGAAGTCAGGTGATTTCCTGTCACCTGCGAGATATAGGAAGATACATGTGGCACGGTTGGCTATACTTGCTATTGTGGAAAAGAACCAGTCTTAATTTGAAATGAAGACCAGACGGAGGCTTGCCGGTTTGCAGTGACTCCGTCTGTGTCGCTTAAGGACTGATTCTTGGAGCATTTCCTGTTCATGTTGAACGCATGCCTCTCTCTTAGTTGGCCGTGTCCGATGACCGACCGCGAAGCCGAGTAGCTCACCTCAGGCCGGGAGTCGATAAGTATAAAGTGCGCCTCGGAAGGGAGCCGTAGGCGTGAGTCCAAGGGCAAGTGATTTAAAAGTCCTGATCGTCCTGGCAGAAGGGTAATCCCTGAGAGTGCTGGCGCTGATCGAACCCGTGAATTTGGTTCCTAAGATGTTCCAAAGGTGACCCACGGCTACCCTTGCAAAGTATGCCAGGGTGAGAGTTAGGAATACCCCCTCAGCTGAGTTGTAATTCGATTCGAGTCGCCGTCTCTCCCGGTTAGTGAGAACTTGACGGGCTTATCTCCAATGTAGATACACTTAATAACTTAATGGTTCGGAAATGATGATATGATGATGACAGCCTTATTATAAGTGCTATGGTTAATATTGTTTGCTCCTAATAAGTGAGTGCTCTAGTACAAGTGCTAATCTAGTGGACAGGTAAATGATGATAAGCTTGATGCTAAGTTTAAATTGGTTACTATAATCATAAGCTCTTTTATGCAACTGTGTCCAGCTAGCCCACCTGAAAAGCCTTGCATGATCCTTGGTGTCTTTTATTTTTGGTTTTGACGGGTAAGTCTAGCTGAGTACCTTCTCGTACTCAGGGTTTATCTCCCACCATTGCGAGATGACCCGGTTCTTCTTTGGTTGTCGCAAGTCTCGCCTTCTCCCAAACTGGGATGAAGACTAGGCCATTGGGCGCGGTCTCTACTAGTTCATGCACCTGATAATGCTTTTGTGGGACATGACTCTGATCTGGCAATGTATTTGAAACTATGAAGTTATGTACTAAACTATGTTGCTTCCGCGCATTTAAACTTGGTTTGTAATATTTTATTTGAACTCTGATGGATGTAATCCGAATGCTACTTATGAAATGTTGTAACGGATGATGTGTTGTGTTGAATCACTACGATCTTGGTTTGTATGTCGAGAGTTGGTTGAAATCCTTCGTGATTTCCGGTCTCACCGGGATTATGGGAGCTTAAGTACATGTGAATTTGATCGCTCGGTGATTGTTTTTTGTACTTACGTTCTTATGATTTGGTCGGTTTCACATACGGTGGCATCGAGCAAGATTCGACACTAAACATGTCATTTGTGTATTTAAAACAAAAGTATTTGTGAAAATCCTAAATTAAATAATAAGTATTGCCAGTGGTCATATCCCTTATGCCCAAATAAGGACTCTTAGGTGGCTTATTAAGTACTAACTTGGGGGTTCCTACTTGTTTCTGTTTCGTCGTCCATACGGCGTGCTATTGTATGGATGCCATCCGCTTGGGTGGTAATGTTTGGATCAAATACCTCTACGCCCTGGTAAGTGGGAGTTGTGAGAGTATGATCGTCCAACCGTCGGTCTAGGGGAGAGTAGTTGTGGTTGCTCACATACTTACATGTTCAATCATGTATCTATGAGAGTACTTAAATGTGGGTATCTCTAATGGGTAGCTGTGATACTAGAGTATATGCATCGGGGGATGTATGTATGAAAGTATTTAGTTCACTGCTTGCTTTTATGCATTTTGGGAAATTACTGGGCTGAAATGAAATTTTCTACAGGTACACTAACAACGTATCGTTGTAGATCGACTAGCTAACGTATACAAGAGAACGTATGTATGCCACCGTATATTTCGCTAGCCTTTAAATTTTTCTAGGATTGTGAGGACGTACGGATCGTGCATGCATCATGTTCAAGCATACATGGCATTTCTTGCATTACTCCCTCCGTTAAAATATGATTGTCCTGACTAATTAAATTTCGTATCCCTTAAATGATTCTCCCCTTACGTTGTAACTTTTGCTACAGATGGCGCGCACGAAGCTCACTGCTCGCAAGTCCGCTGGAGGCAGGGCGCCTCGTCACCGTTTAGCTCCTCGTGAGCCCCGTCCTAAGCCTACTGAGGCGGAAAGGCTGAGGACAGAGCTAGCCCGGGTGACCGCTGAGAGGAATGCGGCTCAGCACCGCTTGGAGCAAGTAACGCAGGAAAGGGACCAAGAGACCCTTGAGGTTCAGAGGTTGACAGTTGCTCACCGCAACTGTGAACGCATGTTGATTCACGTGATGAACCAACGGAATGAAGCCTGGCACGAGGAGAATGTGTTGAGAGCGCGATAGGTAGAGCTAGAGCAGCAAGTGGCAGTTGCTGAGGAGTACAATGACAATCTCCATGAGGAGGTTCACCTGTTACACAATCAACTTCACCCTCTCCTGCCACCTGATGATGAGGATGAGATGGGCTCTGGTGTCATCATGGCAGAAGGTGATGATGACATGGAGGTCAATGGACCTGAGGACATTCCACCTGATGAGGAGGAAGATGAGGAGTTAGAGCCTGCTAGTGATGAAGATGGAGGAGAGATCTTGACATCGACTCCGAGGACGATGCGTAGTTTAGCTTACTACTTAGCTAATGCGCAAGAGCTAGTCTTTTGTTGATCCTCATGCATGAACGAGTAGCTTTGTAATAAGTTAATTGTTGGGATGTAATATCGAACCATAAGTTATCTTTGGATGTAAGTTTGGAACCACTATGGCTTGGATGTAACCTATCGAACGTATTATGCTTCACGTATGTGAGCCTTTGATGAATTTCATCTTTGCGGTCTATGGATCTCGTTGTTGGTTAAGTTCATCGCATTTATGTGTCAATTGACGCGCTTGATGAGTTGTGTGGTTGTGATGAATGATTGTGCCTCTGTTGATTATATAAATGCATTCCCTCCAATGGACTCAGTTTGGCATAATTATACGGTTCATCTACAAAAATTTCCACATCGTCAGTGCTCATTGGCTATACATTTTGCAGATGGCTCATAACCTTCGTCGCGGTCGTGGCATGGGAAATGAGGAACAACCACCTCCACCACCGCCCACACTAGCTGAGCTAATGCGCATAGGGTTGTGGGAAAGTCGGTAGCATGTTAGCTGAGGCTATGCGTCCGATGGCTAACCGTGAGGATCGGCATGTCCGCTTGAGGACCCGAGCCGAACCAAAGACAAGAGACTTTAAGGACTTCATGGATACAAAGCCTCCTATCTTTCGTGAGGCAGAAGAACCATTACAAGTTGATGAATGGTTGAGCACGATAGAGCAAAGGTTTAGATTGCTCCGTTTGACTGAAGGTATGAAGGCCACATATGCAGGACACCAGCTCCAAGGCCCGGCAGGCATCTGGTGGACCCATCACAGGACCACCTTCCCTGCAAATGTTGAGATAGTTTGGGGTCAGTTTCAGGCAGCTTTCAGAGGACACTTTATCCCTCCTGGTCTCATGGCCATTAAGCATACTGAGTTTATGAAGCTCACCCAAGGCAACAAGAGTCTCAATGAGTACCTCCAGGCATTCAACAACCTGGCAAGGTATGCTCCCGAGTTCATCGATACTGATGCCAAGAGAATAGCTAGCTTCAAGAGGGGACTTTCCCCAAAACTGATGAAGTCAATGGGCAACTGCAAGTGTGTCACCTTCAATGAGTTTATCAGTGACACTCTGACTCAGGAAAATAATGACAAAATTTATGCTGCTTCCAAGAACCGCAAAAGAAACTTTGAGGCAGGTGCTTCTCAGTCTAAGGCACCAATGGTATCCAAGACCCAGTACCATCCACCCAATGCTAATGTCCGGTACCACCCACCTCAGAAGAAGAATCAAGCTAAAACTGGTTTTTGCAAGGGGTACACAATTTCCTTGCCAAAGAATACCTCTGGGTAGGGCAGCTCCAATGTCCCACCGCCTAACAGCCGCGTTGGGCTGTAACCAGCCTGGTCATTGGGCAAATAGATGTCCCCATCCTCCCAAGAATGCTCAAGGAAACGTCCGTCAGGGGCGTGTTCACTACACTACTGTGGAGGAAATTCCTGCTAGTGAAGTGGTCACCGCTGGTAAGTTTCTTGTTAATGATCACCCTGCAGTTGTGCTCTTTGATTTGGGTGCTTCACATTCCTTTGTGAGTTCTACTTTTGCATCTAAGCATAAGATGAATGTGATTACAATTGTCAAGGGTGGTTATTGTATTAGTGCTGGTGGGAATAATATCATGACTAACCAAGTAGTAAAAGATGTAAAGCTGGAAATTGGGGATCGAGAGTTCCTTATGGATCTTGTAGTTCTACCGGGGTAGGAATTGATATAATCCTAGGAATGAAGTGGATGAGTGGGAATGGAGTGTTGATCGATCACGTCAACCCGTGTGGTAATGTTGAGGATCCTGTGGATAAGAAGGGTTTTCTAAGTGCAGTTACCTCATGATATCTCTATTCACAATATAGCCAATGCTACCCTAGCCAAAGCCATTGAGGATCTACCAGTTGTCTGTGAGTTTCCAGATGTCTTCCCTGATGACTTGCTTGGATTACCTCCGGACCGTGATGTAGAATTCAAGATAGAACTCATTAAAGCACGGCTCCTATTTCTTGAAGGCCCTATAGAATCTTTGCCCAATGAGTTGGGTGAGTGAAGAGTCAGTTGAATGAGCTATTGAAGAAAGGTTTGATCCGGCCTAGTTCTTCTCCTTGGGGTTGTCCGGCTATATTTGTGAAGAAGAAGGATGAGTCTCTATGCATGTGTGTGGATTATCGTCCCTAAATCATGTTACCATCAAGAACAAATACCCTCTTCCTCGCATCGATATTCATTTGATCGACTCTCTAAAGCTAAGGTATTCTCCAAGATCGATTTGAGGTCCGGTTACCATCAGATCAAAATTCATCCCGAAGATATACCTAAGACGACTTTCTCTACTCGTTATGGCTTGTTCGAGTACCTTGTCATGTCCTTTGGGTTGACAAATGCTAAAGCACACTTTATGTACCGATGAATTTCGTATTCATGCGAATTGGACAAGTTTGTCATCGTGTTCATTGATGATATCCTGGTATATTCTCGAGAATGAAGAAGAGCATCTTTGAACATCGAGAATTGTCTTAACTTCGTTTTGCGTGACAACCAACTTTATGCTAAGTTCAGCAAGTGTGAATTCTGGTTGAACAAGATACCTTTTCTAGGTCATGTGTTATCCGGTGATGGAATTTGGTTGACCCTACGAAGGTGCAAGAAGTCCTTGAGTGGAAGGCACCTACTACGGTCCATTGAAGTCCGAAGTTTCTTGGGTTTGGTGGCTATTATCGTCACTTTATCCCGGATTTCTTAAAATCGCCAAGCCCATGACTCGACTACTTCAAAAGATGAGAAGTTTGTATGCGGACTCCGAAGTGTGAAGAGGCTTTCCACACTTTGCGGACCTTGCTAACCTCTGCTCTGTATTGCACACAACGACATCGAAAAGCCTTTTGATGTCTATTGTGATGCATGTGGCACCGGTTTGGGGTGTGTTCTTATACTGGGAAGGCCGAGTAATTGCTTATGCTTCGGCGCCGACTTGAAAGCATGAAGTCAAATATCCTACCCATGACTTAGAGCTAGCCAGCATGATTGTTCATGCCATGAAGATTTGGAGACATTACTTGCTAGATAATGTGTGCAACATCTATACTGACCATAAAAGCCTCAAGTACATCTTTACTCAACCCGAGTTGAACATGCGTCAACGGCGATGGTTAGAATTGATCAAAGACTACAACCTTCAAGTGCACTACCATCCTGGTAAGGCAAATGTGGTTGCTGATGCCTTAAGCAGAAAGGCCCATTGCAATTCCTTGGTTAGTGAAGACTTTCATCTGGCACACCTCCTGCATCCTGTAGTACTCCACAATATCACTGTGGATTGCTCTCTTAGAAGTCGAATTATCGAACTCCAGAAGACTGATGTGGGTGTGTTTCACATCAAGCAGAAGATGAAAGAGAAAGAGACCAAGCACTTTAGGGTCGATGACAAAGGAATTCTCTGGTTTAATGATAGACTTGTGGTACCCAAAGATAAAGAACTTAGAAATCAAATTATGGCTGAAGCCCATTCTTCTAAATTGTCCATCCATCCTGGTAGTAGTAAAATGTATCAAGATCTCAAGCTGTATTATTGGTGGACCAAGATGAAGAAAGAAATCGCAGCTTACGTGGCAAGGTGTGATAACTGTTGCAGAGTCAAGGCTATTCACATAAGGCCCGGATTATTACAGCCACTCTCTATTCCTGGCTGGAAGTGGGAAGAAATTAGTATGGATTTTATTGTTGGATTACCCACTACCAAAAAGGGTTGTGATTCCATCTGGGTTATCGTAGATCGTCTAACTAAATCTGCTCACTTTATTCCGGTCAAGTCTACATATCACCCGCACAATTATGCTGAGATTTACTTCCAACAAGTGGTCCGTCTTCATGGCGTACCCAAATCCATTGTTTCTGATAGAGGACCGCAATTCACGGCTCGCTTTTGGGAGTGCTTACATCAGAATCTTGGCACTCATCTAATCCGCAGTTCTGCCTATCATCCGCAAACATCAGGACAGACTGAGCGTGTTAATCAAATTCTTGAAGACATGCTTAGAGCTTGTCTTATCTCTTGCAAAGGCTCTTGGGAAGACTGGTTACCTCTCGCTGAATTCTCTTATAACAACAGTTATCAAGAGAGTATCAAAATGGCTCCTTTTGAAGCTCTTTATGGCCGCAAGTGTAGAACTCCTTTGAACTGGGTGGAACCCGGGGAAAGAAGATTCTATGGTATTGACTTTGTAAAAGAAGCCGAAGAGCAAGTCCGAACTATACAGAAGAATATGACTGCCGCACAGGCTAGACAAAAGAGCTATGCTGACAAGAGAAGAAAACCTATTGAGTTTGAAGTAGGTGATCATGTTTATTTGAAGGTATCCCCTATGAAAGGAGTCAAGCGTTTTGGAATTAAAAGGAAGCTTGAGCCTCGATATGTTGGACCCTACCGCATTATCGAGAAAAGTGGAAGAGTAGCATATAAGCTCGATCTACCCCGTGAGATGGGAGCTATATTCCCGGTATTCCATGTGTCCCAGCTGAAGAAGTGTCTTCGTATTCCCAAGGAAAGAATAGCAACAAGGAAAGTCAACTTGAAATCTGATCTTTCTTATGAGGAAAAGCCCGTGCAAGTTCTAGATACTCAAGAAAGAGTGACTCGTACACGAGTGGTTAAATTATACAAGGTAGTTTGGAGTAATCATAGTGAACGGGATGCAACTTGGGAGCGGGAAGATTATTTAAATGAAAACTATCCAGCTTTCTATACTGATTGGTACGCTTTCCAAATCTCGGGACGAGATTTTTCTAAGGGGGGAGGGCTGTAACACCCTAGGTGTTTAGGCTTCCACTAAATTGCATGTCATTTCATAAACATGTGCATTATCTATGTCATCATGTTATTATCATTGAAACATACATATGCAACATTTTAAATTGTATGTGTTTCATGCTTTATTGCTTAGAGTGGTAGTAGTGCAACATGTGAATGTAACATGAAACTCTCATACTTGGAAACATGGCAATATGGTAGTAATGTGGCAATTATAAAATGACAACAAGGTCTTGAAACATGTGAAACATTGCATTGCAACATATGAATGAATTGCTTGTTTTACTTTCTTTATCACATGTGATCATTAGAAGTGGTATAACAATTTTGTAAAGTGGTTGATCATGGTCTATTACACCTTAACTATACTTAGGTTACTTGTTGGGACATTGTTCATGTAGATCAAAATGACCAAAATGCCCTCAAGTGCATGTTTGACTTGAATTGACCCTTGGAGTGTCATCGTTTGACTGATTCAAAAGTCCAACTTAGAGATTTTGCATGGCTGTGCACTCTTTACCAAAGTTGTAGCTAATTTATCAAGGAACAAAAGTTGTTTTATGACCAACTCATGAAAATGGCTAGAACATGCTCAAACATGGCCCACAAGTCAGAAGTACATGCTGATTTCAGACTTAGGAATTTTTCTAAGTCCTTAACTGTGTTGCAGTTTCATGTACCCAACTTTATCACCTTGTATCTCCCTAACCAAGCCAAACCAGCTTGAGCTCCAGTGGAAAGAGTTGTAGTTCACGTATAGATGAGCAACTTTGTTAACTATGGCATAGTCTAGATCACCACGGATTAGGAGTTAATCATCGTCGAATACGTGCTGTCAGTCATCACCATCGAACGTTGAATCGCGTTTTTCAGAAAATGTTCAGTGAACGTGGCTGACCGATTCAGAAAAACGACGCCGCGTGGCGCCACCCGTCGCCGCTCGCCTGAGCGTGCAGGCCACGCGCCGTGGACGCCCTGGCGTGGACAGCCGCGTCTTGAAGCCCCCACCGCCTGCCCGCCGAGTCGCCGTTCCATTTTTGCATTCCCTCTCCTTCCTCCGCGCACACGGCGACCGGGACACCGTGACACCACCGAGCCAAATCCACCATCACTGAGCTCCATTAACTAATTCGTCCAAGCCACAGCACCTTCGTGACCCTCTCTACGCCGAGACACCACCGCCACTCCATTTTTTGCCTCGGTAGATCTCCTCGTGGAGCTGGCTCCACCAGGTCGCCATGACCACCGCCGTGAGCTTCGCACCTGCCCGTCTTTGCTTTCGAGCTCCTTATCGCCTTCTCTCCCATGCGCTAGCCTCTGGGTGGGACACGGAAGCTTCGTTGAGTGTGCCACTAGGGCCGTGACGTCGTAGCTTTCACGGAGCCGGCCGTGCGTGCCGTGGCCGAAGCCGCCGCCGTGGCCATCGCCACCCCTCCTAGTTGCTTCAATAGCTGCGAATAAGGTTTCCCCTAGGTCCGCTAGGGGTGAGGCGAACCCGTGAGGCCCGTTGATCTCGCCGGAGAAGCCACCGACGGCGAGTCCCGCCGTCCATCTTCCTCCGTCCCTCGCTTCTCTCCGACGCTTGGGTCCACCTATCGCCGGCCTGACTGTGCACACAAGAAGCAAGCTAGGTATTGCATGGCAGCGTCTTGGGCGCGCCAGTCACAGGCCATGAACGCCGTTTTTCTCGGGCCGGCCCAACATCAGTGAAATGGTTTCCTTATTTGTTTTGTTTATTTTGTTTTCACTGATTTGTGTGCATGATTCAAAAATAGGTATTTCAGTAGTTGGTAGATCCAAATGCTATGGTTCCAATTTTGTTAAGTTCTGGTCATGTCTAGTATTTAACAAAAATATTATATGAGCACATGTTTTAGAAATTTTGATGAATTAAATAGGACTTTGAAATGTGTTTTTAGATGCATCCAAACTTGTTTGAATTTTATCTTGAGTTTCTGTGGTCCAAAAATTATGAAATTTTGTGGGTAGTCTATTATTGCTTATTAGAAGCTCTGGTTAAAATTTCAGAGCTAGTGCATGTGTAGTTTTTAAGTTATAGAATTTCTTTTTATTAATGGGTGGATCTTGTGTGTGAATTTTCATAATTTTTCTATAGATCCAGTGAAGGTAAAATTTGATGAGTGCTATTCTTATGCTAGAATGATGCTAGGAAAAATGGGAAATCTGTTGCTTGACACTTTTTAATAAGGTTTCCTAATTATGCTAGAAATAGACATGTCATCTGTTATTTTAGATAAAGCAAGTTCTACTTGGCCAATGGCTTTGAAATTTTTATGGTAGTCTATGTGCAGCATGAGATAGCTACTGTAATTTTTGTAGATTTTTATGAATAGTTTTACTATATATTGCTTAAATCACCTAATTAACTAAATAAATTGGAAAAGGATATTAAATAAATTATTTAGAAGTTGGCACTATACTTTCTGATGTTTCTTAGGTATGAAAAATAAGTTGGTAAACTTGGATTGATCAAATTATGCTTTTGCACAATCATTAATTAATTAAGTTAGTAACCCTGTCATTTCTGGACAGATTCTAAGTTTACTGGAACTTGATTTGGTTAACTTAAGAATCATGCTTTGATGTTTACAAATGAATTGTAGAAAATTTCATAAGCTTTCCAGAATGTCCTCTTGCAAGTCATTTGGATTTGTAGAACTCTGGTTGTGATTGGATTAAGGGACTATTTGTATGCATATGAAACTTTAAATGTTAACTTATGTATACCTTTACTATTCTAAGTTGTGGTAATGTTCCTAGGTGTTAGGCCTTTAACTGAAGATGAGCATCTTTATCTTAGGTTATGCAAGTTAGGTAAGTTGATCTTGTTCTTTAAGTTAAGTAGATACATGCTTTAAGTGATTTGAATAGAGCTAATTACTCGAGTAAACGAGTGTCCAGTGATGCTTTCGTAAACACTCACTGTGATTCATTCATCATGAGCATCATGTCATTCCTTGTGCATCCATGATATTTATCTTTTGCATCGGCATGCAATAGTGTACCGGAAGGAGTAACCCTGCTGGAATTCGAGGAACCGAAAGCGAGCAAAGAAGAAATGACGCCGGAGATTCGGAGGAGGAGCGACCTTCGGGAGAAGTGCCAGACGAGGTCGCCGTTGAGTGCCGGACCACCGTCCTTGCAACTTTGTGAAAGGCAAGCCCGGAGCATATTAAGCCTCCTAATTTCAAATGCGATTCTGATATTATTGTTACATATATATATTGTTGCATTAAGTTTAGGTGTTGGATGCAAACAATTGCTGCATTGGTTACCCAATCCTTATCTAGATATTGTTACCCTGAATCCTATGTAGCTTAGGCTCGAGTAGTGCTTAGCCCAGCTTAAACGCGGTAGAAGTCAGGTGATTTCCTGTCACCTGCGAGATATAGGAAGATACATGTGGCACGGTTGGCTATACTTGCTATCGTGGAAAAGAACCAGTCTTAATTTGAAATGAAGACCAGACGGAGGCTTGCCGGTTTGCAGTGACTCCGTCTGTGTCGCTTAAGGACTGATTCTTGGAGCATTTCCTGTTCATGTTGAACGCATGCCTCTCTCTTAGTTGGTCAGTGTCCGATGACCCGACCCATGGCCGAGTAGCTCACCTCAGGCCGGGAGTCGATAAGTATAAAGTGCGCCTCGGAAGGGAGCCGTAGGCATGAGTCCAAGGGTAGGTGATTTAAAAGTCCTGATCGTCCTGGCAGAAGGGTAATCCCTGAGAGTGCTGGCGCTGATCGAACCCTTGAATTTGGTTCCTGAGATGTTCCAAAGGTGACCCACGGCTACCCTTGCAAAGTATGCTAGGATGAGAGTTAGGAATACCCCCTCAGCTGAGTTGTAATTCGATTCGAGTCGCCGTCTCTCCTGGTTAGTGAGAACTTGACGGGCTTATCTCCAATGTAGATACACTTAATAACTTAATGGTTTGGAAATGATGATATGATGGTGACAGCCTTATTATACCTGCTATGGTTAATATTGTTTGCTCCTAATAAGTGAGTGCTCTAGTACAGGTGCTAATCTAGTGGACAGGTAAATGATGATAAGCTTGATGCTAAGTTTAAATTGGTTACTATAATCATAAGCTCTTTTATGCAACTGTGTCCAGCTAGCCCACCTAAAAAGCCTTGCATGATCCTTGGTGTCTTTTATTTCTGGTTTTGATGGGTAAGTCTAGCTGAGTACCTTCTCGTACTCAGGGTTTATCTCCCACCTGTTGCAGATGACCAGTTCTTCTTTGGTTGCTGCAAGTACTTCCTTCTCCCAGTTGGGGATGAAGACTAGGCCGTTGGGCGCGGTCTCTACTAGTTCTCGTACCTGATAATGCTTTTGTGGGACATGACTCTGATCTGGCAATGTATTTGAAACTATGAAGTTATGTACTAAACTATGTTGCTTCCGCGCATTTAAACTTGGTTTGTAATATTTTATTTGAACTCTGATGGATGTAATCCGAATGCTACTTATGAAATGTTGTAACGGATGATGTGTTGTGTTGAATCACTACGATCTTGGTTTGTATGTCGAGAGTTGGTTGAAATCCTTCGTGATTTCTGGACTACCGGGATTATGGGAGCTTAAGTACAGGAATTTGATCGCTTCGGTGATTATTTTTGTACTTACGTTCTTATGATTTGGTCGGTTCTGTTACAATCTTTATCTTTATTACTTGAGTCATCTTTCTTGCCCTTGTACTTGTTCTTGTACTTGTCTTTCTTGGGCTTGGTGCATTGATGTGCTAGATGACCAAGTTCTCCACAATTGTAGCAATCCATCTCGGAGATTGGCTTCCTTCTTGTGCTAGTGAAGAACTTTTTCTTCCCATCAAACTTGATGCCACTCTTGTTGAGCTTCTTTAGCATCTTGGTGGTTCTTCTCACCATGAGAGCAAGACTTGCATCATCAACTTCATCATCACTTGAGCTCTCATACTCAATTCTTGCTTTGCCCTTCTCTTGGCTAGCCTTGAATGCTAAGTCTTTGTCTTTCTTCTTGGTAGAGGATGAGCCATCTTGTGGTGTGATGTGCATGTACATCTCATGATCATTGATCTTTCCCAAGATTTGAGTCGGTGTAGCGGTGGAAAGATCACCTTGATGAAGCACGGTCACAATATGCCCATATTTATCAATGGGGAGGACACTCAAGATTTTTCTTACAACATCGGATGGTTGCAATTGAGTGAGTCCAAGCCAATTGACTTCCTCTATAAGAACATTCAAGCGTGAGTATATTTCATTAGCACTCTCTTTAGGAAGCATCTCAAAAGAATTAAGCTTTTTCATTACGAGATGATAGCGTTCCTCACGCTCGCTCTTAGTTCCCTCATGAAGCGCACAAATGTCCGACCATAGTGCATGGGCGTCCTTGTGGTTCCTCACCCGGTTAAACACATCTTTGCAAAGGCCTCTAAAGATGGTGTTTCTAGCCTTTGCATTCCATTTCTCATAGTTCACTTCATCGCCTTGAAGGTGCGTGGGATCCCGAGGTTTTGGGAATCCTTGTGAGGCGGCTCTAAGTATTCCAACATCTAGAGCTTCTAAATACGCCTCCATGCGGATTTTCCAATATGGAAAATCATCTCCCTCAAAGATAGGAGGAGGACCATCCCCGTGAGACATCTTTCTCTAGACGGTTAAGTCTAATTTCGTGAGCATGAGGCTCTGATACCAATTGAAAGGATCAAGATGCCCAAGAGAGGGTTAAATTAGGCTAATTCTAAAAATCTTTGCAATAATTAGACCCTACGGTTAGCCCACTTCACCCCTTGTGCCTAGAAAGTGTTTCTATTGTTCTGCCACACAAAAGTTTAGCAACCTATGTTCCAATCCTACTCTAGCATGGTAATTCTATGAATGTAAAGACAAGAATTGAATTGCTCAAAGTAAATGCTTAAAGTAAAGAGAGAAGGATGAACGCGGCGATGTTTTGCCGAGGTATCGGAGAGTCACCACTCCCCACTAGTCCTCGTTGGAGCACCCGCACAAGGGTGTAGCTCCCCCTTGATCCGCGCAAGGATTAAGTGCTCTCTATGGGTTGATTCTTCGACACTCCGTCGCGGTGAATCACCCACCACCGCTCACAACTTGAGTTGGGTCATCCACAAGTTCTGCCAGATGATCACCAGTCTCCCAATCACCACCAAGACATCTAGGTGATGGTGATCACCAAGAGTAACAAGCACGAACTCTCACTTGACCATGACAAGCCTAATGAGAAGGGTGGATGCACACTTTGCTACTCTTGCTTTCACTAATGAGGCCTCTCACTTGGATTCTCAAATCTCAATCACCTCACTAGGACCTTGCTCTTCTTGGCACTCTCAAGGGTGTTTCTCAACTGTTGGAATGAGCAAAAGTAATCCCTTGAGTGAATAGAGGACGTATTTATAACCCCTCATTCAAAACAAACCGTTATGTGTATCTGCAGAGTGACCGGATGCTCTGGTCAAGGTGATCAGACGCTCCGGTCAGTTCTCCTCGCAACCGAGCAGTTAAGTTGTGACCGGACCCTGTCTAGCGTCCGGTCAGCACTGACCGGACGCGTCTGGTCACAAAAACTACCCTTTGGAATCTTACTGATGTTGATCGGACTCTAGAACCCAGCGTCCGGTCACTTTGCTGCTCAGCGTCCGGTCAGAAGCCGAAACCTGACCAGCGTCCGGTCAGCACTTACCAAACGCGTCCGATCAGGATTCTCCCTCTCTAGAACCTTACTAGAGTTGACCGGACTCTAGCACTCAGCGTCTGGTCACATTTCACTCAGCGTCCGGTCGCATCTAGACGACTTCACCTTGATCAAATGAACTGACCGGACTCTGTGCCAGTGTCCGGTCACACTGGAACCAGCGTTCGGTCAACATTTGACCCTCCATTCACTTCCAACTCGCAATCATATGTGAATGAAGTTTGCTCCAATTGATCTAAGGGCTATTTAGGAGCTACCTAGTGCTAGATTTGACAAGTATGCACCACACCTAACCCACTAGACTCACCTAGGTCAAGCTACCCATCCATACCCCCCTTAATAGTATGGCCAAAGGAAAAATAAAGTCCAAAACTACTCTAAGTGTCTCTTTAACTCCAAACGACACTTAGAACTAGTCCATCCTTAACCTTATCGTCCATCCTTTGAAAACCAAAATGATTTCCATTGTAGGGGCATGACAACCATGATTGCCCAATCAATTGCTATTACCATGACCTAACTTAATTGCATCTGCAAAACACACGTTAGTCACAGTAATCTCATATTGTCATTAATCACCGAAACCCAATTAGGGGCCTAGATGCTTTCAACCATGATTGAAGTCGAGCGATGGTTTCATCGTTCGTGAGATATAGGTTTTACCTTGGTTCTTCTTGGCTCCATTTATGGATCATGAGAATACCATGATCATGATAAATGTTAAATCGAGACCGGGCGGGACATGTTGTTATGGTAAGTGTTCTTGGGTAGACAGGTTCGCCTGGTCGTGCTCGTCCTGCCTGTGTCGATTGAGGACCGTTCGTTGTAGGCTTGCTTGTTTGAGACCTTGCAGTACTAGCCATATACTCCGATAAACCTGATACCTCAGCTATTCCATTATGAGAAAGGACAACCGTGCACTGGGAGTGTAGAGATGGTGAGAGTAGCATGTACACATCCTGTGAATCCATCATGGATGAACGACGTAGGGAGGTGGAGTACTGTGCTCTCGGGTAGCGCTGGACCCATTCACATTTTGGAGGATCTGAGTGAAGGTTGATATATGTAGGTCTAGGACCTGCATATGTCGTGTGGTAAGGAAATCCTAGCTGGGCCTAATCGATTCGAATTATCATGCTCCTCGGTTATGGAGACTCAATCAACTGCCCTGCATCATGGTTTAATCTATGGAAACATGGTTACTTATGGTTATAAATATGAGAAGAGATGAGATGTTCAATTAAGTGATTGATATTGTGTCCTGCAAAACATGTTTTCTCCAATACAAGTGGAACTATGTCAATAGTAAAGGCATATGGGTCAAAAGATTGTTTATTTCCTGTTTTGGATAATAATTGACAGTCGAATGTTGTCGTTGGTGACCGCCAACAAATCCCCCAAGCTTAACCTTTGCTCATCCTAAGCAAATAGCTAAGTACTTGGTTGTTGATCAGGAGTTGCTACTATACCATTACAATTCACAATTGCCATGTCTATAACAAAGCATTCTTCTGTGATTCAAATAAGTTGGCATTTTATCCACCCTTTACCTTGATTCTTGTGGGGCGTATAGCTTTTCTAAGTTCTTGGGCGGTTGCAAGATAGAACGGTTATAACAGAATCACCAATCATTCATTCTTCGATTAACAATCTATCCGAAGGTTTTATGAGTTTTGTAAAACAAATGTAAGTGCCTCAAATAATTCTCAATCGCTCTATGTGTATGAAACCTCACCAAGGCATTTGATATTTTGCCTTCTTTTTCATAACCTACCACTAAGGCTTTTCAATGGAGTTTTGGGTAGGTATGAATGTGGGGCATACTTGCATCACATGTTTTGCTAAGTCAAAAACCAGACCTCAAGGAGATGCAAGACATACACTTTGATCAAGACATGCAAGTGTGTCAAATATTTTTATAACTTCCTCATTCCAAATATTTTTGGCACTCTTTGAATCATGAATCTCACTCTTTTTGGAATGAATGCCATTATTCAAAAGTATGGGCTATCTTTATTTCTTTCTTTCTTTTTCTTTTCTTTTCTTCATGCTCTTTGGCATGCATTTTTTCCTCTCATGCCTTTTCACATGGATATTTTTCTTTTCCTTCCCCTTTTTTTAGCATAGTCCATACTATTCTTTTTGGCATAAGAAATTTTTTTTGAGAGAGACATATGATAAATGAATGGAGTAATTATTTGGTGGACGGAAAAGAATGTTTTTGCATAACTCTCAGTGTAAGAGTTAGCAATTTATTTGTGGGTATACGTGTGCCTTGATCATGGGTGCATGATGAGAATCTCAACAAGGGTCACAACAATTTGACAAAGCTCAATGCAATAACAAGTAGCATATGACTAAGGTTTTGATTTTTTTAATCATGTCATATGGCCTTGGTAGGTATTCATAATCATTGAGGAACTATTAATTTTAGCATTTTTGAAAATAAAATCTCCGGATGTCAAGTCTCTTAGAACAAAGTCATAGTAAATTCTATTTGTACCATATCATAACTCGCAAGCACTTAGAAAAGGAGCATGCATTTGCAAATCCACAAGTTTTTAAGTTTTCATGATGAGACATTTTTAGCCAACAAACTTAAATCTTGGGGAATACTAAGTTATAAACAAGGCACAGATGAATTATAGACAGAGCAACTATTCATCATTTCAACTTTACAAGAAACTAAACATTCCTTAAACACATATGAGAGTGGAATTCATAATTTTGGTATTTTTATCATATTTTTTTGGGTATTTGTGATAGAACCGTCCAATTTATAAGAGCATAAGTACAATGGCAGTCCGCAAGTGGTCGCACTATCATACTTGAGAACATATAAACCCGGTAGTCCGTCGAGTACCACGAAGGGGCTCGATTCATCACCAACATACAACCAAGATCATACATGATTCAACATACATGTCACATATTACATAGAGTTCATAATTACATTATCATCCATCGGAGTACAATTAAAAGTTATTACAACCCAAGTTCAAATAAAGTAGTAGTAGCAGAGTTTTGAAACTAACATCTCACACCATTGTTCAATTACTTGCCAGTTTGTGATCACATCTCACAAAAGCATCATAGATTAGATATATAGAAGCGCCTTGCCCATGGCCTACTCTTTGTCCACGGCGGGACAGAAGCAATTCTTACAATATCCATGATATAATGTGTTATCTGCAACAAGTGGGAAATAAACCCTGAGTACGAGAAGGTACTCAGCTAGACTTACTCGTCATAAACCAAAAATAAAGTGACTCCAAGAATCATGCAAGGCTTTATAAGTGGTATAATATTTTACATAAAAAGCCACTAATTCAGCTATACATTTTATAATTCGGTCATCAAGTTAATTATAGCTATTCATCTATAGATTAGCAACTAACCTATGCCAAACATGTGGTATATCATTTAGTAGAATAACAATAGTAACCATAGCCAATGTAATAATTCCATGTTCAGCATAACCATCATATTCCATAATCCAGTTACTACAATGTTGGAGCTAGTCAAGTTTCTCACTACCCGAGAGAGACGGCGATTCGAATCGGTTGCAACCAGCTGGGTAGTATTCCTAACACAAACCCAGGTCTACCAGCCACTATAGCCTTAGGTCACCTTTGGTACAACTCAGATACACATTTTGCGGGTTCGATCAACGCCGCATAATCAGGGACTCTATCGGTTGCCAGGACGATCAGGACTACCCTGCCCTTAGGATCACGTCTGGCTCCCCACACATCCTTACTACCTCTAGTGTGTGCACTCTAACAGAATGAGGCTCGGCCTGAGTTGAGCTACTCAGCTTCACAGTCGGAACGAGTTATCTAGCTAGCTAAGTGAGAGGCATGCGTTCAATCTCGATAGAAGTGCCAATAACGGCATGGTCCTTAATCGACATGGACGGGACCAACATAGCCAACCCAACACCATTGAATATAAGTTCCCGCCTGGTCTCCACTTAATAACACCCCATGGTTATTTTCCATGACAGCAATATATAGCCAACCGTGCTCCGGTATCCACCTATATCTCGCAGGTGACAGGAAATCACCCGACTTCTATCGGTCTAAGCATGGCTAAGCATATGTTTGATCCTGGACCTACATAGGGTTCAAGGTATATTTTTGGACAAGGTAGTTCTATGTATTAAGTGTTTCCAATCAACTCTTATAACCTAGTGCATCAAACATAAAGGACTCAAGTGATATTTTATAAAACATAGGAGGCTTATAATGCTCCGGGGCTTGCCTTTCAGGAACGAAGTGGGTCGGTGGTCAGGGCACTCTAGAAGTTTGTTAGTGGTCAGCTCCTCTCCTTCGGGAGCTGTGGTTTGGGGTGTCCCTTTATTGTCCTCTGCCTCTTCTTTGAATTCCAGTAGGGTTACTCCTTCGGGCGATTCTATATGCATGAGCGCAAAATAAGATACAAGAATACACAGGTAATGATATGGATAATATGATATGATGCATAACATAAATGTCCTTAACAACAAGGTATTAGGGTGATAACAAGATTAACTTTCTTTTACTGAGTAGGTGCATATCTCTTCTCTAGTAATTAAACAAACACCTATTTAAACATTTTCTGGGCTGCAAGACAGCAGCCACTTGTTTTGACCATAACTGGAGTTTTACACATCCAAACAATATGGTTGTGAACTTTCTGGAAACCTTATGAAATTTCCTACAACTTTGTTTTAGTCATCTTAAGGTGATTAAGTATCTATCTAGGTCAAACAATTCAATCTTTCAGATCTATCCAAAGTACAAGCAAATCTAACAGCAGACTTCTAACAGCTATAACTCTTAAACCATTAGGCCTATGACCATGAAATTTTAGGACAAGCAAGAAGAGTAAGTTATCTACAACTTTGTTATTAACAAGTTTACATAAGAGGTCATTATCATCATGCATTTGTCAACACAACAGAAACTACTCATGCAGCCATTTAGTTGAATTATAAAAGCAATAATTAACTAGCTGCCTATAACCAATTACTTCTAAGCCTAATTAATAACATCAACAGATCATATGCATCATAAATACCATAGAAAACATCATGGTTAAGCCCAACTAATTTATTTATATACATTTATTAATTTCCTTATATAATAAGGTGATTTAAAGGATAAAAATTTCCAATGCTCAATAACTTCTTAGAAAATTACAGTAGCTTACATATGACCCTAATAACCCTAATATTCTACTGTACAAATCTCATGCCATTTGGATAAGTATAGCCACCTCTACAAAAATGACAAGTTGCATAGGCTTATTTTAGCAAAAATAGTTTAGCCTAGTGAAAAGTGTCAAATAATAGATTTCATATTTTTCTTACTCTCATCCTATCATAAGAACACTCTGTAGAAATTTTCATGATCATAAGTTATGTATTTTTACCCTAATTAATTTTACCAGAAACCAGCATTTAATTAAGGTGAAATAGAAAGACCATATTCCAAGTATGCCCATTGTAGGTTTAGTATTTTTCCTAGCTAGAGCATGGCAACATAAGACCAGCCAAATTGGAATCACAATTTTAGCACTTCCCAAGCTCAAGTTATGCATTTTACAAGATAGAAACTAATTTAAAAGCACTTTACTAGCTTAATTTAATTCCCTTAGAAAAATACCCCAAATAGTAGGTTTCATATTTTTATCAAATAGTACACTTCATGATGAATCCAACAAAATTTGGATCACCCCATTTGGATACTCCTAATTCCAAATATGATTTTTGCAGGTTTGTATACAAATCGGTGAAAATAAATAAAGAAAACACTTCAAAAACCCTAAATACGCTACGTACACCCAGTCCAATGCACCCACAGTGACTGACGCGTGGGTCCCGCAGTCAACTCGGCCCCACCCAATAGACACACAGAGCAGAGCACGCGGTCGACCGGCGGCAAACTCGTCAACGGTGAGGTCACCGGCGGCGAGGTCACCGGCATTGTGTTCCCCACACCCTTGCGCATCAACTAATACCCTTGGTTAGCCCAGTGGATCACCGGAGCTCCCTCGCTGGTGGCCATGGTAGCATGGCAAGGGTGCGCGGCGGTGGGGTCATCGTCTCTGGCGACGGCATGCCCAGGTGAGCTTGGCTACAGCGTCAGGGGGTCCTAGCAGAGCTCTAGGGTTAGGTCCAAGCTACGGTGGAGCAGCAGTGTGCTCTGGCCAGGTGCATGGCGGCACGGTGGCGGTGAGGTGCCGTTCCGACGAGACGGCAACTGGTGGCAAGTCTCCATCATAGGGTATGGTACTAGAGTTCACGGTGGTGTGGAAACAAGCACAAGAGGGGGAAGATGGGGACTAGCTAGGGCTGGCCGCGGCGAGCTCAACCTCGGCGGCGCACCGCGACCATGGTGGCAATGGCAGCGGCGCACTGTGGCCTTACCCTTGCACGAATGATAGTGTTAGCGACTCGAGGAAGTGGAGCAAGTCGCGGTGGAGCTATGCGCGTGATGGATTGAACGGTGGGGCTACGGTGGTGGCGTGCGAGCACGGCGGAGCCGCTCAGCAATGGCGACGGCAGCGCTGCTGCTTGCTCTACATGCATGGGCGAGAGAGAGAGTGACTGAGAACAAGGGTGAGCGCGAGTGAGTGGGAATGAGGAGCAGCCGACTCACTCTCCCTCTTGACACGGCGATGCCAGGACAGGCGAGCGGCAACACACGGTGGGCGCGCGCTGACGCCGGTCGGCCACGATGGCACGCAGTGCCCGGTTCAAACCCGGTCATCAGGTTGACTAATAGCGCGAGTTCAAGCCATTAGTACCCCTAATCCATGGCGAGTTAGTAAAAATTCCATTACTAAGAATTGTAGAGCTACACGTGATCTCCAACTTTGCTTAAATGAGATTGGTCTAATTTGAGCTAGTTTTCAAATTGGAAAGCTTCAAAGTATGGTACATGAAACTGTAAATCAGTTCTTAGGCTTAGAAAACTGCCTAGTCTGAAAACAACATCTAGTTGATTCTTGGGAGCTATTTTTGACCATGTTAGACACTGAATTAGCTCATGGCCCTTAAACAAAGTTTGTTCCCCATGTCATGGACTACAACTTTTATTAAGGGTACACTGCTAAGCAAACACTATACTATAGTTCAACTTTGGTCAAAGTAGGATCATGAAAAAATGACATCATGAGTAAACTAGGACTTAGAAGCAAAATTGGTCCATGTCATGAATACAAACATTGTTCCATTTACCATCCTAATATGTCTAAGGTGTTTTTGTGACCTCACAACCATCTCTTGCATTGGTCACACATTATAACAAGCATATGCATGGATATAATCAACATCACATGTGATAACATATAAAGAATGAGATGAAATTTCATATGGTCATGCTCATGAATGAATGGATGATGCTTGTGCTCATAAAATTCAAGTGCCAAATGCATGCTTAACACTAGGGTGTTATAGTGTTTTTTATTTTTTTTAGATTTTTTTAAATGCCAATAAATAATAAATGCATACTATGAAGCTATGGGAGAGAGTTATCGAGCATCGCTTGAGAGTAATAACATGGGTCTCTATGAACCAATTTGGTTTCATGCCCGAAAGGTCAACCATGGAAGCCATTTTCTTAATAAGACAAGTTATGGAGCGGTATAGGGAGAAGAAGAAGGACCTACACATGGTTTTTATTGACTTGGAGAAGGCTTATGATAAAATACCAAGGAATGTTATGTGGTGGGCTTTGGACAAACATAAAGTCCCAACAAAGTACGTCGGGCTCATTAAGGACATGTACAACAATGTTGTGACTAGTGATCAAACAAGTGATGGAGACACGGATGACTTCCCGATTAGGATAGGACTACATCAAGGGTCAGCTTTGAGCCCTTATCTGTTTGCCTTAGTGATGGATGAGGTCACAAGGGACATACAAGGGGACATCCCTTGGTGTATGCTTTTCGTAGATGATGTAGTGCTAGTTAATGAAAGCCGGACAGGAATGAATCAGAAACAAGAGTTATGGCAGGAGACTTTGGAGTCCAAAGGTTTTAGACTCAGTATAACTAAAACTGAGTATATGAGATGTGACTTCGGCACTACTACTCGGGAGGAGAAAGATATTAGTTTGAAAGGTCAAGTAGTGCCTAGGAAGGATACCTTTTGATATTTAGGATCAATGCTATAGAGAGACGGGGATATTGATAAAGATGTTAGCCATAGAATCAAAGCAGGGTGAATGAAGTGGTGCCAAGCATCTGGTGTCTATATGACAAAAGGGTACCACAGAAGCTAAAAGGCAAGTTTTATAGGACGGTGATTAGACCTGCTATGTTGTATGGTGCAGAATGTTGGCCTACAAAAAGACGACATGTTCAACAGATAAGTGTCGCAGAAATGCGTATGTTGCGTTGGATTTGTGGTCATACAAGAAGGGATCGAGTTTGGAATGATCATATACCTGATAGATTAGAGGTAGCACCAATTGAAGAAAAGCTTGTCCAACACCGGTTGAGATGGTTTGGACATGTCCAATAGAGACCTCCAGAGGCACCGGTGCGTAGTGGAATCCTAAGCCAGGATAGTAACGTGAAGAGAGGTAGACGAAGACCAAAGTTGACTTGGGTAGAGACAATAAAAGAAGACTTAAAAGGATGGAATATACCCAAAGACTTAGCCTTAGATAGGAGTGCTTGGAAAATAGCTATTCACGTGCCTGAACCTTGATTGCTTCTGCTGGATTTCAACTCTAGCCTACCCCAACTTGTTTGGGACTTAAAGGATTTGTTGTTGTTGTAATAAATAATAAATCCAGAAAATAAATGTGAAATTTTAAAAGATACAAGGTACCTCTGCGGGGGTCCTCCCCCGAGCTAGCTCTAGGCCTATGGTCCGGGATTGCTTGGTGATGCCTCCAAGGTACATTATTTATATATTTTTATATAGCTTTTACTAATAGTTTTATTTCTTTGTTCATCTCTCCCATGTCTAAATTTAGTAGTTTTGGAACCATGATCAATTAAACATCATGTTTAATCAGATCAAGGTAGACTAATCAACCTAAGCACCATGCTTAATTTGAAAAGTCTATGAAAGCATGATCACGCAGAAAAGATCATACCTCAAACCAAAACATACTTGTATGAAACATGAAGGGATAAACAAGACTTATTCAAGTGGAAATATATGGAAATGTGAACTAATTATTTTTATTTTAGCATGATTAAAGTATAATTCATAGTTTTGTTATATAGAAAGTCTAAGCAAAATTATAATTATAAAGGATAACTACCAATTTACCTTTGGCCAGGGCTCAGTGTTTAAAGTCCAATGAGTAGGACTCTTGATATAGACTAGGCCCGATCTTTCGAAAGGTATGATAGCGTCGATTGGTGGAGACTCGATGTTCACGATCTAGGCTTCGAACCAAGACTGATTTGGACCCCCACAACCGTTACACCACTGCTCCATTGGTTATCAACCACGCGAACGCGATTGACCTCGCCTAGAAGGCTTTCCTACAAGCGAATCAAGAACACAAGCAAGAATGGGATAAACGCAATCTGAAATTGCAAATAAATATGAGGCTTAAGATAACGAGAAAGAGTTCAAGTCTTTATTCGAAAGGACTAATCACCATAGGCGAACAAGATCAAGAACAGGGGCCCTGGTTCACAGCAAGCAGCCTTGGCGGCATAGTTGCAGCAAAACGATGTCTGTTTCACGAGGAAATCAAGAACTAAACAAAACCCAAACCCTAAGGAGAGTGACGGCTGGTATTTATAGAGTCTTGGGCATCACCCCCCTAGATGCGCCCTCTAATGGGCCCAAACACGATACAAGGTCCAACGGACCAAAAGACGGTGTCGCAGCACCCTGGCAGATTCTGGACGCTGACTTGTTTCGATGATTTCTGTTGATTCCGAAGAGCTTTTGACGTGAGACCACTTGGATTAGCTTCCTTATCAAATTAGATTTCCATCCATATGTGGATCATAGAAAATGGAGTCTGAATGTGTCCTGGGTAACTAGTTTAAGGCAGACTGGTCCTGGAGGCCAAGACAGACTCGAACTTGGGTTGCTTTGGGCCTCCACCTTGGGGACTCGAACCGAATTAGCCTTGGACCTCCTTCTTGACTTGGACACCCTTGCTGGCCTCCTACCCCTCCATACCATGCGCCAAACATGGTCATATGCATGGGTGTCATGTCCTCATCATCCTCCCTTTCTTGATGAAAAGCCGTCCTCGGCGTCGATTGTGCCTGAAACTTATCCTACACAACATAAAGGAGAATGGGGTTGCGAAGACAAAGGGAACTAAAATAATTGTGAGAAGGAACATGACCATGTGTCCAAGTTTCTATCATGTCATCTCGCATAAACATTTTAGTAAGCATGTAGACTCCATGATCTGAATGCACACGATGTATGTCAACACTATCCTACAAAAGATTAGAACTAACCAAAGACAATGCAGGAATAGATGGTCAAGCAGACATAGGTAGCAACCAACAATGCTCCCCTTCTTGGAAGTGAACTTGTTTCTTTGAGGAACATAAGAAAATGTTTGTATTATTATGGCTACAATCATAATCTTGTACAACAAAAGGAGAATTCATATTACTATGAATGTATACTCGATGTATCATATATTATCCTTTGTTGTTATATTTGCTAATAACATGATATGTGTGTTTAGAAAACCAAGGCAAATCATCATATTTAAAAAGGCTCTCCTCCAAACAATCTAGGTTACACAAAACATCAAATTTAATGTAACCCAAAGTATGTAAAGAAGACAATAGTTTGAGCTCATCAGCTTTAGTAGCAATATGAATAACATGTTTATTTTCAGCACAAGTGGTTGGTTCCAAAACATGTAAAACTGAAGCATCATCAACCAATTAATCTTTATCACAAGGAACATCAAATAAATTATCATGGGATAAAGATAAATCAAGAGAAGGTTCCACTAACAATTGCTCTATGATAGCATGGTTTGTGGAAGAATTTAGTACATTAAAATAATTCTCACCTTCCGTGAGTGTAGCACCATGGGCATTACCTGTGTTCTCAACAGGAGTAATAGGTGCATTGTGAAGTGATGGTTCTAAATTTGCATATGAGGTTGTGAGCTCCTCATTTTCTTCCATGTCATCCTCTCGCTTATGTACATTATCCTACAGAAGGTTAGTCATAGCAAGAGGAAGAACAACGGACTCTTCCTCTAAATGGTGCACCTCATCATATGAAGTCAAAACAGGAGGTGGATTAGCAAAGGTTTCTCGCATAAGAAGTTTTATATCATTCCAAGTTTGAGGTTTAACAGAAGGATTTAAAGACACCCACCAAGATAAAGCAGAATGTCGCAAAACACTAGTTGCATTTTTTACCTTCCTCCTTGGACACATAAAGCGAGTAGCAAATATGTTATCTATGGCAATTTCTCACTCCATGTACTCATCAGCGCCTATACCATCATAAGTCGGTGGATACGAATAACCTGTCATTGTTAGAAGATAGCAAAAGACAACACAAAAGTATTATCCCTATCAACTACTATAGAATGTGGACAAGGAAAAACAAGGCACTCAACTCTCAAGCATCTTACCATGGTCTTACAAGTGTTCTTACCAAAGCAACAGGCGGTGCAATCGGTCCATGACTGTGATACCGTTGTAGCTTGAGTGTAACAGTTGCAAGGTGAACCTATACTTGGTTAGAAGAAAGTGGAGCTTGGATAGGCACAATATAGTAGCAAGGAAAAACAATATTCGCAACTAAATAGCAAAGCTGAATAAGTATCCCAAGTACTTGTCTTAATTGCTGGCCTATTCACGATCCAAGTACCAGATGTATCAAATGATGTAAACAGCAAGAATATGATTAGGAACAAAGTAGAAATTAGCACACGCAAACACAGCTCAAATGGCGCTCTCTATGTGCTCCTCTAGATATTGTTCCTCTTTTGCCCCTCTTTTTTCTATTTTTTTGGGCTGTCGTTGTTTTTTTGGGAAATTTTGACTTTTTATTTTTATTTTTTTGATATTTTTTATTCAGTTAGGAGCACAAAAGAAGTAACCACAGAAAGTATGAGCTTAAACAAGTGAAAGACGTGGCCTATGGAATTTTAGAATACGTGCTCAAAATCGATAACAACCTTGTGACCACGAAAAGAGGATCTTGTGACCACTTTTTGACCAAAATAAAAATTTCTGACCCCAACAACATGGGGATGGATGGATCTGAAATTTTTTTCTGATCGATTTTGATATATAGAATGTCGAAATCCGAGTACGTATGCGAAAACTAAATCAGTTTTACGAACGGACTCCGAATTAAAGGACAAAACGGGAACAATGTGCGCAAAATTGGTCACGACAGCAAGGATTTGATGGAAACAGTGAAGACAAGTATAACAAATTAGATGGTGTGGACTAGGGTTTGATAGATACAAAGGAAACACAGTAAGACTTGAAGGTGTTCACGGATTATGATGAAAATAAAGGAAAACATAAACTGGACTCAAAACGATCTAAAACTAGCAACCAGAACTTGACCTAGGGCACAAACTCAACAACGCGAAATAGAAACGAAATTGCACGGCACAATGAGGCTATAGGATAGGGAATATATGGTGGTGTATATATTTTTTTGGCTTTTTGTGGACTATAAGTAATGCATAAACAGTAATAATCTAAAGGGAAAACAAAGTTATACCTAACGGGCAACAAGGTCTCTGATACCACTTGATGTAGACTAGGCTCGATCTTCCGAAAGGTATGATAGCGTCGATTGGTGGAGAGTCAACATTCATGATCTAGGCTTCGAACCAAGACTGATTTGGACCCCACAACCGTTACACCACTGCTCCGTTGGTTATCAACCATGCGAACGCGATTGACCTCGCTAAGAAGGCTTTCCTGAAAGCGAATCGAGAACACAAGCAAGAATGGGACAAATGCAATCTGAAATTGCAAATAAATATGAGGCTTAAGATAACGAGAAAGAGTTCAAGTCTTTATTCGAAAGGACTAATCGCCACAGGCGAAAAAGATCAAGAACAGGGGCCCTGGTTCACAGCAAGCAGCCTTGGCGGCATAGTTGCAGCAAAACGATGTATGTTTTACGAGGAAATCAAGAACTAAACAAAACTCAAACCCTAAGGAGAGCAACGGCTGGTATTTATAGAGTCTTGGGCGTCACCCCCCTGGATGCGCCCTGTAATGGGCCCAAACACGATACACGGTCCAACAGACCAAAAGACGGTGTCGCAGCACCCTGGTAGATTCTAGATGCTGACTTGTTTCAATGATTCCCGTTGATTTTGAAGAGCTTTTGACGTGAGACCACTTGGATTGGATTCCTTATCAAATTAGCTTTCCATCCATATATGGATCATTGAAAACAGAGTCCGAATACGTCCTGGGTGACCGGTTTAATGTAGACTGGTCCTGGAGGCCGAGACAGACTCGAACTTGGGTTGCTTTGGGCCTCCACCTCGGGGACTCGAACCGAATTAGCCTCGGACCTCCTTCTTGACTTGGACACCCTTGCTGGCCTCCTACCCCTCCATACCATGGGCCAAATATGGTCATATGCATGGGTGTCATGTCCTCATCAACTCTTCTCCTTCATTTCTTGCTTGATGAATGTACATCAGTGCCTGGAGAAGTAGGTTGTACCTTTTTTAGTCTCCACACCATTTTGTTTGTCTTTGGGGTGTGGTGGTGAACTTCGGAACTCCTTTTTGTTTTCACACCTTTTCCTTATGTGGTGGTGTGGGAACAACCTTTGGTGTTTCTTCCTTTTTCTTTGGGTTATTCTTTTTCTGCTCTGATCTCTTTTTATTTTCTTTATTTTTCTTGACAAGGCTGTCCACCAGTTAAGGCTGTATCTCAACTTCCTTTATGCCTTGTGGGTTTGGCTCATACTTGATTCTTATCATGGAGCATTGCTCCTGCCTGGGCCGAAAGTCAAACTTCTCTTCCTTGCCATTGATGTTGAAGCAGATTTCTCCAGCTCCAACATCAATTTGTGCTCCTGTGGTGCTAAGGAAAGGTCGCCCAAGGATGAGGGGTGATTCCTGCATTGTTTCCATATCTAGCACCATGAAGTCAATAGGGATGAAGTAACCCCTGATTTTCATCGGGATATCTTCAGCAATCCGTGCCGGGTAACAGACCATGGAGTCGGCCAGCTGGAGCATCATCGTTGACGAAGACGGTCTTGGGCATAATGCTTATGCTTGCCCCAAGATCACACAAGGCATGATCGAACTTCTGGGTGCCACTGGAACATGTGATAGTGGGGCACCCAGGATCCTTCTTCTTCTCAGGTAGATGGTTGAGTATAGCAGTGCTACACTCTTCCGTTAGCTTGACGACCTCCATGGATGGCAAAGGTCGTTTGTTGTTGATGATGTCTTTGATATATTTTGCATAGGAAGGTACATGTAAGACGTCCATTAGTGGGATGGTCACATGTATCTTCTCTATCATCTCCACAAAACGAGCAAATTGCTCATCCATGGCCTGCTTTCTTTTCCTTGTTGGAAACGGCAAGTAGCTTGTATCAACAAAGTCTTGTGGTGCCATTTTCTCATCTTCTTCTTGATCTTTTTTGTGTTTTTGTTGATGGTGAAGGTCCTTCTTCCTATTGCCCTTGTGCTTTTCCTGCTTTATTGTCAAGATTTGGTGGATCACGAGTGGACTTACCACCCCTCGTGGTAACTGCATTAACTTTTTGAAGAGAATTCTTGGGTTGCCTTGGGATTTTCTCTTCATTATTAACAGAAATGGCAGCAGCAATTTGAGCTAATTTTGTTTCTATCATTTTATTAAAGCTCAATTGATTTTGAATAGAGGAAGTTAAACCTTCTATTTTAAAGTTAACATTTTCTAGCATTTTGTCATTATAAGTTAGCTTTTTAGTGAGACTTTCATTTATTTTAGCTTGACCTAAAACTAGGTCTTTCAAGGAGGGTTGATTTGAATTATAATTTGAGTTGAAGTTCAAATTACCTCCATGTGGGCAGGACTGGTTGTTCCACCAGTTATTGTTACCTTGTTGGAACCCATTGTTGATATATGCAGCGTCTTTATGGGTTTTCAGGCGTTGTTCCCCGAATGTCTGACCTCACCACAGACTTTGCAAGTCATTTGCGAGTCCGTGGCCTTGACGGTGCCTTTCATTGCCTCCTTGTCGATGGCACGCTTGTCAAGCATCTTTAGTAACAAAACCATTTTTGCGGCAAGCATATCCACCTCCTTCACGGTATGCATGCCTTTTTGTTGTTTTTGTTCCTCTCCCCAGCTCTGGTTTGCCACCATCTTCTCGATGAGTGCCATGGCATTAGCGATAGTGAGGGAAAGGAATGCCCCTCTAGCAGTGGCATCTACATGCCCCTTTGACATGGGCATGAGCCCCTCATAAAAGTTCTAGAGCATGAGCCAGTCCTCCATTCTGTGGTGCGGACAGGCCTGGATGTAATCCTAGAGCCTTTCCCACGCCTCGGGGATAGATTCGAGTGATGATTGCAGGAAGTTTGAAATTTTCCCCCTTAGGGCATTGGTTCTACCCATGGGGAAAAATTCATGAGGAATGCCATGGAACATTTATCCCACATACTAACAGCTTCCTTCTCTTTGTAGAACCACTATTTTGCCTTCCCCACGAGGGAGAAGGGAAACAAACGGAGCATGATGCTTGCTGGTGCGACATCTTTGATGACAATAGTGTCGCACAGCTCAAGGAAGTGTTTCAAGTGTGTACTTGCATCCTCGCTAGGTAAATCACAGAATTGGTTTCCCTGTACCATCATGATTAGGCCAGTCCGCCGCTCAAATTTCTAGTACCCGTGTTAACAGCGGGCCCAACGGGCACGTTGGCAACAGCGGGGGTGGAGTAGTCGTGGAGTAACTTGGCCATGACGGTAGTAGCGGATGGTATGGGGGTGACTGGTTTGACTGCCAGCAGAGTAGTAGAAGAAGAAGCGGTACAAGACCGGCTCTTCCTTAAGAGTGCCTCTGGATTATCGGTGTAGTTGTTTGGTAGATCAAAACCACTCATACACTATCCTATTTTCATCCACAACAGGAAGAAAACAAGCAGAATTAGCCTGCATAAACTATGGCTACCATTACATGCATGTGATCATTGTTCATGTCATACTAGATTCTTTAACCTATGCCCTCCCCAACAACGGCGCCAGAAATGCTTGTTGGTATTTCTTAGCGCAATCATCAAGTGAGGAGGTTTTAAGTCCATCACCGACAATGGCGCTAGAAATGCTTGTTGGTATTTCTTAACACCATTACTAAGATTGAGTTAATCTTAGCAACGCCACCAAGAAACACCAACTACGATAGTTCTTAACGATTATAGAGAATATCCACAAGCGCACGGATCTATCGTTGTAGCATTTCACCCGAAAGTATTCAGGGTATCGTTATTTATATTTTACCAAAGGAGGGCAAGGTATAAGAGTCTAGCATGAGCATAAACATGGTTACATACTTGCATAGTGGACCATATACATGACAGGGGTAAAAATGGTATTTCATGGATAGTGGACACACATCTAGGCCAACCTCAAGGATAAAAGGAAAATAAAGAATAAAAGAATGTTCCTAAGCAGAGCCGGCATGTTCTAATATAGCCATGCAAAGAACAGTTAAAGATCATACAAGTTGCATGACTAGAGTTAGAACTAAGTGTGAGATAGACGGAGAGATCTCTGGGAACTGGTCTGCCAGCGCATGGGAGACTTTAAGACTCCTACACAATACCCATACGTGGGGGATTACAAGAGATGGATAGGACTATCACCACCTGCTGCCTACCCCTCAACCGTGGGATACCGTCATATCCGAAGGTTCCCATGTACCTGAGCACCACGTCCATGTAGAAGGAAACTACCCATATCCCCCTGGGACTCCGACCCTACGAATAGACAAGCAAGAATATGGGCAAACTCGAAGGAATGATGAACCGTCACCCCAACCCTAGCTCTACTTCTACTCATACAAATCATATGAATGATTAGGCATGAAGTTGAACATGTTAAGATCATAACACACAAACTATATGCTAGTTCATATATCATGATTATAACAAGACAACTATACTCTAGTTCTATAGCACAACTATATAAATGATATGGGAGCATGACTTTGGAAGAAATCTTCATATTATTCATACCAAGATGTATCTCTTCTTCCAAGGAGCCAAGCCCTCCTTGATAGATTTGCTAGCTCCAAATACTACTACTAAAGCTAAGAGAGTACAAGTAGAGAGGTGAGGTGTGTAGCTCCAAATGTTGTGTGTGTTGTAGAATGAGCTCCTCCCTTGCTTATATAGTGAAGCATGGTCGGTTTGGCCTAAATAAATTAGGAAACTGACCAAAACCGACGTAGCATGGCGGCATGCAACCGCCAGAGGAGACCAGGCCTAGGCGGCAGTGGCAGGGGTGCCGCCGGCTCATGACCACCTTCGTGTGGTCAGTTCCTGGGTGGGCCTAGGCCCCTCCCACGTCGGTGCTCGGCCTAGGTTTGTCCTATAGGTGGGCTTCTTCATGTATTTCCTTTGCGCATTTCTGCATTACGCTATCTACTTTGCGCCTTTTGCTTGGTTTTGTTTCTTTTCCACTTGTATTCGAATGTGTGTCCTGCAAAACATGTTTTCTCCAATACAAGTGGAACTATGTTAATAGTAAAGGCATATGTGTCAAAAGATTGTTTATTTCTCCTGTTTTGGATAATAATTGGTGATCAAATGTTGTCGTTAGTGACTGCCAACAGTAACTCATCTTGGATTTGCCCATTCCAAGGTCTACTATTCATCAACGAATTGAGCTCGGCTCAAATCAAGACTGGATCGAACATTACCTGCAAAACAACTTAACGGCAGCACTGTGAGTACATTGCATACTTGCAAGGCTTAATTCAAACATATTGATTTATGGTGGATGCAGGGGGTTTATCAGGCATTTGTATATTTGCATAAAAGCATGGCGTTTATTAAAAAGATGGCATGCTCATGATTCATCATTCCATTTCATAACAATATATAATAAGTTGCAAGTAACATTGAGAGCATAGTTAAGTGATCAATATTATAATTCATCTCATCATCATGTTTCATCATTATCTCTATAATGGGTCTAGAAGTAAGAACAACCGGTTTCGTCCCAAAGGACTTCAGGCTTTCAAGTGAACTCTGTAGAGGTGTACAACTATACCCACACAGAAGAATGAGACTAAGCACCATACCCGTCCGCAAGGGTAAGGGTTGCCTTACATCTCCAACCTTTCCCTAATTCGGCCAGAATGTCCACGAAAGGGTTGATAAGTTCCCTAGTAATGCTACCACCATCTACCCGATGCCACCCTCGTGCCAGTTTCATGGATAGACTGGTCGCAATTAGTTACTTGGCTTGTCTCCCCCATATGCGACATGTGGTCCGTACGTTTGGTTACTCGGACTCACTATCCTAATGAACGGTCCTTAATTGCTCCACGAGCTATGTCACTTGAGTTCCAACACTCACAGTGACCTTACCCCTCGCATGAGTAGAGATTACCAAATTGACCATCAATATTATCATTCAAATTGGGGTTGGTCCTTAGTCACAATTAGGGAAGTAGGTAAGTTATCACCCTTACAAGATTTCAATAATTAATTAGCCTAGTGTAGCATCCTACATGTGCGAGAGTGAGTTCCCTTCTCAAACTCTACTTTTAACAAGACTAAGCAAGTAAGAAATTAAGCGTTCCCATCTCTGTTGATTAAATGAGAGGCTCTAATTACTTGATGAGTAGTTCTAAGTTAATGGAGCAATATTAGTTAAATTGTTAACCATATTCAGTTGAAATTGTTAACCATATTCAATTGAAATGCAACTCATAATGTGACACGTAATAAATATCCAAAATAGGGTTTATAGTAGTGGAGTGCCTGCCTGTTTATGCTGTTCGAATAATTTGAAGCTGATGATGATGACTTATACACGTTCCTCATATTCATAACGATTCCTAAGAGAGATGATAAATAGAATTGGAGATAAATGATGAGGAGATAAGGATAAGGACTGAGACTTGATTTGGAACTTGGGAAGAGATGTCTAACAGGGCTCTACTATTGAACTATTTACTACCTAATTGGTTTTAGTATTGTTGACCTCTTGGGTAAGTATGTAAACAATTAGGCACCTTCTGTTATCTTGATGGACCCTCTGCTATATGTGGCGGACGCTCCGTCGAGTTGGACTCTGAGGTTACATGGTTCTGGTTTGACTCAGTTAGGGTTGACGGACTCTCCATCGAAGATGATGGACTCTCCGTTATCTTGCGGAATGTTCTAAAGAATGTTCCGGTGGCTTAGGGATTAGGCACTTTCGATGTACAGTCTCCATCGGATGGTCCGTGCCAATTGATGGACACTCTAGTGAAAACTAGGGACTCTCGGGTTCTTTGATAATCTAGGTTTATAATTTAGCGGACCCTCCGTGAGAGGTCACGGACACTCTAGTGGTAGTTGGGTGCTCTCGAGTTTTTTGGACACTAATTTTATAATTGGATGGACGCTCCGCTAGATGTCTTAGACTCTCCGATGGTTCACTCCGAAGAGTTGTAAGGCTCTATTGGGTCATTTTGGAATTATCGGACCCTTCGTCGGATTTGACGGACTCTCCGTCAAACGGTCGATAGAACCTATGCTCATAATTTTCATGGTTTTTCTTGGGTTTCAATCTTAGAAGTGCCAAGCTGTGATTCATGCATGTGCAAGGAATTCCTAGGGTAGCTTAGGTGACTTGCTAGGATCAAGATGGCTAAGTTCGAGCTAGGTTTACTAAGTGCAACTATGGATTTGGGATTAAACAAAAAATATGAGAAAATAGAGAATTAATCTTGAGATTGAGATTGAGTACTTAGCTCTGAGATTTGAGAGCTTCCATAGCCAAAAACTTGAAGATCCAACTCCTTCATGTCCTTGCTTATACATCCAAAAGAGGGATTGACCACTCATGAGCTTTCTCTTGCAAACATTCCAAAAGATGAATCAAAAGAAATCCAAGGGATGCATGGGTGATTGAGTTAGGTGAAGATCTCTTGAACTTACTCTACATATGATGGAACCACCACCATCAAGAAATCTCCAATCTTTCATTAAAAACCACAAGTTAGGTTTTTGGAGAAAAATCCAAAGAATGAGAGCTACTTCTCTCAAGCTTACCATGGATGAGTTGATGATGTTGAAGAGGTCCATGAGGTGATGCTGGTGCTTCTCTTCTTCTTCTTCCTTTCTTTCTCCAATCCATTCTCCATTCCTTTCTCTCTCTAGTTCTAGGGTTCATCCTTGTTCTTGAGTGTAGAGAGAGAGGGGAGTTGCAAATGAATGAGTGAGAGTGGGGATGAAGTGGAGTGGCTTCAGCTGATGAAGAGCTCCAACTCATGCTGACATGTGGGTCTAGACAATGCAAATGGACAATAGCTCATTTCCCACTTATCTTCACTGCTCTGTAATCTTCCTGGACGGTCTGATAGTTCTCTTGGACTCTCCGATGATCCTCTGTCTTTGTTGAATTGATTGAATAATTGGGAGACTTGGTATTGGGTACCAAGATATCATATCCAAGGGTGACTTCTAACCTTGAGATGGTGCTGATGATGTCAATCAGTTATCTTCTGATCTAAGTAAGAGCTTTCCATTCCTTTGATTATTAACCTGACCGTGTCTGTTCTAGGAGACTTCATGAGGTTGATTGATGAATTCATGACAATTACATGGGTCCAAGGCATCAGGGATCTCCACAAGTGAACAAGCATCTAGGCTCATAGCTTCTGATAACAATTTCATAGGGCTGGGGTAGAGGTTCAAATTGGAACGACATTTTGGTCGTTACATTTCTTCTCCATCACCGGGGAAGTAACCTCATCGCTGTCGAGCCCTAGGATAGCATCGAGCGATCCCCTTCCAAATCTCTTACACACTCTTGTTGTAACCCCCTGATAGTAGGGCCCTGATAGTCTAAACCAGGATACATCGCCGTGTCTTGTCTATGTTCTTGAGTCCACCCAAGCCACTAGAGACCCACACTCAGTGACACCTGATGAACAACAATACTTGCTATGGTTTCTACCCCATGACACCTCCCCCTTCCACCACCCTAGAATCCCCCTACTCTTGGTCGAGGACCTCCAAACCGATTGAATTGACCAAAATTGGGTGGTAGAGGTTGTAGAATGTGAGGATTTGGAAAGTATTTGAATCATGACGATCGTGGTTGTTGGAAGAATTGCAGCAACAGAGGGTATGGACCCTGTTGGAACTAGCCCTATCCCCCACCACCCCTATTCATTCCACTCTTCGTCGAGGTTCCTTGGGCGTGGACCTCTACCCTTTGCCCTGTTAGCCATGGCTTCCCTCACCACCCGCACAAAGCTCTTCTCCTCCTTCGAGCAGATGAATTCTGCGAAATTCAATCTACGAGGACTTGAATCCCAAACATCCCTTAGACACCTGGATGACAATCGACGGGCATGAAGGATTTGTTCATCCACAGATATCTCCAAATCCAAACCAGATTCTCCCCAAACTTCACCTCTTGACCCCTAGTTTTGAAGCTACTATGTCGTGCACTTGGAACAAACTAGAGTTGCCCCCATAACTCCTAGACTTCGCCTTCTTCTCTAGATGGATTTTGGGTTATGGATGTAGAAGCTAAACGAAATGATTCCATAGCATCTATGGCTGAGATTTTGCCACCTACCTCCCATCCATCATGCCACATCACCCACCTCCACCTAGCCTAGCATGTGGACCCTCACCACCACTCCTTTGAGGAACCCACCTCTGTAGACCTCTAGGAGACCTTTCTCATTCATTGGACTCGACGCCACCCTCACCTCTGATGGAACCCTAACATTCCTTCGTCGAGGATGATCACCCTTCTTCTTCACCTCTTCCTTCGTAGGGAAACGTGCCTCACATCGCTTATCCCCTCCAATGACCTCAGTCGACTGATGGTGATTGGCTGATCCTCACTGGAATGTCGGGAGGTGACGGGCCCTCGCCTCTAGCGACGCCATCCAGACAATGCCTTTTTTGTGGCTGGGCATGTACATGGAACTGCGTTTTATCCTCTTTGATCACATGGGATGAACTACAAGGTTTTGTATTAGAAGTCAAGATGGCAACGGGTACGTACCCGATGGGTAGTAGGAACCCATACCCGCACCCGCCAGATGGAATTTTTACCCATTGGGTTACCCATACCTCCGCCTCGGGTAGGAAAATACTCTCATACCCGCACCCGTGTGGGTAATTCTACCCAACGGGTAACCCACACCCGACAATAGACCCTAGATTTATATATATTTATCATATATTCACATGCAAAAATAATATCATTCCAGCAAATTACATACTAACATTCATATTAAAAAAAGCATCATTGCAACAAGCTGACATTAGCATAGAAATATAGCATCATGGTCAAGCTAGTAGAAATATAGCAGAAATGCCTCATTAGCTCATTCCAGCAATCTAGCAAGCTACAAATTAATTGCAGCATAGTTCCTAAGCACGTAGTCCATTACAAGTTCACATACCACAGTAAAATATTACAAGTTCACATGACTTCATCCACCATGAATTAAAGAGAGACCACAAAGGTTACAAGTTCACAAATGCAATTAATAGATAAGTCATCAAAAGGAAGCACATGCACTTCATCCAATTCTTGCATCATTTGACTTGTTCCCTGTGACCAAAAGGGCACCATGACTCCATGAGGCCATCTCACAACCACTTCATTTGTCCTCAGATTGTAAGTTCCTACATTAGGATAAATAAATCACAACTTAGCTATCTAATATCGCACTCACAATTCACAAAGTTGCTGAAAATGAACACATTTCAGTGCATATCACCTGAAGCCCCTCTTGTATGTCCTGAAGACATGACCAAAAAGTTGTAGGCTACTTATTTTTCTCATCAACTACAAAACATAAATCACCAAATGAGTTGGTTTGCATGAATAATAGTAAATATTTGCAAAAATTAACAAGCTAATAGACATAAGAGCAGTGTTAAATATACCTTTATACTTGTTCCTTAGCCAATCCTGAGAGCACATTAGGGCCTCCAACATCTTGGAAGTGAGCCTGCTATGATGCTCACTTAAAACCCTACCACTAGTGCTAAAAGCTGATTCTGAAGCAACTGTTGTAACAGGAATAGCAAATATGTCCCTAGCAATCTTTCTCAAAGTTGGGAACCGAGTTTCAGCCACCTTCCACCAATCTAAAACTTTGAAGTTCTTAGTATGTATGTCCAATAGCTCTTCATCCAAGTAGCGATCTAACTCAGCTTTGAATCCCATTGTTGCTGGCCTTCTACTAGCAACACGAGTACTAATGGAAGATAAAAAATCATCATTGTGTCCTGCTGCAGGTGCTGCTGCTGGAACACTGCTACTTCCCACATCATCTTCCCCACAGTACTCAAGCATTAAATCAGCCAACAAATTCTTCACCTCAACAACCCTATCCTCACACTCTGTACCAGTTGTCCCAAGCAAATCCTCAAAGCAAATCAATAGCATTATGGTCTTAAATCTAGGATCAAGAAGGGTTGCAATCCCCATGAACCCTTGAATATCAGTCAAATATTTGTCAAATTTGGCTACCATATTGGCTGACATGGCTTCCACTAAAGGATTTCCACAAGTTGACCACTCCCTAATCTCCTTTCTAACCTTAGCAATTTTAGTGAAGTATATGTTAGCAGTTATATAATCTGTCCCAGAGAACAA
The DNA here is from genome assembly GCA_904845875.1 of Miscanthus lutarioriparius. Taxonomy (NCBI): domain Eukaryota; kingdom Viridiplantae; phylum Streptophyta; class Magnoliopsida; order Poales; family Poaceae; genus Miscanthus; species Miscanthus lutarioriparius. The sequence goes on along the minus strand of CAJGYO010000011.1, from coordinate 59,162,412 downwards.
TTTAGTGATGTCATTGAACAATTTAAGCCTCTCTACAACATCCTTAGCAAATTTCCACTCATCTTCAGATGACAAGGAAGTGTACAACCTGTCTACACGGCTTGCCCTAATGAAAGCAGCCTTGTATGGTAACGCACGGCTAAGCATGGTAAAAGTTGAATTCCACCTAGTCCTACAGTCAAGAATTATCTTGATTGTGGCTTCCACTTTAACAAACTTAGCTATCTCCTCAAACTTTTCAATCCTTTTTGGTGTAGCTATCCAATAAGCTACGCTATCACGGATGTTTTCTATTGCATCTTTCAACTCCTCTAACCCATCCTTTACTATCAGATTGAGAATATGAGCAGAACAACGCATATGCAACAGTTTACCATCATTCAAGAGCTTATGTCTTCCAATATTCCTCACAAGCAAAGGGATTATTGCATCATTTGTAGTGCAGTTGTCAAGAGTAATTGAAGATATCTTCTCATCAAGATTCCACTCAACTAAGCTGTCATACAATTCTTCACCAATGACTTTAGTAGTGTAAGGAGTAGGGACATAAATAAACATGTCATTCAATAGTTACAAACAAAATAAGAAACATGATATGCAACCTGATCTAAACAAAATGATATGCAACTAGATCTGAGAAAAAAGTTAGCACCGCATGATAATATTTCTAAGATTCCAAGATTCATCAATAAAATGTACCGTGATGGCCATATAACCTCTCTTTTGGTTGTCAGATGTCCACAAATCAGTAGTGATGGCCACCCTGGACTGAATTCCAGCCATATATTCAATGGCTTTTTTCTTCTCTAACTCATATTGCGCCATAATATCAGATCTAAAATAAAACAAAAATATTAGGAAATTAATATGGGATCACAGAAATTACAGATAGGATGTGGGCTCATTTTGAATATGGGATCACAGAAATTGCAGATATCAGATCTTATACCTTATTGTGTTCCATGTCCCCATTTTGAATCGTGGTTGAAGTGCACTAACAAATCTTTGAAAGCCAACATGATCAACCATGCTCAAAGGGTACTCATGGAGAACTATCATGGCACTAAGTTCTTTCCTAGCTATGTCTTGGTCAAAGGTGTAGTTCTCCACTGAGATTGTCCCTGCATCTGTCCTATTAGATCTCATTGAAGTTTGTACCATTGACTGCCCATTCAGCTTGACCTTCTTTAGCACACAAGGCTTCAAATGTAGACGAAGGTGATTAGTCCCATTTCTTGACACACCGGAAAGTTTCTTCGAGCAGTAGATACATTTTGCATATTCATTGGACCCAATCTTCACTTTTTTGAACTCATTTCAAACCGCCGATTTGAGCTTCCTCTTAGAACCAGCCATGATGTCGTCTTCTTCATCATCATCTATCTCAATTGGTTGTGAATCATTGGTCGATTCAAGTTGAGATGATCTAGAGATTGGAATTGAATCTGACTGCACTTGTGATGCTTGAGATCCACATTGTGGGTTGCTACTCCCATCACTACCAGTAGCTGTAGACATCTTGTTCAATCTGTAGAAGCACATTAAGCAATTAGATACATAAAAAATTGTACTAATGTCATCTCTGCACATATGACATATATCTCAGAACACACAATCAAGCACTAAACCATTTTTTATTTCTATAAGAACTAAGCACAACCCGAGAAACCAACATAAATCAACAAGGAACATGAAAGTCGTTATCTTTGCTTACCCAAGGGAGCGTTTCAGGTGCTGGTTTTGTACTCTTTGAGCAGCTGCAGTCGCACTCGCCAGAGATCGGGGAGGCCGACCACCCTTAGCTGCTAGCTTGCCGATGCGTGGTGTGGCAGGAGGCGCCACTGCCTTCTTGGCTGCTCCACAAACAGGGAAGCCCCTCGGCTTAGCAGCACCGATGGCTATACTGGCTCGCACAGGAAGTGGCAGGAGGAGCGGCGTAGGCAGTGGTGCAGGCGGTGCGCCGTTCTTCGTCGTCTCCCCCGGATCCGGCGCTCGCAGGACGACGTCCCTTTGGGATGGCGTGGGGGTCAGAATAGGGCAAACTGGCTAGATGTAGAAGCAGAGATGCAACAATGGACGAAGGTTAGGGTTGAGGAAGAGCATCACCGGCTATCATCTTGTGCTGTGCCGAAGTTCTCCACCATGGTGAGTTGCGCGACCGCGAAGCGGCCACACCACTCTAAGAGACCGAGACTGCGGCGGCTGGGAAGGGGGAGGGAGTGGAGTGGAATGAACAGGCTAGGGTTTGAGTGAGGGTTCAAGAATATATATACTAGGAGTGTTTAGTTGGATTTGTGCCAAATTCTTAGGCTATATGGGCTAAAATAAGAAGGCTAACTGGTTGTTTCTGCGGGTTTTTCTTAGGGTCTTTTACTTGTATGCCATTAAAAAAGATGGTCTAATCGTCTATGTCCCTAAAAAGTTCGATCTATCGTCAGTGTCCAAGCTCGAAAAACTTTTTTCTCTCACGCCATTCTGTCTATTTGCAGCACTAACGGTGTGAAATATGGATGGCAAAGGACTTGAATGCCCCTGGAACTTTTGTTTCTCATGTGCCACTGCCTGCTGGGAGCCATCTGTGTGGTAAATTGTCTGAGCTTGAGCGGTGAACCTTTACGGTACCAGTACATGCATGCACAAATTGCAACGACTTTTAATCTGACACAACATTAGCGAATGGATACAAACAGAGATGATGGCTATGGAGTAGTAGTAGTAGTAGTACGTACGTACTACACAAGCCTAAACTATACGAAATGTTTAGAGATGTACAGTAGTTACCCGTAGCATTGTACAGAGAAACCAGAGACATTTGGCCGTGTACGTCAGCAAGCAATGCCAATCAATCAAAGTCAAACACACAATTCGCAGTCGGAGTACAGTCTAAGGCATGGTGGCGCGCTCTGACTCAGCAGAGCAAATCATCGACTACTAGTGCAAAATAGCTACGGCTTGCTCTTGTCGATCACCCGCCGGATGACGGAGTTCAGCATCCGTCTCGTCCGCGGCATCCCCAAGATCCGCTCTACAAGCTGCATCGCCTCCGCCGGCGCCGCTCCGTGCTGCATGGCACGTTCCGCACAGATGAAACACCAGTCTCAGCTAACGAACGACCGAGCGGCCGGACGGCACGGGCCCACTGTTGGCATGACAGGAAGGATAGGCGAATACTTACATCTACGCTGGTTTGGAGCAGCGAGCCAAGGACGTGGTAGGCATTGCAGTCCATCACCAACTCTCGGAGCCGCTCGGCGGGCAGGCGCAAGAACGCTTCGAGCCCGCGCTGCAATGGAGGCACCAGAGACGGACTAGCGCGGGGGCGAAAGCACGCCTGTACCACGAAGTGCCCGTATGTGTCCGTGGACCACGCCACGAGAGTGTCCACGATGAGCGCCCTAATGCGGTCCTCGAGCTGATCGTGGTGGCCTCTCTTGAAGAGTTCCTGCAAGAAGACGCTGTTGCGGCATGCGAATGCCGGCTGGAAGGAGGTTTCCTGGCCTGCCCGTTAGTTTCTCCAGATTGAGAACGAACGTTAGGAGTGACGATCGAGAAGAACCACGCAGTGAATGAACTCATGTTGTAATGGTATATGCTTAGCTCTCACCCATATTGTTTCTTGGAGATCTCAACGGCATGGGTCAAGATGGTGTCCTCGAGATCAATGCCGAGCTCATGCTTTGTCGCGTTCTCTAGGCATAGAATCACGCTCATCCCCCCGAAATAGGACGTGGCCATGTCGTGGAAGCGGGGACGGCGAGCTCACGGGTGAAAATCTAAACGGAAGTTCATCAGAAAAACGCCATCAGTAGCAATACGTATGTCGTCCTCCAGGGCTGTTGTGGGTAGCTACATTACATACCGAGCAACAGCTGTAAGGCAACGTGGCGAAGAAATGCTTAGGCAGTTCTGGGCCCTTGCTCTGTTCCATCATCCATCCCTCGATTAGGCACCTGAATAGCTGCTGCAGTACTTCGGGGAAGTTCCACGTCGCCACCCTGACGAGCACCCTCAGAGCTGTCTCCCTGCACCATGCAAAAGCAAAACAACAGCAAAGCAAACACACACAGATGAGCTCTGAGCTCATCGTTGTCTTGATTGAGCAGGAAGGCCAACCAATCCGAGCTCGCTGGGTTCGTCGCAAGGGCCAGGTTTGTCTCGACATCCTGAAGCGCTTGACGGTTTGGAGCGCCAGCCACTGGGCCTCGACGCGCACCGATCACACCGGCGGAGGTGTTCAGGTCGTTGCTGGTGGAGTTGCCGCCCCGTGCGACGAAGCCGGTGGCGGCGGCGGGCCGAGCGCAGACTGCCGCTGCCGCCCAGGGATGATAGATGGAGGCGTGTGGGTTGAAGACGCCGTCGTACCCGAGCGTGGAGAAGAGAGCGGCGAAGCCATGCTGAGGTAGGTACTGCCTCTGGTTACTGATGAAGTTCGGCGTCGACGACCGGTGCGGCACCGAGGTTTGGGTGCTGGGCATGGGGAAGTTGAGGAGCGCGTCGTAGCTCGAGATGTTGCCGTCGGTAGGGATGCCGACGCGCGTGGAGCTCTGGTCCCCGATGTCGCCACCCTGATGCGACCACGGGTTCATCTGCAGCGGCGGCGTGGCCTGCTCCAGAAGCAGAGGCTGCCGCGGCTGTCGCCACGAGAAGGAGGGGAGGTCAGGAAACTGCGCTGGGTTGTAGTAGGCGCCGCGGCCGGAGGGGTCGCGGCCCTGCCTGGTCGGATCCATGGCGGTGGACGAGCGGGAGGCGCCGAGCTGGATAGCGCTTGGATTTCGTTGCGGCGTCTGAAACGCAAGGGCCGTTGGGGGTGTGGTGCCGCGGTGGTGGCGCTTATATAGAGGCAACGGCTCTCGGGAGTCGTGACGCCTGGACGGCTGGACCGCCCGACGGCAAAGGCAGGTGCCCGCTGCCCCCTTGGCCCCTTCCCGGTTCAAGAGCCATCAGGTTGCCGCCCAGCAGGCAGTGGCACATGAGAAACAAAAAGTTCCAGGGGCATTCAAGTCATTTGCCACCCACATTTCACACTGTTAGTGCTGCAAATAGACAGAATGGCGTGAGAGAGAAAAGTTTTTCGAGCTTGGACACTGACGATAGATTGAACTTTTTAGAAACATAGACGATTAGACCATCTTTTTTAATAGCATATAAGTAAAAGACCTTTTTTCTTACCCACGGGTACACAGGTATGGGTAGTATACACCCACACCCGTACCTGCCCTACCCGATGGACATAGGATTTTGCCCAATAACATACCCACGGGTAGAAAAATCATTCTATACCTGCCTCTTCATCGGGTAAAATCCGTCGGATACTCGTGTTTCAGGTACCCATTGCCATTTTTAATTAGAAGTCGAGTTGAACTTGCATCACTGTCTTAACTATAGCGTTACGGGCGCACCATTTGATCGAAAATGTAACGGGACAGATCAGATGTGTTATAGAATTCGTTTGCTAAACCTAGTCGACAAGTATTAGAGCTAGCAAAACCAAAATGAAAAGGAAAAAAAAAACAAAATGACAGAAAAAAAAATCTGTGAAAGGAGACTGCAGCCATCAAGTGAGGAAGAAGGGAGGGGCGAGTCAGAGACAAGTACAACAACATCGAGACCGAGACGGAACGGAGAACGGCCGCAGCACCAACACCGAGCCCAACCCAACAGCAGCCAGCAACCTCGCACCACCACCTCCTCCGTCGCAGCATCAGGCCAGCAGCCGCCGGCGCCGGGCGCCGTCGCGAAGCACCCCAGCCCTTGTCCCCTCCTGCTAACGAAGCCTTCCGTGAGAGCACGCCTCGGCGACATCGCGGCGACAGCTGCCGCAGCCCGTGGAGCCCGACGAGAGCAGCTCCCGATCGCTCCTGCCACCCACGGCCTCGCCCGCGCCTGCGCGCGCGCAGCAGAAGCAAAGGTGAGAGCTCTGCGCCCCGTTCCAATCCCCCCGCCTCGATCCAACCCCACGCGCGGCGTGGCCGCGGCCGGCAATGGCGGACCGGCGGCCAATGGCGGCCGCGCCACTTGCCAGCGCGGCCTCGGACTCACTATTTGGGCGCCGGGGAGCTAGAATTCGGGTGCGGAAACTTCGCTTTGGGGTCGGAATTGGGGTGACCCGGATTGGATCAGAGAAGGCGAGCTGGGGATTGGGGAGTTTGAGCTCTACACCCGTGTCGTGTCAGGGTTTGGTATTGCCGTGTAACCGTGTTGGTCGATGTCTTCTTGCTATGCGCACGGGTTGTAGCTTGAAAGTTTGAATTTCGTGCGAAACCCTAGCTGTATTCTCTTTGATTGAGGTGTTGTGGATTTGATCAGCAAACCTTGGGTTTGTGGAACTACATATATGATCTGAACATTTCAACAGTATCTGTCCAAAATTTGGTCACTCTGGAGCTTGCGATTTGGGTTCTCTGTTTGGTGGATATTTGGAAATGTTTTTTGTCCTTCGAAGTAAGATGATTTTACAGGACCAGGCTTATTGAAGCTTGCTTCTGGCAGCAGGTTGTCATAGACTTTTTAGTTTGTAGACTCTGGATTGGAGTGTTCTTTGTTATGCCATAGTTACCTCTGTTTATCACAGAAAACATCAGTTTGAATTGTGTGCTGTTGTGAATAAAGGTAGCTTGGTCACATCAGGGAGACATGCCCCCTTTTTTTTTGTTCTGTTTAGTTTCAGTTTCAGAATTGCTCTTCTTTTAGTTTAGAGTTGACCTGAGCATTCCATTTTTAATGGAATTAGTAGTGTGAGTTCCTTTGTTTGCGGTTCATTTTCAACATGAGTTTGATTCCATTCCTACATTTGTTCAAGCTATGCTGGCTTGTATTGGATTGCAAGAGTTTGTATCATTATGGGCTAATGCATCTTTGGTGTATGCATGACGTATGGGGTAGACTAATCCTAATTTCTGATTGCTTTCATTAAAGTTTTTTTTTATCCCAGTCACCTCATATCTCAATCCCAATCCCGTCCACCAAATCTATACCAAACACATCTTTAGTATTATATTGTTGGAGATACTGATTAACTGCCATTGTCTACTGGCGGCATGTTTTTCCATGCTTTTGTTGTTACTTTACACTTGTTATATGTTTTTGATTGAGATATTTGTCATTGCAGTGATTTTCCACGATTGGCAGTGTAGTATCGGATTCAGAGTTCTTCGTGGTATTCTACTTTGCAGTTCAGTTGTAGATATATGGAATTCCTTTCCTGAGAAATGCCGTCCTCTACACCACCATCAGTACAACCCACACCAAGCCTTCAACCATTACCATCTCCTGCAGTAGGCCAGAGTACTCGTATTGATGTTCGTGAGATCAAGTCCAAGATTTTTAAGAGGATTGGGCCTGAACGAGCAAGGAAATACTTTCAGCACCTGGAAAGGTTCTTATCTTCAAGACTGAGCAAGAATGAATTCGAGAAGCTCTGTCTTGTGGCACTTGGCCGTGAAAATGTCCCATTGCACAACCATCTTATCCGTTCCATTCTACATAATGCCAGTCGAGTTTGTGGCCCACCTGTAATTAATGATCCTAAGCTGGTCAGAGGTGCCACCACTTCTGGCCATGCAATTGTTCCTCCTGTCTGGGACAATGGTGGTGTGTTGAACCTAAATGTCAAAGAGAACAAACCATTAAGCAGAAGGGAAAATGTACTAACCCAAAAGTCATCACTGGATCATTGTGAGACTATTATGCTGGAGAATGGTGTTCATCATTTGAGTGATCCGAAGAGATGTACACAATTTCAAAAAAGTGACCATTTGGAGCCACTTATCAAGCGACCGCGTGTGGAGAAGGAACCATTCAGTTTACATAATTCTCTGTACAACAATGGGTCTGCTATGGCTTCAAGAGAAAACCTGGGACAAGAAATTATACACCAATTCCAAGGTCCAGTGCAAGCACCACTTGGCATTCAGTTACGTCCTGGCAGTTTTGGTGTGGCCCAAATACCTTTACCCCTTGCTTCTGTGTGTTCAAAGGATACCTCTGACACTTGTATTGAAGTTGGTGAACTCTGTGAGACTTCGTCAGTGAAGAAGAGGATGGACAAAATGGCAGGAACATCTGGGTTGGAAGGGGTCTCGATAGAGTGTGCCAATTTGTTGAATAACGGCATTGATGTTTTTGTGAAGCAGTTGATTGGATCTTGTGTTGAATTAGTTAGATCAAGGTCTCAACATGGCAAACTAAGACATGAGGCATTGAAGCAGCAGCTGTGCCGAAAGCTAATAAATGGTGTATCAGTACATACCCATGTTTCTGGGCAGAGTTCTATTATACCTCCAGAGACAAATTCCATCTCCATGCAGGACTTAAAGACAGTAATAGAGTTAAACCCTTGTTTGCTTGGGATTAATGCATCACTGCTACTTGAAAAGATCAATTCATATGACTAGTAGGATGGAGCTAGTTGTATTCATCTTGTCACAAGATCCTATGATCTTGATGGTCTGTCTTGTTTCATGGCTGTTGTAATCAGGCCAAAATTTTACTGATGGGTGGTGGTGAAGGCAGGTGCATTCTGTCCAGTACCCTGATTGTTTTTCATCTCATCTGCGGTGCAATCTTCCAGAATAAACAAATATCTGCATATCTGCTGGGTGCAGTATGAACTCATTCATTTCGTGCACCTAAGGACCACTATGGCAAAAGGGCTTCAGAGATAACTATGTTGCTGGACTCCAAACAAATTGAGGAGCCATATCACAGATTTGATCTGTAAGTTTATCACAACTAATATGTGCTTGTGCATTTCAACTTTTACATTTGTAGCATAGATACAGCTGTTGCTAGTTATTTATTTGCACTCAATTTTGTTTCAATGTCACAAGAAATAGAAACTATTTATAAGGCATATGTTGAGAACACTTGTAGTGTTGATGTATGAGCATATTTTCATCGGAACTTGTGGAAACAAGGACTAAACTGACACTAGTCATGCCCAACTATTAAAATATAAAAGTTGTTTCTCAAAGACAACCTTTTGTAAGATAGTAACTTCTGTTGAGCACTTGGCCCCAATCATGCCAATAACACTCCACTGTTCGTATTGTGGTACTTGGCACACGATTTCCATGTAGTCATCTGCTGTCGCTGAGACAAAGCAGTACTATGGTATCAAATACACTTTCTTCTTTCCCTTGAGTTTTAAATGTTACCGTACTGGCATGTGTCTTACATCATTTGCAGTTTGAATGAATATATTGTTCCTTACTAGGATGAATGAATATGTGCTTAATTAGCCTTTATTCTTTAGTAGCACTGCTAACCAATGGGATCTAAGCAGGCAGCACCTGTTTCAGAGAGGTTTTATCCAAGTTCCCTAGAAATTTCATCCTAGTCAAGTTTTGAAGAGGTTTAGTAAGGTTAAGAGATCCTGTTTTCAGAATTTTACCTATCATTAATAAAGCATATGAATGGACATCTTTTGAGGATTTGGTTGCTATAGATAGGGTAAACTTTTCTGTGGACTATAGTTGTTAAGGCGTCGCTATACCGACGACATATCGTCGCCATATCGCTGTGGCGTTTTTCTGGCTCTCGCCACGGCGACGCCACGGCTCCGGCGTGTATGACGTCCGCCATAGCGCCGTGGCGTCCCCGTGGCGCCAATTTGGCGTCCTGTGGCGCCTTTGTGCGTTGTGGCGGGCGCAATAGACGGTGAGGGTGAGGGTGAGGCCGTGAGGGTACCTGTATAGGCCGAGTGGCCGATTGGAGCCCTCCGAGACCGAGCCCGAGACGCAACCGCAAGCAGCCCTCCGAGCCGCCGCCGCCGGGACGGTCGCCCTCCGCCCGCCCCCGCCTGGAAATCCGTTCGCTTCGCCCTCCGTCGGCCTCCCCCGCCCTCCGTTGGCCTCGCCCGAGCCTGAGCCGGCCGCCCCCGCCTGGATCTCCCGAGCCGCTGGCCCGCCGCCTGGATCTCCCGAGCCGCCGACCCTCCGCCTGGATCTCCCGAGCTGCCGGCACGCCGCCTGGATATCCCGAAGCGCCGCGAGGAAGCGGGTAAAAGCTATGACCCTTTGGTTATAGAAGATTTTGATTGGAACAATGAATGGGTAGACCCAATGGCCCAACCTGAAGGTGCTCGTGGTTCGGACCTCACATGGGATCAAGTTGATGAAGCCATTGGTGCATCATGTGAGCTTCGAGGTCGTAATCTTCCTAGGACCTACGCTCGTCGTGCAAGGCATATATCAAGAGTGGTTGAAGAAGATGAGGAAGAGGGAGAGGAAGAAGAGATCATTTTGGATGATGATGATATAGATGATTTTGGTGAACAACCAATGGATGCTACTTAAGATGGTGGAGAGAACGTGGATGCTTCTAACGATCTCGATGAGTTTGCATTGGACGACTTTTGAGAGATGAGAGATTTGGAAGTTTGAGAGATGAGAGAGTTCCATGTCTTTTGTGCTACATTTACATTGCTATTTTGATTTGCTAATATTGTAGACTATACCTTTTAAGCTACATTTGCATTACCATTTGTCAATATAATTTCCTAATATCCTAGACTATAATGTATGGCGTCGCCACGCCGCGCGCCATAGACGCTGTAAAGGTGTGAAGGTGGTGGGTCGCCGCGCCTCGCCACGCCGCCGTAAAAACTATGCTGTGGACAGAAGGGATCCACTTGACAAGTGCGTAATATTGGTATGAATAGCTAAATGTAAAATAATGATAAACTATATATGTCTTTGTGATGGGCTTAGATTGGTATTGGGTGGGAAGCGTAGATTGTAGTGGAAGGAGGTTGGAGGGCAAGGGACGGGGACACGGCGGTGGCCCGTGGTGCCCGTGCGGCAGGAGGCTAGCAGCCTGGGCAGCAGGGGCAGGGGGGGGGGTGCGGCACAGGAGGTAGAGAGAATCTAGTATCTCAATCTGAATAACTTTGTTGTTCCGCTATAATAAATGACAGTGCAAACCCCATTTATCAATGCAATCTACTATCTCAATCTGAACACATTCGGGGTGGAATGCACATGTTGGTAGATGTACTTTTATGCAGGCTTATGGATTAGAGGCCTAATACTGTCATGTGATACAATTGCATTATCTACACAACTATTCATGGTTCATTATATCACCCACACTGTTTGTGCAAAACCCACTAGCACCTTGTAAGTTGAAAACTAGAGATAGGAACAGTTCTGTTGTTAGTTTGGAAGGTTTCTTTTTCTATATGTTCTATCTATTAGGCATATGTTTCTTCAGTCTAAAGATCTCTGTTTCAAAGGTGTCGCCTGGACACCTAGGCTTATGTTTCTTCAGTCTAAATATCTCTGTTTCAAAGGCGTCACTTAGGCACCTATGTGTCCAGGCAGGTGCAGCTCATCTTGGGTGTCTAGATATGCCTTTGTCGCCTAGGTGATAAGGTGTATGCCTTGGGTCACCTTTGAAACCATGCTAGAGATCATTTCTTAAATCTCATATTGGGTCATGCCTATAGAGAGAAGAAGTTTCATACCCATTATGAATTATGCAATAGTGAACTAGCTGTACACTTTTGTAAAGTTCTTCTATCAGTATTTAGTCTACTTGGTAGTTACCTCCTTGTGAATATGTTCACAAAATCTACAAATAAAAAATACAGAGTAGGTTACAACTGCTTAACTCGCTGAAACTCTGGCATGGTACAATGCATTTGGGGATCTTTTCACCATGTGATACACCTTGTGGTCTGGATGGCTTGTTGTCAAGGACTCCAGGTTAAGTGGGTAAATCTTAATATACCACTGTTGCTTACTGCTTAGAAAACGTGAGGCCAGTATCTTACAGAGGTATGCTATATGCATGATCATCTGATCTGGTTTTCAATCTCTTATATGCAGATAAGAGATGCAGGAAAACTGCATTATTAAATTGTAAGTTTGAATTTCATAATGCTTCTGTAATGATCTTTTGGTCATTCATAAAAAAGAAGTTGATAGACATAGGGAATAGATCTAGGGAGGGAGAAGATCTATTTGGAATGATTGCAACACGATTTCCATGTACATGGCTCTTCTAATAGTTATAGTTAGTTGAAGTAAATAATTCATTCCCAACTAATAGAGTAGATACCATACAGTCTCATAGATTTTGAAATGATAAGCCTCATTAAGCCTTGCCATTGTGCCAATTGTCAGTGTTACTACTGTTTACGCATGAATATTCTCATATGGCTACTGAGCGCATGACAAATCTGTTGTACAACAATTCTAGTGAGGCATTGGTTGTCAGGTTATTACTGCCGACCAAACAAGAGTGACTGACATTTAATTTTTAATTGCTTAGTTCCTTGATTTATTGTTATTGAATTGCTCTCCGAGGTGTTATGCACAGCACAGCAATCCTGAACATTCTGTATCTTGATGATATGCACATGGTTTGGTTTTAATGATAGACTAATAAAACAAGAGGCTATGGTTTCGTGTGAGTGGGGTGTATTGAGAAGGTTTGCTCTAGCCATCCTGTTTGTACGATTTCCTTTCTTAGAGCAAGTACAATAATTATATTATAGCCAAGCTAATGCTGATATGGAGAAGAGAAGAGAAGAGAGCTTAGCTCTTATGCAAGTGACAAGCTGGGCACAGGAGATTATGCAACAGTGAGCCCAAGTAGCAAGTGTATTGAGGAGACATAGAAAAGAGAATTTGAGATATTGTGCCACATAATAATAAAAGAAAAAACTTTTTGTAGACAAATAGGAACAACTAATGTATAACTTTGCTATTATAACTTGACTTATAGCCCAACACTTGACTCTATTATTGACATTGCTCTTAGTGAAATGTCATGCGGCTCTCATGCGTTGTTCGAGAAAAAAAAATTAAGCAGGGAGTTAGTAAAGTTTTTGTTTTCATGTTTAGAGGGATTATTCTCTTTTCTGAGGATGAAGTGAGTGCCAGTATTGATGTTTAGAGTATTACCCCTTGAGTAAATGTACCCAAGAGATTGGACCAATTTTTTTGTGCATCATTTTTTTAAAGCCCACTTATTGATAAACAGACGATGTGTACAAGGTATGCAATGCTTGAGTCTTTGTATTCATGCCCTTAGCTTGATTCATTTTTTTGTACAATATATACACGGATAAGCATCTGTGTTATTATTGACTGACATTTGGTGAAGAACATTACTCGTGAAGTTTTATACGTTTCTCAATTTTCTTTCAAGCTTCAAGCATTATATGCTGATGATAGCAATCTGTAAATGGGTTATGTCCAGGATTGGGAGTCACGACCCCCAAAGCTTTCCTCTGCTGCACTGACCTCTGGAATTGATACGAAGATAATATAGTGTGAAACAAAGCCTGGTGGCTGTTTCTTCGTGCTGTTTGCCCGAGTGTTGGCAAACCATTTGGTAGGCTCATTATCTTATGGCAGAAGTATAGGTTTTGGTATATTCGGTTCCCTGAACTGACAAATAGTGGAAAATCTTATTTTGGGTCATGCAGTTCATAATCATGGTTTACTGGCACGCTCAGTGTTGCGTCCCCAGGCACACTCTCCTTACAGAAGTGCAATAATGCGACAAACCACTCCACTGGTTTATCCATGTTGGTTACTGTGTAAGCACCGATAGATTTGTACAAGCAAATCGATATGTGTAAATCACTCATACATAGTGTTGGTTTCATGTTTGAGTTCCCAAATTTTGCAAATATATTTTATCCTGTATTATCTTTGTATAAACAAGTTCTATGATGACACATCTCAATTCTTTCTGACTACTTACATTGTAATGCAACGAAGTTATCATAGTAATAGTATCGGCATCCATTGTTTGGTTCTAACGCATAAACATATGCTACCACGGTTCCATTAAGGTGACTGCTGGCATAAATATATTGCTGCGTGGTTTGACTATGAGCATGTTTGATACATATGACTAGTTAGTAGTGCCTAAGGGCATGTAGGTTGAAGTAGATTCTTCTTTTTTATCAAAGAACCCTTTCTCAAACTGTACAAGCTTCTTCCAAAGCATACGGCTTTCTAGATATATATGACGATCTTTAGACAGATGGTCTGAATTATATATGGTTGGCTAGTTAGTTGGCAAAACTAGTTGAAGATTTGGCTTAAAAAAATAGACCACCAAATAGCTCTTGTGTTTGGATGGACTAGAGCTAATTTTGTCTCTATAGCTAGCTATCAATTAGTCCTTGTATCAACAGGTCCTATATTGTTGCGCGGTTTAACCCTATACATTGAAACTTGCGCTGCTCGGTGTTTATCCTTAGGAATTGCATGGTTTAGGATCTCTTTGGAACACAAGAATTTTGCAGGAATTGCACAAAAATTTTACAGAAATTAGTCATTTTCACGTAAAAACATAGAAAATAGGAAACTTTCCTCCCTCGATTCAAAGGGGGCCTAAACAAATCGAGGGCCTCCATTCCGTTGGTTAGGCCTGACCACATTCATCATTGAAACCACGTGGGCCACTGACAGAAGTATCCAGTTTTGCCACGACCACGAGGATAACAAAACACCATTAGGAGAACTTGGATGGAACAAATGAGAAACAAGTATATGTATTTCTCAAAAAAAATCAGTCGAGCTCTCAAGTAAATCAAGAAAGTACTTATAAACTAACGTAACTGCTTTTGGATAATGAGTCACTGCGCAACGCAATGTAAGCAAAGGCGACTGTTCCTGTTCACTTCGCTGAAAAAACAAACCGAAACAATGTTCCTGCTGATTTGTTATGAGAGAAAAATACTGTTCCAGTTGAAAAAACAAGCTGAAAAGTACGGGTTATAAGATAAGCAAACAGGCCTGTGTTGTTTTTCTTTCTGACTCCCAGAGTTCAGATGCCAGATTGGCACGGCTGCATCTCGTTTCAAATCTCCTGCTGACAAACTATACGAAATTGTTTAGCGCCATTTCTTTTTCTCCTTTTTGCCTTTTTCTAAGTTAAACGAACGTGCAGAAAGGTGGTAGCATGCCGTTGATCTACGAATTACTATCTTCTGCATGTAGCAATTTTTAAATCTGCCGCATTTTATGACCAGTTCTTAAATTCGAAGTGTTTCTTCAATTTATTTGGACTTCTCTAAATAATCAAGCATTTCTCGTCCACTATGGGCCTGATTGTTTTCTTGATTGGATGAGCCAGGCTCATACCAGAGAATCCATGCTCCCAGTGGCTAGGCCGAGCACATGCACGGGGCTCCGTTTGGTTGTCTGCGGTGCATAGCTTGGCTGTGCAGAGTTTTTGTTTGGTTAGTCGCATGCAAGAAGTCTAAAGCCTTCCATGCCTCAGAGAGTCACGACGCGCTGCTTCCGCTAGCTCGCTCCGTGCACCGCGTGAGCCAAGCTGTCGGAGGAACATATTTTTTCCACACTGCTAGAGCCAGGCTGGGGCAGCGAATTTGCATCATGCGGCCCTGGCCCAAAGGCTAGTGCAGGAATCCAATCACAAGGAGGTTGCACCCGGTGAGCCTGGTTCGCCTAGATCCAGGCAACCAATCAGCCCCCATATGTCGCATAGACATCTAGCTGAGATTGAGAAAATAGAAGAGGTCGATATCTACTACAAACAGAATACAGTGTAATTTGGAGAATGTAGAACACAATGGTCATTGTTAGTTGGCTTAAGTCACAAAAGTTTCAAGATTGTCTAACTAGATGGCCAGGTTGGAAAACTTTAGGTGTTAGTGCAATACTTGTATATAAATAATTTTGTAAAGAAAATATCGAAGTTCGATTCTTGAACTCTTCAGGCAGTTTAATTTTGGCTGATTCGGATATGAAGGCTAGGCATAGAGAAGAGGAGCGATTGCAAGAGGAGTTACACGTCAGGTCTTACTCACCCAGTGGTCGAGCACAAATCCGATTTTCGAGCACAAATCCTATTTAAGATATAATACCACCTCCATTTATAAGAAAAGCAATTCTCACTTTCTGAGAAGTCAAACAATTTTAAGTTTGAATAAATCTAGACAAAAAATTATAATACCGAATAAATATGATTAGATTGATTATAGAATATATTTTCATAGTAAATCTAATTAGAGACATAACTATTGATATTTTTTTCTACAAACTTGGTCTAATTTACAAAAGTTTGATTTACTCAAAACCTAGAATTGTATTCTTTTTGGATGGAGAGAGTAGTAGGATTGACCAAGCCACAACTGCTACAAAGTGCAATGGGCAGATATCTAAAGCCTATATGAGATTTGATCTATCCACACTAACAATTTCCACATCATCAACTCCAAAGATGCATTTGAAACTCAAATCACAAAGTTGTGCCACCGATAAGAGATTTAAGTTGAGATTTTCAACTAGCAACACATTTGAAATGGACATGTCATTTGAGACCGCAATCTTTCCAAGACCTTTGGCCTTTCCCTTGCCATTATCACCGAATATAATTCTCTCATAGTCATCTTTGCCACTTGTATCAATTGAGTTGAACATCCTTTAATCTCTGGTCATATGTTGAGTGCACCCACTATCAAGCACCCATTGCCTTCCTTCGGCCTTGTAATTTACATACAAGAAGAGATTAATTCCTTTTACATACCCAAACTTACTTGGATCCTCCAAGGTTAGTGACTTAGGCACCCAAATACCCTTCTTCATTGAGCCCACAATGGGTGCACCAACAAACTTATCATGGACCCTTGAACTTATCATGAACACCATTAGCATCCTTGGAAAGTAAATGGCAAGAATCAAACTTAATGGAGGATATGGTAGTGTTCTTGTTCTTGCAATTCTTCTCCAAATGTCTCACTTGCTTGCACTTGTTGAAAAGGTCCCATTACCCCTCAAAAAATGATTCATGAGAGAGGCAAAAGCCTTTTAGCCACTCTTTGGGACATAGCCTAAGCCCTTTTTGTTATGAGAAAACCTTTTGCTACTTAGAAACTTGAGCAAGTGAGCATCTCCACCATATGCCTTTCGAAGCACATAGGTGAGTTCATTAACCTCCTTTGGTGTCTCATTCTCAACAATGAGGGTGGAGTCACAAGTGAAACCATCACTCAAGGGAGAAGTGCGTGTGCTACAAGAGGGGCTAGTGGCTGCAACAACAAGAAGAGTATAGAACGATTCATCATGAATATCACAAGTCACTCATACATTGGCTATCTTATAGGCTCCTTTCTTTGAGCAAAAAGAGAGGAGTGAGCTTCCTTGAACTTCTCATGAGTTTCAGTTAGAGCCTCACGAGTAGCCAAATACTCATCAAGGTTTTCTCAAGAGCCTTTTGTCTCTTGCACAACTCCTTGAATTCTTCCCTAATGAGTATAGCTCCTGAGCCCTCGACCAACCTTGCGAGGCCGGTCGGGGGATCTGCCGGTCGAGAACTTCTCCCGAGGACTTAACATACCCCTATGTTTGACTATTTTCACTATTCAACCCCCCCCCTCTAGCCATCCACAGGTCCTTTCAAGGGCCATGGTGGAGGAGGCTCGGCCTGGACATGCAGCAGGGCAATCACAGCGGCCAGGCAACACGTACAACAGGTCCTGGAAAGTTAGGTCCACACATCCTGCTTGAGCCTCCACCACATGTATCCACCTTGGGTGCTACACCAGTATGGGTGGACGAGAGCGGTGTAGCACAACGACCGTGCGGGTGTGGCAAGCATGTGTAATGCAATGTAGGGGAAGAGGCTAGGGTGGGCTGTGATAATACAATAATACATATTTTGGGAGCGTAGTGTGCAATTTATAACTACGGGCACCAATATCTGTTGCCCTGTTCGCTTGGCTGATAAGCAATGACTGAAAGTACTGTTGGTTGATTTGTTGTGAGAGAAAAATATTGTTCGTTGGCTGAAAAAGTACGGTTTATAAGCCAAGCGAACAGGGCGTGTATTTGCAAGCTTAGGGAGTCTAGTGTGTACATTGCAAGTACAAGGACCTGGAGAACTAATGGCAAGTTGAAGGAATCAAATTTGTAATTTGAAGTACTGGAACCTGTATGAGAACTCGAGACCTTTCTGACGTCCCCATGTTCCCCGTGTGGCAGCATGGGAATGTTAAAAGGAAAGGGATGAAGTTTTTCTCATTTTTGGCGTAACAGGCCTCCCTTTGGGAGGCCCGCGCGACGGGCTATTAGCTTAGTGGTAGAGCGTGTCCCTGATAATTGCGTCGTTGTGTCTAGGTTGTGAGGGTTCTCAGCCACATGGATAGTTCAATATGCTCATCAGCGCCTGACCTCAAGATGTGGAAGTTCAAGGACTACCAATAAAATTTACTCTTTTTTTCATATAGAGCTATTGCGCTATACAGTTTTAGGCATTATTTTATTTTACTTTAATTTATTATCTACATAAGGAATATGTACCATGGCAAGCATCATCAGTTTCTAGAAAATAGACACAATTTAACATCCTCAAGCATAATCACTTTCTTTCTTTCTTTTTTGAGAAGAGTGTCTCATATCTGATATATATTAAGGAAAACAATAGCTTGTACAAAAGGATGACATGACACAAAATAACCTCTAAAAAAGAGTACATTCAAGATGAAAACGGTCATCTTCATTTGATCGTCCATTGTCTGTCGAAGATTGAAGAGCAGTGGCAACTAAAGCTTCTCCATGCGGTCCATACAAAATTTTTATTTTACAGGATATAAAGGGAACCCTCCCATCTTTGACATGTATCAGCTTTCTGCAATCAGAAAGTAATGACCTGACCAAATTATAGAGCACATTTTGAAAGATATAAAAAACTGCAAGTATGAATATTCCTCACAGAATCCAAATGTTCTTTCCATAAGCACCAGAATTTAATTTAACTCTACATCAATAAACAGCAACAAATAGAAAAATCCACATCGAATGCAACGATGATTCAGAAAAAAGAAATATGATATTGAGTACGACGAACCAAGGAAGTCATCATATAAACACTCAGCTCCTCATGATCACATATATATTCATGACAGGATGTACTCAATATTGAGATGGGCACAACAGATCTGAAGACGAGGTTGAGCACTACTCCTTGAACGACAATACAGTTTCGAAGGCCCCCACCAAGGCCTTCACCCGGCTCTTCCTCTCCTCTAGGAGCTTGCTTTTGGTTTCCTCAATCACGTCATTGCCCCTTGGATCATCCTTCCTCCACACCTGAGCAACTTCAGTCCTTGGCACTGCCTTATCCACACTCCGGTCAGCCTCCTCCTTCTCAACAATCCCACATTCATATATAGTCTTGACGCTACCATTGACATCTTGCCCTCCATTATGAATCTCATTAGCTCCTGCATCTACTTTGTCTTCAGAGAAATGTCCCTTGGATTCCTCATCATCTTTGAATACTTGTTCTGGTTGATTGGAAGATGGCTCATGCTGATCAGGTACAGTCATCTCCATGGATTTCAGATCGACTGGATCAGAGACCTCCTTGTGCAAGTGCTCTTCTATGGACAGGGTGGTGTTTATGCACTCTGTTCCCTTAATCTGCATTGATGGGTCCTTATGTTTGTCCTTCCTGGTTGCAGATGCTCCCATTGCCTTCTGAGAAACACTTTTAGCCTTTGAGCTGGTAGTAGCACCATTAACAGTATCCAATCTTTTTCTTGCGGCTGCACCAGGTGAGTGTGCGGTAGACAGTGGCTGCACTTTTTCTCCTCGAGAAGCACCTGGCAACAAGACCCTCTGACTGCTAGGTTTAGGTGATGCTGCCGCCTTGCAACTGTCAGCACTAGGCCTTGGAGATGGCTTACTCCTCAGCAAGGTGGATGGCGATGCCTTAGCTGCCGTCTTGGTCATGTCCTTAAAGGAGTTGCTTGGCGGCACAGCAAGCACCGGAGGCCGCTGCGAGGTGGTGCTGACCTTGTCAGATTTTGCCCTCGTCAGTGTAGGTTTTGAAGCTGCACCTGGGAATGGCTGGGCCTTGGTGCCATGGATGGATGAGCCCATGGTCCGCGATGAGATGGACCGACCAGCGCTGGACAATGATGGACGCTGCACATCTGTGGAGGCAGAGGCAGCCACAGACGGCGATGATGAGCCGAATTTGCGGTCCGGGGAGCTCGGGACAGACCGCGTCCGCCTAGCACCATATCCGTACCCAGAGGACTCACTGCTGGATGGCCTGAGGTTGGGTGACATCCTGCCTCTGCTGGGAATTGGGGGATCCTTCTTGGATGCCGCCATTGTTTCACAGTTGCGCCTGGCTTAGATCAGCTGTATGAGAAACAACACAACACTAATCAGCTCGGCCTAAAGCTTCGGATTACATAAACACAATCAAGAACCTGAAACACATAGGCAGTACACAAGGATGCCCCTAGTTGAGAGAAAAGGGGATGCAATGAAGACATTGTGCTCTTGGTGAGACATCAAAGTCGGTGGCTCCAGCAAAAAAAAAAAAAGAAAAGAAGGAAACAAAGAGACCCAAAAAAGAAGCATATCCCAACGGATTTTGGAAGTTAAAATATGATGGCGCAGGCTCTAACCCAATCCAACAACCCCTGGTTCTCCCTTTGTTTTCGGTCGTCCCTACCAAATTTTCAACAAATATTCCCACGAACAAAATACCTACGTAGAGAGTAGAGCAATGGCAGCAACTACAGACATGAACTTATTATTACTATTGTTTTAGAGTTTTAGGGCCGATGGCCCCAGTCTTTTAGCATTAAGCAAAAGAGAACTTATCTATTGCGCCTCGGATTGGAGGAAGAGAACAAAATGCAGCGAGACCAAATGAAACCTGAATCTCTCAGAAAATGCCGGTCCTGAGTTTTTTCGGACCTAGAACGAAACTAAAATTTGGGGCCTTTTTATATATAAACATGATAATACTACTCACTGCTAGTATATAAAGACACATATACGAGACGTTAGTAATAAGCGGCTAATTGAAAGCAAAAGCAATATTCATATGAAATAATTTGTATAGATATTAAATTACCTCAAAAATTTCTTCTATCATCCCTGATGCAAAGTCATCGATGATGGTGTCAAAAGAACAACGCAAAAGAAGGGAAAGCAAATTAGATACGTTGAAGGAGATTTCTGCCTGCCTGCCGACTTGCAGAGGCCCCGAGCCCGATGTGGCCGACCGCTCGCCGCCCGCCGGCTACTCGCCTGCTCGCAGTCGCAGAGACGCAGAGGAGAGGAGTCACAGTAGAGGACGAAGACGAGGAGTCACGCTCGGCGGAGAGGAGACGGGAAGTCGCTCGCTGCTGCGTCTGCGTTATTGGGCTGTATGCCTGTACGCATATGGCATACCTGGGGAGGATCCCATCGGCTCCATGGGCCTGGGACGCCTGCCCCTCTTGCCCCGCCCCAGGGCCGAGATGGGGATGGAAGGTGCGGTGAGATTCCAATAATTCCTAACGCTAAACCCGCGTCTCGACCAGTTCACCAGGCAATTAAAGATGGCAGACGATTACTGAATTGGCATTATCCGTACGGCCACACCTACTGAATTCGTTAGCAACGAAGGAACATTCCCCAGCGAGGACGATCGCAGGAACCACCAAACATTGCGCGACCCCCATCTAATCCATCTACTCCTAGATTGTAGCATCGTCTATCGCGAGACGCGGAGCCGAACAGCAAAGAGAGCCGAATCGGCGGCGTCCATTGATGGCAACCAACGAAGCGGGTGGCCGAGAAGGGAGAAGCGTCAAGGCGAGGGAACACGAGAGACATACCTGGCGGGGCGGTGCGTGGGGAGATCCGTGGAGGGGAGCCGGAGTCGGCTAATCCGGGCAAGATGCGGGGCTGGCGAGGAGGGGGAGGGGGAGGGGAAGAGGAAAGTCTCCATGGCGGTTTGGACGGTATATAGCTGTGCGGTGTTGGGTGGGGAGGGACGGAGCGGGCGGGGCAGCGCAACGCAGGCAGGACGGCACCTTTCCCGCTCAATTATTCCCGTCCAACCAGCGACGCGCGCGGGACGGAGCCCACCAGCATGCATGCGTGATTTTTTATCCGCTTGATTTGCGTGTGACGTCATACGTGTTTATAAAAAAAATCTTAACTACTGATCAAACATTCAAATTAAATTCTGATTATACCATCAATTTTTTTTAATAAATCCTTCGAAACAAGATCCCACATAAATGTATTTAGATAAAATTTTATTAATAAACATTTATCTTATGAATATAGAATATTTTTTATTGAGCATAGATAATGTTCCAGGTTCAGATAACAATGTTCCGTCTTTGTAAAAAAATATTTTCAATTGAGAAGAACAATATTCTAGTTTTAGGTTCATGTAATGGGTATTATAATATACATAAAAATAAAAATAATGATAACAAAAATGATGAAATATATAAATAGTAAATAAATAAATACATAACATAAATAAAAATAATAAAATCTAGAGCAAAGCATAAGGAAAAAACAAGCAATAGAGAAAAATTTAAAAAAACATCACATGAGACTTTTCAAACATTCTAAAATATAATATAGAACATCACAGGTATAATAAGTGAACATCACTAAATACATCGTAAAACATTATACAAAATACATCAGAGAACATTATATATATTACATAAACAACACTAAATATATCGTAGAACATCACTAAATGCATCATAGAACATCGCACACATATTTCGTAAACAACACTAAATTCATCGTAGAAATCACATGTGTACTAAGTGAACATCACAAAAACCATCATAGAATATCACATGTATACTTTGTGAATAACACATGTATACTATACGAACACTATAAAATACATCTAGAACATCACATGTATACCATAAGAACATCACAAAAACACATCACAGAACATCACAGGTATAACACGTGAACATCACAAAAAAACATAAAACATAACATGTATACTACATGAACATCACAAAAAATATCATAAAACATAACAATATATACCACATGAACATCGTAAAATAAATCATAGAACATCAATCTATACTACATACACATATCATCTCATAGAAAATAAAAAATTAAACATGGAAAATTAATTAAATAAGGTAAAATAGAAAAATCAAAAATAAAAAAATCTATAGAAAACATAAAGACAAAAGAGGAAAGAAAAAAGAAAGAAATACAAAAAGAATAAAATATAAAAATAAAATAAAATATAACAAACATAATAATTAATTATAGTAAAAAAAGAAATACAATAAATAAAAATATAAAAAATGAAAAGAATAATGAAAAATCACATGAAGCGAAAAATAAAAATGAAGAAAGGAAATAAAAAATAATGAGAAAAGGAAATAAAATAAAAGAAAACAAAAAAGAAATAAAAGAAACAAAAAATTAAAAATAAAAAATAAAAAAAATCACATAAAACAAAAAAGAACTATAAATATAAAATGAAGCACGAAACAGAAAAAAGAAAATGAGAAAAGAAAAGGAAAAAAAAGAAAATAAATGAGAAGAATAAGAAAAAAAGAAAAAACCCGAGAAACGTACCTGCTTCCGTCGCCGTGGCTTCCCGCGCGGGCGCGCGCCGTTCGGCGGACGGCTTGGGTCCTCCCGTTCAGACCGGAAGCTTTCCGGGACGGCACGGGCGGCACGGCCCCCCATTGCGCGCTCCGTCTTCTATAAAATAGGAGGGAAGGTGCAGGCAGGGGGCTGCGGCCCGAGGAACAGGACGGGGGTGTGGTGTGTTGGCTGCTGTCGTGCCCCGTGCGTGCGGCCAGTGCGACGGGGGTGCAGCGCGTGGTGTGTTGGGTTGGGCCGGAGCAACAGCCGTGATGGCAGTATGGATTTTCCTAGACGTTCTGAACCTCATATAATGCTCATGGAGTGTCCGATCATCAACAGCTAAAATCATGATTGGATTGGTGCAGGCATATTTGTAGCTGGAGGGTAATCTGGTTCTAGAATCTCAAACTGTATCTTATCCTGTTCAGAATAGATTTGCTTGTGAAATCTGTGGTCTGACAAATCATGTGACTAGAGAGTGTAGAAGGTTGCTCTGCGGATTTGTGGTCTGAATTGTCATTGTCATTTAGCTTATTAGTGTAAGAAATGTTTGCCTTGGCATATGGGTCCTGAGCTGAGGTAGAAGACCAAAAGTTTCTTTTATACTGATGGGTCAATTGATCGTAGAGTTGCTAGGGAAAAGGATGGAATGCTAGGCCTATTGGGGAAAATAAATTTGTTATGAGGTTTCCCAATGCTAAGATGGTGAAAGAATGGAGCTACTTTAAGTTTCTGGCTATGAGGAATGTGGATGCACAAATGAAAGTTGAACCTTGGACTCCAAATGTCGGTGCTAATGGTATGTTACAGAAAGCATGATTTAGGATGAGGAGTATCCTTGTTGATCAGAGGTCTGTTAAGACAGTGGCAAAGTTGGAAGACTTGGTTGGAAAAGTGATTGAAATCGATGAGAAGACTAGGTTCAGGCTAGACTATGTGACAATGAAAATTGCATGTAGGGATGTGTCCAAAGTTCCAAACAAGGCTCAGAGTGCTTTGGGATGATTTCTACTTTGAGAGGAATTGCAAGAAGAAGGAACTGTTAAAACTCTTTCCGGTGGGAGGGGCAATCAGCCAGCTACCGAGAAATACAAATCTGATAATAAGGACCATTACAGCGCTTATCACATCTATGTAAACACATATGTACATACCATCCTCATGCTACGACCCTGAGTATTTGTCATGTCAGTTACTAAAGATTAGATGATTGTTCAGTCATGCGCTGCATCTTTGGTTGGATAACCGACATGCGCAATGGCGCGCGCAACGTACTAGTGTGCATCATGTTTGCTACAGTTTAAGCATCCCTAAAGCTTGTCACTTAACCACCGTAGAATCTATATTTGCAGTACACCCAGAAAATGCGCTATCTTGCTAGGTTCGTGTTTTCTCCCTCTCTTGACTTTATTTCTTTTCTATACACCAGTTCCAGCACTGTCTTTTTCCTTAAGGCTCCAGGTATATTCTAGCACATGTTTTGGAATGCTTACTCAGCGGCCCGTGTTTTACTATTTTGTTCGGCACTGTTTAATATGTTTACTTTTGACTAGCCTTGATAGCAAGTTTGGAATTGTAAACAAGGATTTATAACACATTTTGGACTAGCAACATCTAGATACATATATCACCATAAAATGAGAATATATTGTGAAAGTCTTTTTCATGATCAGTGTAATAACATCAAGCGTGTCACATGTCCGATCTAGACCCCCCACGTCGGGCCAGCAAAGGCCTGGGACCTACCCCTAGCCGGCGCAAGGGCCACCCTACGTGCGACACTGGGGCGATGGGGGGGGTGGACCACCACCGCCCCTCAATCTCCCGATATCCAGGAGGATCCAGAGGAAAAGGGAATTTTAAAATAAAAATAGGAAAAATAAATAGAGAATTATTTAGGAAATCAGATTGAGATGATTTGGGAAATATGATGATTTTCCTTACAAAGAAATAGTCCAAATCTATAAGGACTCTTTCTTGGAGTGCAAGTCCTCTAGAGACTGAGTTATTGCTCCCTCCCTCCCTCCCAGCGCCTGCCCTAGCCACGCCTTCCCTGCCGCAGCACCAGCAGCAACCGCCGTCCACGCCCTAGCCGCCCAAACCGGGCCCTAACAAAGTATCAGTCTATATGATTTTCATGTTAATGCTAAAAGTTAAAAAAGTTAAGGTTGAGGACATTCACAAATGGACTTACTTAAAAAGGAGAATGTTGGAGGACAAATCCCAAACTGGAATGCATTTTCACTTGTTGAGGCCCTTATAGTTTGAACTACAAGCTATTGCAGTCTACTTCTGGTGGCTACTACTAACCTATTCAGAAACATATAGTGCACTATAGGAAAACAACAGTTAATGGGACAACCATATTTGCACAAGAGATGCATCGACATGCTTCCTGGAATTAGCATCATTCACTCATGCATACACCAAAATACACCCAAGCTACCATGATGAGCAATCCCACAGTTAATTATTGCAGCAACCGACCTTAATGTTTCCTCTTGTGGGTCTTCCACTGTTTCAGGACAAATTGGACAACCTCCTTCAGTGCTGCTTTCTGCCCTTCCTTGAAATTCCACATCTCAGCTACAGGATATCGGCCGCTAGGGTTATCCTCATTGATTTCAAGCAGAGCCGTTGTCACCTGGGTATAGATTTCTCCACCGAGCTCTTATTTTAATTCTTTAAGTTTAGGATCGTCCTCATTGATTATCTCCTACATCAGAGTAAGTGCCATTAGACAGCAAATAAGATAACACTAAAATGTTTCCAAAGTTGGGTATCCTCAATAACTTGGGGAATAAAGGAAATTTCCACAACAATCCTTATAGGCCAAACAGTGTATACACAGAAAAGAAAACTAGCACGGGCAAGCATTTTGCAGTAAATAAGAATAAAGAAATTGCACTGGACATATCTGCATATATAGAGCATGATTTGACAGGATGCTGTTGTTACTCTCTCCATATCAAAATATAAGGCGTGATTTGAATCGGTGCAGTCATCAAGAGCACACTGACCACTAATTTCTCTTATAATATATAATTATGGCAACAAAAGTTTGATGAGCAGAAAGTATATTTCTAAATACAAATGTAATATAATAATGTTTGTAGTATACACTTTTCATATGATCAGACTAACTGTTAGTAAAAAAATAAAAAAGTTTGAATTTTGGCATACGTGCACGCCTTATATTTCTTGACAAGGCCGAACTTTCAGGTGCACGTGCGTTTGATTTTTATCAACTGGTTTTAAGACTGCCTGTAGGTTGTAGTTATTATCATAAAAAATAAACAATTTGCGAACTTTTAAAATTCAGATAGCCTACCTCCGGTTTGATTTACTTGTCTTTTAGGATGTTGGCATCACTCTTTCTAGATGTATAATGTCAAATCATAAATCTATTAGTATATTATTTTCATATGACAGATCTAATTACATAAATTTAGAGAAATTGCAAGAGAATTAGTTTGCACACAAGCTATCTAGGACTATGTTATTTTGATTGAATTAAGAATACACAAAGGAAACAAGAAACATGTATCCAGTTAAAATTTCTCAGAAGAGGACATAGCAAAAGGTTATATCACTAGATATGTTTGTCCACTAGTAACTTGTGCTGCCTGAGCTAGTACTGTATGAAGAAACGATTAGTCATAGATACAGATTTTTGTACCATCTCTTTTCCTCCAATTCTGACAACATCCAAAGGGTGCCATTCTGGTTTTTTTATTTCAGCTTCCCACTTTGAACAGAGTAGAGCAGCATTTACTTTGGCATTGTCCCCAGGAAATATTTGCTTGCAAGCATTTGAAAATGCTTTTGGATCAAGCTCACCCATCCTCTTGATGCCTATATGTGCTCGGGGACCACCGTGCTCAAGCAAACCCTGTTGAGCCCATATCCATCGAGCCAAACATCACACAAACAAGAAATAATAATGAAATCTTTGGAACGCATAACAACGTATACTGAATACTTCTATGGATAAATTGTGAACAATTTAACAACATAAGGATTAGCTTACATTTATTAGCTCCTTCCGTATCTCCTGCAGCTGATCATTGCTTTTACGTTCCTTGATAACTAGAATTTGATTGGACGACTCCATAAAATCCATTTCATCCATTTTTTCTTGTAACTGACTGTTCAATTCAACGATTTTCTTCTCTGATGCTGAATCTTTACTGTCTGAGTTACAGCTCATTGCTTCCAATTTGGCCTTCATTTCTTTTATCTCCATTTCGAGTTTTGCAAATCATTTAACTGATGTTCTGACTCGAGAGTCATAGTTGACACATCTAGCTTTTTGCTCTGCGGTTTGCATTCAGTTAACTTCCAAGGACCTTGTTTGCTTAACTATATCTTTCCCAAAGTTTACAACTTTACATAAATAAACAAGCTTTACCATAAATAATTTTATAGAAAAGCTACATATCAAATAAAAACTACACCAAATTGCAATAATTTGTTCTTTTTTTGGAAAACATTGCACATGCAGTTGTACATTTACTATGCATATCAGTGATGTATTCAAGTTAAAATTTAATCTATATTTAGAGTGGTTGATTGATAAAAATATTAAGTTATAAACCAAGAAAAAAAGGAAAAGACAAACTTAGTATCTAAAGCAAAATTATCTGTTTTCTTTTTTCTGTGATCATTATTTGAGTTTACAAGGTGCTAAAACACTGAAACAGCAATTGCATTTTTTTAGAAAACATTTTATGTTGATTTGGTGCTGGTACTGAAATGATATCCATTTGTCAACTCTAGACATGATGATATAAAAGCTTTACCCAAGACAGACAAACAGACCTTGTTGTCTTCTACAAGAATGTCTATTGAAGTTCTTCCAAGTGCGAGAATGTTTTGTCTCCTTTTTTGTTGAATTCCCACCTTTCTACCCATCATTTTTGACCTCACAGCAGGACCATTTTTCCATTGTTTGTAGACTGGCCATGGAGCATCGCCTTGGCATCTTCCCTCTCTTTGATGTACTTGCAGTACAGAATATTTTGTTCTTTATGCTGCATGTCATAGCTTGTGCTGCCACGATGTAATGGGCCATAATATGTATGTCCTTGCCATTTTCTATCATCCACAAGATGTGAGCTTCCTTGTCCAATGCCATCTACACCGCCATATCTGCTAATGGGTCTAAAAGAATGTCCTGGTCATTTTCTATCATCCACAAGATGTGAGCTTCCTTGTCCAATGCCATCTACACCGCCATATCCTCTGCTAATGGGGTCCAAAACAATCATCTCTTGCTCTCCCACCATGACAACCACCTATATCATCATACTCTTCATAATCCTCATACCCCATGTACCTCTCCTCATATTTCAAGTAATCATCATTTTCTCCATGTTCATAATCCTCATACCCCACGTAACTGACCTCATATTTCAAGTAGTCATCATTTTCTCCATGTTCGGGCAGAGGACACAATGACTCAGCATATCTAGGTTGATAAAAACTCTTAGTATCTCCTTTTTGTTGTGCAGTTCGCCTTCCATAAGATTGTTGCCTCATACAACCATGATTGCCTGAATTCATTGCTGAGTACACATGAAAGAATCATGTTACTGAGTATATTTAAACTGTGTGGGCATAGTAAAAAATTTGTCTATGTCACAGTTTTGGTTTCGGTTTGAGAAACATTAATTCTAAGGGAAACTACTAGGTGAATTTGATATGTGACACTCAGCCAAAACTATATTTGGTTGATCATACATGTTTACATCGACTAGATGCATCCCAAACATCAACACTAGTTCTTCACGTGAAAAGCATATTATTAGAAAAAAAAAACATGCACAATCAGTTAATTTTGCTTGTTCGTCTATCCACCATTGTTTTGAACACCCTTATTATGTATTAAACTTCTCTTATCATACCTTAGTATCTATCCTGAACTTCCACTGACATTTTCTCCAGCCAATTTGAGTTGGTAATTCTTAGATTTTAACAATCTTTTTTGCTTCAGCTTCTGTCTCAAACCAGTAATGGTCACTCCACTTCATCTTTCTTTTCCTCTCATGTCTAAGTCTCAATGCATATAGTTCTTTTCTCACTCTGATAGATTACCGCCTTTTCTCTCACAATAAACTATTTTTTAGTTCTCTTTATTTTTCATGCCCTGTTTATTTAAATCTTTGACAAAGCCTCAGAACTCACCCTTGAAATTCACCGCACCCCAGGCTCTATGCGTTGTCCTCCATGGGCGGCACAGCAGAAACTGAAACCTGCCACAAAACCAGCGCCCCGCCAGTATTTCCAGCCAGCCACCAGCATCGTCACAGGCCAGCGGCGGCAGCCCCTCCCTCCACTTACCTTCTCTCCTTTTTTCCTCCACCCTCTCTCTGTTTTCCCCTTCTATTTCTTGTTCTAGTCTTCTAGCAGAACTAGGTGATGCAGCTGCTCACGACGGATCACTCAGCGCAGTGGTCAGAGCACTCTAATCCGCTTTGCGGTGGACAGATCCGCGCTTCCTAGCCGGATCCGGACTTCCCAGTGGGGGCAGTGTCACTGGTGCTGCCCATGGCGTGGGGGCATCAAGCCGGTTATTGATCCGCCTTCGTTCGATTCACAGGAAAGGTAGTTGCAGCTTGCTGGCTTGAGGCGCACTTGGTGGGAATGCCTGTGACGCGTGGATGACCACTGGCAACAATGGGATGCTCGGTAAGCCGGTAAGCCGGTAAGGGCGTCCGTAACAGCGTGTGTGAATCGCTGGCTGATGTCAAAGCTAGAAACGTTAAAAAGAAAAAAAAAAACTAGATAGCACAATGCATGTCAGAGACTTAGAAGATCTGGGAAGATGTGCGAACTAGACTCTTGCAGGGTCACTAGAGTTGTGATTTTTCTGATCTCTCCTTCTGATTAAGGGTGCTCCAAGCTAGCAACTTGGACAGCCATTGGGGACGCCCTAAGTCATCAACATCTGGTGATGAGGGCTGGAGGCTACAGTGGCGCGGTGAGGATAGGCTGCGAGCGCAACTTGGGCACCCATGGTGGTCGTGGTGGCTGAGGTGGGTGATGGCTACAAGCGTCATGAGACGCGACCACAACTTAGGAGTTGTGCACAGTGGGTATGACGGCTGCCTTTGTGCAGGACATCGTCAGTGACAACAGCGCAAGTGGTGATAGTCATTTCGACTGACGGAGCAAGTGATCTAACATAAGCTCTAATTATTAGTTGAGGTTGGCTAAGTAGTTGGCTAACAATAGTTGAGGGCTTGGCTAAAAAATTAGCCCATCTACAGCCCTCCTATTTCGATGTAATAGGGTTAATTTTTACTTAGCTAGCAATTAGCT
Source organism: Miscanthus lutarioriparius (assembly GCA_904845875.1). Lineage (NCBI taxonomy): Eukaryota > Viridiplantae > Streptophyta > Magnoliopsida > Poales > Poaceae > Miscanthus > Miscanthus lutarioriparius. Next base: position 59,131,711 of record CAJGYO010000011.1, on the reverse strand, counting down.
CTAGTATCCAAATAGACCCGTAGTCAGGTGGTGGTGGTGCAATATTGCAATTGGCTAGCAGTGGTGCGGAGGTAGTGAGGTTGCAGATTAATTGTGTACAACAGCAACGAGTGTGGAAGGAGTGACGTGCTTGTTGAGATCTCATTCCCACCAACCCTCATCGGTAACTTTGAGTTGCTTTTTGTTTTATTGTTTTTGTTGCTCGCCCCAGGCAGCTGTCCCGTTGTACATCCTCTTTTAGTATAAAATAATAGGCATTCCGCAGCTCTGACTGATTCGTTTTAAAAAAGAAATCATCTTCATGCGCAAATTAAAAAGCAGAATATAGCAATGCTAAGCGTCAGTTACCCATCTAAATTCTGCCACCGAACAATCTGGCTAACCATATTCAGGCATTAGGTATAAAGAACAAACAAGATAAACATGGGATTGATTGAACCCATCCAATCGCAACAGAAGGACTGCGAGGACAGTATCTGGATCCATGCAAGAACGAAAATTTTCGACGGATTGCTGGCAATAAACAAGGATCCATAACTAAGGTAGGGATCACTTACCAAAGGAAGATGAAACCAGTCCAATCCGGATGGCGTCAAGGGTAGATGGAGGAGGAGCGCGAGTGCTACGCGAGGTGAATTCGAGTCGACATGATCCTGCGGGACGAGAGGCCTCGCGTTTTGTTGGGGTGGGAACTGGGCGGCGCGGCCAGGAGAGGAGACCAAGGCACCAAGCAGGTTTTTGTGATGCCTGGGTAGCGCTAGGCGGCCGCTAGCGCCGTAGCGGGTGCAGAGTTTATCAATCTCGGGGAGACGAAAGGTCGCGTGCATTATGGAAAACGTATTTTATGTTGCCTTTGTGCTACATCGGGAAACAAAATCACAAGATACTGAAAAATGAATCTTTTGTTTTTTTTATAGGTGAATCTTTTGTTTTTTATGTAACAACTCCATCTTTTACTTTACCTCAAAGTTGTGCAAGTTATGTGACAATTGGTCTTTGTTGCAGACTTGCAGTTCTTCATTTGGCATTTGCGCTGAGCCGCTGAGTTCATTTGGCATTTGCGCTGAGTCTCCTCTGTTTCTGTTTTAAATTTTTATATTTATATCATATGCTGATTAAAATATGCTGCCAACTGCAGATTCAGATCTGACGTGCACTGTTCAAGCCGTTGATATCCTAATAAAGGCAAAAAGTTATTGCTCTAGCGTAGGGCAATGCACTGCTTGACTGCTCTTACAAATCCATTAATGCACTGCCTGACTGCTCTTGCAGATATCATCACATGTATAGTAGAACAATTTTGTAGCTTCTTTTAGCGTAAAAAAATTTTAAGAGCACCATTTTTCATGTGTATCATCACTGCACTTTTCAACCGAGCACCTAGACTTAGCACGACTTCGATGATAAGTATTTGTAGGCTGAAGTCATTATATATCTGTATATACTATCTATAGAGCTTAAGACTTGGAGAGCTTGAATTGAATCCAGAGTTTTAATTTGATACAGTTGTTGGTGGAGGATTTTAAGAATAAAATTGAAGTAAACTCTATTGCTCATGACTGCTACCATTGGCATTTTCCCCTTTCTGCTTCCCAATTGTGATGCCTTCTGAGTTCTCTCTTTCTTTCTATTGGATTTAAGACGGAATGCAATAAAGCAAACATATGGAAGGTCGGTCAAAGCTGCTCAAGATTATGGGATCATGAAAGAGAGCTCGAGTTTGTTTTTTTTGTGCTTTGAAAAAACAGAAGATGCTTTCACTTGGTTTCAATCGAGAAGCTGATCCCTCTGTCTCTCCATGCAAGTCTTTGGTCCATGGCGCGAACATTTGTGCTTTCCTCAATATTGCGCAATCCATGACTGACTAGGGATGTGTTTAGTTAGGCGTTTGATTCTGTCAAGAACCTTGAATTGGAGCTTCCTGCAACCACGAGGGGAAAAAAAATCTTGATGACTCGAAGTGCTTCGATGCTTAAACCTTGAGTAAGGCTAGAAATATATATATAATGGACCTGAGGCCTGAACCTACATGAATTTCAAAAACATTAGACTGGTAATTGCCAACATGGGTTCAAAAAACATTAGACTGAAATCTCAATCTATAGATCTCACTATTTAATTCATTTTCAAGAAATATATTATCCTTTTGTTTTTATCGTAGAGTTAGCACTATTGGGAATTTAACTTCGTCACAAAACATAGCCCCAAACTTTGGAGCTAAATTCTTAAGATTCCATAACGAAATCTGTTTACAGGAAAAATGAAAGCGAAGACAACATTCCGACTTCGTATGAAAAGATTTGACTTCGCCAAAAAGAAGGAGAAATCAAGATAAAGAAGTCAAGACCAAAGCAAAGACAGAAGTTTAACTATGGGATCATGTGGGTAAAGATGCTTTTGTTTCAATCAGCTGATTCCATGCAGGTCCAAGACAAAGACTAGGGAAAGGCCTTTGATTCTATCAAGAACCTTGAATGGAGCGTCCTGCAACCACGAGGGAAAAAATCTTTTGATGACTAAGACAAAAGGCGAAATATAATTTCCGAGGAAGAATGATGGCCAAATAGAGGGATGAAGACTGAAGTAGTGTAAAATAACCACTTCGTCCTTATAGTTGAAAAGGGTTGTAAATATTTGAGTTAGAGGTAAAATAGTCATTTTATGTAAGATACGAAGACTGGGGCCCTATAAATACCTCTTCTGACATGTACAGTACGATCATAAAATAAATACAACTTTGCCTTGTGTTTAAACTTTGATGCTTGAGTAATTTCTTACCTAACATCTGGCGCCCACCGTTTGTGTGTTCTCGAAAACTCCCACGACCACGTGAAGCTAATGGGCAGAGCTAAGAAGAAAGTTACCACTAGGGTAAATCGAAGATGACCCACCAACAGTCGAAGACCAAAGTCTCAAAAAAGATGCACCCCAAGACCCAAGTTCTTCAAAAGCAAGCAAAGCCGAAGAACAAAGTAATGGGGACGGGGATCCCGATCTTCCATCAGGTAGAGGTAACTATCGTTGTGACGGAGAATGACACACCGATCCGGCTTCAGATCCAACGATCGAACCCTGCAATCTTAGCACCACAACTCCTCTGGTTATCAACCAAGTCACGGACCAGGTTGACCTCGCCAAGAAGGCTAATCCCTACCTGCGCAACGAAGAACACAAGCAAGAACAAGAAAGAACGCAACCAAATTGTAGATGAATGATTAAACTCTCGAAGTTGGGGTCTCACAAACCGATGAACGGCGAAACTGTTCTTGACAGAATAATCTAAGCAAAACTCAAAACCTAACTACGGCGGCGGCGTATGATTATAAAGGTCTTAGGGTCATCGCCTACCCTGGACATGTCCCCTAATGGGCCCAAACATGATACATGGTCCAACGGACCAAAAGAAGGTGTCGCAACACCCTGGTAGATTCTGGACGCTGACTTGTTTCGACGATTCCCATTGATTCTGATGAGCTTTTGACATGAAACCACTTGGATTGGCTTTCTTATCAAATTAGCTTTCCATCCATATGTGGATCGTTGAAAACGGAGTCCGGATGCGTCCTAGGTGACTAGTTTAAGGCAGACTGATCCTGGAGGCCAAGGCAGACTCGAACTTGAGTTGCTTTGGGCCTCCACCTCGGGGACTCAAACCGAATTAGCCTCAGGCCTCCTTCTTGACTTGGACAGCCTTGCTGGCCTCCTTCCCCTCCATACCATGTGCCAAACATGGTCATATGCATGGGTGTCATGTCCTCATCATCCTCCCCTTCTTGACAAAAAGCCATCCTCGGCGTCGATTGTGCTTGAAACCGATCCTACACAACATAAAGGAGAACGGGGTTGCGAAGATAAAGGGAACTGAAATAATTGTGAGAAGGAACGTGACCATGTTTCCAAGTTTCTATCATGTCATCTCGCATAAAAATTTCAGCAAGCATGTAGACTCCATGATCCGAATGCACACGATGTATGTCAATACTATCCTACAAAAGATTAGAACTAACCAAAGACAATGCAGGAATAGATGGTCTCACAGACATAGGTAGCAATCAACAATGCTCCCCTTCTTGAAAGTGAACTTGTTTCTTTGAGGAACACGAGAAAATATTTGTATTATTATGGCTACTCTCTAAACGATCATAATCTTGTACAACAAAAGGAGAATTCATATTACTACGAACGTATACTCGATGTATCATATATCGTCCTTTGTTGTTATATTTGCCAATAACATGATATGTGTGTTTAGAAAACCAAGGCAAATCAGCATATTTAAAAAGGCTCTCCTCCAAATATTCTAGGTTACATAAAACATCAAATTCAATGTAACCCAAAGTATGTAAAGAAGACAATAGTTTGAGCTCGTCAGTTTTAGTAGTAATATGAATAACATGTTTATTTTCAGCACAAGTGGTTGCTTCTAAAACATGTAAAACTAAAGCATCATCAACCAATTCATCTTTATCACAAGGAACATCAAGCAAATTATCATGGGACAAAGATAAATCAAGAGAGGGTTCCACTAACAATTGCTCTATGATAGCATGGCTTGTGGAAAAATTTAGTACATTAAGACAATTTTCACCTTCTATGAGTGTAGCACCATGGGCATTACCTGTGTTCTCAGCAGGAGCAGGAGTAATAGGTCAATTGTGAAGTGATAGTTCTGAATTTGCATATGAGGTTGTGAGCTCATCATTTTCTTCCATGTCATCCTCTCGCTTATGTACATTATCCTACAGAAGGTTAGTCATAGCAAGAGGAATAACTACAGACTCTTTCTCTAAATGGTGCACCTCATCATATGAAATCAAAACAGGAGGTGGATTAACAAAGGTTTCTCGCATAAGAAGTTTCATATCATTTCAAGTTTGAGGTTTATCAGAAGGATCTAAAGACTCTTACCAAGATAAAGCAGAATGTCGCAAAACACTAGCTGCATTGTTTACCTTCCTCCTTTGACACATAAAGCGAGTGGCAAATATGTTATCGATAGCAATTTCCCACTCCATGTACTCATCAGCACCTATACCATCATAAGTCAGTGGATACGAACAACCTGTCATTGTTAGAAGATAGCAAAAGACAACACAAAAGTATTATCCCTATCAAATGACTACGTGGTTGCAGTGGTGTCACTTTTCAACAGCAAGTGGAAGCGTCTTACCAAGCTCTTATAAAGTTCTTACCAACGCAAGCAGTGGGCGATACAATCGGCGACTGGTTCGTGATACCTGTGAGGCAGTGGTACCGAGATTGCAAGGCTCTTTTTTTGTACTGATCTGAAGAGTTTGTGGAGCTTGGAAGACACACAAAGAGTAGTATGTATATCTGGCACACAAGTCAGTAACAGGAAGTAATGCTGAATTATAGTCCAAAATACTTGTTCTCGTTGCTGGTCTAAAATGTTCCAAGTACCAGGTGTGTGTCAAAAGTATGGTGGATAGCAATGTGACAGGTGTGTGAAAAACAAGTATGATGGATGAAAACAGCAACATAAACAAGGAACCAGACAGCACACGCTAACATAGCTCACTTTGGTCTTCTCTATGTGCTCCTCTAAATATTGTTCCTCTTTTACCCCTCTCTTCTTTTCTATTTTTTAGGATGTCGTTGTTTTTTGGGAATTTTTGACATTTTTATTTTAATTTTTGATATTTTTCCTTTATTTAGAAGCACAAAATAAGTAACCACAGAAAATATGAGCTTAAACAAGTGAAAGACGTGGCCTGTGGAATTTTAGAAAACTAGATCAAAATCGACAAAAACCTTGTGACCACGAAAAGATGATCTTGTGACCACTTTTTGACTAATTTAAAAATCTTCGACCCCGGCGTTGCCGGGGATGGATGGATCCGAAATTTTTTTCTGATCGATTTGCATATATGGAACGTCGAAAACGGAGTTCGTATGCGAAAACTAGACCAGTTTTAAGAATTGGCTCCGAATTAGAGGACAAAACAGGAACAATGTGTGCAAAATTGGTCACAGCAGCCAAGATTTGATGGAAACGATGGGGGAAAACACACGAACTGGACTCTAACACGACCTAACCAGCAACAAGACCTCGACCAGGACACAAACTCAACATGACGGACTCTGAAACTAAAATATGCAAAGGCTATGGCGCGGAAGGTTCTAGACAGAAAAAACGAGTATGGCACTGGACTATGGGATGAATGCGAAACACTCAAACTAGGGAATAAAAGTGAACCTGACGGTATACCTTAGCTCTGATTACCATTTAATAGGAACGGGGATCCCAATCTTTCGTCAAGTGATGGTAATTATCGTTGTGGCTGAGAATGACAAACCGGTCCGGCTTCAGATCGAAAGATCGAATCCTGCAATCTTAGCACCACAGCTGCTCTGGTTATCAACCAAGTCATGGACCAGGTTGACCTCGCCAAGAAGGCTAATCCCTGCCTACACAACAAAGAACACAAGCAAGAACAAGAAAGAATGCAACCAAATTGTAGATGAATGATTAAACTCTCGAAGTTGGGGTCTCACAAACCGATGAACGGCGAAACTGTTCTTGACAGAATAATCTAAGCAAAACCCAAAACCTAACGATGAAGGCGGCGGCGTATGATTATAAAGGTCTTAGGGTCGTCGCCTACCCTGGACGTGCCCCCTAATGAGCCCAAACACGATACACGGTCCAACGGACCAAAAGAAGGTGTCGCAGCACCCTGGCAGATTCTGGACGTTGACTTGTTTCGACGATTCCTGTTGATTCCGAAGAGCTTTTGATGTGAAACCACTTGTATTGGCTTCCTTATCAAATTAGCTTTCCATCCATATGTGGATCATAAAAAACAGAGTCCGGATGCGTTCTGGGTGACCAGTTTAAGGCAGACTAGTCCTAGAGGCCAAGACAGACTCGAACTTGAGTTGCTTTGGGCCTCCACCTCGGGGACTCAAACCGAATTAGCCTCGGGTCTCCTTCTTGACTTGGACACCCTTACTAGCCTCCTTCCCCTCCATACCATGTGCCAAACATGGTCATATGAATGGGTGTCATGTCCTCATCACAAAGACTCAAAGAATTAGAAGAGCAAGTGCTGAGAAAGCAAAAAAGAACTTAAAGAATGTCATGCAAGAGCAATAGAAAAGTCTCTCAAACAAAGAATAGAAGAAGCCAAAGCCACCCTTCGTGAACTAAATGAACAACTCCAAAATGCAAGCCATGAAGTTATACATTTAGATGAACTAAATTCAGCAACAAAAGCTTCTCAAGAGAAAAATTCCCAAAAGTCATTCATATCAATTGACACAAACTCTCCCTCGTCAATAAACTTGCAGCTAGCACAATGGCCTTTGGGGTACAAATTTAACATGATACCAACTTTCGATGGCCAATCGGACCCGAGGCAATTCTTGATGAGTTTTGAAGCTGCAGTAATTTCTAGTGGCGGCGATGAAACAACATTGGCAAAATCTCTTGTCATGGTAGTTAAAGGACCAGCACAACAATGGTACTGTTCACTGAAAGCAAAATCCATACATTCATGGGATCAACTTAAAGCAAACTTGCTTGTTGACTTTCATGGATTTCAACTGCAAGCAGCAAATCAAAGAGCCCCTGAGCTAATATTTCAAAAGATTCATCCAAATCAAGGCACAAATTCCAAATATCCCAGATGAAGTGGTAATAATAGCTGCAATTAAAGGGCTTTGAGTAGGCCAATGTGCTCCTCATCTTGCTCGAGAAAAACCAAGTATAGTCGCTGAGCTTTATGAAGTCATTCAAAAATATTGTAGGTCAGATGACGACTACAGAAAAAGAATCGAAGAAGAAAACAACTTCAGGGCTCAAATCAAGCAAAACAACAACTTCCATCCTCCAAAACCAAACAACTATGAGCAAAGACCAAATGTTAGGAAGAGCTGAGCATCCGCTTTATGGCTTCAGCGGAAAAAGGATCTACTCAATTGGAAAAATAATTTTGCCAGTTTCTTTTGGAACAGTAAGCAATGTAAGAATAGAGCAAATAGTATTTGATGTGGTTGACATGTACTATCCATACAATGCACTCTTCGGAAGAGGAACTTTAAATGCATTCGAAGCAGTCATAAGTTACTCATACTTATGTATGAAAATGCCAATAATAAATGGAGTAATCACAGTACACGGAGACCAAACTGAGGCAAGAAACATTGAAAAAAATACACTCCAGGACAAAAAAAATGTTCACGCAATCGTTAAAGAAGAAAAAGAAGAAACAAAAAATGCGAAGCCTCAAACCAAAGCTCAAGCTTGTGAAGAAACAAAAAGAGTACCTCTTGATCCATTAGTCTCAGACAAACAAGTCATCATTGGTACTGGACTCTCTCAAGAAGAAGAGGACAAACTTATGGAATTTCTTCGAAGCAACAAAGATGTATTCGCTTGGTCATCCAAGGATCTAGGAGTCAGCATATACATAATTGAACACAAACTAGACATCGATCCAAAAGTTAGACCAAAAAAGCAAAAGTTGAGAAAACTAGCCGAAGACATAGTTTAGGCTGCCAAAGCTAAAATTCAAAGATTGCTTGATGCAAAAGTTATAACAGAAGTTCAATTCACAACTTGGCTAGCAAACATTGTCCTGGTCAAGAAGAAGAATGGCAAATGGCGACCGTCGAAACTCCCGATTCACGTCGTAACTCCCGACCCTCAACATTTTTGAAAACAACGGTAACTAAGTTAAAGTATGTGAGGTGTCAAAACTCCCGAAGCATGCCGAAACTCCCGACCCTCAAGGCATTTGAAAACTAGCCGTTGGCCTCTAGTTGTCCATACCGGACACCGGTATGACCAGGACAGTGAATTTCTCCAAGTCAGTTAAGCGCGAGACGTTAGAACTCCTGACGATTACTGGAACTCTCGACCATCGGAACTCCTCAACGAATCAACCCAAGAACATCAAGAATTTTATCGTGGCTGGGAACATACCGGACACGTCCCATGTCAATACGCCAGACCAGCAAAAATAAGTTAGCTCTTTTGTCTCTCAAACACTCTAAAACTCACATGGGTTGGCATGATCACTTATGATTGATTATCTATCAACATGATGCATCCCTCTTAATAGTACGACAAACCTATTAAACTCAAGATCAAATGAAAAATGAATTTATACCGCTTGAGTTGATCTCTTTTGAATTGATGCCGTTTCTTTCAATCTTCATCAAGTAAGGTTGCCAACATGTTGATATTGATCTTTACACTTGAGCATAGCCATCTTGAGCACGTGACTTGATTCCATTCATCAAATATGAATAACTTCAAATGCATCAAGTCACTTCCAACACTTTGTCCAATATAGATTTGATCATCCACATCAATATGACTATCATAGCTTGATTAGTACCTCAACTAAATGCAAGTACATTCTTCTTCACCCTAGCTAGGTTCTCCAGCCGCCAAGCCGTCGCTTGCCCTTCACCCTTGCTTAGTACCTCGAAGCCTTTTTTTTGCTATCTTCACCATCTCAAGCCATCAAGTCACATCTTGTGTTGAATTGTCCATTCATTTGTATTGTTATCTTTTTATTTCAATTTAGCAAGCTTCAAATATGAGACCATTCCATATGCAATCCCTCATGTCTCATCAACTAATTTTTACCGTGCTTGCTTTCACATAGTACATGGAAATCCCATAATAAATAAGCCTTTGCATGAATTCCATTTGCATTGTTGTCTTGTGCTTGAACTAGATTGTTTATACAACAACACATCATTTTGGCTTTCATTAAGTACTTATGAGATAACCTATTACCTGTCCATACTTAGCAAACGGGTTAGACCTTTAATCACGTTGTCATTCAATCATCCAAAACCCACTAAAGGGCTAGATGCACTTTCAATCTCCCCCTTTTTGGTGATTGATGACAACTTGATTAAAGCTTACAAAAGAATATAAACATTTAAGCTTTTGGGTTCAATGATTTATGAGAGCCTCCTCCTTTAATATGTGCTTATGATTAGAATTTATAAAATGACCTCAAATGTCAATTGCACATACTAAAACATATAGGAGACTTCCCTAAATTATTGCATCAGTGGGGTGCATGTGTGTGTGTGACAAAGTAAAACCGTAATGCATATGACAAGATATATCTCACAAGAATAAATATAAAGGCATCACATCAAATATTTTCATTCTAGCATGCATAGTCCTTATGAAAATAAATACAACACATGTATGTCACACATAGCACTCATTACACATTTTCTCAAGTCCACAAGCCACTAATATATAAATAAAGATCATGTCTCTAGAGATACATAGATAAAGCATAAGTATAAGTCTCATCTCTCACATGATACAATCTATCTCAAACTCAAGATACATCAATGAAGCTCAAAAACTAAAATGAAGCTAAAAAAACTACGGCCTGCAGTACATATCTTTAGGTACAAAGATAAGCAAATGAAGCGAATATCCTGAAGCTTTAATCAGTCTCTCTTCCCCTTTGTCATTTATCACCACAAAGGTCCAACAATGACATACTAAGGACAAAGGGGCTGCAAGCTATCTCTAAAAGCTATGATCACTCAATCACCATCATCATCTCCACCAACATCCTCATCATCTGAGCGTGGAGCATCGGTGGACGAGAACCACCCACACCAGACAGGTCATAGCCACCAGATCCGTAGTAGCCAAAACCACCGGTGAGGTTACTCCACCAGTCTGAAGCATACTCGTCTGCAGCACTGGGGCATGGCTGAGAATGGGTAGGCACCTGAGCCTATAGTGGTAAAGTGTCAAGATGCTCTGGTGCCTACTGCTGCTGCTGCTCCTATCGCTGAAGAAACTCAACAAACTCTGTGTCGTACCTAGCCTGCTACTGCTCCTCAGTCTCAGGCTCACTAGGTTGCCTCATCTAACAGTGGAGACCTAGGAGGATCAAGCTTAAGTCTAGCAGCAATTTGCTTCAAAGTCTGAGTGTCCTTCCTCCTAGCCTCCCTCTCCTTCTGCTGCCTGACCTGTATGTCCTTGCACATCCCAAAGATAGCACTAAACATCTTACAAATAGGAGAAGGAGGACTACGACGTGAAGAAGAACGTGAAGGAGCATGTGGTAGAGGGGAAGCTCCTCCTGCTGCTGCACCACCTATAGGTGCATCTGCCTCTGCTGCTGCTGCTCCTCCTCCTGGTCCTGCTAGAGGTACCCCAATCTTAGGTAAGTCTGCAACAATCTTTAGGGCCTTATGTACCTTGTCATACTCAAAGGTATGCCCTGTGACCTGCTCAATCATGCGCATAATGTAGGGAACAAAACCATAGCCCTTGAGGGGCCTCTCTTCGACACTCCTAATCTCGCACCATATGAAGTCAAAGACGCTGAAAGGTCATGCATCAGGTGCCATCCTATGGAGCAGGTTTCTGGAGTAATCTGCAATGTTTCCCTTATCTCCACCCTTGTAATCAATGGTCTTCCTAAACATCCTATCTAGGTATCTGTAAGTAGGGTGAAGACCTAGAACCTTCCCCACTTCTCCTCTCTCACCCCCTGGTGGGTACATGTAGGCTAGTTGCTCTGGAGGGAGTACCTGCTCTGTATGGATCCTGTCTCTCTGAAGATCCTCCTCTGAAAAACCAAGCAGGGCGGCGAAAGCATCATAGTCAACATTGTACCACTGTCCCTCAAGCATCTAGTGCATGCGCTTCGCATCCTCCTCAACATACAGTGTGGCGTAGAATTGAGCTACCACCTCTGTGTTCTAGTCATGTTAGAACTCCATGATCTCATATACCCCTATATGCTGGCAAATGGCAATAGCGTGATCAATGGAGGCCTTCTGCAACTCTCTAGCGTACTTCCAATCTATCCACTAAGATCTGGCTACCATAGGGTTCCTGATGAGAATAACACTAGAGTAGAAGTCCAAGTGAAAGGCTGTCTGGAAGCGGTGATCAAACTGAATCTTAGGTAAGCCTCTTGGATCTACTCTTCTTTCATCTCTAGCTCTCCTGGTCATGCCCTTTCCACGGTAATCAACTCTAGAAACATAAGAGGGTACATTAGGCAGACATGTCTCAAGAAGTCCATAATGCATACCCTGACCAGGCTGGTGCTGAAATGGAGGTACTGGCTGCTCCTCCTCAATCTCCTGCTCATCATCTGAGCTGTCACCATCTGAACCTCTGTTAGTGCTCTTCCTCTTTCTGGTACTGGGCTCCACTCTATACTCCTCTGTATCTGTGTTAGAGGAAGAACTGTTGTCTCCCTCTCTATACTATGGAGCACCCCTAGTAGCTCTGGAGAGTCCCCTATGGCTGCCTTGCTCCTACTGACTGTATCTAGGATGCATGTCCTACCTTGCCTTTTTGTATTTCTTTAGTGCTGGATCATACCTATGCTTGGACCTAGGCTCCTGTCTTCCACTCATGGCTGCTGCCTTGTATCCAAAGATTTATAAGGAATTTTAGATACATGCCTAAACAATAGCTTATTTTAGTTGAAATATAGAAATAAGAATAATTATCCTATGCTTTGCAATCACCTCAACCAAACTAGGTCACAAGGTTCACAAAACACAATAGACAATTAAACTTAGTCCTAAGAATCAACCACTAAGAAGATTGAAACAAGGGAGCAAAACCTGCTCTGCTGTCCCATACATAATAGACACGTCCGGTATGAGCGGACAACAACCCTAAGCGGGGTCCTTCGCTCAATCTTCAATCAATTCAATCCAAACTTTAGGCAATGCTTCTAGACGGGTAATGTAGCATCTTTACCGAAGGGATTTTAAAATCATGCCCTAACCGCTTAGATCAGATGAGGTCCAGGATTAGGGTACCTTGAGAGAGTGAATGAAGATGAGATTGGAAATCCAAGTCCGGAGCCTTCAATCTTGATGCAAATCTCCTCCGATCCAACCTCCCTCTCTTCTTCTTCTCAGTGGAATCACTCGATCGCCAATATGGTGGAACAACGGTGGCAGCGTCGGCTTGGAGGAGAGAAAAGAGAGATAGAGGACCAGGGCCAAAGGGTACGGGCCTTTTATTGAGCCGCGCATACCAGACACGTCTGGTATATGCGGGCTGACTGTTTTTGTTCCAAAAATTCATTCTCTTGATTCCAATCCCTTTCTCTATTATTACTCAGTTCAAAAAGTATACAATTCTTGATCTAAATAGAGAATCACCAATATTCTTATCCAATGCCATAATTGCTTTTCTCTTTTCCAAATATTTCGCATAAACATTATTTTGCTAACTTGAGAGAGATATAGTGAGACATAGTAGAATGTGGACTTAAGAAAGCCATGTCATGTGTGATTAGCCAATCAAACACTCAAGGAGAGCTATAATCATTACATGACAAGACTACGTCACAAAGACCAAGATTCAAATAGTTTTTCAAATTCACACCACCTACACATGCTAGTTATGGGTTTTGAAAAACATCTCTCCTATGTCACACAAATGCACATTCTAACATATAAAGGGCCTTAGATGCACTTACAATGCATGTATGTAAATACATACCTTTGCCTTAAACCCACAAGAATTTCACTAAGAAGATACATAGCATGATAATCTTTATGTTGACCTTAATTGCCAAATAATCATGCTAGATACGAAATCAATTTTTCATCCAAAGGACTACAAAGAATGCTAGGTAAATTTGTTAGTCCACAAGGTGCAAAATAGAAACTGAGCTCCCCCTAAATAAGCGCTTTAAGTAATTTGAATGACTTTCAACTAGCACTTTATTCTATTAAGAATTTGAAAGTCAATTTTATATTTTGAACCACAACCAAATAATTTGCCATATTTAAATTTGAGTTCAAGAGATGCTCACAATTCACTTAGATTTGGTAAACCATAAGCTTCTGAGTAAATTGAGGATATATGAAAATATATGGATCAAAGACTCAGTTGCAATCCTATTAGTGTTTTGGTTCCTGCAATACCGGACACGTCCAGTAGATATACTGGACACGTCTGGAATACGCAGAACAGAAACATTTTCTCTTTGTCCCTGGCCATACCGGACACGTCCGGTAGGAATACCAGACACGTCTGGTAGGTGCAAGACATAAACAATTAATCCGCTGCTTGTGATTCTTCGTTTAGCTCTATTATTTATTGTATACCGGTATCTCAACAAATGAATTGCTCTACTAGAGAGCTATTAAAAGCACCATATGGCAAACATGATAATTATCAAGTAAAACTAATTAGCCACTTTCAATTTTTCACAAATATGCTTATTTGTGAGTCATTGAGCACAAAACAAACAAAGCGGCTATCCTATAAGGTTTAGGTACTTGTTACCAATGGTAAAGATGAAGTAAATGATATATTCATTAAATTATCTTCGGGTCAACCATATAAGAGATTATGATAAGAATTAGTTGATAGATTGAGTGAATATTTTTCAATTTACTTGCTCAACCACCCCAAAGCCTTCATCTCATTACTAAGTACCTACATCATTAATCCAAAGCACACTTTGGTACCCAACTCTTGTTGGGTCCTTTAGGGTTAGTCAATAAGTGCTTAGGTACCCAAATGGCTTTAGTGCTAGTTTGTGGTGAACACATCACCTTGCTAGTGTGTAAGGTCCTAATGGCTAGAGGGGGGGTGAATAGCCTATTCAAAATTTCTATAACACTTAACAAACCGGTTAGACAATTATGAGGCGAAGCAAATATTGCGCTAGCCTACTTAAAATTGCAAGCCACCTACTACAATTCTAGTTTATATAGTTTCTATCCACACAATAGCTATGTCACTACACTAAGTTAGTGTCCTCTCAAAGGCTAACTAAAGAGCCACACTAACCAAACTAACAAGCTCTCACAACTAGCTACACTAAAGAGCTTGATAACTAGTTTGCAGTAATGTAAAGAGAGAGAGCAAGATAGTTATACCGCCATGTCGAGGAGTGAACCAATCAATCACAAGAATCAATATCAATGAAGACCAATCACCTCGGAATCAAATGATGAACATAATGATTTTTTACCGAGGTTCACTTGCTTGCCGGCAAGTTACTCCTCATTGTGGCGATTCACACACTTGGAGGTTCACGCACTAATTGACATCACACGCCAAACCCTCAATAGGGTGCCACACAACCAACACAAGATGAGGATCACACAAGCCACGAGCAATTCACTAGAGTACCTTTTGGCTCTCCACCGGGGAAAGGTCAAGAACCCCTCACAATCATCACGATCGGAGCCGGAGACAATCACCAACCTCTGCTCAATGATCCTCGCTGCTCTAAGCCGTCTAGGTGGCGACAACCACCAAGAGTAACAAGCAAATCCTGCAGCAAAACACGAACACCAAGTGCCTCTAGATGCAAACACTCAAGCAATGCACTTGGATTCACTCCTAATCTCACAAAGATGATGAATCAATGATGGAGATGAGTGGGAGGGCTTTGGCTAAGCTCACAAGGTAGCTATGTCAATGCAAATGGCCAAGAGTGTGAGCTTGAGCCGGCTATGAGGCTTAAATAGAGAGCCCCCACGAATAGAGCCATTGGGCTCCTCACTGCACTGAACACGGGCCGACCAGATCCACCGGTCAAATTGATCGGACGCTGGACCCCAGCGTCCGGTCGTGCGATGCACGCCATGTGTCTCCTTTCTTCAAATACTGAACGCCCGATCCTAATGGTCAAGTGATGACCGGACGCGCTGCTGTAAAGTGACCGGATGCTGGACCTTAGCGTCCGGTCGTTTCCAGTAAGCATCTAGAAGCGAGAAATCATGACCGGACACGTTCGGTCATGCTCGACTGGACTCACCCAGCGTCTGGTCACTCGACGTCTCCTCTGTGTGCTGCCACGTCAGCAGGACCGGACGCACCCCGTTAGCGTCTGGTCACTAAGTGACCCAGCGTCTAGTCGAAGACCGACGCCAGCGTCTTCACACTACCACTGACCGGACATGCCGGTCCTACCAAGACCAGTGTCTGGTCATTTACAATGACCTCCGTCTTTTCTATATAGGGCATCGGTGGCACCGTCGGACTGTCCGCCGGTGAAGTTCCTAACCCTTTCTCAAATGTGTCAACCACCAAGTATATCACCTTGTGCACATGTTTGTTAGCATATTTTCACAAAATATTTTCAAGGGTGTTAGCACTCCACTAGATCCTAAATGCATATGCAATGACTTAGAGCATCTAGTGGCACTTTGATAACCGCATTTCAATACGAGTTTCACCCCTCTTAATAGTATGGCTATCAAACCTAAATGTGATCATACTCACTAAGTGTCTCGATCACCAAAACAAAATGGCTCCTACCATTTATACCTTTGCCTTGAGCCTTTTATTTTTCTCTTTCTTCTTTTCAAGTCGAAGCACTTGATCATCACCATGGCATCACCATCATCATGTCATAATCTTCATTTGCTTCACCACTTGGAATGTGCTACCTATCTCATGATCACTTGATAAACTAGGTTAGCACTTAGGGTTTCATCAATTCACCAAAACCAAACTAGAGCTTTCATAGTACTAACTCCATTTGTGGTCTTCCTAAGCATATCATTATAAACAAATGTGTTCATCTTAGGGGCATTACCATTTGGGCATTCATAGCTTAGATGCCCCTTTCTTCTACAAGCATAGCACATGCGGCCTTTGTTTGCTCTATGCTTGTTTTGCTTGTATGGACATCTATCAACCTTGTGGCCCATCTCATTGCATCCATAGCATCTTCTTGTTGCAACTTGGGCTTCCTTTCTTGCCTCTTTGTACATTGGGTATTTCTTGGTAGGATGCCCCAATTTCTTGCTCATGAGACAAGCGCTTTGTCCATCACTTTTCTTTTGGTTGGCCAACTTGTTTGAGTCCTTTTTTTCGTCCGCTTCACACTTGTCGGCCCAACTCTTATGTGGACACATTGCTCAAAGTTTTCCTTCTCTAGTTGTGAAACACTAGAAGTGGAGTTAGTAACCAAAGCATGCTCAATTGACAATTTTTCATACCTCTCATTGATTTTGTTTAGTTCTTCTAACTTGGAGATGAGAAACATTTCTTGTTGTTGAAGTGATTGCTCTTGCTTCTCATTCTCTTCTTCAAGCTCATCATTCTTTTCAACTATCTTCATGATGATGAACTTGTCTTTGCTGTTGAGATGATCAAGGTTGTAGTTGTCTTCAACTTCAACATCACTCTTATCTTGATCATCCACTTGTGCTTTCTCGTTTTCTTGATCTTTCTTGTTACTCTTCTTCTTGCTTTTCTTGGCCATGAGACACAAGTGATGAGTATCAGGAGATACTGAGGTTGACTCATCACTTGGTCGCTGCCGGTCTTGAGCTTCCTTGCAAACAGCTCTTTGCTGCTCTGCTGTCTTGGTCATACCGGACACGTCCGATAGGCATACCGAACATGTTCGTCCGGTATGTGCATATAGATAGCAGGTCATGCGTTGCTTGCACTTTGTGCTCTAGCTCATCACTCTTGAGGTCTTGCGAGGCTTCTTCGCTGCATGAAGACACAATGGACAAATTTTTCATTGACTCGATCTCAAGTGCATCATCACATTTGGATTTTCCATATAACTCAACAAGCCTAGTCCAAATGAGATGAGCACTCTTTAGAGGTGGTTGTCCATTGAAGATTGCCTCAACTTGAACCTCTGCACTCAATGTACTCAAAATGATATTAATAGCTTGAGCATTGAGTTGCACGCATATCTCTTCCTCTTTTGATAAATTTTTGTAGTTGCTCCAATCAACTATAGGAAGAGGTATGCTTGCATCCACAATATGCTCAACAAGAGGACTAATGTCTCTAAAAGCATTGAGTACATGAATTGACCAAAGTAGAAAGTTTGAACCATCATTTTGGAGAAGCACCGGCTCCAACTCGATAGGCGTCGATATCCTTTTCTTACGGCGGTAAAGCTTTAGGTGAGAACCTTGCTCTGATACCAATTGAAAGGACCTAGGATGCCGTCTAGAGGGGGCTGAATAGGTGTTTCTAAAAATTAACACATTTAAATGCAGAAATGATTAGGAAGGGGAGTTTCCAAAATGGAATGGAAACTCCAAATAGGAGAAGTAGCACCCCTCACGAGTTAGCCACAGAGTATGTAAAAGATACTAAATAAATCTAGGAGTTACAATCCTGCAACACAACGATTAGTGCACGGATCAAATAATTTTAGCACTGAGCTCTAATACCGGACGTGTCCCGTAGGTATACACGTGTTCTACAGAACAACCTGGCATAGTAATCAATACCGGACGTGTCCGGTAGCTATACCGGACGTGTCCGGTATACATGGTTTCAGTGGAACAGCCCTAAACTTGCTCCTTTCAATTTCTAACTTCAAACCAAACTGCAGGTACCTACTAGAGATGACAATATACACAGATAACCTACACAAGAGCTAGAGCAACACAAATATCAAATGAAATGCGAATTGAGACACGATATTTGTTTTACCGAAGTTCGGACTCATTTGAGTCCTACTCTCCTTTGAGGGGGCTGCGAGTGACCCAGCGAAGGTCAGCCCTAGAGGGTACCACGAAGGTCACTCTAGCCGGAGTCTTTTCCAACTCCTTTTCCTCCTTCCACTAGTTGATTCCGAGGCGGCGAGAATCGATCGTTACAAACTTTTGAGGCACACCACAATCTCTCGGGTGCTCTTCGGCGACGCCTAGCCATTTAGGACCGAAGAGTCCAAAGTAACAAATGCGAATCACGAGATTGACAATATGCACAAGTGCTCAAGTGGTGGCTTGCTCTCAATTTCAAATTCTCTCTCAACCCACAAATGGATTTTGCGATTTGGATCACACACTCACTAAGAGAGGGTTTGGGAGAGTTGGCAAGGCTCAAAAACGTGTATTGCAACCAGCAGAATCAGCAGCCTCCAAAGGTAGAGACTTGGGGTATTTATAGCCCCCTTGAAAAACTAGCCGTTTTATAGTTGTTGCCATATCGGACACGTCCGGTATGACTTACACTGCGCCAACAGTAACTGAGTTACAGTATCGTTGTGAGGCATCAGAACTCTCGATAAATGTCGAAACTTCCGACCATCGGAACTCCCAACTCACGTCATAACTCCTGACCCTCAGCATATTTGAAAACAACGATAACTGAGTTAAAGTATGTGAGGTGTCGGAACTCCCGACTGTCGGAACTCCCGACTCACGTCGGAACTCCCGACCCTCAAGGCATTTGAAAACTAGCCATTGGCCTCTAGCCGTCCATACCGGACATCGGTATGACCAGGACAGTGAACTTCTCCAAGTCAGTTAAGCGCGAGACGTCGGAACTCCCGACGATTGCCGGAACTCTCGACCATCGAAACTCCCGACGAATCAACCCAAGAACATCAAGAATTTTATCATGGCTAGGCACATGCCGGACACGTCCGGTGTCAATACGCCAGACCAGTAAAAACAAGTTAGCTATTTTGTCTCTCAAACACTCTAAAACTCACATGGGTTGGCATGAGCACTTATGAATGATTATCTATCAACATGATGCATCCCTCTTAATAGTACGGCATACCTATTAAACTCATGATCAAATGAAAAATGAATTTATACCGCTTGAGTTGATCTTTTTGAATTAACGTCGTCTCTTTCAATCTTCATCAAGTAAGGTTACCAACATGTTGATATTGATCTTTACACTTGAGCATAGACATCTTGAGCACGTGACTTGATTCCATTCATCAAATATGAATAACTCCAAATGCATCAAGTCACTTCCAACACTTTGTCCAATATAGATTTGATCATCCACATCAATATGACCATCATAGCTTGATTAGTACCTCAACTAAATGCAAGTACTTTCTTCTTCACCCTAGCTAGGTTCTTCGGCCGCCAAGCCATCACTTGCCCTTCACCCTTGCTTAGTACCTCGAAGCCTTTCCTTTCTATCTTCACCATCTCAGCCATCAAGTGATATCTTGTGTTGAATCATCCATTCATTTGTATTGTTATCTTTTTCATTTCAATTTAGCAAGCTTCAAATATGAGACTATTCCATATGCAATCCCTCATGTTTCATCAACTAATTTTTACCGGGCTTGCTTTCACATAGTACATGAAAATCCCACAATAAATAAGCCTTCGCATGAATTCCATTTGCATTGTTGTCTTGTGCTTGAACTAGATTATTTATACAACAACACATCATTTTGGCTTTCATTAAGTACTTGTGAGATAACCTATTACCTGTCCACACTTAACAAATAGGTTAGACCTTTAATCACGTTGTCATTCAATCATCCAAAACTCACTAAAGGGCTAGATGCACTTTCAGAGAGCTTCAACCATCTCTATTCTCTCTTTTTCTTTAGCAGTAAGTTGAGACCTCAAAGATTTGATCTCCTCAAGCAAACTTTTCTCGCGAAGCGTAACATTCTTCGCATCTTCTTCAAGAGATTTATGCAAACTCCTTTGCAAAAGAGCATTCTACAAAAAATATAACATCAATATATATATATACACACACACGAAGTCAAAACATACAAAGAAACATTTGTAAATCAACATAAAAAATTTAAGCCAAAGTTACATACGAAGTCAGACAAAAACATACAAACCTTGTAAATCATGGTAACACTAGCGTCTGCCAACTCAAGGGAAGATTTACCAACAAGTTTAGCCTCTGCGTCAGGAACTACGAAGGCATCATCAATGCACCTTGACAACTCTAATTCTGGCTTCTTCGGCATAATATGAAGTTTATCTATAATAAATTTAAAAGTGTCTAAATTCACACCTTAAGCTTGGTAGTACTCCAAACAACGTTTGTATGCCTCTGGGTCCACTCCACTAGGAATAGTTCTAAAGCTTCAGCTAGAGTAGCAGGCTCCTAAGCCACCTCTTTTATTTTTCCAACATCCACATTCGTCTCTCTTTGAGATGAAGGGTCCAAGAAAAATTCCTCTGCACAAAAAAGACATGTCAAAAGTTAGTAAGTCAATAATCAAAGTCAAAAGTAAAAAAAAAACAGGTGCAAAGAAAACAAAACAAACTTACTCGTAGAAACACCCTTCTCGAGTTGATATTCAACTTTTTCACCAGTATTTACATCAATTGTGGACTCGGTAAGACGAGAAGCACAGGCATTTTGGACCTCTTTGTCAAAGATATCATCATCATAATCATCAAAATCAAGGGTAACGGTAGTAGTACCCTTACCCTTGTGTGCTTTAACTCTTGGAGCATCACTCTCCATAGGCCCACCTCCTAAATCAGTATCTTACAAAATAATTTGGGGAGGCGAGGTAACATAAAGAGTAGCACCAACATCCCCCGCAGTTTCTAGTGGAGTTTCAGCAACAAATCTTTGAGAAGAATGCTCTACAGTTTCCTGCGAATCCTTAACCACAATCTCACCTTCTTCAATATGCACTTCAGCAGTAGCAGTAGCAATAGTAGCAATAGCATCAACAATAGGAGGTGAAGAAGGCAAAGTGTCTTCGCCAATATTTTTTTGAGGCAAAGACAAATTACCTCCACCAACATTTTCATCATAAGCCAAATTCTAGAAATAGTCACCAAGCGGAGTCAACATCGGCGGAGTCAAACCACTAGAATTAAAAACTAAACTAATCATTCTCACCTCATTTTCGTGAGCTTGCTGACTAAGAACTTCTTGACTGTCAGCATCAACACCCAAATCAACTTCATCTTCTGTAACTCTTTCTAAATCAAAAGAAGCTGAAACCTTCTTCTTTTTGCTAGTTTTCTTAGTAGGTTGATCACCAACTCTTTTCTTCTTTGTAACATTCTCTATACTTGGCTTGTACGAGAATACGCTGGTGGAGGCCTTTCATTATATGTGATTTGAGCAATTTCAAAAACCCTATTCAAACATTTATAATCCTTCCCCAGAATTTTGTCCATCAAATCTTTCTCATTCTTAAAAAATTTACCAAGAATTTCAACTGTCTTGACTTCAACAGCAGAAACAAAATCTTTATCTTTCGAATACTTTTTCGAACGAAAAGCCTCTTTGTCAAGATACAAATAATCTTTTCCTCTCACAACTTTCTTATGAAAACATTCAAAGCTCCAGCCTTTTTTAAGAGGCCAAACACGAGTTGCGATATATTCCTCGCAAAGATCACGAGCACTTTGCAGATTGGCAGTCAACTTATAAGCCTTTTCACAAGTTCTAGAATTCTTCGAACTAGCAAATTCAGGCTTACAGTCAAAAATATTCTTGGTCATCTTCGCAGCCATAGGATACTTCTTCACAATCTTCCTTGAATTTTCCTTCTCTTCAACCAAATGAACAGAATGATAAAACCAATATCAATACCAATTTTCAACCCATTTGTTCTTGGAAGCTGGTGCAATATGCTTAGCACCACGAGTAGGATTAAAACTACAGCAACCAAAGTACTTAACAATATTCTTACCATCCACTGTTTTGTTCCTAAACTGAGTATGCATCTCATGAAGAGTACAAAAGGCTCCAATATCCAAGTTCACATTTTGAGATTTCACAGCCCAGATAAAAAGAGCAATTTTAGCTATCCCATTCGGAGTCAAATGATGCATCTCAATGTTATACACATTCAAAATTTCTTCAACAAAATCCTGACAAGACAAGCGAAGTCCAACAGAGAATTGATCCCGAAAAACAACACACTCATGAGGCTCTAGCTTAGGAGTTGTTTTATTTTTAGGCAAACGAACAGAAGCCTTTTCCACCATCCTATTTGTAACCATTCAATCCAACTCGGCTTCAACCATCAATGTTTTACCAAAAATCAAAGACTTGGTGTCGTCTTCAACCAATTCTAACTCTGACGCAGAGACATCTGACAAATCTTCGCCATATCTAGATTGATTAGAACCAACTAGAGAATTATCAGAAGCATTCTTCTCCTGCTCAGACATCTAAAAAAAGATATCTCAAAAGATGAAAAATAAAAGGAGGGAAAAACTAAATACAAATAAACAAAGTAAAGTAAAAATTAATCTTAGCCAATCAAACTTTAAAAGCTTTCAAGAGAAAAGTAGTCTTCGCAAAAGAACTTGGCTTCGCAAGAATTCGACTTCGCTTAAAAAAATTCAGCAGCACCTCCCCATCTTCGATGAAGCAACAAAAACAGGGGGAAGGGGCGTAGTATATATAGGCGGCTTCGGGTCAAACCCAACGGTTCGAATTCCGGGGGTCAAATTCGACTGTTGCAATTAAAAAAACAACATAGATTGTACACAGTCTAACGGATATAAACGGCCAACTCCAAAGTTCGGTACTGCGTTTTCTGTCTACGTTTTAAAATTCAAACTTCGCGGAATTCAGACCTTTGGAGTAGGCCTTCGTCCGCGAGGGACTGCTGTTGGGAATTGAACTTCGTCACAAAACACAGCTCCAAACTTTGGAGCTCAATTCTTAAGATTCCGTAACGAAATCTGTTTGCAGGAAAAAGGAAAGCGAAGACAACATTTCGACTTCGTATGAAAAGATTTGACTTCGCCAAAAAGGAGAAATGAAGATAAAGAAGTCAAGACCAAAGCAAAAACAGAAGTTTAACTTCGCGGGTAAAGATTTGGCTTCGCTGATTAACGAAGACAAAGAAAAGCAGGGCAGAAATCGACTAACACAAAAGGCAGAATTTCCCAGAAGAATAATGACCAAATAGAGGGATGAAAACTGAAGTAGTGTAAAATGACCACTTCGCCCTTATAGTTGAAAATGGTTGTAAATATTTGAGTTAGGAGTAAAATAGTTATTTTATGTAAGATACGAAGACTGGGGCCCTATAAATACTTTCTCTGACATGTACAGTACGATCATGAAATGAATACAACTTTGTCTTGTGTTTAAACTTTGATGCTCGAGTAATTTCTTACCCAACCAGCACTTAGCACAGACACTCTGCTAGTGAGAAAAAAAAATGGGACTTTTGTGAATAGTCGAAGGTTCAAAAAAGACAATTTCTTGTTCACCCACACTAACGCAGGAGATGGCCGCGCCGGCCCATTCCTGGTTAGAATCCGGCAATCCACCACGCGGCCCACGCGCCTTGCTCCCACCAGGCGTGCCTGCTGTGCTGTACTATTCGCGGCTGGCGCCTGACTGTTTCCTGCGCGCCGTGTCTACTTCCAGTTCCCTGTCCTTCGGTTCTTCCCGAGTGGCCGAGTCCAATGGCTTCCTCGCCTTCTTCCCCCACCACCGCGCCGCCAGAGCCGGTGATCCCGCCGTCCCCATGGACCATCACAGACGGCACCATCTCCGGCACGCTACCAGCAGCCGAGGCCTTCGCCGTGCACTACCCGGGCTACCCCTCCTCCCCCGCCCGCGCCGCCCGCACCCTCGGCGGTCTCCCCGGCATCGCCAAGGCACTAGTCCCGGAAATCCTAACCCTTCTCCAGTTCCAGCTGGCGGTTCGCCCCAGCGAAGTGTACTGATGTTCGTCCGTGCGGCTCCTCCTCCCCCTCTCTCAGGTCCGGAGCTCCGATCCCGGCGCCCGCCTCGAGCTCCGCTTCCGCCCCGAGGACCCCTACTGCCATCCAGCCTTCGGGCAGTCCCGCGCCTCCACTGGCCTTCTGCTGCGCCTCTCCAAGCGCAAGGGAGCTGCGGCACCTTGCGCCGAGGTGGTCGCTCGTGTCCGGACTGCTTACCACTTCGAAGGTAAGTGCCCCATGCCCCAGAGCGCAAAGCGTTCGATGAAATGCCTCGTTTGCAGTCCCTATGGATTGGTTGATGTGTTGGAAGTCTGCATGTTAGAACTTGGTACATTTAGTCGTGGGCTGGGTTGGTCCTGTAGGATGATGGGAGGGCTTTAGACATTTTGTTAATTTAATGTACGTACGATACAAGCTTTCTTGCTACAATCTCAACATATTTTTTTATCATTGTTTAGTACCATACCTAAATACCGTGTTGCAATGATGATACCAAATTTGAAAGAAACAAGCTGTGCAGAGTGAAGTTTTTTTCAGAACTACTAGCACAGATGAGCTCTAATATCCCTACTCAGATTTAGGTATTAACTCTATTTGATCCAATTGGCACACAAAATTGTATGGTCTCTGTTAGACTTAATCTTTGTTAAGGATCTTAACTAACCTAAGGCATGAACACTTAAACCAACTTAATTAACACTTAATTGTGCACTTACCTGGGATACTTGCAATGCCCTATGGGCTGCTGACGTCCCGTGCCTGCTCCTAGCAGCAGGCATGGTGTTGACAATGAACTGGTCGATGAAGATTCGCGGTTCTTGTAGATCACTGTCACACTCTGGCTGGCGGCTAGCCACTAGTCTTCAGACCACACCTGGGGTAACCTGATTGGGAGGTTATGGCTTGATGACCCTAATCGCGCCCCAACTCAAGAAGCTATGGGTTGCCCTTTCTTATACCTTGGGGTGGACCTGGACCAGGGCCATTTGGTTGGTTACTGGGCCCACCTATCATGGGCAGAGCTTAGACAAAAGCTATTAGGCTCCTCAAGACTTGGTCAAGTCTTTGATGAGCCGAGATCAACCCTAACTGTCTCTACTTACAGCTACTGCAGAATGCTTATTGTTTCTTTAATTGTTGTTTCGTTCAAAAGTAGATGACATACGGCGTGTTTGGGATTGCGTTCCCTGCGGCGGTGGTGAAAAGAAGCTGAGAATCGCGCCAAACGTTCCCATGGTGATATGATTCTTTTCCCCACACACAGCACCAGGACCGTAGAAATGAACAAGGGCCTGCGTTTTATGTACCGCGGTGCGAGGACCGTGATACGCATACCGCACCGCTTGGTCGGCAACCGCTTTTCCAAACACGCCTGGTCTAGGATTCATGAAAGAGGATAGAAACATGTCTTAGAAACATGAATGAGAGAGGGAGGGAGGGAGAAGGAGAGGGTGAGGGGGCAGGCGACCAAAGAACAGGGCACTACGAGAGGGAGAGAAGCAGAGGGTGCAGAGGTGCTCATCAAGTCTCGATAAATTTGTGCTGTGGATTCTCTTGAATAATGGGTCTTTTGCTTTTATGCCTCCTTAGCAATGAAATCATGTCCTGTACTTGCATTGTTTTGTTTTTGTAGATTAGAGCCTTTACCATAATTTCCTATGTTTTCCGTGTTTCATCCAAACAGCCATGTCCAATGAATTTACTTAATTTCTGTTTTGATTTTTTTATCTATTTCCCATGTTTTTTCCCATCCTTGTGTGCCAAACAGACCCTTCAAGGAATGCCCAATGTGCATACCATACTGGACTAGTCAATAAAATTGAATTGATTTTGGCCTTTTGTTATTCCATTATCTTATATTGTTTGAAAGTTGATTCTCCCATACCTCCCCAAAATTTCGTATGATCACAACTTATGCCTGATACCTTAACATTGGTTTATTCTACATGCAAATTTGCTGATATACAGGTATATGTAGGTATGGCAGACTTTCAACATGTTGTTCCAGTGCATGCTGCACAAACGAGAAAAAGAAAACGTTCAGATTCTCAAAATGATAATGAAAATTTAAGTAGCGGTACCTTGCTTTCTGAAACCCTTTACTTTGAGGATTACCAGCTTCTTGTGATGTTGCCATTTCTAGTCAATATCCTCCTTTTCTGGATGACAGATAAGACAGGACATCATGAAGCAGATGGAGATGTCATGATGTTGGTGCCCCCACTCTTCTCAGTGAAGGATAGACCAACAAAGATAGCGTAAGTGATATTTCTTACAAAAATAGCAAATGAAGCTGACCTTTGATTTCTTCAACTCTCTGTATTTGAAATTCGCTTCACTGCCTTCAAAAGGGTACAAATTAGCCTTTGTCCTGAAAAATTGTTAGTGAAATTTCCAAGATATGAATTGATATGGCGCTTTGTATGCACATGATTTTTGATAGAACATATTTTGCTCCTGACACATCAAAAATGTTTTGGATATGCATATCTTGAAGTATACTTCCTGCCTTTCTCAAACTTTGTAAGCGGAGTTGGCCTCGATGGCGGTCAATGCCTTTGGCTGTCGTAGTCCCGTTGTGTTGCTCTGGTTGACGTAGCGTGGGAGGAGCGTCATCGAGAAGGGTTGTCGACGTAGCGTGGGAGGAGTGTCATCAGGGGAGGGATGTAGCGTAGAGGGAGTGGCATGGGGAAGGATAGTGGATTCAACGTGTCCAATGGTGAGTTATTATTGCTGCTTGGTTGTCATCGGCTTTTGTTGTGGCGATGTCGGCGTGTCTTGATGTCCTTGCCCACGATATGGCGTGGGTTGTGTTGTTTGCGGTGCGATTTGAGTGGTTCTTGAGGCCGTTCGTGATCATTTGTTGGCATTTGTCATAGGTTCGGGCATGTAGCATGTGTAAGGAAGCGTCGGTTTGCCGAGGTCGGTGATAAAGCCCCTCAATGGATCGGTGCTCGAAGTGTTGATGCAGCGGACAAAGTGTTCCTAGTCGACCATCGGTTCGTCCTTTGTGGTGATGTACTTTGCCACACTTGTTAGATGCCCATGGACCCGATCGATCTATTTGCTGCCCTTTGAAGAGTTGTTCTATGCGGGAGAGCCATGGCAGTGGATCCGTCGTTCTGCCATATGTGGGGATTGACAACTTGGTGTTGATGGGTTGTTGGCGTGGAGGTGGAGTTGTTCTCGCGGGTTCATGGTGGACGCACAAATTGTTTGTTACCTCCTCCACGATCTCTGGCGTGCTTGATGAGTGGGGTCCTCCATCCTTTTTTTGAGGAAGGCGTGTCTGGCGGCCAGCATAGCACGCTTGGTTTCCGCTTCTAGCTTTTTGATAGTGGATTCGCGGTCCAATCGTGCTTTTGTTGTGGCGATGTCGACGTCGTCCTTGGCGCGTGCTTGTTTGCAGGCGGGTGTTGATCGTGATCACCTATTTGTGCACCTCATCGAAGCGTTTGCTTAGGTCGGTGATGAAGCCCTCAATGAGCTGTTGTAGCTCCGTGGTGATGTTGGTGTTGCCCATGGACCCGATCTCGCCTTTGGATACCATGTGTCATGGTCCTGCTTGGGGGAAGGGGGGGCGGTGGCGTAGGGCTTCTGGCCTATATATGCATGAGAGAGAGAGAGGGGGTTAGGGGAAGAGTCGAGACTCTATTTTCTGCTTAGATTGAAACGGTTACGTCGCCCCTATATTTATAGTCCCTAGAAGCCTGTATTCCAAGCAACCTAAAGGAAGAGTCCTTATAGATTTGGACTTCTCTTTTCCTATCAAACCAATCTTATTTAATCTTATTTCCTAAACAAGTTCTATTTCTAATTTCCCTACTTTTTTCCTAATTTTGCCAAATCTCCTTCCTATCTCTTTCTATTTTGGGCTCCTCCGGGGGATGGGGGTTGTCGGTGCGGCGGGCAGCCGCCCCTCCCTGGGCGCATGCCCCTCTGGTGGCGCGGGTGTGGCTGGCTTGGGCCCCATCCTGGGTCCCGTTTGGCCTGACTTGTGGCCCTTATTTTGGTCGGTGACACTCTTACACTTTCATTCTTGCTTCATGTAAAAGCATTGGTGACAAGAATTATAAGCTGAGCCCTCATCCTCCTAAAGTTTCAAGGTGGTATTAAATCCACCAACTACATCCACACATGGGCCGCACGAGCCAACTACTATAGGCTACTAATGGGCTAGGGTATTAAATCCAACCCCCTTAATGGCTCGTGCCCCGGGTAGCTCACCATTGGGCCGGGTATTACATTCAACCCCCTTAATGTCTTACACCCTAGGCAGTAGGGGGGTTTGAATGTAATACCGGGCCCTTAGTAGCCTGTAGTAGTTGGCTTATGTAGCCTTGTGTGGTTGTAGTTGGTGGGTTTAGTACCACTTTAGAAGTTAGGAGGGTGCGGACCAGCTTATAATCCTTGTCGCGCTTAACATAGCACCTCTAGGTTAATGTTTTTTCACGAAGTGAGGACGAAAGTATAAGAGAGGTGCTACACTTATGTGGGCCTGTGCCATGGGACGAGCTGAGCCATAGGCAGATTTTGGACGTGGAGTGTTACATGCTCATAAGTGAAAAACACCCATTGCAAAAATTAAAGTTAAGTAGCCTGCGGATCTTGATTTGTCTCTTCACCTAATCGTTCCTATTTTGGCCTACCGAAATTCTTTATGCATAGTAGTAAATATATGCATATTCTAAAAACTTTTAACAATTAGCATATGTAAAATTTCTTTTCACTGGTTCCTTTGCCATTTAAATTTTTTTGTATAATATTATTAATGCTATTCTAGGCTTCTACCATCATCCAATGCCATAAAGGTGCCTAATATTTAAAATATTTAATGGTGCTATTTTTCTAGGCTTCTACCATCGTCCAATGCCCTATCTAAAACCATGCACAGGGGAGTCGTACAAGAACGGTGGGAGGTATATAATCTTGATTTCTTGCTTACATATATGGATTTTTATACAGTGCCGTGGATAGTTTTCCTCAGAGATACAGGCACTCTACCTAGTATGAAATGGCTAACTGAATATATCAATTATGACTTTATTCTTTGGTTGCAGATGAACGTTGGACCAACTCTTGCGCTTCCGTTCAACACTCAAGATATCCTTTGGGAAAATTTGTCTATGTCTCTATGATATCATGATCTTCATGAAGTATGTGCATACTAATTAGGAAAATCAAATGCAACTAAAAGAGGTAATAAATCAGAAATGGGACAAAGAGAACCTCTATTTGTGGAAAGGTAATTCAAGAAAATAAAACTTATAGAAAAGAAGGAACAATCTTTTCAAGGAAGGAACCGAAGAAGAGAGTGGCAGGCAGAGGAACCCACTGTGCGGCTGGGTTCAGGTGTAGTGTGTGGAAAGTAGCTGGAGGACATGAGTGACTGCCAGAAAAGGGCATGAGAATAGGCTGTAGCTGTGGATGAGAGAGGGTTCCAAGATGTACCTGTTTTGGTGTTAGGGTTCGAGAAGCGCATGGATAGTATTTGATTTATTTTCAAAACATGATTCTTCCTGATATGCTTTGGATGCATTCCAATATCAGATGCATATGCCATGTCCAGATACTGTCACAGTGATTTTCAGAAGTACCTACCAGACATTATCAATCGCCACATTCTAATGAAGGTCTATCACTTGTTAAAAGCATGCTTTCTCCCTTTCTGCAGAGTAATGAGTATGAAATCCATATTCGTGTTGATTCTTTGGGTAGTGGAATGGCAAGCACCATAACCATATCTTATAGCAATAATGAAAAGAAAAAACCTATTTATGCTACTCGTTTTGCATGTCATTTTTAGTGAGGACAATGTGGTATTCTTTTTATAAGAAGCAAAATCCTGTTCCCTCTCAGTCTAAAGGTTTTATTGCATGCCTGCCTCTTGTACATTGGTCATGATGTACTTGTGCAATACATGCATGCCTTTTTTGTTACCTTAATTGGCATATACTTGTCCCGGAGAAGATTAATTGGGAAGACCACGTTCGAAAGAATTCTGTAGATTGGGATTGGCAAATGGCTGTCTGCAAATTGTTTGATGAGCGTCCTGTGTGGCCAAGGCAATCACTTTATGAGCGGTTGCTTGATGATAGTGTGCATGTCTCTCAAAACCAATTCAAAAGGTTTATCTATTCCTTCCACTCTTGTTATTAGTCAATCCTTTGTTATGTGTCTCAACTGTTATTTTCTTTGCTTGGTCTGTGTTCATGCCTTTTTATTTGCTCAGGCTTCTGTTTAGAGCTGGATACTACTTCTCTACTGGACCCTTTGGAAAATTCTGGATCAGAAGAGGATATGACCCTCGTAAAGATTCTGAGTCACGAATGTAAGCGCGATAGTTGTTTTGTTAAAGTATCTGTATTGTTCATGGCCTAACAAATTTGTTTGTGTTTTTTATTCCATTGCATTATTGTAGGCCCCAGCTGTTCCTTCTTTTCCTTCTTTTCCAGCTGAATTATGGTTCAAAAGTTTCTTGTTCAGTCGGGCAACATATGTACTAACAAAAAAGCATGAAAAATGGGAACTCTGGTGTTAAGCATTGACCAGTCCTTAAGGTTCATAGTTTGTGTTATTTGACATATTAGATAAAGTGGTCTGTGCTTTTGATTAGGCAACATATTTACTAACAGAAAAGCAATAAAACTGCGAAATCTGGTGTTGAGCATTGACAGGTCTTTTAGTTTCATACTTTGTTCTTGTTTGCCATATTAGATAAAGTACATGTACAGCAGACCAACTACATGAACATCAGAACATCGCACACATGCTCCCTGAAATTTTTCCATTACTCATTCATGTTTGAGGCAAGATTTAGGCCATGGCCTTAGAGGACAATGATTGGTCATCATTCCCCCAACTTGGCAAGTGGCAGTGGCATTGAACCACTGACTGGTAAGGTGGAACTTCATCTTGGCTTTAGCAGAACTGAGCAGAATGCTGTATAGTGCCTGGAGTGTGTAGGAAGATCAGCAGCATGGCATGGAGCTCTCCAATGGCATCCACAGTCTAAAGAAGCCTAAAAATGCTGTGCATTTCTTCTATATGGACTGTCTAAAAGATTATATTTCTACTTGACAATGCATCTGATCAGGTGGATACACCAAACATTTGTTCCAAACGTCCAATGTGGTGAGGCATATGAGTGTGCTCCAAGAGTTACGCTAAAATGTGCTCCAACCTCACAACGATAGTAGGAGCATCAAGTGTTGAGCAATTGGTGGGGGATCATCATTGTGTTGGATGGTCAGCACAGAAGCTTCTCTTGTCTTTGTATGGAAGCATTCAGCAGTGATGAGAAGATGAGAGAAGACTGTAGAAGGATCAGAGGAGAAAATGTGATCTCAAATTTCTTAATAGATTGGAGGATACAACATATATAAAAGTAATGAAGAATGGAAAGTATTGAAAAGGGAACAAGCAGGCAGTAAGTGGTGGGAAACAGTGACGATGGAGAAACTTTCCAAATCTGGTCCAATGTGCACTTTACCTCCAAAGCAAATGGGCTGATTGGACAACTATGGCTGTGCACACTACAGGATAGAGGACATATTAGAACACTGTTAGTTGGACAGACTGATGTGCATTGGAGTATATAGAGGATTCATGTGTTACATCTGAAATTTGGAGGCTCTAGAACAAACTAGGCCAAAGTTCAAAATATACTTTAGTCTTCTATTTCTTGCATTTTTTTTCCTATTTGTACAGAAGTTACTTTTTAGCAATATTATCAGCTGAAATGTTTCTTTTTTTGTTTGGTAGATATCAGAGAATTGATTTTCGCATGCCTCCTGAGCTACGATATCTTCTAAGGCCAAAGAATTCTGGGTGAGCCATATCCTGCTGAAACTTTATATTATTTTTTGAGCATCTTAACGACCTCAAATGACAAAACTCAATCAGAAATTTGTAGATCTTATCGAGGGCTACAATTTCCATATACAAATTATCTTTGACACCATATAAGAAAGATATTGTTTTTCTAAAACGACAAGCCCTGGTACGCTATTAATATGCTGCTGATTTTTATTTTATTTTTAGCATCTTAACAATCTCGAATGAAAAACTCAAAACTAGAAAGTTGCAGATCTGATTGAAAGCTACAAAATCATCTTCATCCGAGGTCATATGGAAAAAAATACAATTTTTCTAAGGTGGAGTCTTGCCGCTGACATGTGGGTCCCATCTATCAAATCCATGCCACGTAGGATAGCGGGTCGGGTAAACATCCGTTTGGACCTCTAAATGAGACATGTTACAAACTCAGGGAGCTAAAAATGCATTTTGGGACTTTGGGGACCTGACTTTGAGAACTGCTTGTAAACTTTAATCTAATGGTTATCTTTTCACATTTGTCATGCTTGAGGGTTGAGTTTAACTCTAGAATGCACTTCCATGTTTGTGCAACATCTAATTGTAGGTTACTTGCACATATTCTGCACAGATTTTGTTTGTGCTAAAGGGTGTTTTAAGGTGACATATCATGGCGGATATAAAGCTCCGGTTGTCCAGATAGCAGATATTTTAGGGCAATGTTGAAAGGAGGGATGACACATAGGCCTTAGTTGTGCCTGGTGATTGGATAAGGTGGGGAAGGATATTTACTGCTGACCTGTGGTTGTTGGCTGAGAGGATGCGGAGCAGGCAGGTGGAGGTAGGGGTGGGGGTTGGTCCATGGGGATTAAGCCCAAAGAAGATGATTCATTTGTCTACCAGTACCTTTTATTGTTCTGGGTGGCCTTGCATTTGTTTCCTTCCATACAAAAATTTCTCTCAGTTCTGCTGAATGATACTTTTTTCCTTGGTCTGCAGTTCAATATGTAACAGTTTTCTGTTGCCTGTGATAGTTAAGCCTAGTGCTTGTATCTTGCTATTTCCTGTCATATACTTTTCGGCTGCTAATAGCCTAGTATTAGGAATATGCTTAGCACCCACTTTAGTGGTTAGGAAAGTGCTGGAGCAGGTGAGAGGGAGAGAAGCCATCTGCTCTATAAAAGCAGTGGCATAGACCACTTGGTATTATGCTATTGCATTTCAATTCAATCAAAGCGGCCTAGGGCTAAGCTGCCCTCTGGCCTTACCCAAATCTGAGATCCACTTTGTGTTCGCCTGGCCAACAGCCTGCATCCCCCCCTGCGCCCATGTGCTTATACATTTTCTTAATGTCTTTTGGTATTTGTAGGTCTCAAAAGTGGGCAGATATGTGCAAGCTTGAAGCAATGCCATCACAGAGTTTCATCTTCCTGCAATTATATGAACTGAAAGATGACTTTATTCAAGCAGAAATTCGAAAACCTTCTTATCAATCAGTTTGTTCAGTGAGTACCAAGACAATTGCTTCCAGGCTTTATTTTAATCTGTTCTACTCTGAGTGCTAAAAAAATGTCGTTAAACGCTCACTTTAAGCGCTAGGCCGGAGACCTAGTGTGTCACCAGGCCATAGGCGTCCAATTAAACGCGGCATGAATTGTCAACCAATGGATGGTGAAGAAAGGAAGAGAAGAGACGAGATTGGGATGGCAAAATGGTTTGTTGTATTTTGATTCCATCTGTGTCTACCTTGTGGTGCCCAAGTCACTCGATTTCACTCACCCTTTGCTCGATCTAGCCATGTCTAGGTCAGTTTCTCCATAGAGTCATGCAGCAGCCGAAGCAAGGGTGGCATGGAGGGGGAGCGGATTGGGTGAGCACAGGAGGAGCAGAGGTGGTGCGTCATGGAGAGGTGGAGCGACGGACAGGGCCGTGCAGGCGGAGGATAGGTGGCATGGCTGCATTAGAACGAGGATTGGCTACTGGGAATCATTGGTGGTAGGGCATCATTGGGTGTTTTGTAGATAGGCTAGTGGGCTTCCTCCCTTAGTGGGTTGAGTGGGCTGTTATGGCTTTGCTCTTCCTTTTCTATTTATTCTTCTACATTTATTTATGCAACTAAATCTCCTGATATGTAGCTAGTGCTTAAACGCTTAATCATGTTTAATTTACATTTAGGCACTAATCGGTGGCTTAGCACCTATCCCCTGTGCCTTTTTTTTCTAATCTAGGTTGTCAGTATCGGGATCCTAGGTGGGATCATTTTTTGCCCGAGAGTATTGTATTGTAGGATCGTATTGTAGTATTGGATCGTATTGTATTTTACAAATTATATACTTATTTTATATGATATTCATAATATGTCTTAAATATTTAAGCCTATATTCTTGGTTTTGATTGATTTATTTGACTTTTTATACATTTGAGTGCAATTCTTGTTTTTTTTTCAATGTTTCTTAACATTAAATGGTATTTTATCACAACTAAATCATTTAGAAAGTCATTTATATCAAATATTATAGTATTGTGGGATCGTAGTATCGGGATACTATGAAATTTATGTAGGATCGTGTGGAACCTTCACGCAGGATCGGGATACTATAGAAGTTAGGATACATGGTAGGATCAGTATCATTTCGACTCAGTAGCATGTAGTATGGTAAGATTCTAGGATACATATCGGGATACTGACAACCTTAGGTAGAAATAAGCTATTTTGTTTTTTTGCATGTAGCTACTTTGTTCTTTCACAAGGGCATATCTAGTGCTACTGCACTCCAAGCCTCATGTGACTGGTCATGAGAAAATATGACAAATTTTGCTGATGAAGACTATGCTATCATCAAGTTGCTCATGAAATTTCAACTGAATGATAGCATACTCAGTTCTCCATAACTATTTACACGGCGTTTAAATCTATGGAGCATGAGAGCACTGGTATATTAGATATTTTCCCTTCTTTAACTACTAATTTAAACCAACTTCACTCCACTTTGCTGTGATCATTGCCTGTGAACCTTGATGCATGGCTAGTATCTGGAGTCTCTGTGCACTATGGGTCTGATTGGTTGCCTGTATATCTCCTTATCCAGCGCACCGTAGTGCAAAGGGCAGTTGTTTGGTTCTCTGCACATCTCCTTATACAGGCTAGCACTCTCCTCAAAGCATCTCTTAGTTGCACAACCGGATGCGCTCAAAATTGGTCGTATCCACTATGCAGGATTGGATTATGTGATGCCGCACCCGCTCTGCAGCTTGCCGCACCCACTCTGCAGCTTGCTGCACCCACTCTGCACTTGTGTCCTTCCATGCATAGTGTCCGTATCTGTCATCTCGTTGTGTGTGGAGGGGCCGGAGCTCGCCAACATGCGTGGCCTGAGCGGAGCTCGCCCGCGTTGCACGAGTCCTCGTACGACACAGTCTGTCGCCGCCGGAGAAGGCAGGCGACCAGCCGCATCGTGCTAGCGGGGTGCATGCACGCACGAATCAGCTCGTCTACACGCACGAACGAAGCATCGAAACCATTGGACCGGTGCTGAATCGCCGGCCAAGTCGTGCATGATGGCATCATGACGTCATGTACTGTCCTTTTCTTTTAGTAAATTAAAAATAAATATATTGGAAATACATGTTTACGTATCCCCTAGTTTAATGGGCTGGAACACGCCGCCGACATGCTTGTCAACTCTTCACTCTTGTCTGACCTGAAGTCAAGTGTGCCCGGACCAACCAAACGAATTGCCTCTGCCAATCTTTTTTTTTTTTTGCGTAATCTCTGCCAATCTTAAAGGTACAGTGCAACCAAACACAAATTACTAGATACAGCTTTTCACTATGCATCCAACCAAACAGAGTCATAAACAATGCAACAGAGTAATGTAGACCAACCAAACAAGAGCAAATTGTATTTGCTTATGCAGGTATAGCCTGTGCTGTATAACCCTTAATGCAATGCAAGTCATGTGCAAGCAACCAATCAGACCCTATAATCTGTGCTCTGGAATAACTGATTCCTTTGCAGCGCTCTACAGGTTGGTTTTCTAAGCCAATGATCAAAACCCTGAGGTTGCAAGTGAGCATAAGGTTCCTCTCTTTATTGCATAATGAAGAGGCTAAAAACTTGTTGAGGAATGCCCATGAACTTATTGAAAGGTCCAAGAAGCAGGAAGCCCTTTCGAGATCTGAGCGGTCAAGAGAAGATAATGATGCTGATGAAGGTCTGTTTGATTTCTTCTTTCTTCTTAACATTAGTTAAGTGCACATCCTTCGGTTGTATGAGCATGTTCAATCTCAGAGCATATTTTTTGGTATACAACATTTGTGAGCCTGCTGAGCTACAAGCACTACTAAAATATTGCTAGTTAGACAACTTACAACATTATTAAGCTAGTTTGTCCATTTTGTATTGGCATGCTACTGCCTGGTTGTTAAACTCCTTTCTTTTTCCCCTCTAAAAGTTCTTGCCACACAAACTGGAACTGAGGATCAAGTTGGCCCTAACAACTCTGATAGTGAAGATGTGGATGATGACGAAGAGGAAGAGGAATTGGATGGTTATGATTCTCCACCTATGGTATGTTACCACCTACTATAATTTCACACTATATGCTAAAAAAAAGTTAAACTTTATGATAACTCTTGTAGGCAGAGGATATTCATGATTTCACCTTAGGTGATTCCTGTATCCTTGACGAATTTAATTGATCAGTGTTGATTTCTCTCCTCACAACGAGTACACTATCTCAATACTAGTTGGCTTTTGTGCTCTAGTTTTAGTACATAAATCATTTTTTTTTTGGGTTGGGTCCTTTTGGACCTTTACCTATTTTATTTACATGGCTTTGTCGAGGTAGAGTCTTACCGGCTGTGACCGGAAGGTCTCGGGTTCGAGTCGCGGTCTCCTCGCATTGCACAGGCGAGGGTAAGGCTTGCCACTAACACCCTTCCCCAGACCCCGCACAGAGCGGGAGCTCTCTGCACTAGGCACGCCTTTGTCGAGCATACATCTGTAGCCCGAAGAAATAAGGTCAGATAAGTACACAAGTCCTCTTCCATCACACTTAACTGGTTTTAGTTTTTCTCTTAAGTTTTCCCATTCTTTGTTTTTGTCTACAGACCAAGATCAGCATTTCCATTCTTTTGAAATGTCCGATGACATTATTTCTCTCTTGATACAGTGACATTATTATGCTGGTTTTCAAAATAAAAATAGACAAAAAGTGGGCATGCTATGGTTTAATTCACATCTGCTGGTGCTTAATCTCTTATACACACAATATTCCATAAAAAATAGGTCATTCATACTTAAATATTTATTTTCTGGCAGCACTAATGTCTGGTTATGTTTCATGACAACATATTTAACTATTTAAAGGTTAAAGAACCATCTATCTAGAAACCAGAATGACGTTGTTTCTGTCACAACATTGGAAGTTTAAGTTGTGTTATGTTAATTTGTATCTATCTGAACTCCCCTTGGATGAGGTATCCCAGTTGTTTTCCCATAACCTGTATCAGATACATTTGGTGAAGGGTTCTCGAATGGATACCTCGAAGAAATACTGCACAGCTTGCCATTGCAGGAAGATGGCCAAAACAAATCAGGTGATGCTCCTATCAACGCTGATGCAAGTGATGGGGAGTTCGAAATTTACGAACAGCCCAGCGATGATGAAGATTCTGATGGTTAGTTGGATTTTTATTGGAGCTGTGATCTTCCCCAGCTTCAGTTAGAACTGCATAGATGGCTTATTTGTTAAATTATTTTGGGTACTGAGGAGCTTACTAGCTCAATCCCATCAGTGGCTCTTTGGCTATTGAAAATCATAGCCCCATCACAATGATGAGCACAGCCGCTGTCATTGGATTAGACTTGTGTGCCCAGAACCGCTGCTGCTCGCTGCAAAACTCGCACATGATTTGTCTATAACACTAACTAGAAGATACCCCGCGTGTTGCCGCCGGATTTCCAGTGGCACACGTGGAATTATCTCTTTTTCTTTTGGTGTAACCAACCGTGAAAACATGGTGATAGGGCAAAATTTTTGTTTTATAAAGCCCTCTAGCCCTGTGATTGCATTTATATACTGTGAATCTCTCTAGAAAACTGCTTGTGCACACAGTACATTTTGTAAAATATGACAGATTAAATATTAGAACAAATGAAAAGGAATGGCACAAATAAATAAAGGGTACTACCTGGTAGGATATTTGTGGCCCAATAAATTTGAGCATATGAGTAAGTTGTGCAACCAAAACATATTAATAGAGAGATCAAATCAGTTTATAACAGGTTTAAAAGAACTTCAAATAACCATGGATGGATTAGATTGGTGGTACGTACTGCAGCATGCGGACAAATATATGGAAAGGAAAAAGGGGATGACTGACACTTGTGGATGATTGTCCCGTCGATAGCTGATTCAATCTTAGAAGAGGGAGGGCTGAACGTAGGAAAACGGAATGACCATGAACGAAGGTCGCTGATAGCATCTATACTTGACTGGGAGCCGAGAGAGTCATTGCGGGTAGTAACGATGGTGAACTGGTGATGAGATGGAGGTTCCCTCCGAGCAGCTGGATCTGATATGAGAGCCTGTAAAATATAAAGAGCCAGAGAGAAGGGTTAGTGCTGAGTGGGAAATGCATTGGAATAAGAATGGTATAATTAATCTCTCTTGATTGTGCATTATTAGCGGCAGTTTTAGCAGCATAGGGAAGAAGCCGGAGGTTTTTTTTGTGCATGTAGCCTCTTAGGCTGGGTTCAGCAGTACCGGAAGAATAGTGCGCCATTAAACGGCGGGATTAAGGAAGGACTCTTGATTACATATGGGCAGGAACACTTTGTTGCAACTTGCGTCTGGGCTCTTCGCTGGTGTTGCAACTTGCAAGAGGTGCAAAGAAACAACAGAGGATAAGGAGCGTCCAAGATCAAGATGGTAGTTTAAAATCAACCCGGTTGAAGTGGCAGTGATGACATGGCACGCTGTGGTGTGAGATAAACTTGGTAGGCCTCGTTTGGCTGTCCGTGTATATTATACAAGTGTGAATAGTCCCACCCGAGGCCTCGTTTGGCTGTCCGTGTATATTATACAAGTGTGAATAGTTCCACCCGAGTATTGGATGAATCCATGCCATCCACCCAATACACGCACGATTTGACAACCACGTGTGAACTCGGGGGTAGACCGGTGGTTCCCAGCTGCTCCAGCGGCCAGAGCCTTGTCGCATCATCACAGTATGCACGGTGGATTATCAAATGTGTACAGAACTACAAATATATTATGTATGCATGTGAGAAATTAAAAAAAAATCAAACTGAAGCTTATTGAGTTCAAAGACTACTAGAAAAATAAAATACTTAACAAAAGAGTGAGTAAAAATCAATATAAAAAGATCCAGAAAAATAAATAAAAATAACCAAAGAAAGAAAATATCAGAAAAGAAAATCCAACATGTATGTCCATCTGTAATTCTAAAAACCCAGATTTGAAATTAAAAAAGAAAACACGAGAGCAGAATTTCACATAGAAAATTGAGAAATTAACATGCATGGGCATGGCTGAACATATTACAGATTCATGAAATATTTATAGGTGAGCTAGAATCATTGATTCAACACTGACCATCCAAGTAAAAACAGCACACACCAGACATACAAACCCAAGTATTGGACAGTAATAGATAACTTTGATAGCTAAGTCTGCTACAGAGGTATAATTTGAAGTCTACTAGGTGTTCCATCAATGAATAATTTCTTTGACATGAAACATCCAAGCAAAAGACAGTCAAGTATTTGACAGTAATAGATAAATTTGGAGACAACTCCAACACCAGCATATCTCCCTCTACTTCCATTGGAGTTTTTTCCCCTGCATCACCTGAAACAAAAGTACAAGTGCACTTGTTCATACAATAGGAAATGAATTAATTCTTCAAATATTTGTGAACGATTGCTTGACTAAAATATTTACTATTATGAAAGTAACACAACACAGAAAGATGCAAGGCTGCTGCTCTGGAACAGCTGAACTGCACTGAAACAGAAAAACTCTGAACTTTCTGAAGAAACAGACATACTGCATTTTCTACTAATGTTCAGAACTACTGCTACCTATTTGATAAATGATTGCAATAAGGGACTAATGCAAAACACCATACATGCAGGGGCTGATCCACAAATACGTTAAACAGGACTAGCAAAGAATAGTTGGCAACACAGTAACACAAGGACGGAGGGTTCAGAGAAGTGACACAAGGAACCTTGCTGAAAATATGTGCTTGTCATGTCACAGTCCTCACAAATCACAAGGCAAATTGGCTTCCTAGTATGTCAGTATACGGCTTTATTTCAACATGCAGTACACAGTAGGAAAATGGCAACCTAATTAACAGAGCAGTAACAAGATGGAAGAGGAGCGGTACCAGATTATGCAGTTCTAATCTTCTTCCTTAACCACTTGAGTCGTGTAGAGTCTTTCGCGGTCATGAAAATGGCCCTGTTTTGTGGATCTTTGAAGACATCATAAGCCTCGACCTTCTCATCATCTGACAGATCTTCCATCTTGTCCACAACTGCGATGCACACCGGGATGAGGAACTCATCCTCATGCTGATTACTTCTTGCCCTTTCTTGCCGCATAGATTCTTGCTTCTCTTTCATTTCTATAAACCTTCCCATCATCTCAACCACCTTTCCATCTTGTCGACGCCTTCGTGCTGCCTTTTCTGTTTTGTTACTTGTAGCGCTTGCAACTCTTTTTCCCATTCTTGACCTTGCAGCGGCACCACTTGCAACTGGCTGTTCCAATATCCTCAACTCGTCATCATCAGTTTCAACATTGTGTACAGAAGAGTCAAAGGGGAAATTTTCATCTTCTCCTATATAATGTTGCGTGACAGGAGCTTGAGAAGGCTGAGTGACAGGAACTTGAGAAGGCTGAGTGACAGGAACTTGGGAAGGCTGAGTGAGAGGAGCTTGAGAAGGCTGAGTGAGAGGAACATGGGAAAGCTGAGTGATAGGAACTTGGGAAGGGGCAATTGAGGTGAAGTTCAGGGTTCCCTCGGCAGTTTGTCCTACACCAGAAAGTTTAGTCAAGTAATATTTAGGAGAATTGAACACATGCTTGGCTGGTAGGAAAGTTAAAATTCAGCAATGGTAACATACCGTCATATAGCTCTCCTAAAGCCTCAAACAATGGGAAAGATTCATTCTGGAATTTCTTGGCCTTAGGATGAGACTATTTAATGAATACAAGAATGAAAGGCTGCGTTCGGCTGGTGTGAAAACCAGCCGGATTTCACTGTTCCCGGATGAAAAACACTGTTCACGCTCTGACAAATTCCTCCAAATTCCTCCGAGCGAACAGGCCCAAAAGTAATTAGCAAATGAGACTAAAGCAAGCACTAAATTTAAGAATTTAAAAAGAATTAACAGCAAAAGACAAAAAATCTCACAGAAAGGATTTTGTCCCAAACAGGTTGATCTGCTACAATCCTGCACAGCTTATCATCCCATGACGCACCACTTTGTTGTCTTGCTTCTTTTAGAACTCTATATTCCCTCTTAAGCTCTCTCTCTTTGTCTTGAATTTGAACCTTTGTAAATTTGACATAGGGGAACTTCTCATGGACCAATTTGACGATTCTGTTCCATGCTTCTGTGGACCACGCGTTCTGACTCCTATAACAGTCGTTGTTGTGATCATGTAGTAGTTCAACCAAAGCCTTTTCAAGTCCTGCATTCCAATTAGCTCTTGAACGATCAAGTACAGCTGGAATAGAGAAGCACACATCAGCTACAGATAATTACATGTTTTTAATCTACCAACCTACTGAACTTGAGAAGCCCATATGTGCATTTAACGCAACAAGGCAATTCTTTCAATTTACACAAAGCATACTGCAATTTACGTCAAATATATTTTTTTAGAAAAAGTGCTATGGTGTTGACTCTTGCAATTTACACAAAGCATACTGCATACAGCACCAGAAAGTGGAAATACACCAAATTCGAACCTGATACTTGGTCAGGCGGCATGATCCAGTTTTCTTGGGGTCGAGGTTGAGGAGCAGCTTCTCCTTCTTGCACCTTTCTTCTAATCTGGAAAGTTTGAAAACAGAGTTTTTATCAAAGCTGGAAGTCTGACATACAGGCACATATACATCAAGTACTTTAGGGGAAAAATTAAGTGCAGCCTGTCTATCTTAGAAATAGGGTAATTATTACTGTCCCTCTTGACTTTATGTAAAACAATATAGCTACATCATACTAAAATTAAATTCTGCTTACCAGTAGTAAAGTTTGGATTGCAATGCTCATTGAAATTAGCAAACTGTATGCTGTGGCTACTGGTTAGTATAGCTTCAACTATGCATCGCAGAGAAAGTGTAATGGCTTTGAAATTAGGATTGTGGCATTACAGTTTAGAATTCTCGCATTTTCTAACACCCCCATAGCCATTTTTAGTACTGTAAAGTCAGAAACACACATCACACTTGCGTCCAGACATGTCTAACATGCAGATCAAGAAAAACATACCCGGATCTTGGAGGTCCTAGCAGATCTAAGATAGGACAAGGGTTTAAACAAAGACGAAGGTCAGAAGGAGGAGCGAAAGGGAGAGGAGGATCAATGTACCTGGAGCAGCAGCCGCCGTTGGTGGGAGAGCAGCAGCCGTCGCCGCCGCCGGTGGGAGAGTAGAAGCGTCTTGAACCCTAGCAACAAAAAAGTGGATGAAGGAAGAAGGGGAAGGAAAATGGGATGAGGTGAAGGAGGAGATGACTTCGAACCTTGATCAAGAGAGCAGGCCGCCGGGGCGACGCCGGCAATGAGGCAATGGACGGCGGCGGCCGGCTCGGATGCAGCGGACGCCGGTGAGGAGGCCGCAAACTCCAGCGAGGATGCGGTGGACCGCTCGGAAGTTGTGGACGGCCGCGAGGATGCGGTGGACGGCTCGGAGGCGGCGGCGGCGGCGGCGCAGGAGGAGGACGCAGAGGTCGCGAGTGCCCGACTCGGGAGCCCGCAGTGACGCAGCGTGCAAGCGAGACGCGAGAGAGTTCCAGGCCTCGGGTGGTGATTATTCTCGCACCCGTGAGTCGGCGTGGATCGGGCCGTGACCCACTCCCACCCACGCGCAGCCAAATTCGATTTTTGACGGAGCATGTAAATCCAACCAGACGTGGGCTGCAATCCACGGGAGGCATGGTTTGGGGCCGAATCCAGCCCAAACCACGATCAGCCAAACCAGGCCGTAGCGGAGTTTTTCTTTTAAGAGAGGTAGCGTACCGTGCGTTGGTATATGACAGCTAAATTTTTATACTAAAAATATATGAATCGCACGATAAGATAATAATATTATAAAAGTATATGACCGACATTAAAGTAACATTTAATTCAAAAAGCTAAGTACGTGAAATTTACATAGTCACAGAGAGTGTGGCGTCGCAGGATCACAAACTCTACTGTGTAGATCTTTTCGTGATGCGGCTAAGATTATGTTTTATACCGGCAGGAAGAGATTTCCGATATCCATTTCTTTCATGCGCCAATAAATCCACGAATAAGTTTCACCACATCTCCATACCATCCTGTACACGGCGCTGGCAAGCGAATTAGCCAAAACTTATGTAATTAGTTTTATAATTAGCTCACGTTTAGTCCTCCTAATTAATATATAAAAATTCAATGTGACAGAGACTAAAGTTTAGT
Source organism: Miscanthus lutarioriparius (assembly GCA_904845875.1). NCBI lineage: Eukaryota > Viridiplantae > Streptophyta > Magnoliopsida > Poales > Poaceae > Miscanthus > Miscanthus lutarioriparius. Next base: position 59,087,808 of record CAJGYO010000011.1, on the reverse strand, counting down.
CCTGGGATCCAAACACCCCATAACTCTTGACTCCTGCTGGCTGCTCACTTGCACCACCATGCCTATGTGTCTGCACGTATATACTCTAATGGCAGAACGTCTAAGATGATCTTTATTGTCCACCCTTTGAAAATATCTTAACTTTAAGGTTGCCATTTGTGTATGTTGTAGGATTGGGATGCTTTGCATTGATCCATGAGGGTGTCCATGAGAGTCAAAATTTTTGATGCAATTATGATGTCTAAGCTTACCAATCAGATAAAGACAAACTTGATTGTTAAAATATTTTCAACACTGCTTTCATATACTTCCTCTGTCCCAAAAAAGAATTCATTCTTGCTTCCCGAGAAGACAACTTTTTTTAACTTCGACCAATTATATATAAAAGAATTGTAATATTTATAATACATAATCAGTATCATTACATAGACCATTGAATATATTTTCATAATAAACTTATTTGGAGATATAAATGTTACACGTATTTTTTTACAAACCTAGTTAAAGTTGAGAAAGTTTAATCTACACGTATCGAATAACGACTTATATTTTGGGACAGAGAAAGCATATGCTAATGGGCGTGATGAACACAACAATACTTTCATAGTATATGCTAATGGGAGCACGAAGAAATGCAGGGGAATGGACCTATATACTAATGGTGGGAATATTCATTTAGGAAATTGCAGAAGGTTCACAAGACTCACCATGTATAACCTGCACATCTTTTATTTGGCACCACTGATGTTCTCAAGGAGTAGCCACTTTTTAATTTTATGTCTACATGCTGAAAACACTAAAATTAAGGGCCAACCTCATTGAGTCGTTTTGCTTGATCTTTGCCAATTGTCTTGCTTGAGCTTTGCGAACAAATTATACCATTGGCAAAGACTAACACATAAAGAGGTAGAATTTACCAGAATAAAGCTAGGTGGCCTACTATGCACCCAGTTTAAATTTAATACCCTCTAAATTATGGACAATACCATATGAACTGTTGTAACCAACATGTTAACTCTATCATGTAGTACACCTAAGTATTGAACATGCACATGCATAGTTTTTTTATCATAGAATATATTTTTATCCTATGAGACAACATAATTTTTTTTCTAAGCGACAGTAGAGAGCCTCAAAATATTAGACAGAAATTCTCATTTTACTATCTATGCATCTACTAAAAATTTAACTAAAGTTTAGTTAATCCATGGAATAATTTGGATTGTGCCTTTTGTACTGCCGCAACAATTCTTTTACCAAGCGTATACAAAATCTAGTTAACAGCATTCGATCCACAATCAAAATTCATTACCTTGGTATCCGAGGATCATAATACAGAAGGTTTGTCGAGTGCTTGAGATTTGACACTCGGCAAACGCGCCGTGACCGTTTCCACTCCGTCACGTTACTTTTTTTCGTCGAGTGTCGGTTTCAGCTCTTGGCAAAGTTTTTGCCGAGTGCCCGATAGAAAACACTCAGCAAAGAGCCGTTTGCCGACACTGTAGATGCCGTATGCTGTTTGTCGAGTGTTACACTCGGCAAATCCTTTGCCGAGTGCCTGTGGCATACGGCAAAGCTACTGTTTCCGATAGTGGCAGTGACCTGTAGCACAACTGGTAACCTGGCACGTCGACGATAATTGTGCAGGAAAAGTAAATTTGGCATTCTACATGCTATTGAGACATATCTTTGGCTTAACTGCAGTTGCTTCAGCTTTCTCCCACACAAATTCTTCAACAAACTAAGGTGCACCACGAGAAGGACAGGAGGGGCGCATCGATGTTGGCCTGGCGTCGATCGACGATCCGGTTTATGTGGAGATGAAAGATATCTGACCGAGCGAGAGAGGGGCACCACATGATTGTTTCCTTCTATGCATGATTATTGTTTTCTTCCATGTATGTGGCCTCAGGTGATCGATTTGTTTTCTTCAAAGCGGGCGGGGATCGTAGGGATGACAGTTTCTTTTTCTATCGCGTGGGGTATCGCACGGCCGGAAGGGAGGAGCGACCTAAAAAAAGTCGCACCAAAAAATTATCTTATTTTTGTTCTTTTTAATTGTAGGAGATAGATAGATAGATAGATGACAGTTTCTTTTTTCATTGGCTGAGCTCGGATGTTCAGGGCGACATGGTAGGACAGCTGTATTATAGCATTGTCTTGTCGATATGAATATTTGAGATTTCACAGGGAATCTCCTTTGTGCTGATTCGAACGTCAAACAAGTACTTTGTCTCAAATTCTCAATTAATTAGGCTCATGTTTATTTTATACTCTAAAAAAACATTGACTTGTCGGACAAATCATAAGTTGCGTGCAGCTAACCGGATATGGCTACTGTGTTGTATAGAGGAAATATTTAACGGCTAATTAGGAGGAAAATGTATATAGTTCGAAGGTTGTAAGGAAGGAATGATTGTCACTTGTCTGAAACTGTGAACACTCTGCACAAGTATATATCAATGGTTGATGTGTCACCCTTCTATATACTACTAGTAGTATTTTTTCAATCCATGTGCCTTTGTTGTCAACTCGCCATTTCTTCTCGTCTCGCGGTCACAATAACATGGAACGCTCAAGTTAGTGCTCTCACTGTTATGCTCTTGCAACTAGAATTATTTAGGGGGTTTGCGTTGTATTACATAGGCTAGGCAAGTAGTGGCTATTAGTGTCATCTCTTTCACTAACACTTTTGCCTAGTGTTTTTGAGCCTGTAGAAAATTTAGTTAGGCTCGTGTTCAACTTAGGGGGAGGCGGGGGTGTGCGCACTAGCTGGAGATGAGTGAGGCCATGTCGTGTCTAGGCTCGCGTTCAAGGGGGAGGCGGGGGTGTGCGCACTAGCTGGAGATGAGTGAGGCCATGCCGTGCCTCGCCAAATGGGAGGCGGGGCCACACTATTTTGAAGGGGTGCGAGTCTGCTCGCATCGGCTAGAGGGAAAGGCAGGTTGTGCCTAGCCAAAGGATGTGTATAGGGGGCTGTTGAGAGGAAGACAGGGAGGGGAGAAGGATGCCATGGGAGGGACGAGGATTGTAGGGTGGGAGACGGAAGGGACAAGATAAATGAGAGGGAGAGCTAGGGCTCACTTGATTTTATATGGGTTAGATACTGGGCCGTGGACTACTTTGCTATGTCGGGCCTTATAAGATTCTACCTCTACAAATAGATATGTAGAGACAACCCTTTCAATATGGCCGCCTCTATTCATTGTCTTCTAGAGGCCATCATATCCTTTTATTGTCTTCTAAAACCACTTGTTTAATAAAAACATTTATAGATGGTCGAGTAAAAATGCGGCCTTGAAAATAAAAGCACTTGTCTTCTAAATGTTTTTTAAGTAGTGTACCCCTCTTGTAAAAAGGCCCAAGTACTCCCTCCGTCCCCGAGAAGTCAAACAAATCTCAAGTTTGACTAGATTTGCAGAAAATAGTATTACCATTTATATCTCTAAATAAAATTAGTATAAAAATATATGATGTCATTAATCTAATGATGATTATTTGATATTGTATATCTTAGTATTTTTCATATAGATTTGGTCAAAGTTAAGTTTTTTTGACACCTCAAAGTACGAGATGTACACTTATTTTGGGATAGGGGGAGAGGGTTGAGGTTGAGGCTCCGTTTGCAATTTGTAAAATCAAAGTGTAGTTTGATGAAAATTAGGTCCTCCCACCTTTCCTATAAATACAGCCCATGGGACAAATGCAAAGTGGTTTCCCACTTAAAAGGACCGTTAAAGACCCCAGTGAAAGGTCTTAAATGGCTAGAGGGAGGTGATTAGCCTATAAAATTTTTTCTACAACAACATTAAGACAAATGGTTAGACAACTAAATGGTGAAGCGAGTTTTGCGCTAGTAGTACAAGTGTTGCAAGCCACCTATCCACAAGTCTAGTATGCTATGATCTCTATATATCACACAATGGCTATTTTCAACTAATTAAACAACACTACTCACAAGCTACAACTAGGACTACACAAGTATACAAGAATGTATACAAGTGCTAGGGATGATATACCGAGCCGGGCAAGGGATCAATCACAATGAATACCAATGAATTCCTCGGAGACAAGATGACACAAGATTTTTCTTCTGAGGTTCATTTGCTTGCCAGCAAGCTAGTCCCCGTTGTGGCGATTCACTTACTTGGAGGTTCACGCGCTAATAGGCATCACACGCCTAACCCGCAACCGGGTGCTGCACAACCAACACAAGATGTGATCCACAAGCCACGAGTAATCCACTAGAGTTGCCTTTCGTGATCTCCCATAGAGAAGGCACAAGAACCCCTCACAATCCACCGATCAGAGCCGGAGACAAACACCACCCTCCGCTCAATGATCCTCGCTGCTCCAAGCCATTTAGGTGTCGGCAAACACCAAGAGTAACAAGGGAAATCCACAGTGAAACACAATCACCAAGTGCCTCTAGATGCAATCACTCAAGCAATGCACTTGGATGGTCTCCAATCTCACCAAATGATGAATCAATCAAGCAAGATGAGTTAGAGAGGAATGGCTAGGCTCACTAGGTTGTATTTTCAATAGAAATGGCCAAGAGAGTGAGCTTAAGCCGGCCAACCACCTTTTATAGCCTCCTAAACAAAATAGAGTCATTGGGCACAAGAAGGGGGCCTCTGCGTGATGACCAGACGCGCTGGTCGGGATGACCAGACGCTCCCTACACCGGGTCCGGTCGCGCAGATGTGGCCACGCATCCCCCACATTTAACTATAGCCGCTCGATCCCAACGGCTAATTCCATCATGCGCGTGCATTAAGTGATGACCGGACGCGACGCAGCATGACCGGACGCACCCGTAGAGGGTCCGGTCACGTGCGCGCCCACGCCAACACGCCAATCGATCGAACTTGATGTTCAATGACCGAACTCCTATCCACGCTGAGTCTGGTCCAACACAGAGAGGTTCTAGAGCCGCATTTTCATGATCGAACGTGTCCGCTCGGTGATGACCAAACTCGGCCAGAGTCCGGTCCTCACTAGAGCCACGCGCCTATGCCACATCACCGAGATCGGACATGGGAACAGTGTTCCCAGTGCATCCAGTCACGCTCCTTCACCAGGGTCTAATGATGGACCCGAGGCCTCGCTTTCTCGTTTAAGGTGTCCGGACTCGCCCGCACAGGGTCCGTCCCTCCGGGACCAAAGTCCGGTCACACCAGAACTCCTCCTTTTCTTCTCCAACTTCTCCACCCTTGTTCCCACTACTAGGAATGTACACTTTCATGACGAACAACTTTCATCACTGAAGGAGCCAAATTCATCATAATTTCAATTTTATGACGAATTTATGATGAAAAATAGTTCGTCATAGAAGTCGTGTCATACTTGAAGAAGTGGATAGATCTATGACGAAAAACTGATCGTCATAGAACTATTTTGGCATGCATGGCAGGGGCAGCCATGCTGGCGGGTGCTTTCGTTGGAGATGCTTTCCACGTGTACATGCTATAGCCGGTTGCATTAGAGATAGTTCAGGTACGTGTCACCTTCTTATTGCATAACATGGTCATCTCTAGTTCTTTCACGTTTGAGGTTCTTACTGGACCACGTGTTGGGCCCCTGTTGTTCCACATGTCAGTTTTCTATTGGCACATTTGTCGTGTTGCTGTTGGGTCACGTGTTGCTTCTTTATTGGACAATGTGTCATATTTTTATTGGTCCACATGGCCGTTTCTTATTTGACCATGTGTCACGACGCTGTCCATCCACATTTCATTTTTTGATTCAGCCACGTGGCTTGACGACTTCCTTCCACGTGTCGGATTTTATTAGCCACGTGTCGAGCCATGGCTATTTCACATGTCATGCACTAGTTCGTCTACGTGTTGCATCTTTATTTGATCACGTGGCCTGCCCAGGTTCTACCATGTGCTCAACAATTAATTTATCATAAAAGTAATTCGAGATTGTCACTGCTGCATAGATTGACTACATAATTATTCAATGAATGTCTACATAATTATTCAGCATGACAACTAAACACAACAAATTACTGTTTACACATCAGTAGCAACCCACTAAAAGTTTCACCACATCAAACCAGCACACGAGTACACACATCAAACTACAAATGTTCACTGTTGGTATATTTTAATGCACATAGAATAAACCGCAAGCACACGGATACCGATGTAGCACTTCACCAAAAGTATTCTAGAATATCAAACTCGAGGAAATGTGTGTAAGAATAACTAAGTCTAACTTAACCCGAAGTAGCAAAAATACTTGAGATAATAGGAGTGTAAAGTGTAAGGAAAATGGACCCTAGGCCCATTTACTTTGGATTTTGGTGTTTAATGACCAACACAACCAAATTAGACTAATGAATTTGCAAGTAATTGTTTTGTAGTTCAATAGGATGCAAAACATGACTTGGACGAAGGCGACGTGATGACCCGATGATCAACACCTCAAGAAAGATATGTGAAGATCCATAGAAGACATACAAGGTTAAGCAAAGTCTAAGCACAAAGATTGGAACCAAGCCAGACGCAAGACCACGAAGAAATAAACCCGGCAGAGGTGGCCGAACGTGGCCCTATGAGTGACTGGACGCGTCCGATCAAGTGCCAGACAACAGCAGGCGTCGGCAGCTGTGACCGAACGCTGAGTGAAGCAGTGATCGGACGCACCGGTGACACTGTTCATCGCCACGGTAGTGTTTTTAGCATGACCGGACGCAGCAGACTGGACGACCGGACGCACAAAGTGCAGCGTCCAATCGAGTTCAGAGAGGTGCCAATGCGACCGGACGCGTCCGGTCGATGATGACCAGACTCTGTGCCGAGTCCGATCAACGCGAGCGCTCCAACGGTCGGGACGACCGGATGCGTCCGGTCAGGACGTGATCAGCGTCCGGTCAGTAGTAGAAAGTTGGGTTTCATCCCCAACGGCTACTTTCTCAGTGGGGCTTATAAATAGACCCCAACAGGCCAATTGAGTATGTGGAGCTGAGAAAACATACCAAGGGTGTTAGTACACCATTTTAGTGATCTTCACTTGCATAGTGCTTAGTGATTCATTAGGTGATTAGCGTATGTGCTTTGCGAAGTACTTAGGTTGATTAGACCACCGCTTATGCGCTTGTTCTAGGTTTAGGCCTAGTGTTTGGTGAGGTTTACAAACCTCTTACCACTTGGTGCTTGCGCGCACCATTATTGTACATCAGAGGGGCTTGTAGTCTTGTGAGATCACATCAACCACGTTTGTGGTGTGGCCGCCACCGTGTACCGAAGGGAACAAGGCCCGTGGCGGTTTTGCCGGAAGCTTGATAGTGAAGACGGCGGGGAGCGGTCCGGGAGAGGCTTGCCGAAAGGCACACCGGAGACCCACTTGCACGTGGGGAAGGCCCAGGGCTATCCATGGAGTTACCTGACTGGGAGCTTGGCCCACGGAGTTACCAGACCGGGAGCTTGGCCCTTGCAAGGGGCTACAACGAGGACTAGGAGGAAGCTTGCGCGCTTCTTGATACCTCGGTAAAAATACCAAAGTCATCGATGGGAGTTTGCATATCTCTACCTTACTCTTTAGCTTCCGCATTTACATTGTTTGCATAACTCCTTTTGCGGTAGAGATAGCAACACACCTAGCAAAACCGTAGTTGCACATTTAGATAGTTTATTTTTGCATAGGTTTTGCTAAGAATAGAAAAAGAGGCCATAGTTTAGAGTTAGAGTTTTAAGTTGCCTAATTCACCCTCCTCTTAGGTGTCACAGTCCCCTTTCAATTGGTATTAGAGCCGGTTGGCTCAATTTGGACCTTTGGCTTCACCGCCATTGAGCCGACGCTATTTAGAGTGGTTGGGATAGATACCTCTAGGCCTCCGCACTTTGACGGCACTAATTTCCCTTACTATAAAGCTAGAATGGCTTGTCACCTTGAGGCGGTAGATTTGGATGTTTGGAGAGTCACTCGTGATAGGATGAAACCCATTAAGAATCCTGATAAACCCACAAAGAGTGAAGAAAAAGAAATTCATTTCAATGCTAGAGCTAAAAATTGCTTGTTTAAATCTTTTAGCATGGATGTGTTTAACCAAGTGTTCACTTTAAATACGGCACATGAAATTTGGTTAAAACTCCAAGAGCTCCATGACGGCACAACTAATGTTCATGAGCAAAAACATTGTCTAGCTAAATAAAATTATGATTCCTTTAAAATGAATGATGATGAGCTTGTTCGTGATATGTATTCTCATTTGAATCTAATTATCAATGAGCTCCATTAAATAGGATTAACGAAGCTAGATGATGCGGACATTGTGAGGAAGATCATTTCCGTGCTACCACAAAAGAAATATGCAAGCATCATCACCATCCTTCACAACATGGAGGACTTGAGCACCATGACCCCGGCCATAGTCATTGGCAAGATAGTGGCATTTGAAATGTCATGAAAGATGGGTCAAGAAGAAGCATCTTCATCAAGCAAAGGCAAAGCTCTCGCATGTAGTAAGAAAAAGAAGATGAAGGGCAAGCAAATTGAGACAAGCTCAAGCTCAAGCTCCTCAAGTGAAGATGAAGAAGAAGATGAGGATGATGATGACAAAGGCAGAGTATGTTTCCTATAGTAACAAGGTCCTGCTCGGCCTACAAACAGGAGGTGGACTACAAAGGATTCCACGAGGCTATAAGAGTCACCCTAAGATACCACCGATCTAGAATATAGGGTACATCCATGAGTAATGGAGTCTAAGTACCATGCTTACACTACGAATACTACTTTAACACAGGAGCGATAAAGATTAAAGTACTAAAAAGAGTTGCAAACCTGAAGAACAATATAAACAAGATGCTTACTTGAATCAGAAGTTGATTATCAGAGAAATCTCAGAAGCAAGCTCAAGCAGAACTTAATTCCGCCAGGGTACAAGCCGTAGAAAGAGCACCGACAGGCCGGAACTCCTCCAAACTCTTCCCTCACACTCTATCTCTCTATTTCTAATACAAGACTAGATCCTATCTGTAACGACCCGAGTTCATTATAACCTAGGCAACCATTTTGATTTATCAAAAGAAGTCAGTCACCAACCATCAGTGAAGACTTGCACCGTGAAATGCAACACTCGACATCGAGAACATCCATTCAATGACTTAATCAATTTAGCAAAGACAGGGAATACCGGACCATCCACCAGTACGCTGGACCATCCGATAAGAGTCAGGGCAGAACATAGCTAAGTGGAAATTAAGTTGTTTCTTATTTATGGACTTGGACCCACATGTCCGTATGAGTTGAGATACTTCACCAGCTGAAGGAGCACCCTCTCACTCACCCTCTCACCTATCCACTCATTTGCAAACACCCTCTCTCTCGCTACCCCTCAAGAACAAGAAAGAACCCTAGAACTAGAGAGAGAAAGGACTGAAGAGAAGATTTAAGGAGGAAAATAGGAAGAAGAAGAGAAGCATCAGCACCTCCCCATGGATTCCATCAACCTCTTCAACATAGTCATGGTGAGCTCAAGAGAGTAGCTCCTATTTTGTGTATTTTCCCCAAAGTAGTTAATGTGTGGTTTTGATGGAGGTTGGAGATGATGGAAGCTTGGATGGAAGGAGAGTTGGATCTTCAATCTTCAGGCTATGGAAGATCTTGATCTCGGAGCCAAGGATCTCTATCTCAATCTCAAGGTTTATCTCTCATCTCAAGAGTTTTGGTTTAATTCCTAAGCCTTGAGCCACACTTAGTGAAACTAGCTGATAACCTAGCCATAGTGAGCCTAGTAAGCCACCTAAACTACCATACGAATGTTTGGCACATGCAAGATGCACAATTCCACAAATCTAAGCTTGAAGCTTAGGATTTCCTTGGAGCATAGGTTCTGTTGCCCATGTGACAGAGTGTCCATCAATCCATAGGAAACCACTAAGGAGCCTTATCCCCCGTCAGCTTAGCATAGCGGAGCGTCTGTCACCCACGACGAAGTATCCATTGAATTATAGAGAGTAATAACCCAGCAACCCGAGAACAGCCAGTTCATACCGGAGCATCCATCGATTGACTGGACTATCCGATGTGGACAGAGAACCCTAGAAATGCCTAAGTCCGAAACCTGTCGGAGTCTCTATGAACTCCACGGAGCGGCCGTCGATCAGTACAGAGCAGAGCAGGGACAACCTATCTCGGTACCCAGTACAACGGAGTGTCCATCGGTAGAACAGAGTGTCCGCCAGTCATAGGAAGAGAGAGCTAGCTTAAGAAACCTACTCGAGTAACCAACCTACAACCAAGAGAGCTTAGTCATACCCAATGCAGTAGTAGAGCCACAATTAGATGTCTCTCCTTAAGTCCTAAGGTGGTGACCTAACCCTATTCACCCATGTTCCTCCTCATCATTCCAATCGTCGATGTATCTCTTAGATGATCTTCTGTATTCTCTCAGGAACGTGCGTGAGTCTTCGTCGTCAGCTTCTAGATGTTTGGATGGCAACACCATTAGGCAGGCACCCCACTATTATAAAACCTACTTTGGATACTTATCAAGTTGCATTATGAGTTATGCATTACATGTAGTCTTGGATAATGATCACTCTTCTACTACACCTAGAGTAGTCTAATAATCTATAGAAGCCTCTCACCTAGACAATGGGAATAGGAACGCTTAATGCTTATTGTTTAGTTGCTTGGGCAATGGTAGAAGTCGAGCACAAGAACGAAACTCATACTCGCGCGTGTAGGATGCTACACCTGGATAATTAACTACTAAAACCAATGGGGGTACAACTTGACTTACCTAACTAATCTAGCTAAGGATTAATATTCCTAATATGGTAATCTTGATGATAACTTGGATATCTTGCTCATGCGAGGGGTAGGTCATTGTGAGTGTGGGAACTTAGGCGACGTAGCTTGTAGAGCTGTAAGGACCATGTATTAGGATACGTAAGTCCGAGTAACCACCCGTATAGACCACATGTCATGGATGGGGTCGACAAGCCAAGTAACTAGTTGCGACCTGTTTATCCGTGAAACTGGCAAGAGGGGTCGGGAATGTCCGAAACATTGACCGAGCACCCGCTTGAACCTTTCATGTGACACTCGGGCCATATTAGGGAAATGTTGGAGACGTGAGGTAACCCTTATCTCTGGTGCATGAGATATGGAGGTTCATCCCATTTCTCCATGTGGGTACAGTAATACACCTCTACAGAGTCTTGAAAGCCTAGAGTCCCTCGGGATAGAACTATTTAGTTGTTCTTTCTTTCTATACCCATGGTAGCATGAGTAATGGACTATGAGCACTTTGTTATAATGATGAATACCTTTACTTCTATGTTGAGCATAGCATGTCGTAATCTTAATGAACATCATTGCTTTTTGCACTTATACAAATGCCCGATAACTACCCTGTGCATCCACCAAATATTATGTGTTGGAATTAAGTCCTGCGAGTATGTAGTGTACTCACGGTACAGCCGTTAAGTTGTTTTGCACGAACTTTATAGATCGATGGAGGTTGAGTCTCCATCACTGCTGTCTAGTAGCATCAGGGAAGGGCGACCCCGAGTATGCTACATGTTAACTCCATATTCTTGTTCGAGCGACCTTGAGTGATTACTTTAGAATGGATTCTAGATCTTATCCATTGGTTGGACCATATCACGTAATTTATGTAAACTCTATCTTGTAAGCTTTTCTATATAAGTTATTTGAGCATTATCCATTAGACTATGTCGGTTTAGTACGTGAACTGCTGCATGCCACTCATCCTGATCCTGAAGAGGAGTTGCTTAGTGCGCTCCTAGGGGCCACGTGATGTTGTTTTGCTTAAATTGAGCACGTCAAGTGGATGACACTCAATTTAGGTGAAGTATCGTGATGGGTACCCCACACTATCTTGAAGGACTAATCTTCTCTTGATTGCTAGCTCTGATCCTGATGGAGAGGATATGATTTGTAGCTTCTGGTTTCTAGGGTTTTAGGATCTTCCTAGAGGAGGGGGTACAGACAGGTATATATAGGGGCCTTCAAGCATCTTGGACCCTCGGATCAAACCGACTTAAAAGAACGGCATAGATGTGATCCTTAAGGCAGTGGAGAACCAACATAGCGAGGAGAGCTTGACAGGGAGGGCCCATAGGATGGCCGGCCTACAAGTGGGGCAGTCGGCCCCACTTGTCAGAGGCATAGGCTCTGCTTTGATGGAGTACCCTCTGGAGTCTTCTAGAGTCTTTCCATGTAGATACCGTCGTGGATTAACATGATTTCCTTTGACGAATATGTCCCCCTTGACAGTTTTATGATTAAATCCTGCTGAAAGCATATATTCACCAAAACTCGTGAAAATTATCAGTTTAAACCCCTAAGTCTATGTGGTGATCCATTTTAGTCTTTTATGCAAGGTATATTGATGGTTTATGATGAGTGTTAACTACCATCAACAAACTCCCCCACACTTAGGCTTTTACTCGTCCTCGATAAAAGGATGGATTACTTTAGGCATAACCTTGGGATAAGACATCAACATAAAACCATTTCTAGTCATGCATATACTGCAGTATTCAAAGTGTCTACCATGAAACTTTGGGTGGTTGAAGAACGAAACAGCTTGAAACAGATCACCATCTTCGTTTAGTCAAGTCAATTGGAAAAACATTTTAAGATTTTTGGAAACAAAACATAGCTTACCTTCTCCTTTCTGTGGTACTCTCAAATCACTCAATATATGTGATATTTTTGGATCCTTACCAAGGCATTGATGACTTTTGCCTTCTCTATTTCTAAAAGTTCATGTGGAGCTCAGGTAGGGATGAATATGAGAACATACTTGCATTGCATATATTGTAAAGTCAAAACATGGATCTGAGGAAAAATTGCCATACTCTTAGATCGAGATGTGCATGTGCATGCATATATATATGGTGGCTAACCTAATTCTACTATGCTCCTTGAAACATATCTCTCTTGTTGAAACTGTGAAACACTTTTGCAAGAAAACATGGGATATCTTATTCATCTTTCTTCTTTTTTTAGGCGGGCATTAGAGTACCCATTGTTTTAAATATCTTGGACACTTGCCCATTTTTTCAATGTTTTTTTATGAATAACTTTTGCATAGCCCATGCCTCTTCTTCTGCAATTGAAACTTTCAAGAGAGATATTTGCAAGAACTTGGAGCATTTATCCTAACAAACATATTTTTGTGTCTATTCCCAATGTAGGAGTAGAACATTTTTGGGTGGATGGAAAACATGTTTTTGCATACTCCCAGTGTAAGAGTAGTAGACATATGTGGAGTGTACGTGATCTTGATCTTGAGAGCATGATAAGTTTCTCAACAAGGGTCACAAGGTTTGACCAAACTCAACACAATGACAAGTAGTATATGTAGAAGGTTTTCCTAGTCTTTATATCATATATGGCTTTGGTAGGACATTGCTTTGCCACAAAGGAGAGGTGTAGCTATTCTTTTAACTTTTTGAAATAAAATTCTCCAATGACGAGACATCAAGAATCAAGTTCTCATTATTCTACTATATCTCATTCCACAACAACTTAAGTAACATGGGGTTCCTAATAATAAGTTCCCAATAGTAGCAAGACTTTCAAGAAAAGTATTATGTGAATCTATCCTTCAAGTTATTACTGAAATAATCTTTCCTTCATGTTTTAAAGTTGTTTTATCAAGGGATTTTCAATTCGGTTCGAAACAGAAAGCGAGATAGGTGAAAATATAACATACAGGACTCAAACCTGATCGTGGATGAAGCGTGGCACGAGGTGGTGCTAGGCTGGATCGACGGCCCATAGGCTGGACCGGGCGGCCTGCCCCGGAGCCCGTTTTGGTCCAACTTTGGCGAGCGTGGTTCTTGTTCTATTGCTTTCTGAATTTCATGATTTTCGCGATCGGATCTTGTTTTATTGTCGCGGTGTGCTTTCCCCACACTTGTTTCCTATTTACCTTTATGCACAACATGTGGAGACAAACACATATCCAAAAGAATAGAGAGCAAATAACAAACTTCCATTGATATCATAAGGCACTTTGTTACATCCAACCTAGACAAACTAGCTAGCACAAACTTTAACCAACCTAACAATTGAGCTAAGCAAATGACCTAAATAATCGACCTAAACATGCCTTATTGATCAACAACCTAACTCTCAATTCTTAAATTGTCCTGATTGACAACATAGCGGTTTAAGATAGTAAGCTCGTATTCTAGGTTCCTGCGATGGATGTGTTCCTTATCGATCCTATGTTGCAACGCATGGAAGTACTCGGTGAGGGTTTTGATCTTGTCATTTAGAAGTGTGATGGTCATCCGTTGATGCTTCTCCTCATTCTCTTGAGTAGTGGGTGGCTCCCTCTTCTTCTCCTCCTTCGATGGCACGATCTTAACTTGCTTAGGCGCAGCATGAACACCACCTATGGCCACACATGGCATGACCGACTTGTACTTCACATAGGTGACATCCCCAAACTTGTTGGTCTTCACCCCTGTCAGTGTCTCGTTCACCCTTGAAGGAATGAGGTTGATCTCCTTTGGCACCTTGATCTTCGGTGTCTCCGGCTGACGTGGCTTATCTTGAAGAAGTAGACGCATCAGCGGTGGAGCGATAGCCGAACGATTGATGGCTTGGGTGAACTAGGACTGATTAGAGGGAACATGAGCCATCTCTCATGGTAGGACGACACTCAGCGCTAGGGCGTCAGGCTTCTTGTTTAGATCAACTCCGTAGGGGACGATCTCTCTTCCGACCATTGGAACTTGATAGGAGGAAAGCTTTGCTGCTGCTGGAGATGGGAGACTTTTTGGAATGGCTACGGAGGCAGGCAGGGGCTTGTTTATAGAGGGAGGATAGATGGGCATCAAGGATCAAGATCTATCCATTAGGAGTCTCATAATGAGGAAAAACTGAATGGCTCAGAAAATTGGATATTGTCGTGAGAATACTCTGGAAGGTTCGTGAGCAAATCAAGCGGGGTGAGGAGATAGACAGGTGGGCCAGCCGGCCCCATAGGGTGCCACCTCTCAGAGATTTTTCGCATGATGGTTTCTAATGTTTATCTAGTTGCAAAGAATATACTACCGCGCTACGAATCATAATCAAGAGGGCAGAGGTGTAATTCTATGGCAGAATAATAAAATCTACCTCATCCAACTCCTCATGTGGTTTTTCTGGTTCTAGAAAGATCTTGAGACGGTGACCCTTTACCTTGAATAACGTACCTTCATCATTTTGAAGTGTTACCGCTCCATGAGATGAAGTACTTATAACCTTGAATGGTCCTTCCCATTTGCTTCAAAGTTTTCCATGCCTGAATAATTTAACCTTGGAATTAAAAAGTAATTTCTTATCTCCTAGGGTGAACTCCTTGATCCTCTTATCGTGCCATCTCTTTGTTCTCTCCTTGTATATCTTGGCATTGTGATATGCTTTTTCACGCCATTCATCGAGCTTAGAGAGTTGTGTCTTCCTCCTGGTTCTTGCAGCTTCCAAGTCCATATTCCATCATTTGATGTCCTAGCAAGCCTTGAATTCTAACTCAACAGGTAGATGACAGGTCTTCCCATAGACATGTTGGTATGGTGACATCCCAAGTGGTGTTTTATAGGCCATTCTATAAGCCTATAATGCATCGGGTAGTCTATCCTTCTATGTAGTCCCCATCTCGTTGACCGTCTTCTGCAGAATATTCTTGTTTTGTTTGTTCGATGTTTTAGCTTGGCCACTTGTCTGAGGGTGATATGGAGTTGCGACATTGTGATAGATCCCATGTTTTAACAAGTACTTGTGAAAGTTCTTGTCAATGAAGTGCGTGCCTCCATCACTTATCACCATTCTTGGTACACCGAAATGTGGAAATATTATTTCTTCAAACATCTTCTTGGAGTTCTTTGCATCAGTGTTGGTGGTAGTTAACAACCATTATAAATTGTCAAAGAAACATGAATAAGGGCATAAATATGATCATCGACAAATGTCTAGGGGTTTAAACTCATAAATTCCATGAGTTTTGGTGAATCTGTATTTTCTACAGGGTTTAACCAGAAAACCATCAAGGTGGACCTACATGTTAGATTTAATTGCGCTTATCCGCCACGAAATGGACACTAAAAGGTTCTAGAGGACACCAGAGGACACGTTGAGGTAGAGAGGCAGAGGCTGCCTGGTGGGGCTGCAGGCCACCCGACCCCTAGACCCACCTGTCGGTCTCCGCGTTGCAATGTCGGTTCTCCACGGCCTCCTAGGTTGCATCTACGCCGTTCCTTAAGTCGGTTTGATCCAAGGGCTCATGTTTGATACTCTAGGCTATATATACCAGCCCCTGCCACCCCCCTAAGGCATCAAGTCATTTGAGAAGATAGAAACCCTAATCATACTCAGAGCTCCATCAATTCTAGGGCATAGCTAGTTAGGTAAGGTCTAGAGGGAGGCAAGCAGGCTTCACTTGAATTCCCGATCGTGTCAAGAGCGTGGTTTAGTATAATCCTTGTACCTCCTCTCTTTTGTATCTCCATTATTTTTATATGCTTGCTACAATTGTTATGACAGTATTAGTATTCATCTTATTCATGTTCTTTGTTATAATGTTCATCGTCTACTTTGATTATATACTTAGTATAGCTAGTTTATCATTATGTTCATGCATAAGTTTGCAAAGCGCTCACTCCAAAGTACATGTGGTGAGTGGTCGACATTGTGTAAGCGTGGTGCTTATACGTTGTTTACCTGCGGATACACCCTATATTCTAGGCCATGTGGTAGATCACGGATGTGACACTCCTGTTGAGTCCTTTGTAGTCTAGTCCCTGATATAGGTAGCACGTAGGATGTGACAGAACTGCCCAATTCATACAAGCTCATGTACAGCTGTCCCCGTTTAACATGTTGATGCGGACATACTTTCACTTATATAAACCCGGTAGTCCGCCGAGTGTCACGAAGGACCTCAGTAAATCAACATCACAACCAAGATCGCACGATTAAGCACATACACATCATATACATGGAGTTGCAGCAGAAATAATGTTTACAATGAGTTCACAAATAATAATACAAGTTTGGGTTTCAAAACTGATTAGTGAAAACAACATAGCTTTCAAGTGATTACAATAATATAAGTTCCAAATACATTGCTAGCATACGTGACATCCTCTAACAAAAGCATATAGATAAGAACACTATATAGAGTTGCCGAGCCCACCGACGGTTAGCCACCATCTTTAGCAGGGCGAGAACTTCACCTGCAACATGGTGGGATAAACCCTGAGTACTCGAATGTACCTAGCTAGACTTACCCATCATAAACCAAAAATAAAGTGACACCAAGGATCTTGCAAGGCTATATAAGTGGAGCTAGTTTGACAAAATTTTGCATAAAAGCCACAAGTTGAGCTATACCTTTTATAATTCAGTCCTTAAGTTAATTATAGCTATTTATCTCTAGATTACCAAAGATGTGATATATAATTAGGTAGCATAACAATAGTAACCATAGCCATTTATTATATCATCCTCAGAACCATTCCACTTGCATGTACTCACTACGATAGAAGGAAGCTTAGTCAAGTTTCTTACTTTCTAGGAGAGACGATGATTCGAATCGATTGCAACCAGCTGGAAATTTATTCCTAACACAAACCCAAACATACCTGCACCAAGGTAGTCTTAGGTCACCTTTGGTACAACTCAGGTCCAATTCACGGGTTCGATTAGCGCCGCACAATCAGGGACACTACCGGATGCCAGGTCGATCAAGACTCTAACCTGCCCTTGGCCTCACACCAGCTCCCCGCACATCCTT
Source organism: Miscanthus lutarioriparius (assembly GCA_904845875.1). Classification (NCBI taxonomy): domain Eukaryota; kingdom Viridiplantae; phylum Streptophyta; class Magnoliopsida; order Poales; family Poaceae; genus Miscanthus; species Miscanthus lutarioriparius. The sequence continues at coordinate 59,070,032 of CAJGYO010000011.1, read as the reverse complement.
ACCACCTCCAGTGTGCGCACTCTAACAGAATGAGGCCCGGCCTGAGTTGAGCAACTCGGCTTCGCGGTTGAAGTGAGTTATCTAGCCAGCTAAGTGAGAGGCATGCATTCAAAATGACCGAGGACCAACAACGATGCGGTCCTTAATCAACGCAGACGGAATCACATGAGTCAACCTACAATATAGGCTCCGTCCGGCCTCGATTTACAACATCCCATGGTTCTTTTATACGATAGCAAATATAGCCAACCGTGGTTCAGTGTCCTTCTATATCTCGCAGGTGATAGGAAATCACCTAACTTTTACCGAGCTAAGCATTGCTAAGCAGTTATTCGATCCTGGACCTACATAGGATTCAAGGTATATTTCTGGACAAGGTAGTTCTATGCATCAATTATTTCCAATCAACTCTTATAACCTAATGCATCAAATATAAAGGACTCAAGTGATATTTTATAAAACATAGGAGGCTTATAATGCTCCGAGGCTTGCCTGGGATCCAACACTAGGCCAGTTTTTATTAGATGACACTCGCTTGGCGAGCATCTCCTGTTCAGGCATGTACTCTCGAAGTCCTTCCATCTTCTAGATAGGTCCACCATACACCGTCTTTTGGGTTCGGCTCAACATCACGTCCTTCAACTCTTGCATGGTTCATCTAGTGTACCTAAATGAGGTACACCAATGCATATGTATGAATGCATGGAAGTGCAACACGCAAAGCATTCGTAAAAGTACACCAAACTAATATAATAAGCACCTAGAGCTATTTAATTTAATCATCACTCAGGCATAACATAGGAGAGGGCAAGCACATCAAGCATGGCACCCAAATTACTTGAGTGTAGCCATGGAAAGTATTCATCAATCAATGTCAACTTGACATGTTTAACCAACCAGAGCAAGCTAAAGCAATCAACTTACACATGCAGTTCCTTGACAGCAGCACAACAGTCACTTGTTTCAGTCATAAACAGAGATCCCGACATGCAATAAAGGTGATCCTAGACTTTCTGGAAAGCTAATGAAATTATCTACAACTCTTTTATTTGCACTCAGAGCTGATTCTAAAGCTAACCAAGTTCAAATACACCAAGAAGCAGGTCTGCACAAACAATGGACAGAAAACTGATATGAACTTTAGAGATGCATATCCAGAGTTCTATCCACTCAACCAAGTTCAAATACACCAAGAAGCGTGGTGCTTATACGTTGTTTTCCTACGGATACACCCTATATTCCGCGCCATGTGGTAGATCGTGGATGTGACACTCCCATTGAGTCCTTTGTAGTCCACTCCCCGATATAGGTAGCACGTAGGATGTGGTTACGAAGGAAGGGCAAGCTCTATTCTTAATCTTCCTTAGTAATATCCCTTATGTGTAGATATAAAGATGATCTTAGCCATGATTACTAGGTGTAATTGCACTAATCAATGTATGCTTTGACTTGTAATTAAGAATGACTTAGGAATTATTCCTCTAATATGCTACCTGACCATGCTAATGCCATAGAAAGAAGTACTCTGAGTGATTTATCATCATCATTGATCAATACTTATCATATCTCTTATCCTATGACTTACCCCTATTATGAGTAGAATATTGGCTATGGTTTATTTCTCCATCAATGGTATAAGTTATCAATACTTGTCCATGCTAGACCTTCCCTGTGGTAAAATATAAATAACGATACCTAGAATATTCTCAGGTGAAGTGCTACAATGGTATAATTATCTATGTGCTTGCATATTCCTTTTCATTCATATATCTTTATATTCTTTCTAGTCACATAAAATGATAAAGAACTACTTAGTATCATTCTAGTAGTGATGCTAGGCAGTCCCAACAAGCATCTCTGGCACCATCACTAGGCATGATAACCTAATAAAGTAATGTTAGGAGATGTAGGTAATTAATAGGTGGCTACTAAAACAAGTGACAAGTTAATAAATACTAACAAACATTTCTGGCGCCGTTGCCGGAGAAGGTAGCTAGACAAATGAAGTATTGATAAACTTATGCTTATTGATCTGATCAAGATAAACCATTGACCTCTGCTCAAACAGGCTTACCCTTATTTTGTCTACTTGTTTATCTTATGCAGGGTAATGTATGATCGGTTTTAACCTTCTGACAAACTACGTTGAAGATCCCGAAGCATTAATCAGGAGAACTAGAGCCAAACTCAAGAACGTTTCAGCTTTAGAGTCAGAAGACAACCGGATAAGGCGAAGCTTAACACCTGAATTTGAAGCCATGGCTGACAAGACTCTCCGTGAGTTCTCTGCTCCAACTACAACCAACATCCAAAATGGACCTAATGTCAATGTTGGAGACAATGGATTCAAGCTCAAGCCAACTCTTATCAACATGGTGCAAGCTAGCTAGTTTTGTGGAAAGGCACATGAAGATGCGAGTGCACATCTCCAACACTTCCTAGAGATCTGTAGCACTTTCACCATCAAAGGAGTAACCAAGGATGCCATACTACTTTGCCTCTTCCCATTCTCACTTTTGGGGAAGACGAAGCAGTGGTTCTACACCAACAAAGATGGAAACACTACATGGGTTAACTGCTCCACTGCCTTCCTAGCCAAGTTCTTTTCCACAGGCAAGACCAATGCTCTTCGTGAGAGAATTTCAAGTTTTCAGCAACAACATGATGAATCTATCCTTGAGGCATGGGAACGCTTTCAAGACTACATTGCAGAATGTCCCCATCATGGGATGGAGAATTGGCTACTCATGTAGACTTTCTACCATGGGTTGACCAACAGTACCTGTACTACTATGGATGCTGCTGCTGGAGGTGCATTCCTGTCACTCACACTCCCAGCTGCAACAGCTCTCGTGGAGAAGATGACCTCCAACTAAGGCTAGAATGAAGAACGAGTTCAGACCCACAAGAGAGGTGGAGGTATGCATCAACTCAAAGAGGTAGACATGCTGTCTACCAAGATGGACCTACTAATGAACAAGCTCGAAGACCGAGATAATGAGAAGAAAGAGGTCATGCACATTCATGATTCCCGCATGATATGTGAAGAGTGTGAAAACACTGGGCAATCAGGGAACAACTGCTGTGAAATTCATGAGGATGTAAACTTTGTCAACAACAACTACTATCTTCCTCAACAAAATCAAGGATGGAACCAGCAACAGAGACCGAACTACAAAAGTAACTACCAAGGTAACCCTCAAGGTATCAATTATAATAACTTCAATCAACCAACCTTGAGAGAATTAATTGCTAGCCAATCAGACTCATGGAAGGATTATCTAAGAAGGTAGCTACCAATGATAAAATTCAAGAAAATATAAGTAATGGAATGGATAGCTTTACTTCTGCCATTAAGAACCAGCATAAGGTTTAATAAAATGATAGAATCACAAATAACTTAGCTGGCGGCTGCTGTTCCTCCATCCAACAAAGGTAAGATTCTGGGGCAATCAGAAGATCTAGAAACTACAAATCTTGTCGATATTCACAATGCAGCTTACTACTACACGGAGCCATCGATGGGAAGGTGGATAGATTAGTCACTACCCGACAATGGTGCTGCTGGATCTACAAGGCTTCACCGTATGGCTCTCCTGCTCCTGGTGTTGCTGGATGGTGGCAAGGCGTTGTCCTGCTTCTTCTTGCCACTGGGAATGTTGGTGCAGGGTGTTCTAGATCTCATGCTGACTCTCCTTGATGGTAGTCAGCCTAGTGTCAAAGTGAGCGTGTTCCATCTATTGCTCATGGTAACCCATGGGCGGCGGATGGTGGCCCATGTTTTGATAATGATAGCCTATGGGGTGGTCATGGAAGCCACGAGCTGAGAAGGACATACGTCCTTCCTGGTAGCCACTAGAGACCTCCTCATTTGGCTGCTACTGATAGTAGTCAAAGTTGCCATCCTGCCATTGTGCACTTGAGCCCTGATGCCAGGAACTCTCCGAATGATGTAGAGAAGGCTGCTCCCACCCAGCATGTTTAGGTTGGTGCATACGAGAAGATCCCGGCTAGTCCTAGCCTGCATGCATGGGATGGTGCACCTGGGAAGGTCCTACTTGATCAAATCCTATGTAGCTGGTGAAGGCAGGGCTTCTGGAATGGGGTCATCTCCATGGTACCGAGACTGTGGGTTGCGAGTGATCCTCGCAGAGGCACTCCTACGAGGTGCTTCCTCCTTTATCTGCAAATCAAAGATAAACGAATCCACTGCATACAGACCGAGGTTCCGATTTGGTAACAGGAACTCGGTTGTATAATCCACATATGGGCATGGTTAAAATAGTCATAATCAATAAGCCAGCAGGGAACATCAATGTAACTAACAGAAGTATTTTCTAGCGATCCCAAATTTTTAGCTATGCGGGTGACCAAAGAAGTGCACCCAACATCTCCCTTAAGACCAGGTATTTCTGACCATTGTGTCATCATGAATTTTACGGGTGAGATGTTTTTTCTTTTGATCATGGCATAAAGCAGTTTTAGTTCATCATTCCTAACTGTGCGGAAATCACTTCTAGGAAAAAGAGAAAATCCTAGCCATCTGTGCATGAATCAGAAAGTAGGATGGTGAATTTCATTGGTGCGAGAGGGGTAGCAAACAATTTCTTTTGAAATCTCCCTCCAGAACTTATTCCTATCAAAGTCTTGTATAGGGGAGTCTACATCAATTATGCACTGAGAGTGAAATCCAAGAAGTTCACTAAATTTTTCTAGGGAATAGAAAATTCTTTCCCAAAAAGTCTAAATGAGGCTTCCGAATCGGTGGGTTGCAGAGTGCACAAAAATTCAGTAGTCAAAAGCTTACACCTCGGCTCATCAATTTCCCAAGCATCCTTCCATCATACGGTCTTAAAAATAAGTTCAAATTTAGCAGTCATACCCGTGGCTTGTAGTAGGGCTGGATCGTAGGCTGGAGTGAGGATGAAATCCTAGGTCTTTAGCTTCTTGTAGATGTTCTTCTCACTATCTCCCTGGAGCTTGAGCTGCTTCTCTTGCATGTTGGTGCTTGCTCGGGAAGATGAGCTTCTCGCCGAACAAAACGACGCCGCGCGCTTGATCTTGCCTACTAACTTGCTCATCTTCTTGCAAAATAAACACAAGACAACACAACTCGTGGAATGGATTAGGAAAATAAAAAGTTAGCAGTTAGCCATCCAGGAGTTAATCGTTCAGGGATCAGTCGTCCGAGATTGCTTAATGAATTTCAAATCAAGATTTTGGCATATCTTCCACCCTAATTCTTTTTTATTTTCTCTCTTGATTTGGAAAGCACTACGACTCTTATACTCTCTTAATCGTTGCTCAAATTTTAGCAGCACCTTTCTCTCTTTTTCTAAAGATTTTAGCACTACTTTCACACCCAAACTTCCTCACACTCCAACAATACTTCTACCAAGGAAATTTCAACTACGAAATTTTGAACTGGAATTTCAAACTTGGAAGGTTGTTTTGTGTTGTGCCTGAGGCCGAGAGCAACTAGGAAGGAGTGGCATTTATAGCCAAGGCAGCAGCAGGCCGACCGGCCTAGTGGTGGGGCCGGCCGGCCCCACAAGGTGGTCAAATGGCCTCTCCATTTTTCTAATCCTTCTTTGCTTCGTGGTTAAGTAACGTGAGTGCTCCTTTCGGTGGAAATGCACTCTAGATGGTGTAGAGTGAAGGTGGTGGAGATATGGAGGTGAAAGTGGAGATATGGAGGTGATGGTGGTTGAGTGGGTCCCATGTGTCTCCCGTATTTTTATCATATACATATGTTTATACAATGCAAAAATACTTCATGATATTATGAAATATAACAAGATGAATGGATGGTATTTTTAGATTTTTACTCCTCCACGGTAAATATTTCTTACGGGTTTTTACGCTTTGTAAAAATTATTTATACGGGGCTTGAATATTTTTAATATGCCATGATGAGAATTTTTTTATTTCATTTTTCTAATGCAAGAATTGAAAAGTAAATATGCCGAAGTAAAAATATAATGCAAAAAGTAAATATGGATAACTACTGAGTTACCTCCCGGCGAGGGTTCGGAATTTTGAGTCCGCCGAACCGGACTTCTCCATTCGGGTTCATTCTTTAGGTGTATCCTTCGGTCTCGGAGATGGAGACCTTGATACTTGCTTCTCATGCCACTCCAAATTGGAGCGTTGTTCCTATCTTGGCTTGTAAGCGAACCGCTCTTCCTTTCCATTAATATGGAATTTAATTTGTCCAGCTCCGACATCAATGTGTGCATTTGTAGTGCTCAGGAAAGGTCTCCCAAGAATGAGGGGTGTCTTCATGTCCTCCTGCATGTCAAGTACTACAAAATCTACTAGAACAAAGAAATTTCTTATTTTTATCAGAATATTCTCGACGATTCCTGCATGGTAGCGGACCGATTGGTCGGCTAGTTGGAGGCACATTGATGTTGGCATGAGTGTTGAATAGTCAAGCTTGTCGAAAGCCTTCTTGGGCATGACACTAATGCTTGCCTCAAGATCGCATAGAGCATTCTCAAAGTTTTGGTTTCCGATCGAACAATCGATAGTGGGACATCCTAGATCCTTCTTCTTGATAGGTGATGTGTTTAGGATGGCCGCACTACACTCCTTCGTCAACTTGATTACTTTAGTGGTGGGCAGTGGTCTTTTGTTATTGAGGATGTCTTGGAGATACTTCGCATAGGTAGGTACCTGTATGGCATCTAGCAACAAAATATTGATGTATAACTTTTGAATTATCTCTACGAACTCACCAAACTGCTCATCCATTTTAGCTTTCTGATTTCTGCATGGAAACAGTAGGAAGGTAGTGTCATGGAAATCTTGTTGTAACTCTCGCTCTTGTGGCCCAACTTCTTCAACTTCAACGGTTCTCTTCTCCTCTTCCTGCACTACCATTGGTGTCTTACATGTCCTTGTCAGATATGGCGGATCACAAGTAGACTTACCACCTCTTGTGGTTATGGCGCTGACCTTCTCATGGTTAGTGGCAAAAGGCAGAGCAGCAGCCAACTAAGCTAATTGAGATTCTATCTTTTTATTATAGCTAAGTTGGTCTTTTATGGCAGAAGAAAAACTATCCATTTTAGTATTTATATTTTCTAGGACCTTATCAATAAAAGCAAGCTTCTTAGAAATATTCTCATTAATCCTAGCTTGTTCTAAGATCAAGTCTCTCAAGGATGGCTGTTTAGAATTAGAAGAATTATAGTAATTACCTAGGTACTTACCTTGGTAATTTAACCATTGTTGTTGATTCCATCCTTGTCTCTGTTGTTGTGGAGCTGAGTTGTTGATGATGATATTCACATCCTCCTGATATTAAGGGAATTCAACCCCCAAATATTCTCCATAGGTGTTTTGAGCATTGAATGCGTCTTGAATGGTCTGACGATGTCTCTTGTAATTGGCTCACTGTTCAAACCAATTCAACAAGACGTCCATCTTGGTTGACAGTGCACACACCTCTTCTCGTACTTCTTCGCTCTTATTGCATAATTGAATGTTGCATGATGACCAACCTTGATTAGAGGCTATCTTTTTCATAAGAGTTTCAACTTTTCCTAGAGTGAGTGACATAAATGATCCTCCAGTAGTAGCATCTAGTTGTTCATGGGCTTTCTAAGTTAATCCATGGTAAAAGCTTTGCATGAGCAACCAATCCTCCATCCCATGATGAGGACAATCTAAAATGTATTCTTGGAAATGTTCCCATGACTCTGAAATGGTCTCTCCTTTCTGTTGTTGGAAATTGGAAATCTTTCCTCTTAAGGTATTGGTCTTGCCTACAGGGAAGAACTTTTCTAGGAAGGCCTTAGAACATCTTGCCCATGTATTGATATTATCTTTATTGGTGTAGAACCATTGGTTCGCCCTTCCCACTAGCGAGAATGGAAATAAGTGAAGTAGTATGATGTCTTGAGCAACGTCCTTGATGACGACCGTGCTACTCATCTCCAGAAAATTCTGAAGATGACCACTAGCATCTCATGTGCCTTTCCACTAAATGGGGTAGCTTGCACCATGTTGATGAGGCATGGCTTGAGCTCAAACTCGAGGTTGGTAGTTCTGAGTGTTGGTCCAGTGCGAATGTTCTCGGTGCTTGGAGCAGAGAACTCACGCAGGGTGTTGTCAGCCATAGCTTCAGAAACAGGTGTTGAGCTTCCTCTTGATTTGATTGATTCTGGTGGATGGAAATTATTGGTAAATCACAACCAATCCTGCAATACCCTGTATAGGATATGAACAAAGACAAACAAGGGTAAGCCTGCTAAAGCAGAGGTGTTATGATTTTATCAATAAGTTATTTGGTCAATTCTCTTTGCCATATGCCCCTCCCCGGCAACGGCGCTAGAAATGTTTGTTGACATTTCTTAGCATCACTCTTTTACTAAGTTGTCATCCCTTGCATGATGCCAGAAATGCATTGTTGGTAATTATTAAGAACACTTGTAAATATATACCATTGTAGCATTTCACCCTGGAGTATACCAGGTATCATTATTTATATTTTATCCATAGAGAGGAGCTATGGGGTTGTGTTGGCATAGAGATATTGACAAATATATATACTTATGTGTCGGCACAAAAAACTTGTCGACACGTAGCAAGCCGGAAGGATTTGCTTGGGAGGAGCCCGGAGATCCGCTTGGCTTCAACACAGGACCAGCCGATCCTGTGAATTCCTGAAGGCATGCCAGTCAATTTGACCTGCAATTGATAAGGAGAGAATGTTTATCAGTAATTTAAGGTGAAACATGCCGGTTTTGCCTAGACAGTTCCAAGTGTGCCACTTCAGGAGCAGCCAGACGGGAAAATCGACTAAATAGCCGATACGAGAAGAAATCGACTGTTAAGAACTATAACACTCGCGGGTCATGATTGATTTTATAGTAACGAATACAACGCGCCCAATTTAGGTAACATCATCAGCTAGAAAAATATAACCAGTGTAAAGCATTGAGCCGATAAGTTCAACGAGAAAAGATGTAACATGTGAAAATCGACTGTCTAGTACAAATGGATCTACAAATGCTCTGAATCTAATCTGTTGGCATCAACTATGAGGTTCGACTAGATCGATGCAGCTATGATGATAACAACAAACTAAAGTCAAAGAATCCATAAAACCATCTATATATTGATAGGTTTTTGAAAGACATGCTACATGTGTGAATTCACAGGCGAATCGGCTAAAATAGCCGATTCAGGTAGAAAAAGGATTATAGTATGTGAACAATCGATTATTTAACATAGACAGATCTATAAACTCATCAGACCTAACCTGTTATCCTTAATCAGTGGGGTTCGACCGGATCGATGGCAACCATGATAAAGACAACAAATCAAACCTTTAAAATAGACAGATCTATTCACATTTAACAGAATCATGAAGACACACCATGAGTGCTAAAGTACAGGCGATCGGCTATTTAGCCGATGCAGGCATAGCAAACAACCAGGGTCATGCCTGGTTGAAAGCAAATCTACCAACTAGCATACTCTGATCTAAAGTACTAACAATGGGGATCGACCGGATCGTTACATCCATATTAGCGAGCTATAGATCAAACTCAACTAGCTAGTAAACCTTCTCAAGATCAGACATGCCTTAACCACGTACTATGGACGATCCAGATCGAAGTAGAACGGCCGATAAAACGTAATCCATCGTTTAAAGTAGGAAGCTTCGCATTATGACAGAATAAATGATGGACCAAAAGGATGTGAGGCCAATCTAGAGCGATCCCTATCGGGCAGGTTGATATTGCTGAAACCTAATGACAATAAGAACATCAGCAAAATCAGTAACTTAATGAATCTACTCGAAGGATGCCACCCTTAGGTAGAGCTAATAACTTGACCTTAATCTAATTTGAGCAGTGGAGGTCGAACTTAACCGATGCAGCTGTATTTGAACTAGATAAGGATCGATAACTAGCTTATACTAGAGCTCACAAGAGGTCGGCCGGACCGATGTAGCCTTACAAACAGAAGTATAAGCCATGACGGTCCTTATAGACAAGCCGTAGGTTGGCCGGACCGATGCAGCCCTGCTTGTTGAAGAACTCGCTGAGATCTACAATACTCTAATTCCTAAGGTCCTAAGGGTTGGCGTAAAGCCGAAAAAAGTAATTAGTATTGATTGATTGGATGTTTTTTACAATAGCTGGGGTCCAATATTTATACCTAGAACCTAAGCATGAATCCTACTCAAATATGACTCATTACAATTTTTGGTATAAGAGAAAACATTCCTAACTTAAGATAACTTGGACCCTAATCCTTCCCTTTTTGTAGAGTCTGACATGTTTCTCCCGACGCTAACCATAGCTTATTGACGTTATCTGCTGATGCCATCCGAAGGGAGCCAATCCCAGTACCGCATCTGAACTAGTTGATATCGATCCTTATGCAATCGATTCCTTGATGACACAATCCTAGAAGCTTCGAATTCCCGCGTTCTTCTTTCCAAATTTTGGTGTAAACACATGCCCCAAATTTTGGGATAAAAATGATTTTATTCCAAAATTTCTATTTACCTATTCACCATGTTGCAACCATTTATTCCGAGATATATGCATGACTCTTGATATTCTTGGTCCAAATTTTATATAATACCCCAACAATATCATTTCCGATTCATTCGGCCCATTTATTTTTCCCTTCTTCGAGCGAGCCTCAACAACCAAAGCCGCCGCTACTAGAGCTCCAACCCTAGCAGCTTTTTCTCTGCTCGAGCTACTCATCAAGTGATTCCTCTGCAACCTTTTATGGATTCAGATCTATTCTAACTAAAATGGTGACCAGTGATTATATCCCTGAGGTACGTCTCCAAATCTCCGCCCTTCAACTATCAGCCGTTGCTCTGTATTTTTTCTCTTCCTAAAGCTTATCTCATCTGGGTTTCTAGGGGATGGAAAATGAAATTCTGATCCCTTCGTATGTTATTCCAAACATTTATTACCTTGGACCCAAGGGATATGCTGATCCTTCAGACTTTATCAAACCAGAAACCAATTAAAAATCCTTTTAGGCAGTCCTTGGTAGATCTATCTTCTTGGAATACCAAAAATCCCTTTAGGAATTGGCCCAAAATGCCTAAGGGATGAAGAGAATGGTTCCGTAGAGTATCAAACAAAAAGGGCAGAGACTAGAAAGTTTATGATTTAAACCAATGCCTGACTCTTTCACTGTCTAGAATGGAGAGAAATGATTCACTCCTAATTGCCGCTTCTTACTTCTGGTCCAACACCTAGAATGCTTTCGTCTTTGGTCACGACCTAATGACTATTACCTTGGCCGATGTTTGTATGTTGACTGGCCTTAGAATAACAGGACCAATGCAGCCATATGACCTCTTAGGTGCTCGGTCAAAGAAACTGGCCAAAATATCAGACTTCATAGGATGGGCAAGCTATATCCAGAACCACATCGGGAATAAATCGACTGTCAGCGAAAGAGAACTTGTGGCTTTTCTGAACATGTGGTTAGAAAGATTCATCTTCTGCGGGTCATCTTGTGGTCCGACTTACAATCATAAACTCATGGCAGAGCATCTAGCAGTAGGTGTTGATATCCCTCTTGGAAAGTATCTATTAGGATCAGCTTACCATTTGATGTACCAGGTGGCCGCTCAGCTGCTGAAGAATGAAGCAGTGCACACCATTGTGGCCCTTGGTGGTTAATACAAATATGGTTAAATTTGTATATGTATAAGATTGTAAAGCCAAATCTCCAGAATTTGAGTTTTCCCACCTCCAACTTTGATGAGGAATACAGAGGTGAAGAAGGAAGAACCCATCAGTGCATGAACTACGGTGAAGCTGCATTGGCCATAACGTTGCTGTCGATGTTGGCCATCTCTTCAAGAAGTTTTATAGAGGGTTTGATGCAGATATTCTAACTTGGCTACCCTATGATGAGGATGAGAATAATGAGTTGGTCTTCCCATTTAAATTTCGATTTAAATCAGGCTGCTCAGATGAAACGGTAGTTGCAATCTTCGATTCCTTCATCAAACCTTGCGTTCTTCTAGCCGAATTTCATCATGGCCATGGTAAAATATCTATAGGTTCCTTCCTTCCAGGCAATCTCCCAACCTATGAGTTTTACAACCCTTCTTTTGTAGCTCGTCAGTTTGGTCTTGGCCAACTGCCCCCAGGCTATTTTTCAAAGATATGCTAAAACTGAGAGAATGCATTAGTGAAGCAATGGAAGCTTCTAGAGTTTTTCAGTTAGGATCAGATCTTCCTTCCCTCTATCTACATGAATGGACTAGAGCCTCTTTCACTTTCCACTTATATGACCTTGGTGGCAAGAATGGCACTCCCACCTTTTCTACGAGCTAGTTCATCCTAGCTGCGTAGCTCTAGATGGAGATTTTGCTTCTAACAGTGAGGTAACTAGCTAACCTCTTTGCTTTCATAAAGATCATCTACCAAAGTCCTTTTGTCAACTTATCTAACAGAACTCCCTTGCAGGATGTTGAATTCAATCCCCCAATTGTGGACAGAAAAGGGAATGCCATAGAGTATTATCCGCCATGTCCAACCTCGAGACTGGGATCAACTGCACCTACATTGAAGAAGCTAATGAAAACCTAGGCTGCTTCTACAATTATAACATACTAGTCTTCAAAACACATGGCAGCCGAGGGGACAACTCAGAAAACCATTACTGGGAAAAGGCTTCGTAGAACGAGACCTTCAACTACTTTGGTAAAACAATTCATCCTCTTCCAAAATGATATTCAATTTCTAATTCTAATTCTTTCCTTACAGTTATCATTCATTGCATCCCAATCTGCTCTGGGCACTGAACTGCTATCCTAGTCTTTTAAATCAGCACCAACCAAACCTTCATCGGCCGATCCTCAAAAGGAGCCAATTTCGGTTGAAACAACCGATGCTTGTAAGACAACAGAAGGCGAGAATCCTCCCACTTCACTTTCTGATGTTGCCAAGGTATCTCCTCCAAACTCTTAATTTTTTTATTCAATTTTCACCCTTCATCTGACTATTTATTATGCCAGAAACTCCCTGAGGAAACACCCATGCAAGAGCAGGAGTCTGACAGTCTACCCATTGAAAATGATCCTGTTGTTGTTGTCACCCAAACTGTCGATTTCCTAGTTCAGCACACAACTGATGGTAAGAAAATAATATATCTATTTTATCCTTCTGCAACAAACATGAGCTAAAAAAATCTTCCTCAATGTTTGTAGATACCAATGTTGAAAAGTTCAGAGCCGATTCAACTAGATACCATTGGTGCATCATCAACTTTTCCTTCTCCTCAAATAGGGACTACCACAGAAAAGGTACTGTATCCACTTCACCGTTTATCTTATTATAAACTGATTCAATCCTCCTAACAAGATTTTCTTATATATAGATACTTAATTCTCCAGCTCTCGAGCTATTCTTTCAATCTTGAAGAGTATATAGATGAAGATGAAATCAGCTCATCAGCCACCTCTTCTAAAGAAGCTTTATTAGAAGAAACTAAAAATTGGCTAAGGGACATATTGCCAATGCTTGAGAAGGATATAGCCAATTTGGTCCAAGATGCAGACTCAATGCAAAGAGTTTTCTTAGCCATTAAGAATAATTTATCCCCAGATATCATCAAAGTCTTGTTACCTTTATCCATCATTGAAGATCAAGCCCCAAAGGTGAAAAAGGCTCAGAAGAATTTGTCTGATCGTGAAGCCTTATTGACCAAGAAGAACTCCAACAGACAAGAGGCCAAAAAGCTAGCATAGCTGATCGATAATTTGAAGAACTGCTCCCTTAGGATCAAGCCAGAGCTGAACCAACTAGAAACCAAGCATGTAGAACTTGAGAAGGAGCTGGAGAACGTGAAGGCTACCATCGATCGCCATAATTCCAATCTGGCTCAAATACCCAATGCCATTAAGTAGAAGAAACACAAACTACTGACCAAGGTCAGAGAAGGCAAGGCCATCTGCAGCAGCCTTGAGAATATTCCTAGATCAGCCGAAGAAGACAAGCAACAAATCACAGAAGTCGATACTATCCGGCTAAAAGCATTGAAAGCAATCCAGGATGTTCTAAACTTGTAATCTGCATACCAACATGTATTTTGTGTGGAACCAATGATAACCATATTTTCTGTTAATCTATTGTCTTTCTTATCTCGGCTAAAGAGCCGATTTAAAAATAGCCGATTCTAGACCCCTAACCTTAATCCAATTAAGTCTGAAAACACGGCCTCCATTAAGAAAACTCCTCAATCTTTTGTCCTTAGTTGTCAATGCCTTATTCTCTCTGGCATTAGTGGGGCGACGCTTCTCCTTCTATTAATTGTGGTTGCCTTTTGCACGTCCCGAGATATCTATTACCTCGCTTCGTGGTTATAAATACCAGCCGAGGGCTCCGGCCTCGAATACATCTATACTTGCAACTGCTTCTATTTTTTGCGCTTCTCCATCTTCACAAACCCTGTAGCGGTTTTCTTCCCCCTTTTTGTAGATCCAATCAACCCTATGGCTGGCGAGGACAACTGGGGCAAGCGCGGCGGAGGAGGTTCCGAAGGAGAACCTATCGATTAGCTAGTGCCTCCGCCGTGTGAGGTGAGATCGATATCTTCTACTCATGGCAATGATCTTTTCTAACTTGTTTATAGGTTTGTCTTGAATGACAGCCTTCATCCTTTCTTCCTAGGGCCGGCAAGCCCTCCAATGCCGCATCTGATGCTGCCTCCGTGCCGGACTCATCATCGGACTCCTTCGATTCCTACAACAGCGACGACGCCCGACGTTTCCTCTAGGAGTGAAGGGCAGCCTAGGACCGTTATTCTGAGGCAACTCGAGAAAACGGTCAGCTTGAGATCTGCATTGGGGCCTCTCAAGCCACCCTCCTCGCTACTAAGGAAGAGGCCAACGCTACTCGAGCGCGGCTGGCCGATTCTGATGCCATGGTGGGAGGTAAGATGAACTCCAAGAAAACTCTTCTTCTCATTTCCACTGTCTTTATCTTGATAGCTCCTTTGTTCATGTGATTGCCAGCCCTGACGGTGTAGTTGGAGTCCCTCCAACTGGCGGCGAACGTGGCTACGGCGACCATCAACGCCTGGGGCCTCCTCATCAATGCCCGCCTCCACGACGTCCCGGCCCTTGTCCAGGAGATCACCCTTCATGGCGTCTGTCATGGCGCATCGAGGGCACTGGCCGTGGTGTAGGTCCAGATCGGGTATGAGCTCCATACCATGGAGACTGGTTTCCTGATGAGCGATGGCCCCGAGGAGCACGAGGAGTTGATCGAGGACTTTGTCGATGCAGCGGAGGCCATCGTGGACATCACATCCGCTCAGGATGTGATAAACAATGTCTTTGATTAGTTTGTATTTAGGGCAAACTAATCAATGAATAAAATCTTCTATTTTCTATGATCGTATCTCAGTGCACTTTCTGCAATGTCTTTGTATACATCATGATTGTCTATGTGTTTGTTTTCGCTCTATAGGTGATACATCTCATATCGGCTTTTCCCTGTTTTGGGGTAATTTTGAGCTAAAGGCGATACCCTTCTGGTACTGACTATTAGAGCCGATGACTGAACAAATTGGCTATAAAGTATTGATCCGAACGCTAGGATGATATTCCTTCAGACATTTTCCATTGATCGCTTCTTGATAGGTTGCACCAGAACTTTTTAGACCAAAGATCAAATAATTGATTGATTTAGGCCAGGCATCTCATTGTATTCCTAAGCAAAACAATCTTTAAATTCCTTTAATAAATCCATCAACTCTTGCTTATACTCAGGATTCAACTTAGCATTCACATACGTCGGCCTAGGCCTATCTCTAGGACCAATGTCTATCTCCTGTAATTCATCGACCAACGTGAAGCCATGCCCTAGCTTACCACCTATACCATCTATTGCTTGGATCGGCTGTTGGCTTTCATCACTGATCTTAATGAAGCCTCCTTTCCATAGCTTGCTAGAAAAACACTCGAAGTCTTCCAGTTCCCAATACATTGGATCAGCTGTTGCGATACTTACAAAATCATCAGCATGAACTAGCTCAACATCATCTCCATGCCACTGAATCAAGCATTGATGCATAGTCGATGGTACATAACAATTTGCATGAATCCAATCATGACCAAGGAGTAAACTATTTGAACCTTTTCAATCAATGACGAAGAATGTGGTGAGCAAAGTTTTACTTCCGATTGTTAATTCGACGTTCATTGCCCCCCTGGTCTTGGATGCATTACCCCCAAAATCCTTAAGCATCATGTCGGTCTCAATCAAATCTCTTGGTCCCTTGCTAAGTTTTTGAAAAGTAGTATAAGGCATAAGATTGACAGAAGCACCTCCATCCACCAACATTTTGCTCATCGGCTTCCCATCAACAAAACCTTTCATATACAAAGCTTTTAAGTGCCGATACTTGACTGGTTTATCGAATATAGCTTGATATAAAACTATCAACTTGGCAGCTATCTCCTCATACTCTGATTCATCAAAATCTGAATAGACTTCTTGGTCCGCTGGAGCTCTGAATTCGACGGCAACAGAAAAGCCATTTGAATATTAGCCGATGGTTGACCCCTATCGGCTATTTGTTTAGCACGCCACACCTGAGGTCTACTAGATGCCTGAGCCTATTCTAGCTCTCTGTTCCTTAAGCATTGCACCCTTCTTTTCTGGCTTCTTGTCAAACCTCCTAGACACCATTGCCCTTCTTGCCAAACATACTCCTCCTCATTACCCTCTTCTTTATAATCAGCTCAGTTTTGATCAACAACTCGCTTCCTAAGCCGATCATGAACACTTCTATTTTTTAAGCGTCGATCCATATTATTATGATGATACTCATCTCGAGCATGGATAGACCGGCGGTTGTCTTGAGATTGCCTAAACTCCCAATATTGCTCATTGCACTCTGGGCAATTATTTCTAGTAGGTAATTTCAAACCTTCATTCCAACAATGTCTGAAGAAAGGACAATTCCAATGTGATTCAGCTTGCTTTCTTTCATACCTCTCTTTCTCCTACTGATGCTGGTATTCTTTCTCTTCTAACCAACATTGATAATCCTTTTCCTTTTGCCGTTTCCATTTATTCAACAAAATTCAAGATGTGATACATGGCCTTATCGCCCCATTCCTTGATGTCTCTCCCTGCTCATATCGGCTCTTTTGTTGATCACGGTGCCTTTTAATCTCTCTATATTCATCAGCCGATATTTGCAATTCAGGATCGACTGTTCTAGTTTGTTTTGCTCTGGTTGATGTCAGGACCTTAGTCTCTTCTTTGAGCAACTTCGCATCAACAATATTCTGATCTCTCGGGAAAGGATTATCATCAACTTTCATCTTCCGAGGTGTATCGAATTTAAGCTTCCCTTGCTGAATAGCCCTCTGTATATGTTGCCGAAAAATTCTGCACTCGTTAGTAGAATGAGAAATAGCGTTATGAAACTTGCAGAACTTCTTATTCTTCAACTGATCAGGAAGTAACATAACATGATTGGCGGGCAACTTGATCTATCCTCTCTCAAGCAAGAAATCAAAGAGCTTGTCCGATTTTGTGACTTCAAAATCATAGCTCTCTTCGATTCCTCTTCCCTAAGGATTTGGCACCATTACTGTCTTCTTACCCCAATTCTACTTAGCCGCAGCAATCTCTTCTTCTTCATCGTCCTCATTACCATCATCAACTGAATATGGATTATAGGCTTTGGCAATTGCGACACTCTTTTGGAATTGGGTATCTCTGCGCATACTCTAGAATTGGCTATTGAGTGCTACCACTCGTTGAGCCAACTGACCTAAACTATCAAACTCTTGCCCAAGCAGCTTCTCTCTCTACATTGACAACATTCCTTGAACGGCCAAAGTAGCTAGCTGATCATCAGTCAAGTTCAATGAGAAGCATAAATTTCTGGTCTCTCAGAACCTCTGAAGAAACTCGGCACCTGATTCATTAGTTCTCTACCTTATAGTCGTCAAATCTGTGATTTTCTTCTCTCCTGTCCTAGTATAGAAATATATATGAAACTTCTTCTCTAGGTCAGCCCAATTGGCAATAGAATTAACTGGCAACGATGAAAGCCAAGTGAAGGCTGGTCCTGATAGGGACAAGGAGAAGAAATGAACTTGATGAGCCTCTTCAATGGATGCTTCGCCCAACTGTGTAAGATACCGACTGATGTGTTCTATTGTACTTGTGCTATCTTGACCAGTGAACTTAGCAAATTTCGGGAGCCTGTAATTTGTAGGAAGAGTGACCAAATCATACCACTATGGATACGGACGCTTGTACGAAAAGGTCCACCCTTTTGGTTTCAGACCAAACTGATTCTTCATTATCTCGGTCACTCTGAGAAACAACTCATCAGCATTTGAATCTGGATTTCTTTGCAATTGCTAACCCATCTGCGGATTAAAATTTCAGGTACCTTGATACCCTAGATTTGGAATCATTGAAGGGTATTATAATGTGTGCCATAATGATATCCTTGTGGAATCTCTATCTATTGGGTCCTATGCTAATTTGTTGCTGGAAGTCTCTGGTTGTAGATGTTAGGATCTGTGTCTCTATGAATCCTTTGAACTGATGGCGTTATTTTTTGAGCCGACGACGGTATTTGGCCTGATGTGCCAAAATTAACCATTTGATTCTGAACTTGCCCCATCGGCTATTGCACATACTCCACTGACGATCTAGGATTATTCTGTATTTGATTAGTAGTGGTGCCTTGAATTTGCTCAGATGAGCTCTGAACTACCTGGACATCATCATTACCAGTTAGTGCTGCTTCTTGATGGCTAGTACCAGCTTGATTAGTCCCCTGAGTCAATGGATGTGGAATGTTGTAATAAGCCGGTCCAACCTGATCAATTGGATATCCATGCAACAACTCTTTCATGGTATTGTGGAATGTGTTTAGGAAAGCTATATTATGGTTCATCATGGCATCATGAACAAATTTGTTTATAGCATCTACGAAGAAACATCTATCATCAGCATTGTTTGTATCTGACTGCCCATTCAACAAAACTCTTGGTAGTGGATATTTCTAAACAACTTTATTGTCGTGTGTCTTGGTGTAGGACAACAAACACTTGTTCTAAAATTCTTCTATAGCTTTACTGATGACACTTTATCCTCATCAGGTAGGTCTTCAAAAGACACCATAAGGATGTCACTATTGTTGCAGAATGCATGTCGGCACAAAAAACATGTCGACACAAAAAACATGTCGACATGCAGCAAGCTGGAAGGATCTACTTGGGATGAGCCCGGAGATCCGCTTGGCTTCAACGTAGGACCAGCCAATCCTATGAATTCCCGAAGGCGTGCCAGTCAATTTGACCTACAATTGATAAGGAGAGAAAGTTTATCAGTAATTGAAGGTGGAACATGATGGTTTTGCCCAGACAGTTCCAAGTGTGCCGCTTCGGGAGCAGCTAGACGGGAAAATCGACTAAATAGCCGATACGAGAAGAAATCAACTGTTAAGAACTGTAACACTCATGGGTCATGATTGATTTTATAGTAACGAATACAATGCGCCTAGTTTAGGTAACATCATCAGCTAGATAAATATAACCAATGTAAAGCATTGAGCCCATAAGTTTAACGAGAAAAGATGTAACATGCGAACAAATCGACTATCAAGTACAAATGGATCTACAAATGCTCTGAATCTAATTTGTTGCCATCAACAGTGAGGTTCGACCAGATCGATGCAACTATGATGATAACAATAAACTAAAGCCAAAGAATCCATAAAACCATCTATATATTGATAGGTTTCTGAAAGACATGCTACATGTGTGAAAGCACAGGCGAATCGACTGAAATAACCGATTCAGGTAGAAAAGGGATTACAGCATGTGAACAATTGACTATTTAACATGGATAGATCTATAAACTCGTCAGACCTAACCTGTTATCCTTAATAGTGGGGTTCGACCGGATCGATGGTAGCCACAATAAAGACAACAAATCAAACATTTAAAATAGACAGATCTATTCACATTTAACAGAATCAAGAAGACACACCATGAGTGTTAATGTACAGGCGATCGACTATTTAGACGATGCAGGCATAGCAAACAGCCAGGGTCATGCCTGGTCGAAAGCAAATCTACCAACTAGCATACTCCGATCTAAAGTACTAACAGTGGGGATCGACCGGATTGTTACATCCATATTAGCGAGCTATAGATCAGACTCAACTAGCTAGTAAACCTTCTCAAGATCAAACATGCCTTAACTGCGTACTGTGCACGATAAAGATCAAAGTAGAACGGCCAATAAAACATAATCCATTGTTTAAAGTAGGAAGCATCGCATTGTGATAGAATAAATGATGGACCAAAAGGATGTTAGGCCAATCTAGATCGATCCTGATCAGGCAGGTTGATATTGCTAAAAACTAATGACAATAAGAACATCAGCAAAATCGGTAACTTAATGAATCTACCCGAAGGATGCCACCCTTAGGTAGAGCCGATAACTTGACCTTAATCTAATTTGAGCAGTGGAGGTCAAACTTAACCGATGCAGCCGCACTTGAACTAGATAAGGATCGATAACTAGCTTATACTAGAGCTTGCAAGAGGTTGGCCGAACCGATGCAGCCTTACAAATAGAAGTATAAGACATGATGGTACTTATAGACAAGCCAGAGGTCGGCCGGACTGATGCAGCCCTGCTTGTTGAACAACTCACCACGATCTACAGTACTCCTACTCCTAAGGGTTGGCGTAAAGCCAAAAAAGTAATTGGTATTGATTGATTGGATGTTTTTTACAATAGCCAGGGTCCAATATTTATACCCGAAACCTAAGCGTGAATCCTACTCAAATATGACTCATTACAATTTTTGGTATAAGAGAAAACATTCCTCACTTAAGATAAGTTGGACCCTAATCCTTCCCTTTTTGTAGTGTCCGACATGTTTCTCCCGATGCCAATTGTAGCTTATTGACGTTATCTGCTGACATCATTCGAAGAGAGATGATCCTAGTACTGCATCTGAGCTAGCTGATATCGATCCTTATGCAATCGATTCCTTGATGACACAATCCTAGAAGCTTCGAATTCCCGTGTTCTCCTTCCCAAATTTTGGTGTAAACAATATGATAAAACCACTCTCATGCTATGGTAGGGGTAAGTCAAATGATAAATGAATAATAAGTGTAAGGTAATAATGGTATTCTAGAGATAGAAATAGAGACTCATAAAAGTTGTATGGCTAGGCAGGAGATTCATTAAGAGCAAAAGATTCCTAAGTCATTTCATATTTACTAAGTCTTTTGTACACCCAAGTATATACACTCTCATCTATGGCATAACTAACTTTGGATCTATGCATAAGGAATATTACTAAGGAAGATCAAGAATAGAGCTTGTCTCCCTTCGCAACCGCATTCTACTTGCTCTACAAACAAGGAGTGGACTACAAAGGACTCAATGGGAGTGTCACATTCGCGATCTACCACATGACCAGAGTGCAGAATGTATCCGTAGGCAAACAATATCTAAGCACCATGCTTACATAGTGTCGACCACTTAACTCACTTGAGTACTGAGTTAAGAGCTTTGTGAACATATGCATAAATTCATCATCAATCATAACTGTATCAAGCATATAACTAGAGTTAGCTAGGAACATAATAAATAATAACATAATATTGAAGTAGCATAAAGTCATAAATATAGAGATACATTAGCTATACCTGTAACACCCCGGGTGTTAGTCACAAGTTAAGCAGTGGATTTGGACTTAAGTAAACTATGTCAAGTAATGATCATGATCTCTAGTTCATAATCTAGAAGTAATAATGAAGGTGTTGATGTCCAATCTATGAAATTGAGTCCCAACTTGAACTTGGACAACACACCTTTGTTTACATGTGGACCCTAGTTAAGGTTGGGCATGAGTAATGTTAAACATGCTTGTTTCATGTACATTACATCAACATGCATCCATCTTGACCAGTGAAAAAGTTTCATGAAGTTTGGAATAAAGAAGTCACATGAAATGATAAGTTATAATCTTTCTTGAATTGCTTCATCAGGTGAATGGGAACATGGGATGTCGACCAAACCTTTCTACCTTACCCAAATGACTCTAATTGAGATCTACAACAAAATTCATGAAGGGTTCGTGTTGAGCAACTGTCAAGAAAATGCCTCAATCGGTCTAAAACTATAATTTAAGGTTTATCGTGAGGGTGCTTTGACCAAGGTCAAATAATAGTGTGGAAACAAGTTATGAAGTTTGACATTAAATATAAGTTGAAGTTTGAGTGGAGTACAACAAACTTTATTTTTGGACCAAGACCTATTTCAACTCCCAAGGGGCTCAAACAGTGGTCTCAAGTTTGAATCAACTGCTGTTTTCAGCCCAGGAAAATAGTGTGAGATTAGTGGCAAGGATAGTTGGCATGTCGCGTTCTCATGTTTTCGTTAAGCAACTTGACTTGATCCCAAAATAAAAGTTGGATTTTACATCTTGGAGAAGGACATATAAAAAGTTGGATAAAATTTGTCCATGTTTTGACCAAGTAATTCGAGCCAAGCAGAGCAAGGCTTAACCTTCGTTAAGTCATTGACACTGTCAACTTCAACCTTAATTATCCACTAATGGATAGCTCTAATGGCCAGGCTTCCTTAACGAGTTTTTTAGATTATCAGGTGGGCTTCAACTTTGCTTTTGGGCCCATGGTCCAAATCGGCCCATAGCCAGCCCAAAATCGGCTCCCACCTTGCCCCAACCGTCGCTCGCCACGTGTTCGACGAATTGATGATGTGGCCGCCATGCACAGCGCCGCGCGCCCCACCATGCTGTCGCGTGTACTTGCACCCCTGCATCGATGGGGACAGTGTGGGCACATTCCCCTCCACTCACGCACGCCCTCTACTCTCTCTCTCACCCTCTGTTCCCTCTCCCTCACTCTCTGGCGCTCGCACACGCTGGGCGTGGCCGCGTCCACCATGGACGGACAGACAAAGCTCCTCCCCGCCGCTATTCCTTACCCTTGGCCTTCCTCCACCTAAGTAGATAGCGCTACTGCATTCCACGAACCTTTCCGTGCCTCCCTAACCCTTTTCCCAGCGCCACTGCCACTCTAGTGCTGAAGCCGCTGGCCCGCCCGCCTCCTGCCACCATGGCGCCATGGCCAGGCCACTCCAGGCCATCTCCGCCCAAGCTGTGTGCACCACCGCCTCCGCCTCCTCTCCGACCGGCACTCTTCGGCCGAGCGGGGGACCACCGGAGCAGCCTAGCCATCGGAGCAGCTCCCATCACCGCCGCCGGTGCACATGGCCTGGCCTCTGCGAGCCACCTCCTAGCCGTCCTCAGCCACCCGCGGGTGCGCATGGGCCCCCTAGCACTCCAATGTGCGTTGAGCCTTCCTCCGCCGCCGGCTAGCCAGGCCACCGGAGGCAACAGCCGCTGCTGCTGCCTGCTTCCATGGCCAGCAAGCTATGGGCCACCTTGGGCCATGCTGCGAGCATGAGCGGGTGCGCCTAGTAGCCGCGCAGCCCGGCTAGCCCATATGCGCCACCGCCGGTCCTCCTCTGGCCTGCCCCAAGCCGTCCCCTGCTCTGTCCCGTGAAGAAGAGAAGGCAAAGGACGTCACGCTCAAATTCAAAAAAATGGAAGGGGTTTTCTATAGAGTTGTGACACATGTGAATAGTGGCTAGAAGGACTATTTCGCTGGAATCTGTTTTCGTGAAAGTTCAGGTTCCTCGGTGCAAATCTATTTTTCTTTTATGGTTGAAACTTTGGAAAATCATAATAAATTGTAGAAAAATCGTAAAATAGAAAATGAGTACTTTTTGGAATACTTGTGACTAGATCTACATAGTAAAGTCATAATCTGATATGTGTTAGTAGAAAGTTTCTGATGTTTTTATTTATTCTTATAAAGTGCTTTTAGAAATCCTTTTAAGTTGTCGGATTCATATCTTGAGTTATATAAGTCCAAAAATGGTAATTCCAATTGTGTTAATCTTGTGATGACATGATCTAGCTAATAAAAAATATTAAACTTGCTAGTTGTGTACTATTTTTATAATGTTTTGATTTAATCTTGTTAAATAGGCAATTTTAGCTTGTTTTGCTTGTTATTCTCATATCTAAAGTTGTGGTGCTCCAATTCCTGTGAAATTTTTATGGTAGGATACTGATATTATATGTGTACTATGGTAAAAATTTGATGTTCATTAGATGTCGTATGGTTGAGTTATTGATTTAACTTGAATAATGCTTAATAAATGGTTTTAAATACGTTATAATTATTATGTAGGTGTAAAAATGGAACATGTGGTTCCACTACCTTTGTATGATGTTGTGCTACCATAATAACATATAATATGGCCATGTGTTTGCAGAAAGTGGTGTGTTTTAGATTTATCTTGTTCTCACATGTTTATTAATAATTAAGATTTGTCTTTTTCATAGCAATTAAATTATAAAACCTGAGCATGTAATATTTGTACAGTAATCATGTTTTGTCATCATCTATCTCACATAAAAATTTGAGATCGAAATGAGAGGGTTGCAACGTCACCTATAATTAAAATATAGGTTTTTATATATATAAAAGCTAATGAAAGTTTGTTAGTAGATGCTTGTGTTTATGCCATGTAATACTTCTAATAATTGGTGCTAGGTAATGTAATTGCTTGGTCATAGTTAGGAGTTGTATGGAGCTACATATATAGCAACAAAATGTTAGTTGTTAACAACATAAATGATAAATGCATATAGTTGTATCTCTGTTGTTATGGCTACATGTACAGTTCTTTTGTGGTGATATTTTTGTAATGCAAATGATGTTTTCTGTAGATATATTGAATACAAAAGTTGTAGATAAGTTCCTTATATTGCTTATCCTAAAATTTCATGATTTTAGGCATGCTGGTTTAGGAGTTAAATATGGACAGAGATGCCTTCTTAGTGTTGTTTGACATTGTTAGCTTTAGAATCATCTTAAAATGATATTGAGAAAGTTATAGATAACTTAATAAGCTTTCCATAAAGTTAAGAATCATGTTTGCTGAATGTCTAGAACCTTAGTTATGCATTTCTGAAGTTAATATCAGTTTTTTGTCCTTAGTTGTATAAGCTTAGCTTCATGATGTATTTTGCCTTGTTATTTGTTGAATTAGCTTTTGGTGTGAATAATAAAGTTTTAGATAATTTTATTAGATTTCCAGAATGAATCACACTTTTTGCATGCCTAGAGCTCTGGGTATGATTAAAACAAGTGACTATAGTGCTGCTGTTCAGAATTTGTTTTTGTACCTAAAATTGTTTGCTTCACCTTGCTTTGCTTTGTGTGTTGCTAAGTGTGGCTCATGCCTTTGATGGTGTTAAGTTAATATACCTAAAACCTTGTGAAACTTGTGTCATGCTTGGTGCTACCTTTCTTGCTATCCTAGCATGATAGGTTGTGGGATGTTTAATTAAGTAACGTGGAGTGCTTATATATGTTCGGTGTAACCTTGTGCTCATCTTGAATGCTTTTATGTGAGGCACCTCATATTGCCATTCTTCGCATTCAAGCACTTGCATTATTGCATCTCAACTAGGTACGCTAGATGCACCATGTGAAGGACGTGATGATCGAGTCGAACCAGAAGACGATGTTGGTGGACCTATCCCAAAGATGGAAGAACCCCTAGAGTACATGCCTGAACAGGAGATGCTCGCCATGCGAGTGTCGTCTAACAAACACTAACCAAGTGTTGGATCCCAAGCAAGCCTCAGAGCATTCTAAGCTTCCTATGTTTTTACAAATATCACTTGAGTCCTTTATGTTTGATGCATTAGGTTATAAGAGTTGATTGGAACCACTTGATGCATAGAACTACCTTGTTTAGAAATATACCCTAAACCCTATGTAGGTCTAGGATCTAATGTATGCTTAGCAATGCTTAGATCGGTAGAAGTCGGGTGATTTCCTGTCACCTATGAGATATAGGTGGATACCAAAGCACGGTTGGCTATATTTGCTATCGTGGAAATAACCATGTGTTGATAAATAAAAGGAGACCAGGTGGGATTATGATAGAGAAGCAAGAAGGCACGGAGGTCTTGGTGCCTATTTATCCCCGTTTGTGTTGGTTAAGGACCGATTCGCTGTATGTCCTCATGTCATGTTAAACACATGCCTAGCACTTAGTTGGCCGGATAAGTCGTTCCGACCGTGAAGCCGAGTAGCTCAACTCAGTTTGGGACCCGGAAAGTGAAAGTGCGCACACTAGAGGAAGTAAGGATGTGAGGGGAGCCAGTGGCGTGAGTCTAAGGGCAAGTTAGGCCTGAACTTCTTGGTAGACTAGTAGTATCCCTGAGGGTGCGGCGCTGCTTGGACCCGCAACTGTACCTGAGTTGTACCAAATGTGACCTAAGACTACCTTGGCGCAGGTATGTCTGGGTTTGTGTTAGGAATAACTCCGCAGCTGGTTGGAATCGATTCTAGTCACCGTCTCTCCCGGATAGTGAGAACTTGACTGAGCAGCGGCAACGTAGCATTAATTGATGGAATTTGATGGTTGTGATTAATATGGAAATGTTACACCGGCTATGGTTACTATTGCATGTTACTAAATGTTATTCCACATGTTTGGCACAAGTTAGTTGCTAATCTAGAGATGAATAGATATAATTAACTTAGTTATCAAATTATAAAAGAGAAAATTTCTTATTTGGCCCTGGTTTAAAGTTGTCTTTCTTCCTTGGCCCTGAAACAAAATTTCTTACCTATTTGGCCTCACTCGAAGTTTCACTTTCCAATCTGGCCTTACCATCATCTCCTACCTCTAACACTGTTAAGTGGCCCATGAAAAGACCAAACTGCCCCTGAGACAATATGAGAAACCAAAGGTCACCCGGGTAGCATAACAACATAATTTTGAGCACTTTGAATCCAATTTTCATAACACACTTGAATCCAATTTTCATAACAGTGTGTTATGAAAATTGGATTCAAAGTGCTCAAAATTATGTTGTTATGCTACCCGGGTGACCTTTGGTTTCTCATATTGTCTCAGGGGCAGTTTGGTCTTTTCATGTGCCACTTAACAGTGTTAGAGGCGGGAGATGACGGTAAGGCCAGATTGGAAAGCGAAACTTCGAGTGAGGCCAAATAGGTAAGAAATTTTGTTTCAGGGCCAAGGAAGAAAGACAACTTTAAACCAGGGCCAAATAAGAAATTGCCCCTAAAATAAAATGTATAGCTCAACTAGTGGTTTTTATGCAAAATTTTGTCAAGCTAGATCCACCTAAAAAGCCTTGCATGATCCTTGGAGTCACTTTATTTCTGGTTTATGACGGGTAAGTCTAGCTGAGTACATTCGAGTACTCAGGGTTTATCCCACCATGTTGTAGGTGAAGTTCTCGGCCTGCTGAAGATGGTGGCTAACCGTCGGTGGGCTCGGTGACTCTATATTCATTTCTCATCTTTATGCTTTTATCAGAGGATGTCACTTATGCTAGCAATGTATTTGGAACTTATATTAATGTAATCATTTGAAAGCTATGTTGTTTTCCATTAACTGGTTTTGAAACCCAAACTTGTACTATTATTTGTGAACCCATTTGTAATATTATTTCTCCTGCAATTCTATGTATGTGATGTGTATTTGCTTAATCATACGATCTTGGTTGTGATATTAATTTACCGAGGTCCTTCGTGACACTCGGCGGACTACCGGGTTTATATAAGTGAAAGTATGTGCACGTCAACAAGCTAAACGGGGACATCCGTACTTGATCTTGTATGAATTGGGCGGTTTTGTCACAGCTAGCATCAGAGCAAGATTAAGCATAATACTATCATGTACTTAGTTTTTAAAACAAAATTTTGTTTTAAAAAGCCTATTTTGACTAAAACTTTAGCTACAGGCAAATTTGTCAAAATTAATTTGCAAAACTATGCTAGTGACAACATCCAGTTAAGCCCAATTAAGGACTACTAGGTGGCTAAGTAAACTAATACTAACTATGGGGGATTTACTTAATTGCAATTTTTATTTCGTTGTCCATACGGCGTGCTATTGTATGGATGCCATTTGCTCGAATGGTGATGTATGGATCAATATACCTCTACGCCCAGGTAAGTTCACGAGTGTCATGACCACAAGATGTGAGGGTGCAGTCAAAGGGGAGAGATAGTTTTAATACTTAAGTATATATATCTCATATATATACAGAAGTATTTAATTGTGGGTTAGATTTAGTACGGCTATATATGCATATTCTATATGTATGTATAGACGTATTTACTTTTGGGTAGCTTTAATACGGAAGTATATATATGTGGGTATAAATATATGGAAGTATTTACTTGCAACCTAGAGCCCAGACTTTCATTCCTACATATATAATTGTGGGGTTGGGCTGAAATGAAATCCTTCTACAACTATGCTAACCATGAATGCGTAGATTGAATGTAGCTGATGACTAGCTATATATCGAGAGAGTACGTGTTATGCCACCGATATAGAACATGATTGCCATCTTAGGCTGGCAATTTTGTGAGGACGAATAGGACAGTCATGCATCATGATTGTGCTTGTGCATAAATATGCTTCCCTCACTTTGTTCTAATACTAAGTTACTTGTGATCAATGTGATGTTACTATCTTCCCTTTGTGAAGCAAGGCAAATGCCTTGTTCCATGCCCCTTGAATAGCTATGCTTGAAGATAGTGTGTGATTAGCTTTGCCTTGTATGTTTGCTTCCAAAGAAAATAGATGACAAGTTAATAGTTAGCAAAAACTTCACCCCTTTGAAAACTAAAACTGGTAGTGATACCTTGTTAGGAGCCTGCACATGCTTTTCTTTTAAATATAATGTTAGTGTTTACACCAAAATTTGGGAGAAGAACGCGAGAATTCGAAGGCTTCCAAGATTGTGCCAATCAAGGAATCGATTACATAAGGATCGATATCAGCTGATTCAGATACGACTCTGGAATTGGATCTCTTTGGATGACATCAGCAGATAGTGATGGTGAGCTACGGTTGGCGCCAGAAAACTACATATCAGACTCTACAAAAAGGGAAAGATTAGGGTCCAAGTTATCTTAAATTAGGAATGTTTTCTTCTATGTCGAAGATTGTAATGAGTCGTGCTCGAATAGGATTCATGTTTAGGGCTCGGGAATAAATATCGGACCCCGGCTATTGTAAGAGGACACACAATCAATCAAATACAAGTTACTTACTTTTTTCGGCTCCAGCCACCACTTAGGACTAGGAGTAGAGTAGATCTCGGTGAGTTCTTCAGCAAGCAGGGCTACATCAGTCCGGCCGACCTCCGGCTTGTCTGTAAGTACCATCATGGTTTATACTTCTGTTCGTACGGCTGCATCAATCCGGTCGACCTCCACTATGACTTTGGTATAAGCTAGTTATCGACTCTTGTTTAGTTCAAATATGGCTGCATCGATCCGGTCGACCTCCACTGCTCGACCTAGATTAAGGTTAAGTTATCGGCTCTATCTAAGGGTGACATCCTTCGAATAGATTCATTAAGTTACCGATATTGCTTATTGCTTTCATTATTTATTTAATTATAGCAATATCACTTCGCTCGATTGGGATTGATCTAGATCGGCCTTATATACTATTTAACCCATCATTTCTTAATCTAAACTGATCTAATCTACACTTTAAACGATGAGTTATGTTTTATCGGCTGTTTTATGTCAATCTTGATCGTGCATAGTGTGCGGTTAAGGCATGTTTGGTCTTGAATAGATCTATTGGCTAATGAGAACCGTTCCATGGCCCGTTATCATGGTCTGTGTGATTCTGCCTCACACCCCACTGTTAGCACCGTGGAGTGGGGATCGTTACTTGGTAGATCTGTTCCTGATAGGGCATGACCTTAACTGTGCGTTATGCCTGAATCGGCTGTTTTAGCCGATATCGAGTGCTTTCACATATGCAGTTCACGTCACGAGACCGTTGAAGTAAAGATAGGTTGAAAGATGTGTTAGCCCCATGATCTTATTATTGTATTACGGCCTGCATGATTCTGCCTCATGCCCCACTAATATTAGTAATAAGTTAGGGTCATGAAATTTATCGCTGTTTCTACGGCCTGCATGATTCTGCCTCATGCCCACTGGTCATAACGATAGATGAGATCTAATATGTTCATTAGATTTATCTCTATTAAATGGTTAAATGATGATGAGCTGCTTCTTTTATATAAAAAGGGATTCGGTTACGTGCAGTCATTGGCTTGGCATAAACTGATTATTGTTGACATCCTACTGCCATTGACTAATATTTGTCTAAATAACGATATTCATCCTGAATGATAACCGATTTTCCTTCCACAAGCCCATGAGCTTTAACTAATTTATTCTTATGAGTATGCTGGAATCGACTATTTAGTCGATTTCCTTCCACATCGGCTCTTAGAGTCATAAATTCGGGACTGTCTGGCAACACCGGCATGTTCTGCCTTAAATTACTGATTAGCTTTCTCTCATTGTCAATTGCAGGGTCAAATTGACTAGCACGTCTCGGGAGGAGTGCACAGGATTGATAATCACTGCATTGAAGCTAGGCGGATCTCCAGCTCCATCGAGCGGACCCTTCCGGCTTGCTCGTGTGCCCCGGCACAGAACGAAATTTCATGTCGACACATGTTCTGGCACGTTCGGTGGGACCCCATAATCATCATGGCGGTTTACAACAACAACAACAACATCCTTATGGTACATTATGAAGACTTACCTGATGGGGATAAAGATGTCATTAGCAAAGCTATAGAAGAATTTTAGAACAAGTGTTTGTTGTCCTACACCAAAACATGTGACAATACAATTGTTCAGAAATATCCACTACCTAGAGTTCTGTTGCATGGGCAGACAGATGCAGATGAGACTGAAGACAGACATTTCTTCATGGAAGCTATAAACAAGTCTGTTCATGATGCCATATTGAACCATAATGAAATTTTCTTGAACACATTCCATAACACCATGAAAGAGGTGTTTCATGGGTTTTCAGTTGATCAGGTTGGACCGGCTTATTACAACATTCCACATCCATCGACTCAAGGGACTAATCAAACCGGTACTAGCCATCAAGAAGCAGCACCAGCTGATAATGATGATGTCCAGGCAGTTCAAAGTTCATCCGAACAAGCTCAAGGTGTTACTACAAATCAGATACAGTATAATCCTAGATCGTCAGTGCAGCATGTGCAACAGCCGGCGAGGCAAGGTCAGAACCAGTTGATTAATTTTGGTACATCAGGCCACATACCGTCGTCGGCTCAAAAAATAGCACCATCAATTCAAAGGATCCATAGAGATATAGATCATAATGTCTATAACCAGAGACTTCAAGCAGCAACATGGAAAAGAAATTTCATACATATTTTTATACTGGGACTAGAGAAAAGAAGATTACCGATTTGACAACTATAAGATAGAAAACAAATGAATCGGGCACTGAGTTTTTTCAGAGGTTCCGGGAAACTAGGAATTTGTGCTTCTCATTAAATTTGGCTGATGATTAGCTAGCCGCTTTGGCCGTACAAGGGATGCTACCAACATGGAAAGAAAAATTGCTAGGACAAGAATTTGACAACTTTGATCAATTGGCTCAACAAGTGGCGGTGCTCAATAGCCAATTCCAGAGTATGCGCAGAGATGCCCGATTCTAGAAAAATATCACAGTGGCCGAAGCTTATAATCCATATTCAGTCGATGATGGCTATAAAGATGAAGAAGAAGAGGTTGCCACGGCTGAATGGGATTGGGGCAAAAAGACAGTAATGGTGCTAAATCCTTGGGGAAGAGGAGTCGAGGAGAGCTATGACTTTGACGTCACAAAATCAGACAAGCTCTTTGATTTCTTGCTTGAGAAGGGACATATCAAGTTGCCCAATAATCATGTTATGTTGCCCCCTAATCAGTTGAAGAATAAGAAGTTCTGCAAGTTCCATAACGCTACTTCTCATTCCACTAATGAATGTAGAATTTTTCAGCAGCATATACAGAGGGCTATTCAGCAAGGAAGACTCAAATTTGATACGCCTCGAAAAATGAAAGTTGATGATAATCCTTTCCCAAGAGATCAAAACATGGTCGATGCTAGGCTGCTCAAAGGAAAGACTAAGGTCCTAACATCAACCAAATCAAGAGAAGCCAGAATAGTCGATCCTGAAACACAAATATCCGCTAACGAATACAGAGAAATTGGAAGACGTTACGTCAAGCAAAAGAGCCAATATAAGTAGGGAGAAACATCAAAATGTGGGGTGACAAAGCTGTGGGTTACATCTCGAATTCTATTGAATAAATGGCAGCGACAGAAAGAAAAGGATTATCAGCGTTGGTTAGAAGAGCAAGAATAGCAGCGTCAACAGGAAAAAGAGAGGTATGAAAGAAAGCAAGCTGAATCACATTGGAATTGTTCTTTCTTCAGACATTGCTGGAATGAAGGTTTGAAGTTGCCTACCAGGAATAACTGTCAGAGTGCAGCGATCAGTATTGGGAGTTTAGGCAATCTCAAGCCAACCACCGGTCTATCCATGCTCAAGATGCATAGCATCATAATAACATGGATCGGCGCTTAAAAATGGAAGTGTTCATAATTGGCTTGGAAAAAGAGTTGTTGATCAAGACTAGACTAATTATGAAGAAGAAGGCAACGAGAGAAAATATGTTTGGCAGGAAGGCCAATGGTGTCCAGGAGGTTTGACAAGAAGCCAGAAGAGAAGGGTGCAACGCCTAAGGAATAGAGAGTTGGAACAGGCTTAGGCATCCGGTAAACCTCAAGTATGGCGTGCTAAGCAAATAGCCAATAGAAAGCAACCATCGACTAATATTCAAATGGCTTTTCTATTGCCATCAGAGTTTAGAGCTCCAGCATATCAAGAAGTTTATTCGGATTTCGATGAATCAGAGTATGAAGATATAGTTGCCAAGTTAATGGTTATACAACATCTATATTTGATAAACCAGTCAAGCATCGGCACTTAAAGGCTTTATATGTAAAAGGTTTGGTTGATGGGAAGCCGATGAACAAGATGTTGGTGGACGGAGGTGCTTTTCTCAATCTCATGGCTTACACCACTTTTTGTAAGCTTGGCAAGGTACTAGGAGATCTGATTGAGACTTTGGGGGTAATGCGTCTAAGACTCGGGGGGCAATGAATGTCAAACTAACAATCGGGAGTAAGACTCTGCTCACCACATTCTTCGTCATTGATGGAAAAGGGTCGTACAGTTTGCTCCTTGGTCATGATTGGATTCATGTGAACTGTTGTGTACCATTGACCATGCATCAGTGTTTGATTCAATGGCATGGAGATGATGTCGAACTGGTTCGCACTGATGAGTCTATAAGTATCGCAACAACCGATCCAGTCTTTTGGGAGCTAGCAGACTTTGAATGCTTTTCTAGCAAGTTATGGGAAGGAGGCTTCATTAAAATCATCAATGAAAGCCAACAGTCGATGCAAGCAATCGGCTCTGAGAGTTTGTTTTAGTAAATAGTCACGGCTTCATGTCGGCCATTGGATTAAGGAAGAATATGCATTGGTCCTAGGAGATGGACTTAGGCCAACGTATGTGAACGCTAAGTTGAATCATAAGTGCAATTCAGAGTTGATAGATCTATTAAAGGAAGTTTTGTTTTGCTTAATGAGATGCTTGGCCTGGATTGATCGATTGTTTAACCTTTGGTCTAAAAAGTTCTGGTGCAACCTATCAATAGCGATCGACGAAAAATATTTAAAGGGATGTTATCCTAGCATTTGATCAACACTTGATAGCCGATTCATTTAGTCATCGGCTATAATAGCTAGTACCGGAAGGTATAGCCTCTAGTTAAAAAAATAAAGATCTTCGAATATATAAAAGCCGATACGATATGTATCACCTCCAGAGCAAAAACAAAAACAAAGACATTCATGACACATACAGGGGCATTGCACTAAGATACATTCATGAAAGAACTAAAGGTTTCATTCATTAGTTTGCCCTAAGTACAGACTAATCAAAGACCTTATTCACCACATCCTGAGCAGATGTGATGTCCACGATGACCTCAGCCACGACGACAAACTCCTCAAGCAAATCCTCATGCTCCTCGGGGCCATCGCCCATTGGGAAGCCGGTCTCCATGGCATGGAGCTCATACCCGATCTGGACTTGCGCCGTGGTTAGCGCCACCGACGCACCATGATGAACGCCGTGTAGGGCAATTTCCTGAACGCGGGTCGGAATGTCTTGGAGGCGAGCATTGATGAGGGTACCCCGAGCATTGACGGCGTCCGCGGCCACATTCGCCGCTAGTTGGAGGGACACCAACTGCACTATCAGGGCTGACGATCGTAGAAAATAGAAGAACTATCAAGATAAAGATAGTGGAAATTAGAATAGAAGCGTTCAAGGAACTCATCTTACCCGCCACCATGGCATCAAACTCGGCTAGCTGCACTCGAACGGCACTAGCCTCCTCCTTGGCCGCATGAAGGGCAGCCTGAGAGACCTCGAGGTGGATCTCGAGCTGGCCATTTTTCCGAGTCACCTTGGCATAGCGGTTTTGAGCCACCCTCCACTCTCGAAGAAAACGCCGAGCGTCGTCGCCATTGTAGGAGTCAGAAGAATCCGACGACGAAGCCGGCGTGAAAGATGCAGCGTCAGAGGGCTCGCTGGCCCTTGGAAGAGAACAGAGATTGTCATTCAAAATGAATCTATAGAAAAATCAGAATAGTTCATCGTCACAAGTGGAAGATGTCAATCTCACCTCATGCGTCGAAGGCGCTGATTCACCGGCATGTTCTCCTCTAGAACCTCCTCCACCGCATGCTTATCGTGATTCTCCTCGCCGGCCATAAAGTTGATTGGATCTATAGGGAGGGAGGAAGGCCGCTATAGAGTTCTGCGAGGGTGCAGAAGTGCAAAGGAACAGGAGTGGTTGTGAGTGCGATTGTGTTCGAGGTCAGAGCCCTCGGCTGGTATTTGAAGCCACGGAGCGAAGAGGTGGATGCCTTGGGACATGCAAAAGGCAACTGCAATTAATAGGAGGTGAAGCGCCACCTCGCTAATACCGAAGAGAATATGGTGTCGGGTGACTAATGGCAGAAGATCGAAGGGTTCTCTTAACAAAGGCCGTGTTTTGAACCTACATGGGATTAAGATTGGGAGTCTGGAATTGGCTATTTTCAAATCGGCTCTTTAGCTGAAACAAAGAAAACACAGTGAGACAACGAGAAAGTATGGTTGTCATTGGTTCTACACAAGACATATGTTGATACACGAATTACAAGTCTAGAACATCCTGGATCGCTTTCAACACTTCTAGCCAAATAGCATCAACTTCTATGATCTGTTGTTTGTCTTCTTCGGCTAATCTAGGAATGCTCTCGAGGCTACTTCAAGTGGCTCAGCCTTCTCTGACTTTGGCCAGCAGTTCTTGTTTCTTTTGTTGAATGGCATCAGGTGTTTGAGCCAGGGTGGACTTATGATGATCAATGGCAGCCTTCACGTTTTCTAGCTCCTTCTCAAGTTCTGCACGCCTGGCTTCTAGTTGAGACAATTCTAGGTCAATACTAAGGGAGGAGTTCTTCAAGTGATCAATCGACTATGTCAGTTCTTTAGCCTCTTGTCTGTTGGAGTTCCCCTTGGCCAACAAAGTTTCATGATCGAACAGATTCCTCTGAGCCTGTTTCACCCTCAGGACCTGATCTTCAAAAATGGATAGAGGGGATAAAACTTTGGAGAGAGCCGGAGATGGATTACCCTTAATGACCAAGAAGGCTCTATGCATTGAATCAATGTCTTGGACCAAATCGGCTATATTCTTCTCAAACATTGGCAGAACATCTCTTAGCTAATTTTTGGTCTCTTCTGACAAAACTTCCTTGGAAGAAGTAGATGACGATCTGATTTTATCCTCATCAAAATACTCCTCAAGATTGAAAGAGTAACTCAGGGCTGGAAGATTGAGTGCCTGTGTATAAGGAAATCTTGATTAGAAGGTTTAAATCAGTTTATAACAAATGGATGGCAAAGAGGATACATTACCTTCTCTGCAGTAGCCTCTATCTAAAAAGAAGGAACAGCTGTTGGTGCACTAATAGCATCTGGTTGAATTGGCTCTAAGCTTTCAACATTGGCATTTATAGTATCAAGGAAATTTTTAGTTCATAATTATTACAGAAGAATAAAGGGACATATAACTTCCTTATCATCAGTTGTATGCTGAGCTAGGGAATCAACAATCTGAGTATCAACGGCAACAGGATCACCTTCGACGCCAATAGGATCATTAAGAGGACTGTTAGGCTCCTGCTCTTGCATGGGTGTTTCCTCAGAAGTATCTGGCATGGTAAGAGTCCAGGTGAAGGATGGAAACTGAGTAAATCAAAAAGTCAAAGAAAATACTCTGACAAGCATCAAGGATAAAACTCATATTTTCTGCTGTTATGGAAGCATCGGTTATTTCAACCAAAATCGGCTCCTTTTGAGGATCAACCGATGGGGGTTCAGTTGGTGCTGAGTCAAACGCCTGGGATAGCAGTCCCGCACCTAGAACAGGTTAGGACGCAATGCTCGATAACTGTGAAGGAACAAGATCAGCAGTTGAACAACATTGTGAGAAGGAAATGAATTGTTTACTTGAGTAGCTGACGCTCTTGTTCTGTGGAGCCTCTTCCTAGTAGTGGTTTTCTAGGTTGTCCCTTGAGCCCCCTTGCACTTTGAAGAATGATATGTTACAATAGTGGAGGCGGCATGAGTTTTCATCAATTTCTCCAGTGAAGACGCAGCCGATTCCATTCTTGAAACAGGGCATGGTGGCCGGTAATCTATAGGACGCCCCTTCCTATCCAAGCTCAGAGGATCAAATTCAGCATCCTAAAAAGGTTGATTAGAACAGTTTGCAGAGGAATTCGTCAAGCAGTTTTCTTGAAAAGAAATGGCAAGTTACCTCTCTGTCAGAAGCAAATTCCCCATCCAGAGCTATACACAAAGGGTGAACCAACCCACAGAAAAGATGAGAGTGCCATTCTTGCCACTAGGAGTCAAAGAGAGAGGAAAAGAGGCTGACTCTGACCCAGTCATGCAAGTAGAGGGAAGGAAAATCTACCCTAGCTGGAAAACTCTAGAGACTTCTAGTACTTCACTAATATCCTCTCTTGGCCTCAGTATATCCTTGAAGAAAAGTTGAGGGGGCAATTGGCCAAAACCAAACTGATGAGCTACAAAAGAGGGGTTGTAGAATTCATAGGTTGGAAGGTTGCCTAGGAGGAAGGAACCTATGGCCATTTTGCCACGGCCATGACAAAATTCGGCTGGAAGGACGCAGGGCTTGATAAAGGAATTGAAGATTGTAGCCGTCGTCTCATCCGAGCAGCCTGATTCAAATCGAAATTTGAATGGGAAGATCAACTTATTATCTTCATCCTCGTCATATGGCAGCCAAGTTAGGATGTCTGCATCAAACCCTCTATAAAACTTTTTGAAGAGATGGCCAATGTCAATATCGATTGTTATGGCCGATGCAGCCTCACCATAGCTTGTACACTGACGGGTTCTTCCTTCTTTGCCTCTATATTCCTTGTCAAAGTTAGAGGAAGGGAAACTCAGGTTTCTGAGATCAAACCTTATAATCTTGTGCATGTACAGGTTAAGCCATAGTTGTATCAACCAGCAGGGGCCACTGATAGCATGCACTGGTTCATTCTTCAGTAATTGGGCAGCTACCTGGTACATCAGATGATAAGCAGCTCCTAACAGATACTTTTCAGGAGGGATATCCATGCCTACTGCTAGATGCTCGGCCATGAGTTTCTGATTGTAAGTCGGGCCACAAGATGACCCACAGAAGATGAATCTCTCAAGCCACATGTTCAGAAAGGCCACATATTCCCTTTCACTAACATTTGATTCGTCTCTAATATGGTTCAGAATGTAACTGGCCCATCCTGTGCAGTCTGATATATTGGCTAATTTCTTGGATCCGGCACTTAGCTATTCATAAGGCTGCATTGATCCAGTAATTCTAAGACTGGTCAACATATAAACATCGGCCAGAGTGATCGTTATTGGACCGTGACCAAATACAAAGGCATTAAGGGCATTGGACCAAAAATAAGATGCGAAAATCAAGAGTGAATCATTTCTATCCATCCCGGACAACGAGAGTGTCAAGCATTGATTCAAATCATAAAGCTCTCAATCTCCACCCTTTTTCTCAGACACCCTATGGAACCAATTTCTCCATCCCTTAGGCATTTTGGGCCAATTTCTGAAGGGAGTTTTGGTATTCCAAGAGGACAAATCCACTGTAGACTGTTTGAAGGGGATTTGGTTGGTTTCTTGATGGATGAAATCAGATGGATCAGGATCACCCATAGGCCCAAGAAAATAAGTATTCGAAGCAACAGTTGATGGAATCAGGATTTCGTTCCTCATTTCCTAGAAATCGGATAAAATGAATTTAAGGACAAAGGAAATACAGGGTAGCGACTGCCATTTCAAGAATGGGAATTTGAAAGCATACCTTGGGGACGTGGTCGCTGGTCACCATTAAAGCCGAAGTAGACTTGAACCTGACGAAGAACACTTGAATAACGGCTTGATAAGACAGAGGATTTGCTAAGTTTTGAGGCCTTGGTGATGACGGCATCGGATATTAAGATTTGCTCTAGGAAAAGGGGAAAAGCAAACGAGCCGAGTGAGTTGGAAGAGGTACTGTTGGGATATTATATAAAACTCAAGCCGGGAAGTCAGGAATCGTGCGTATATCTCAGAATAGAACGGTTGTGGTATGGTAAACAGATAAATAGGAATTTTGGAATAAAATCACTTTTATCCCAAAATTGGGGGGCATGTGTTTACACCAAAATTTGGGAGAAGAACGCGAGAATTCGAAGGCTTACAAGATTGTGCCAATCAAGGAATCGATTGCATAAGGGTCGATATCAGCTGATTCAGATACGACTCAGAATCGGATCTCTTTGAATGACGTCAGCAGATAGCGATGATAAGCTACGGTTGGTGCTAGGAAACTACATATCGGACTCTACAAAAAGGGAAAGATTAGGGTTCGAGTTATCTTAAATTAGAAATGTTTTCTTCTATGCCGAAGATTGTAATGAGTCGTGCTTGAGTATGATTCATGTTTAGGCTCCGGGTATAAATATCGGACCCTGGTTATTGTAAGAGGACACACAATCAATCAAATACAAGTTACTTATTTTTTTCGGCTCCGACCACCCCTTAGGAGTAGGAGTAGAGTAGATCTCTGTGAGTTCTTCAGCAAGCAGGGTTGCATTGGTTCGGCCGACCTCCGGCTTGTCTGTAAGTACCATCATGGCTTATACTTCTATCCGTACTACTGCATCGATCCGGTCGACCTCCACTGCGACTCTGGTATAAGCTAGTTATCGACTCTTGTTTAGTTCAAGTACGGCTGCATCGATCCGGTCGACCTTCGCTGCTCAAACTAGATTAAGGTCAAGTTGTCGGCTCTATCTAAGGGTGGCGTCCTTCGGATAGATTCATTAAGTTACTGATATTGCTTATTACTTTCATTATTTATTTAATTACAACAATATCACTTTGCCTGATTGGGATTGATCTAGATTGGCCTTATATCCTATTTAACCCATCGTTTATTAATCTAAACTGATCTAATCTGCACTTTAAACGATAAGTTATGTTTTATCGGCTGTTTTATGTCAATCTTGATCGTGCATAGTGTGTGGTTAAGGCATGTTTGGTCTTGAATAGATCTATTGGCTAATGAGAACTGTTCCATGGCCCGTTATCACGGCCTATGTGATTCTGCCTCACACCCCACTGTTAGCACCATGGAGTGGGGATCGTTACTTGGTAGATCTGTTCCTGATAGGGCATGACCTTAACTATGCACTATGCCTGAATTGGCTGTTTTAGCCGATATCGTGTGCTTTCACATATGCAGTTCACGTCATGAGACCGTTGAAGTAAAGATAGGTTGAAAGATGTGTTTGCCCCATGATCTTATTATTGTATTACAGCCTGCATGATTCTGCCTCATGCCCCACTGATATTAGTAATAAGTTAGGGTCATCAAATTTATCGCTGTTTCTACGGCCTGCATGATTCTGCCTCATGCCCCACTAGTCATAACGATAGATGAGATCTAATATGTTCATTAGATTTATCTCTATTAAATGGTTAAATGATGATGAGCTGCTTCTTTTATATAAAAAGGGATTTGGTTACTTACAGTCATTGGCTTGGCATAAACTGATTATTGTTGACATCCTATTGCCATTGATTAATATTTGTCTAAATAACGATATTCATCCTGAATGATAACCGATTTTCCTTCCACAACCCCATGAGCTTTAACTGATTTATTCTTATGAGTATGCTCCTTCCACATCGGCTCTTAGAGCCGCACATTCAGGACTGTCTAGCAACACCGGCATGTTTCACCTTAAATTACTGATTAGCTTTCTCTCCTTGTCAACTGCAGGGTCAAATTGACTGGCATATCTCAAGAGGAGTGTGCAGGATCGATAATCCCCGCGTTTAAGCTAGGTGGATCTCTAGCTCCATCGAGCGGATCCTTCCGGCTTGCTCGTGTGCCCCGCACGAAACGAAATTTCATTCTGACAGTTAGGTTCTTCGTTTCAAGTTATCTTCCCATTAGTTCTTTAGACATGTGGATGCTCGTTATCTAGGTAGTGTCGTAGCTATCACCCCTTTTTCATCGGTGAGCATACGAGTGTTGAAGGGCGCTATCCTAGATCAGCGTCCAAGTTTTGATAATCTCATGGTTGTCGTCTCCAATTAAGTTCTCTCTTTGGAGCCTAAGCCTATACACATGGTTGCTAGCCCTTGAATGTTGCGCTATGATGACCTATATCCATGCCTTTGCTTGACTTTAAGCCCAAGCTTAGTTCCCTTGAATGCTTGCATGTATCGTGGTTGTCTCGCTCATATGTGGGAGGACCCTGCTTAAAAATCCTTGTCGGACCACATTGCTCCTTCTCCTAAGATGATCTGGTGCAACGCTAATCGCTATCTACCTTGGCTTTGAAACCTTTTCCTCGTAGATCATGTCGTTGCTTTATCAACTAAATCCCTAGTCAGTGCATTGGCCCTGTCCCTCGAATCTCGTTTGTGTTGTCTCCAACTCTTTCAAGTCTCTAGATGTTTATCTGTCTTGATCTCATGTTGCTGCTCGGTAGGACCAAATCTCATGTTAATCTTTACCTAGTAATCACCTTGGTGGACACAAGGCGTATATGGAAATTAAGCAAGAGTCTCATGCTTCGTTGTCTTCGTTAGCTAATCTATGTTTCTCTTGTGCGATGTCTTTACCTTGGACCACCCCTTGTTGACTCCTAACCTTGTGACTACCTTTGCTTGCTATCCCTCATTCGCATAGTGCTTGCTCCTATGCAACCCAATTTGTGCCACATGAGATTTCTTGTAGGTTGTATGTTTAGTAATGGTGTCTTGGTTAATGACTAACGGTGCCACAGCGGAACCGAGGGCCTCCTTGTGGCTGGCCGGCACAAGGTTGTGCTGCTAGGTGCGCGCTGGTATCAAGGTTTCTAGTCATGATCCATTATGGAACTACAACGATGAGTTATCTTCTCTAGAGCTTTTCCTTGGTTATCTTTCCTTATCTCGTTAGTAGATCTGTATGTCAGACCTGATGTAGTAGGAGAGCTTCCTTCTGAAGACATCTAGAGGATAACCTTGAAGAACAGGTCCCTAACATAAACATTAACAAACTATAAGAGGTGGTAGACAAGTGACTCTACTTGACTATCCCTATAATGACATCGGTCATCTAGTGAGCAACTTATGTCATCCCCGTTGGATTAGAGCGGTACACAATACTTAAAGTTGGACAAGTTATCAGTCGGATGATAAATGGACCGAGATACTATGCCCAGTAATAGGTTGCCTGGTGCTCATGGGCTTTCTATCGAAGTCTTGATCCTTATGTGCAAAGTGATCCTGCAGTCAAAAACAGACCTTCTTCGGTGACCCCTTTTCTGCTGACTTCCATGGTGACTATCTGTTTGCACATCAAATACAATTATTGCTGTCAAAAAGGAAGTTTTGGAGCTTTTAAATGTTGAGAGACAACTAATTAGTTATCAATAGGAAAGTTAAGTTACATCTAGATAATAACTCTTTGGTAGCTCCAAAGGCTATGTCTCACAGAACAATGTTAGACGAAGAAATAGCAAAGCCAGCCAGCAATGCAAGTACTGGTTTCTTCTCCAGACCCCGTGTTGTCAAGTCAATTCCATCTTGAACAACCACACAGATAGTACAATATGCTGTATCAGCTAAGTAAAGAGATAGAGAAAGCACGTCCCTAGTTTCGGTCAGCATCATTATGTATATGGTGCTATCAAAGGATTTGTTCAGGACACTATTGGATAAGGCAAAGAAGGGTAATTAGAAATGGTCCCTTATCTTATAGGACTACCCCTCCATGTGAAGTATGCATTGTGCCCGGCAAAAACAGCCCACCAGTCTAATGCTTGTGCATTGTTGAGCTGGTGCCTAAATCAACAGTTGAAGTTGTTCCCTC
The DNA here is from genome assembly GCA_904845875.1 of Miscanthus lutarioriparius. Taxonomy (NCBI): domain Eukaryota; kingdom Viridiplantae; phylum Streptophyta; class Magnoliopsida; order Poales; family Poaceae; genus Miscanthus; species Miscanthus lutarioriparius. Next base: position 59,027,449 of record CAJGYO010000011.1, on the reverse strand, counting down.
GGAAGCATATGAGGAAAACCCTAGTCTCCATCCTCAGTGAGAAAGCTACTGCTACTTTTTTACGAAGAGTTAGAGAGTGCAAAACACACTTCCCAATGTGTAAATCAAAGGAAAAGACGAGCGGGAAATCTATCGAGATTTTATGGCACTAAACTAGTTATCTTTAAGCCAGTGATTAGTGGCTCAAACATGATTGAATTCACAACAAATTTGGTCATCTCATTCCTCGCTTAAGGTACTTCGATGTTTTAAGTTGGTTTGAGAATTGGTTGAGTAAAGCATCGGATTTGAGAGATGTTTTGATAGTTCGGTCACAAAATTTCAGAACAAAGCAGTTTTGGTAGATAATTTGTTTGGATAGATAAACTATGTCCATTGGAGCTGAATTTTGGTCAGTAGTTAAAGTACTCTTGGATCTAAATGCCTACCAAAATTTGTACACAATAGAGTAGTAGTTTGTGAGATATGAACTAAAAACCAAAGTGTATAGAATCTATGATTTCTCTGCTGACTACTATCATCCCTCATATTAGAAGGTTGTGTTTGTAGTTCAGGTCATGTTGGTAATGCGATGATTGTTAATCCTTTAGATACCCTAGAAAAGACTCCTTGCACCCTTTATGCCTTGCTTTTGCCCTCTCATATCAATAATGCTTGAGCAGTCAAGGTATTCTACAAGTCAATTTGTGCTATTATGAGTCAAAAACAATTTGAAAAGTGCCAAACAACAGATTTCAGATTATGATTTTGAGTTGTTGATTGACATTAAAAATAAGCCTCAATGTCAAAAGTAATCCAAAAAAGCTAGTTTTGTTACAGTGCATGTCAACTCAACTTACTATGCAACTGCACCATAAAGGCAAATTGTGCTCAACCTGCTTAGTAGTATACTATTTTTGCAATTGGTGTATACTTGCAACTTTTGTTGTCCTCCAGACCTCGCTATCCTCCTTCTTTAGCAAGGATTTCCAAGATGAACTTGTCCTTTGGTACCTTCCATGTGTTTTTACCCAAGAGGTTGCATCAGATTCAACCCAGATAACTGTTGCCGCTTGGATACGAGGATTCCCTCAAATAATGATCGTCGAAAACGCTGAGTCAACAGAGTCAGCTATCACATTCACCATTCACTCAACGGACTCAGATAATAAAGTGTTATCATTAGAGAAGGAGAACTGCACACATGGAACATTATGTAGTTTTTCATCGATTGGCATCTGAGTGATTGAACAATTATGACCGGCATAGACATTGTCTGTTGGTTAGTCGGTTTCTTACAGCCTCAAAGGATGCTTACCCCATCTATGATCTCACTCCTCATGGAAAGTTGTACTCAAGCTACTTTGGTAGAGGACTGCTTTTCGAACTTTGTGAAAGAACACGGAACCATTGTAATGAGTAGCTTTCAGAAGCTTGTAGTCTAGTGCAAAGTTCACATGGTCCACGCTATATTCACTAGAGAAATAGATATTATGGGTAGTTAGTTTATGCTCCATAGTACTCTTCGTATCCCGAGAACGAAGTGTTGTGCTGTCTTGGATTCCTCCCAAAGTAACAATGCTTCATGGAAGTCAATGAAAGAAATTCTTCAGACAAAATTTACTACGAAGAGCAAATATCAGAAAGCTATCTTAATGAAATTAGCCTCTCTGATACTCCGAAGTTAAGTAGCCTAATGCTATCACTGATGTTGGAAAATGGATGACATGCTTCTCTTCCCTTAAAAGTCTTTCGCACCGAATCTCAGGGCGAGATTCCCATAAGGGGGAGGGCAGTAACACCCCGGGTGTTAGTCACAAGTTAAGCACTGGATTTGGACTTAAGTAAACTATGTCAAGCAATGATCATGATCTCTAGTTCATAATCTGGAAGTAATAATGAAGGTGTTGATGTCCAATCTATAAAATTGAGTCCCAACTTGAACTTGGACAACACACCTTTGTTTACATTTGGACCCTAGTTAAGGTTAGGAATGAGTAATGTTAAACATGCTTGTTTCATGTACATTACATCAACATGCATTCATCTTGACCAGTGGAAAAGTTTCATGAAGTTTGGAATCAAGAAGTCACATGAAATGATAAGTTATAATCTTTCTTGAATTGCTTCATCAGGTGAATGGGAACATGGGATGTCGACCAAACATTGCTACCTTACCCAAATGACTCTAATTGAGCTCTACAACAAAAGTCATGAAGGGTTCGTATTGAGCAACTGTCAAGAAAATGCCTCAATCGGTCTAAAACTCCAATTTAAGGTTTATCATGATGCTACTCTGACCATGGTCAAATAACAATGTGGAAACAAGTTATGAAGTTTGACCTTAAATAAAAGTTGAAGTTTGAGTGGAGTACAACAAACTTTATTTTTGAACCAAGACCTATTTCAACTCCTAAGTGGCTCAAACAGTGGTCTCAAGTTTGAATCAGTTGTTGTTTTTAGCCCCGAAAAATATTGTAAGTCTGAGATTAGTGGCAAGGATAGTTGGCATGTCGCGTTCTCATGTTTTCACTAAGCAACTTGACTTGATCTCAAAATAAAAGTTGGAGTTTACATCTTGGAGAAGGACAAACAAAAAGTTGGATCAAATTTGTCCATGTTTTGACCAAGTAATTCGAGCCAAGCAGAGCAAGGCTTAACCTTCGTTAAGTCGCTGACACCGTCAACTTCAGCCTTAATTAGCCGCTAATGGATAGCTCTAATGGCTAGGCTTCCTTAACGACTTTTGTAGATCATCAGGTGGGCTTCAACTTTGCTTTTGGGCCCAAGGTACAAATCGGCCCGTAGCTAGCCCAAAATTAGCTCCAACCTTGCCCTGACCATTGCTCACCACGTGTTCGATGAATTGACGACGTGGCCGCCATGCACAACGTTGTGTGCCCCACCTTGCTGCCACGCATCCCTGTGCCCCTACATCGATGGGGAGAGCCCGGGCACATTCCCCTCCACTCACGCTCACCCTCTGCTCTCTCTCTCTCTCTCTCTCTCTCTCCCTCTGTTCCCTCTCCCTCGCTCTCTAGCGCTCGCACGCGCTGGGCGCGACTGTGTCCGCCATGGACGGGCAGATAGAGCTCCTCCCTACCATTGTTCCTTGACCTTTGCCTTCCTCCGCCTAAGCAGACAGTGCTACCGCATTGTCGTGCCTCCCAAACCCTTTTCCCAGCGTCGCTGCGGCTCCAGCGCTGAAGCTGTCGGGCCGCCCGCCTCCTGCCGCCATGGCACCGTAGCCAGGCCATTCCGGGCCTTCTCCGCCCTAGCTACATGCACCACCACCTCCGCCTCATTCTCCTCTCCGACCGGTGCTCCTCGGCCGAGCAGGAGACCGCAGAAGCAGCCTAGCCATCGGAGCCGCTGCCGTCGCCACCGCCGGTGCACGTGGCCCGGCCTCTGCGAGCCATGTCTCGGCCGTCCTCGGCCACCCACGGGTGCGCGTAGGCCCCCTGGCACTCCAACGCGTGTCGAACCTTCCTCCATCGCCGGCTAGCCAGGGCGCTGGAGGCAGCAGGCTTCCATGGCTAGCAAGCCATGGGCCACCTTGGGCCATGCTGCGAGTGCGTGCGAGCGTGCCTCATAGCCGCGCAGCCTGGCCGGCCCTTCTCCACCGCCGCCGGTCCTCCTCCAGCTGGCCCCAAATTCGAAAAAGGGAAGGTGTTTTCTGTAGAGTTGTGACTCGTGTGAATAGTGGCTAGAAGGACTGTTTCAATGGAACCTGTTTTCATGAAAGTTCGGGGTCCTTGGTGCAAATCTGTTTTTCTTTTTGGCTAAAATTTTGGAAAATCATAATAAATTGTAGAAACATCGTAAAATAGAAAATGAGGACTTTTTAGAATCCTTGTGAGTATATCTACACAGTAGAGTCATAATATGATATGTGTTAGTAGAAAGTTTCTGATGTTTTTATTTATTCTTATAAAGTGCTTTTAGAAATCATTTTAAGTTGTCGGATTGATATCTTGAGTTATAGAAGTCCAAAAATGGTAATTCCAATTGTGTTAATCTTGTGATGACATGATATAGCTAATAAAATTATTAAAGATGCTAGTTGTGTACTATTTTTATAATGTTTTGATTTAATATTTTTAAATAGGCAATTTTAGCTTGTTTTGCTTGTTATCCTCATATCTAAAGTTGTGCTGGTCCAATTGCTGTGAAATTTTTATGGTAGCCTAGTGATGCTATATGTGTGCTGTGGTAAAAATTTCATGTTCATTAGATGTAGTATGGTTGAGTTATTGATTTAACTTGATTGATGCTTGATAAATGGTTTCAAATAAGTTATAATTTTTATGTAGGTGTAAAAATGGAACATGTGGTTTCACTACCTTTGTATGATGTTGTGCTACCATAATAACATATAATATGGCTATGTGTTTATAGAAAGTGGTGTGTTTTAGATTTATCTTGTTCTCACATGTTTATTAATAATTAAGATTTGTCTTTTTCATAGCAATAAAATTATAAAACCTGCGCAAGTAAGATTTGTACAGTAATCATGTTTTGTCATCATCTATCTCACATAGAAATTTGAGATCCAAATGAGATGGCTGCAACGTCACCTATAATTAATATATAGGTTTTTATATATATAAAAGCTAATGAAAGTTTGTTAGTAGATGCTTGTGTTTATGCCATGTAATACTTCTAATAATTGGTGCTAGGCAGTGTGATTGCTTGGTTATAGTTAGGAATTGCATGGAGCTGCATATATAGCAACAAAATGTTAGTTGTTAACAACATAAATGATAAATGCTTATAGTTGTATCTCTGCTGTTATGGCTGCATGTATAGTTTCTGTGGTGGTGATATTTTTGTGATGCAAATGATGTTTTTTGTAGATATGTTGAATTCAAAAGTTGTAGATAATTTCCTTATATTGCTTGTCCTAAAATTTCATTATTTTATGCATGTTGGTTTAGGCGTTATAGATTTTACAAGTTTGCTATCAGCTTTTGCATGTGCTCTGAACAGATCTGAATGATTGCTTTGGTTTACTTATTTAAACATGGAATCATGTATTGGTGATAATAGGAGAGTTGTAGTCCTTTTTCCAAAATGTTAGAGAACACCCTTTTTGGTGGTCTAGAACTCCAGTTATAGATGTTCAAAGCGGAATGACAGATTTCTGTCCAACTATGGACAGAGATGCCTTCTTAGTGTCATTTGACCTTGTTAGCTATAGAATCGTCTTAAAATTATAATGAGAAAGTTATTGATAACTTAATAAGATTTCCATAGAATTGAGAATCAAGTTTGCTGAATGTCTAGAACCCCAGTTATGCATTTCTGAAGTTAATATCAGTTTTCTATCCTTAGTTGTATAAGTTCTGCTTCATGATGTATTTTGACCTTGTTATTTGTTGAATCAGCTTTTGGTGTTAATAACAAAGTTTTAGATAATTTTATTATCTTTCTAGAAAGTCTTAAATCACACTTTTTGCATGCCTATAACTCAGGGTATGATTAAAACTAGTGACTGTGGTGCTGCTGTTCAGAATTTATTTTTATACCTAAAATTGTTTCTTCACCTTGCTTTGTTTGTGTGTTGCTAAGTGTGGCTCATGCCTTTGATGGTATTAAGTTAATATAGCTAAAACCTTGTGAAACTTGTGTCATGCTTGGTGCTACCTTCCTTGCTATCCTAGCATGATAGGTTGTGGGATGTTTAATTAAGTATGGTGGAGTGCTTATATATGTTCGGTGTAACCTTGTGCTCATCTTGAATACTTTTATGTGAGGCATCTCATATTGCCATTCTTCGCATTCATACACTTGCATTGTTGCATCTCATCTAGGTATGCTAGCACCATGTGAAGGATGTGATGATGGAGTCGAACCAGAAGACGGTGTTGGTGGACCTATCCCAAAGATGGAAGGACCCCTGGAGTACATGCCTGATCAGGAGATGTTAGCCAAGCGAGTGTCGTCTAACAAACACTAACCTAGTGTTGGATCCTAGACAAGTTCCAGAGCATTCTAAGCCTCCTATATTTTTACAAATATCACTTGAGTCCTTTATGTTTGATGCATTAGGTTATAAGAGTTGATTGGAACCACTTGATGCATAGAACTACCTTGTCTAGAAATATACCTTGAACCCTATATAGGTCCAGGATCGAATGTATGCTTAGCAATGCTTAGACTGGTAGAAGTCAGGTGATTTTCTATCACCTGCGAGATATAGGTGGATACCAAAGCACGGTTGGCTATATTTGCTATCGTGGAAATAACCATGTGTTGATAAATAAAAGGAGACCGGGCGAGATTATGATAGAGAAGCAACAAAGCATGGAGATCTTGGTGCCTATTTATCCTCGTCTGTGTCGGTTAAGGACCGATTCATTATACGCCCTCATGTCATGTTGAATGCATGCCTAGCACTTAGTTGGCCGGATAAGTCGTTCCGACCGCGAAGCCAAGTAGCTCCACTTAGGTCGAGACCCGGTAAGTGAAAGTGTGCACACTGGAGCAAATAAGGATGTGTGGGGAGCTAGTGGTGTGAGTCCAAGGGTAGGCCAGGCCTAAACTTCCTGGCCAACTGGTAGTATCCCTGAGGGTGCGGTGCTGCTCGGACCCATGACTGTACCTGAGTTGTACCAAAGGTGACCTAAGACTACCTTGGTGCAGGTATGTCTGGGTTTGTGTTAGGAATAACTCCCCAGCTGGTTGGAATCGATTCGAGTCGCCGTCTCTCCTAGATAGTGAGAACTTGACTGAGCAACGACAATGTTGCATTAATTGATGGAATTTGATGGTTATGATGAATATGGAAATGTTACACCGGCTATGGTTACTATTGCATGTTACTAAATGTTATTTCACATGTGTGGCACAGGTTAGTTGCTAATCTAGAGATAAATAGCTATAATTAACTTGGTTAATAAATTATAAAATGTATAGCTCAACTAGTGGCTTTTATGCAAAATTTTGTCAAGCTAACTCCACCTATAAAGTCTTGCATGATCCTAGGAGTCACTTTATTTCTAGTTTATCATGGGTAAGTCTAGCTAAGTACATTCGAGTACTCAGGGTTTATCCCACCATGTTGTAGGTGAAGTTCTCGGCCTGCTGAAGATGGTGGCTAACCGTCGGTGGGCTCGGTGACTCTATATTCATTTCTCATCTATATGCTTTTATCAGAGGATGTCACTTATGCTAGCAATGTATTTGGAACTTATATTAATGTAATTATTTGAAAGCTATGTTGTTTTCCATTAACCGGTTTTGAAACCCAAACTTGTACTATTATTTGTGAACCCATTTATAATATTATTTCCACTGCAACTCTGTGTATGTGATGTGTATTTACTTAATCACGCGATCTTGGTTGTGATGTTGATTTATCGAGGTCCTTCGTGACACTCGACGGACTACCGGGTTTATATAAGTGAAAGTATGTGCGCATCAATGTGCTAAATGGGGACAACCATACTTGATCTTGTATAAATTGGGCGGTTCTGTCACAATACCAGTCTCTAGATGGCAGATCCAGAATTCTGAGCAATAGCCCACACTCTACTTGAACCTTGCTAGCTAGCCTACACTAGAACTTGAAGAATTGGAGCTGTATTCTCTTCTCTGTAGAAACCCTAATTTCTAGTCTGATCTTGACTTATGATAGCATGCTCTGGTGGGGGTCAGGGGCTAGTTATATAGGCCGGAACGTCTATCCTGAGCCCTCGGATCAAACCGACTTGAAAGAACGGTGAGATGCAATCTTGGAGGCGGTGGAGGAACCGACGTCGAAACAGAGGATGACATGTGGGCCCAGGGGGCCGGGCGACCTGCAGGTGGGGCCAGCCTCCTGCCATCTGCTCGTTCACGTGGCTTTCGGTGTCATCTGGAACCTTCTAGAGCTGTTTTGGCGGTGGATAAGCGTGATTTAATTTGTCATTTTGATCCTCCTTGCCTAGTTTTATGGAATAACCCTGCTGAAAACATAGATTCACCAAAACTCATGAAAATTGTCAGTTTAAACCCCAAAGTCTATGTTGGTGATCCTTTTCATGCATTTATTCATGTTATGTTGCTGGTTTATGATGGATGATAACTACCATCAACACTCATCTTGTGTTGGTTGTGCAACACCCGGTTGCGGGTTAGGCGTGTGATGCCTATTAGCGCATGAACCTCCAAGTGAGTGAATCACCACAACAGGGACTAGCTTGCCGGCAAGCAAGAGAACCTCGGATGAAAAATTGATTGTGTCATCATTGTCTCCTTGGTATTCTTTTGTATTCATTGATTGATCACTTGCCACAGAGGTATATCACCTCTACCTCTCTTGCATTACTTTGTGTATTTACCTTGTGCAGTGCTTGTGGTAATTGTATCTAGTGTAGCTCTTTAGTTGTAGTTCTCTTGCTAGCTTGATCACCTAGGTGTAAATTAGTGGCATAGCTCTTTTGTGATATACTAGAGATCATAGAGATTAGAATTGGGTATGTGGCTTGCAACACAAGTGTAGTGCTAGCGCAAAATTCGCTTCGCCATCTTATCTACTAATCACTTGTCTTAGTGTTGTTGTAGAATTTTTAATAGGCCATTCACCCCCTCTAGCCATTAGGACCTTTCACCGGTCAATGTCCCAGACATTCCTGACCGACTCCAACCCCTTGCCAGTTTCACGGATAAACTGGTCGCAATTAGTTACTTGGCTTGTCGACCCCATCCGCGACATGTGGTCTATACGGGTGGTTACTCGGACTCACGTATCCCAATAAACGGTCCTTAGTTACTCCACGAGCTATGTCATTTGAGATCCCACCCACACTCACAATGACCTATCCCTCGCATGAGCAAAGTTACCATAGTGGTATTCAAGTTTATGACCTTTGGTGTTATTGTGCCTTAGCAAGATTAGTGAAATAAGTGAAGTTGTACCCTCATTGCTTTTAGTGATTAATTATCCTGTTGTAGCATTCTACACTCGCGAGAATGAGTTCCCTTCTCATACTCGACTTCTACCGTTGCTAGGTAACTAAGCAATAAGCAATTAAGCATTTCCATTCCCATTGTTTAGGTGAGAGGCTTCTACTAGATTAATGAGTGACTCTAAGTGTAGAGTGAACAAGATTAATAACCCAAACTTTATGTAATGCATACCTCATAATGAAACTAGATAAGTATCCAAAATTGGTTTTATAGTAGTGGGGTGCTAGCCTGATCTTGCCGATGACTCCGAGATTGTAGACACAACTCACATGCATTCCTTACGCAACTCGGGTCTTGAAAGAGAATAATGGTCGAGGTTGAAGGTAACCGAGGGAGGCTTAGGAACAAGACTCGGCTTGGGACTTAAGGTAGAGGCTTCTACCTATGGCTCTCCTATTGCCTTACTTGTAACTATGCTTAGTCTAGTATAGTTGACCTCTGGGTAAGTTCACTTGGTAACTTCATCCTTACTGTTAACTTGACGGACATTCTGACCTAGGTGGCAGACACTCCGTTCGGTTAGGGTTTTGAGGTGACTTGGCTCTGGTTGGACTCTGCTTGGGTTGATGGATACTCCGTTGGAAGTGACGGACACTCCGATAGGAACTAGGTGGCCTCAGGTTGCTGGGTTACTATCCACTATAAATCATCGGATGCTCTCCCGTAAGTGACGGACGCTCTGGTGTAGGCTTGGTATTCTTGGGTGCACTGGCTATAAGTCCTTATAATTCAATGGACACTCCATGGGATATCGTGGACACTCTGATAGTCCATGTCAACAGGAGATAAGGTTCCGGTGGCTAGTTTTCCTGGGTTGTCGGGCACTCCGTTGATTCGACGGACACTCCGTCAAGCTGTCGACAGACCCCAAGCTCTTAGGTGATCTTGGGTTCCAAACTTAGATGTGCCCAGCTATGATCTATGCATGTGCAAGATATTTCTAGGATGGCTTAGGTGACTCACTAGGCTCAAGGTAGCTAGGTTTTAAGCCCGTTTTACTAAGTGTGGCTATAGGCTAGGATCATACTTACAGATACAAGAACTTGAGGATGAACCATGAGATGAAGATAATAACCTTAGCTCTGAGATTTGAGAGCTTCCATAGCGAAAAGATTGAAGATCCAAACCTTCTCTACTCTTGCTTCTTATCCACGAATTGGATTGGCTCCATATGAGCTCTCTCTTGCCACATACCAAAAAGATGGTTCAAAGGATCCATGAACTCATTGGATGATTGAACTAGGTAAGAACTTCTTGAGCTTACTTACTCATGTTGTAACTACCACCAGCAAGGAGTCTTCCATCTTGCATCAACATCCATGGATTAGATCATTGGGTGAAGAATCCAAGAAAAGAGGATGGTTCTTCTTGAGCTCACCATGAAGAGGTTGAGGGTTGAAGGGTGTCCATGGGCTGCTGCTGGTGCTTCCCTTCTTCCTCTCCTCTATCTTCTTCAATCCTTCCTCCAATCTCTCCCCTCTCTAGCCTCTAGGGTTCTTGCTTGTTCTTGAGTGAGTTAGAGAGAGAGAGTGAATGTTGCAAATGAGAGGATGACTAAGAGAGAGTGGCTTCAGCTGAGAAATATCTCTTCCCACTCGTGCTGACATGTGGGTCCCACCCATTTAAGTGGCAAACAAATCATTTCCCACTTACTGCTGCAGCACTGCGATCTGTCGGATAGTCCGTGGTATTGTTGGACGGTCCGACAGTCTCTGTCTTTGCTGAATTGCATGGTCTCTGTCTCTGTCCTCCATTGCTCTGGGTGTGAGCCTGACCATGGTTATCCGAGGTTTGCATAGGGTGCTTGATGTCTTATCTCACATATTTCATTAGAAATCTTCGGAGTGACTTGGTAGGTGATTTTCCTTTGATAATCAAAATGACTGCCCAGTGTGTAACAGGTTTCGGGTCGTTACAAAATCTAAATCTCACTACGACACACCATGACGTGCCCACAAATGCTCCATCAAATCATCACGAAGTTGCTCATGAATTGTTCGGTCTTCACTCTTATTATGTATACTCAAGAAGTCACTCAAAACCATCTATAAGTGGCCATAGTTTCACATAGAAAATTATTTAGACAGCTTGCAGGTTAGGTACATATGAAATTTTATTCAGGCAACTTCGTACCTTGTGCTCAGGCGGCAGGGAGAAGGCTTTCGTTGGTGCCCGGCTGCCGGTGGGAGCTGCGGCCGTGTGTCGGTGGGAGCTGGGTCGTCGCCGGTGAAAGCTGGAGCCGGCGCAGATCGGGACAGCGGAGGGGCTAGCACCGGAAGGGCTGCCGTTCGCGCCGGAGGGAGCAGGGGCGCGGAGGGAGGCTCCCGGCTTGGAGGAGGACAACCGGCGCGGCCTTCTTTTTCGTGAAGACGACCGGGGAGGCGGCCCTCCAGATCCGGCGGAGGAGGGCATGGGCTGAGTCGGAGGAAGGGTGGCGCTGGTGGATGGGCATGGCGACCCTGCTCTAGCGGCGCGGGGGAAAGAGTCGAGCGAGCTCGCTCGGGTAGGGGAAACGACCGACCAGATTTTTAGACAGGTGTAGGTAGTGGGAGTGGAAATTTGTTGAGCCAACAAATTTAGATAGGCTGATAGGTAGCCTGTTGAGTGCATTTTTTTACTTCCACTACCCAAATATAGGATATGTAGTCTGTTTAGGTAGCCTGCTGGAGATGCTGTTATGAAAATTGATTGCACACGATAGAGGAAATTAGTAGAACTCATTCTAAGGTGCAAATAGATTGGACTAGTTTGTTATTATATATAAGTAGTAGTAGGTAGTAGAGGTTTTTGCCGGCCTGTAGAATACACTGCCCGCAGTGCTGCATAAAGCCATAAGCCACCACCGTGCACCCTCGCAGATGCTTGCCATAGAAAAGTTGTCCAAGCATGTCATGTTTACGCATCCTTCTCCTGGTACCGCTGTTCCTCTGCTCGGGAATCTCAGGCTCATTGGCGTCATCAGCTGGATGCAGCTGCGGTGACAGGACCCACGATTTCTCCTCCTTCAGCAGTGGCTCTGCTGATGAGTTGGTACTCATCAAGGACGCCGAGATCAGTAATGGTGTCCTCCATCTCACTGCAGACGACTCGAGGAATCGCAACAGGTCCGGTGCCGCGCTCCTGCCAGCTCCGGTCATCCTCTGGTGCCAAGACCCCGAGGACGTGAAGCAAAACGCATCCTTTAAAGCCTCCTTCACCATGGGCATCATGGAAAGGAGAGGAGATGGCGGCCTCGCGTTCGTCTTGGTTCCCTCCCTCAACAGCCCCCCACTTGACATCCTGGGCCTCGGCAACAACCCTTCTTCCAAGGCTACCTCTTCCTCCACTAGCAGCGGCTTCGTCACCTTCACGTTCGACACGGTGAAGCAGTCCTATGACCCTGACGGCAACCGCTCCATCATCAGCATCAACGCTGGTGTCTCCGTCTCCGACGACGTTGTTGCGCGTTCGTCTCTGAATATCACCGTCCCAACTAATCTGCAGGCCGCTACAAAAAACTTCACCGTGTGGATCGAGTATAACAATGGTGCCGGACGACATGACCGTGCCGTATCAATATATATGAATGTCCAAGGGCAGGCGAAACCGGACAAAGCCGCCATTGATGTGGCCCTCAACCTTAGTGACCACCTCCCGCAGAGAGCCTTTGTTGGTTTATTGGCTTGGACAGACGTGAGCTCCGAGCTCCAATCCGTCCTGAGCTGGAACCTGCAAGTTACTCTCCCTGGCGACGGCCCAAGCATGGATTGGAGGGTGATACTACCGGCAGTTTTGGGTGGGATTGCCTTCACTGGAATCATGAATCTTTTCGTTGCCGTCTTCTACTTCAACTCCAAGTACAATAAGCTCAAGATGGAGCTGGTCCTGTCGGAGACTCTGCGGCGGCTGCCCGGCATGCCGAGGGAGTTCAAGCACGCCACGATGAGGAAGGCCACCGACAACTTCCACGAGGCGAGGAAGCTGGGCAAAGGCGGGTTCGGAGCTGTGTACAAGGGCACACTGCGATCTGCAGGGAAGGACGGCATGGCAGCATGCGTGGACGTCGCGGTGAAGAAGTTCACCCGGAACGAGAACCGGTGCTACGACGACTTCCTCGCCGAGGTCGACATCATCAACCGACTCCGTCATCGGAACATCGTCCCGCTAGTTGGTATGTTCTTCATTCAACGATGAGAGAGTTTCAAATTTCTTGTCATGCATGTGTGCTGTGTGTCAGTCATTCAGTCAAAGTCCTTCATCTGGTGACATGCATGCATGAAGGAAAAAAGACTCACCATTGATGAGTACAGCTAATAGTAGGTAGATAGAGTCTGCAGGCACTATTGTCTTACATGCATAGAGACAGAAGTCACTTTTCACATTATCTTCAGTTATAAACTGCGAGAGAAAACCGAGAAATTTTTACGTATGGAGGAGAATTGGAGGTTTTACTGGTTCCTAACGAGGTCGCTGTCATCGCCAACCTGTTCTCCCTCTAAATAGAACGAGACAGGTTTTCGTCGCAGCAAATTAAACGGGACGAATAGTCGCATGAGTGGGACAGAAATATTAGGCCTACCAATGCTGACTTTTAATTCCTTGGTATCGAGGATACATAAAATTATCTAAAGTTTAAAATGTTGTGACATGCATGCATGGACCATGGAGAAATCACATTGCACTAGGAAATTATCTAATTGGGTAGCCCATGGAATTGTCTGTGATTAGCATAAAGATTAATCTAATTAAGTATATGCATGCACTGTGTTATCATGATTTTTATCGTAAATATATATTGCCTGATTATCGCTCTGTTACTGTTATGCATTCTACTTAAATGGACATTCATATCTAGGTCTACACAATAATGAAAGTCCCATTTGTTTGGGCTCTACTGTTGTTACTTTGCTCTATTTTATATACATATCACACGTACTCCATATGCTTCTGTTCCTACTTCCTCAACATCCCATCTACTATGTGGTTGCATTTTCCAATCCAATCTCCTTCCTAGTGTTACAACCTTGAGCAAGATGTTTCAAGTCTTGTACAACTTTGATCGTGTGAGTTGTTTGATATAAATAAAATCAATCACTTTGTGAAGTAGCGACATTTAGAATGGATTGTTTTTTAAGGTTCCTACTGCTTGCCAAGTTCTATTGACACTTGTATTGACTGACTTATTGCCAAACTCAAGTCGTTTGTCTCGGTCATATGGAATATAAATACAACTTTAGAACACAAGTTTCACTTTGCTACTTGAAGCTGAACTTATGGACTTCTTTGTTACCATCACAATTCACATCAAAAGGTTTGACGACTATCTAGGGATGACCAAGCCTAACATAGAAAACAATATGACAAGAAATAGTACCAAGGTACATGCATGTACGATATACTGTGATTGTAATTTTTTTGAGTGTCTCTGAAAATAGATTGACTGTCTCCAAAAACAGCCGTGTATTTTAGGAGGCATGGACATTTTTTTGTCCACCTCTGTGTATCAAATGGGTTGTTTCCTAAAACTATTTTTACAGTAGTGATAAAATAAGAGTACATATAGAGTTGATTAATCGCACCAAATTGTAGAGTCTAAGCTGCTGGTCAAATTAACTTTCGTGGAATTGGAAAGAGCAGTAGATTGCCATTTTCATTTTGTGCAAATGAAACATTAGCTCATTCAAGTTTCACACTCCTACAAATATATATTCTGGACTCATGCATGCTAGCAATTAATTAAGAGTTTGACCATGTATTTTAAAGTGTTTTTCCAGGTTGGTGCTACGAGAAGGGGGAGCTCCTACTTATCTACGAGTACATGCCTAACGGCAGCCTTGACCATCACTTGTTTCCTAAGGAACAAGCAGGACGCATCCTCGGATGGACTACCCGCTACGGCATCATTGTGGATGTAGCTGCGGGGCTCCACTACGTCCACCACGAGCATGAACACATGGTGCTCCACCGTGACATCAAAGCCAGCAACATCATGCTCGACTCAACCTTCCATGGCCGCCTCGGCGATTTCGGCCTCGCACGCATCGTGAGTCTCGACAAGAACTCCTACACTGACCTCGGGGTCGCCGGTACATGGGGTTTCATCGCGCCGGAGTACTCGTTGAGCCGAAAGTCAACCCGCAAGACAGACATCTATGCGTTCGGAATGCTGACCCTTGAGATGGTCACTGGGAGGCGAGCTCTCAGCGCCTTCCAAGACACGTTTCAGCTGCTCACTGACTGGGTCTGGAGGCTTCACCGGGAAGGAAGACTGCTAGAAGCAGTCGACAAAAATGTCATCTCCACGGAAGGGTATGATGCGGATGGCGTCACCCGGTTGCTGATCTTAGGGTTAGCATGCACCAACCCCAACCCGTTGGATCGTCCTAGCATGACCGAGGTGATGCAGGTCGTCGCCAAGTCGGTGCCAGCGCCCAACGTGCCACTTGAAAAGCCAACGTTTGTGTGGCCACCGGAAGAAGGGATCCTTCACAGCAGCTTCGATGACATCACAGAGATGAGTGATCTGCATGAGAGTCATTTGGAGGAGACATCAAGCAGTGATGCGCTGGCTGCAAGCGCCATCATCAGGCGCAAGGCACGGGCTCAGTCGGTTGAGTTGTACTGCCTGTGAATCTGTGATTGTGCCAAAGAGTCTTCCACTACGCAAGAACTGATAATCACTACTGGGTAGGAAGCAACTTCCATTGTCGGCAGAGGTTAATTGGCAGAGATAAGGATGTCCTGTCACTGCCGGTTTGGCGACCCGACAGGTCAAAGAATCACCTGGCAGTGATATGGTCGGTTATCATTGCCGGGTTGGCTTATCAAACGGCAGGGATATATTGAGCATGCACTCATCTGGTACTGTATATTACATACAATCTATGATCTCTAAGGAACTCCAGAATAATCTTTTGAAACTTCGTTTTACCTCAAGGATCACGTATATCTCTATCTCTAGTCTCTATTTTATTATTCTATTTGTTGATATACGTTTAGTGACATACAGTCTTTGATGTGTCTAATGCAGTGTATTAACTACCATGCGCCTTGCCTTCTGCCATTCCATTAACAAAATGGACTCTTTTTGCTCTTGAGAGAGTAAACGAGACCTCTTAATATTCTTATTGTTTACTAGCGTATATAGAAATTCTTATTGAGATGTATGCAGCAACTACTTTAATACAAATCTTAGATTGACAGGGAAAGCTCGACAATTTACTTATACTTTAATACTACTCCTCGTATACAGGCTCCCTCTGGACTCTAACATGGAAATAGGAGTTTGCTATAACTTTCTAATTATTTTATTTAATTTCCTTGCCTGGATGCAAGCTCCAGACCTCTGAACATGATGCCATAGGATTCAAACTAATGAGCTGCATTCAATGACCATTTCAATCTAAAAATTTAAACTGGTAGGAAAATATGGGCAATTCATTTATACTTCAACAATACTGAAGTCCCTGTTTAGAGATCCTCTTGTTCTTAATTGGATCCTAGCCCAATAAAATTTAACCCTAACCGGCCTCACCCCTCTGTCTCTCTCCCCTACTACCTCACTCATCTACAGCCTTCCCACCAGGACCACCGACTCCCATCTCTATCCACAATGCCTTGTCAATTCCAACTCAACACAGCGCGCCCTCACCGCACCCAACTTTCACTCCACTAATACATAAATGATTTCGCGAGGCACTGGCCTCAAATTAACGGAGGCAGGCACAATAGAGTGCCGCCTCTGTTAATCGTTACCAGGGCCCATGGCTGAGCGCCCGCCTAGGTTAATTGTTAATGGAGGCAGCCACCTCCATTAGTTCCCCTAATGTTGGCGGACGCCTTACGGCAACTGCCTCCGTTAATCTATTAACCGAGGCGGGCGCCTTTACATGACCACATCCATTAATGGTCTATCAACGGAGGCGGACAACTTCACCTCGGTTAATAGATTAACGGAGGCGATTCTGCTAAGGTGCCCGCATCCGTTAATCCGTGCCTATAAATGCAGCCCCCAACCAACCTCATCTTCTTCCTCCATGAGCCCACCCTCTCAATTTGATGGGGTTTAAGCTCTATACCTCCAAAAATTTACCATTTTTTGGGGGAGGAGTTTTGCTCTTGGATTCCTTGAAGGATGACACCGTAGGAGGTTGCTATGCACTCCCACATCCATATTCTGCTCTCTTTTTTAAGTTTTGGGTGATCTAGATCTAGAACTATATCTATGGTGGAGCGAGAAAACAAATCTACTTCACTACTGGAATCTCGCATTTTTCTGTGGGTGATAAATTTTTCTGTGTGTTTTTTTCGGCACGCACAGAAAAATTATGATTTTTCTGTCAATTCTAAAATATCCCGATAGAAAAATACTAAAACCCACTGTGCGTGACAATACACACACGAAAAAAATCAGCACTCACAGAAAAATACAATTTATTCTGCCGGTTCTTTAAAAACGCACAGAAAAAAAATATGTACAAGCACAGAGAAATCCTAACCCTAACCCGCCGGCAGCTGCGCCCCAAACACCCTCTCACGCAAGCACTAGACCGCGCCCCTCCCTCACTCTCTCCTTTCAGCGCGCCCCTCCCTCTGCGACTCAGCGCCGCGCCCTCCCTGTGCGACTCAGCGCGGGGGCTCCTCCCCTCCCCGAGCAGCGCCGCCACTCCCTCTGCTCCCTCTCCCTCTTCATCGACGCGGCGGGCGCGGCCCCTCTCCTTCACCGCCGGATCCGGCCAAATCCATGGCGGGCGTGCCCCCAGGCGGCTGGATCCGGCGCCACCACCTCCACGCCGACGACCGAGCAGATCCCGTTGTCTCCTTTGTCCCTCCTCTCCTCTCCTCTCCAGTCTTTGTCCCCAATCACATTCTCATCGCACGGATCGGCGACCACCGCGCCCTGATGACTACGACGAGGAGGAGCTAGGAGACGAATCGGTGCAAGCAACAGGGTCAAAGACAAGGAGGCCGATCCATCCTCCAGCTTCTGATCCGACGATATGGTGAGGTGCTCAGTTCTCCCTCTCCCCTCCCCTCCCTACAGATCCTAGTGCTATACTAACGTCGTGGTGGATGTGCTTGGCCAGGTATGCGTCGCGTGCCTGCTGCCGCTCTTCCTGATCCCAGTGGTCAACGCCCTCCCTTACCTCATCGACCTCATCATCGTACGGATCCTTCTTTCTCTCTCTCTCTCTGGTTTCTGTATGATCCAACCAGGCATCGCCCGTGGTGGTTAGGGGTTCTATTGATTCAGCGGTGGCGGGGGATTTTCGAGCTTTTTTGTCTAGTCTGCTGCCCTAGTGGTTTTGTCTTGGGCTTGTGGATTCGTTGGAGCAAGAAACCAGAGCCCACCGTTCCTATAGAGAAGAGTAGACAGACCTTGATGTCGATTATCGATTGTGGTTGGTATGAGCCAGCTACGGCCAGAGCTGGTTTTCTTTTCTATGATGATTTGGTTTGGATTTTATGATCATGTTTCCTTAGCAACAGTTCATACCCACCCAGATTTCCTCATCAGATTCGCATAGCAATAACATCATGCAGTGAATTGATAAGCAATATGCATTTTGGATTATTATGAATTCTTGTGCCCAGCAGCTTCCTGGCCTATAGATTGTTGATTCTAGATATCAGCTTCTTGTGCAGTAAATTCAGCTTCTAGATGCATGTGAATAACTATACAACATACCTCCTTTTGATTAGTGATAATACTACAGATGCAAGATTTGAGAATAAACCAATTCCTGAGTCCTGACGCTGTAATAAATAAAGGAAACCATAATTTCAATTTAGACAGGCGGCATGGAAGATATTGGATTGTTGTTTTTCTTTTTTTCGGGAGTAATATGCACCTTTTACAATAATAGTGGTTCAGTGACGTCGGCTGGGTCTAGCCATGTACTCATGCCTAAGTTTGTCTAGGCCTTATGGGATTAGCTGGAACAATAAATCATTGATCCTCTAGGGAGGATCTACCTGCCAATTACAAAGATTTGTGTATGTGATTTGGAAGAGCCAGCTAGGGGCCGAAGCTAGTTTATTTTCATTAACGGTTTTGTTAGGTTTTCTAGGATTATATTATATGGTCAGTTGCTTAAGAATAATTCTGTCAGAACCATACATCTGATCTGTGAACCAAAAATGATAGTGATGCGCTCTCTGACTGCACATAGCCTTGTAGGTTTACATGTGCATTTGGTCACATGAATGAAGAGGATCTCTGTTTCATTTCTAGTTTCTAATAAAATTCTGTTGCTTACATTATGGAATTTGATTTGTATCTTGGACGGTTTCCAGAGCAAGGTGGATCGGCTATTTGGATGGGAGTACCGGAGACCTGAAAGAGTCCTACCTGCTTGTCCTTACAAGCCTGTGGCTCAGAAGAACAATGAGGTACACCTACATGTTCATCCTACTTTTTGTGCCCTTATATGCTCATGCCACAGTGCATCTCCCAATTGCTTATTGTACTCCGCCTTTACAGGGTGCGAGTGAATCAAAACCCCTAGCCAATCCACATGGTGCTGTGGCAGAAGATAAGAAAGAGGAATAATTCATGTATTGAAAATCCTGCTCGTGTCAGCAGGCACTTAAAATGGAGTATGATTCTTTCTAATTCCACCTTTTTATATGGACAGTTTTAGTGTTTTACACAGCACTGCATATAGGCTTTAGTGTATTAGGAGTATGCTTCTTTCTAATTCCACCTTTTTTACTGTGTGCAACACTGCAAATCAAGACCCGAGTTACAAAACTGATTTTTGCTCTGTGCACTTCATTTTTGCTTAAGGAAGATGAAAGTGACCATTTTTGCTCTGTGCCATTTTCCCATGAGCTGCCTTTCTGAATATTTTGCTCTCCAACTTAAGTATTATACAACACCTCAGAATATCTAATTAACCCAATCAAACTAGAATAGACACCGATCCTAAACAAGGCAAGATCTACCAATCCCCAGAAGTCCTTGGGTGGGGAATAAATGTCCCTGTGGTGTTGCTGCAGTCAAAACTGCTGACTTAACCATTAATATTAAAACATGCTTTGTTGACAAACCTGCACAACTTGATTGAAGGCACATGAGATGCCAATAAGTTCCCTCACTTGCTAAATGCCATATGGAATAGACCTCCGTGTGTCAATGAGGTCAAGTACAGGTAAGCAGGCATCAATTGTTGTCCTCCAGGCATCACCATTGCTTACAGCATCATCTTTTTCAACAATGATTTCTAACGCCGGCTCACCCTTTGATACCTTCCGTGTGTTTTTTACCCAAGAGGTTGCATCTTATTCAACCCAGATAACTTTTGCTCACCCTTTCTAGTTTCTTTAGTTCTTTACTCTGATTTGGCAAATAGATCCATGTCAGGTCTTTGCTCCAATTTTTAGTGGAGTTACAAGTAACAAGAGGGCATGTCTTATGGATGAGAATAAGAAGAGTAAGAATTCTAAGAAACCCTGAACCATTGCCCTGGTAAGTGAAGTTTGATTTTGTACTTCGACTTTTATGACATTATGTGTTGTCAAAAAGTTCAATTGCTCCTGCTGATGAGATTAACACTGAGCTTTCATTGTAGCTGGAAAAATAACAGGCATGAACTGCTTCACCATGCCAACAATAGCCATGCATAGTCTATGCACATTCTTTCATTGGCCCTTTCATTGTAGCTGCTGTTTGCATATGCATTTTATTTGTGCAAGGAAGCAAATATATCCGACTTGTAATGCTCATCATGTTTTCCAATCGGCAATGCACATGCTCTAGAAATTCATAAGGTGAAATATATATTCTACTGCTTGGCTTCAGTCTCAAGCAAGTCTTTACTGCCTTACTGGTGCATCTCACTGCCTTACTGGAAGTACAGTACAAAAACAGATGCTACATTTGTTTATATTTACCTGCACTCACTATTCTACATAGATTGAAGCTCATTATTCAGGTTCTTGGACTTTGGAATATTTGATGTTTTTCATGGTCTGAAGCTTATAGTGAACTGTTCTGTCTCTCTCAGGTTTATGCTAGTGAAATTAGAAGAGATATGGAAGGAGGTTCAGTGCCCTATCTGCTTAGGTGAGAATATCCTTTCTCATTCTTCAGTTTTCTCGCATGACTGAAGCATTCATATTAAGGAGCTATGTTTGTGTATTGGATACTAGCTGTTTGCTAGTACAAACTCATCTTCTAGTCAATTGTAGCACAATAATATGGCTACCTTGTATCATATATATACATATCATTTTTTATGGTTCACCCCAGATGTTGAAAGTTCGAGAATTCCATTGCTTGATTTGCATCATTTTCTATCAGATGATGATAATATGGCTGCCTTGTATCATATATATACATGTTATTTTTTATGGTTCACCCCAAATGTTAGAAGTTCGAGAATTTCATTGCTTGATTTGCATCATTTTCTATTAGATGATGATATGCCATAGCATCTAATCCTTCAATTTTGCAGGCATTATCCGGAAGACAAGGGCAATTATGGAATGTTTGCACCGGTTATATAGAGACTACATTGACAAATCTACGCAGAGAGTGATTGGAGATGAATGGTTATGCGTGTAGCTAGTGCATATATCGTCATCAAATGGCTTGTTATAAAGACATACAATACCTTTTGTTGAGCATTGAACTATTTGTGTATGTGCTATATCTATGTAAAGACATATGACTTGCTAATACATGAATGAATCAATGTTTGTTAATTTGATTATGTTGTGATGAAATTACAGTATGGACAGTCCATATTTAATATGTTGTTGCTACTGTTCTGTTCTATATAATTATTGTATCCAATTTGCTGCATGGTTAAGGGTTTTTCTGTCGGTGGTCTATTATTTTTTTGTGCGTTAACCGAGATCGACACAACATTTAAATTTAATCTGGCTAATGCAATTTTTCTGTGCATGTAACACCCACAGAAAAATTATTTTCTTGTCGGGCTTTTCTTTTTTTCTGTGAGGATCAACGCACACAACATTTAAATTTAATCTGGGGTAACGCAATTTTTCTATGCGTGTAACACCCACAGAAAAATTGTTTCTGACGGCGAACACACAGAACAATTGAATTTTTCTATCATTATATTTCTATGGGTATTTTTCTGAGGGTAGACCGTCAAAAAAATATTTTTCTGACGGTATTCGCATTTTTCTGTGTGTTTTCGCACACACAGAAAAATGCGAGATTCCAGTAGTGCTTCTTCATTTGCTTGAATTTTTTTGTAATACTGCTATACTTATGTATTGCTTGCTACATGTGCAAGGTTAACTGGCATGGAAAGGCCAAAATGTACCAGATATCGAGGCTATCACTGTTGTGGGAGTTATCGAAGTAGTAGCTTCGAGGCCCCCAGGAGCGCACCGAGCAACCCCTCTTCAGGTTTAGGTTGAGTGACACATAGTATTCCAATTATTATTCCAACATCGAACCAGTAGATGGAACTCAATTGATACAATTATGTACAAATTAACCAGACTTCCTAGTACAAGTTTTACATCCTGCTCTATCCAGTGGACTCGGTCTTTACTACACTAGGGTTCACTCTCATAGTCGCTCCATCAAGGAATCCGGAGTTAACTTGTAGCACGCCTGGAGTAACGCCCATTCCAAGTGCTACTATGCAGCGGCGGTTGAGCTAGTGCTCAACACAGTCTACGACGTACCTGCAAAACAACTTAACGGCTGCACCGTGAGTACATTGCTTACTCGCAGGGCTTAATTCCAACATATAGTATTTGGTGGATGCATAGGGTGATTATTGGACATTTGTATGAGTGCGGAAAGCAATGATGTTCATTAGGAATATGACATGCTATGCTCAACATTAGTAGTAAAGATATTCATCATTATAACGTAGTGCTCATAGTCCATTGTTCATGCTACCATGGGTATAGAAAGAAAGAACAACCAAATGGTTCCGTCCCAAAGGACTCTAGGCTTTCAAGACTCTGTAGAGGTGTACAACTATACCCACACAGAAGTCAGGACTAACCATCATACCCATGCCCGGGTAAGGGTTGCCTCATGCCTTCCAATATTTCACTAATCCGGCCCGAGTGTCACATGAAAGGTTCGGCTGGGCTCCCGGACATTCCCGGTTGACGCCACCCCCCTTTCTAGTTTCACGGATAAATAGGTCGCAACTAGTTACTTGGCTTGTCGACCCCATCCGTGACATGTGGTCTGTACGGGTGGTTACTCAGACTTACGTATCCCAATACACGGTCCTTACTGCTCCACAGCTACGTTGCCTGAGATCCCACACTCACGACAACCTACCCCTCGCATGAGCAAGATATCCAAGTTAGTATCAAGATTACCACGTTAGGGATATTAGTTCTTAGCCAGATTAGTTTGGTAAGTCAAGTTGTACCCTTATTGGTTTTAGTAGTTAATTATCCAGGTGTAACATCCTACATGCACGAGTATGAGTTCCCTTCTCATGCTCGACTTCTACCATTGCCCAAGCAACTAAGCAATAAGCATTAAGCGTTCCCATTACCATTGTTTAGATGAGAGGCTTCTATAGATTATTAGACTACTCTAGGTGTAGTATAAGAGTGATAATTATCCAAGACTACATGGAATGCATGACTCATAATGCAACTTGATAAATATCCAAAGTAGGGTTATTATAGTGGGGTACCTGCCTGATAGTGCTGCCGATCCTGACGACTCTCACATGATCCTCACGAAATGAGACATCCGAGCCTAAAAGGAGAGATTCCAAGGATTGGGGACGATCGCACGATAGATAAGGAAACTAGGAATTCTCTTCAGGACTTAGAGAGAGGCATCTACTGTGACCCTATTGCTGCTTTACTAGCTACAGGGTGTGAACTAATGGTGGTGACCCTTTGAGCGAACTTACTAACTGACTTCACCCTCTCTGTGATAGTCGGACACTCTGTCCTACTAATGGACGCTCCGCTGTGTTGGGTGCCAAGGTGGGTTATCTCTGGTTTGGCTCTGTACTGATTGGCGAACGCTCCATGGGAATCACGGAGACTCCGATGGGAACTGGGTGCTCTCGGGTCCTTAGGTTATTAGTTCGGTATAATTCATCGGACACTCCGCCGTGGTGACAGACGCTATGATATTCTTACTCAATGAGAAACTTTGACTATTAGTGACTATACTTCAGGTTTAGTGGGCACTCCATCCTACTGACAAGTTTGGTGTATGTTTGACCGTGCCTACCACTGGCACCTTTCCTCAGGCACATCAGCAAGCGCCTCCGCCGTCGTGTTTCTCGTAGCAGCCACAGCAGCAGCAGCCTCCACCACCACAGCCGTGAAGCTCATCGTGGTCTCCTAGTCGTTCCGTTGTGATGGCTCAAAAACCTTACATCAGTCGTTTACTCGTCGCCCAGCCACATCAGGCGTGATACTTGTGTTGATACTTTTGCTACTTGATCGGTTGTGTGGTCATTCATCGAGGTGACCAAGTCGCTACAATGGTCGTGGTCAAACGATCGAGAACTTGATGAACCTTTATGTCATGTTGGTGAACCATGTCTATGGACCTCTTATGCTAGCTGTGATGTTGGTCGATAACTTGCTTATGTGCATACTCGTCTGCTTGTCCTATGATTGGGAGATAATGCTAAGATACAGGGGAGATTCTGCCAAAACTTCCAGATGAGATAAGGGATAAGGGCTGCTTTCAAAGACGAAAGATTGGGATCGCTATCGTCTCTTAGTTATTCTACCATTGCAACATACTACGCATAGGGCGATTAAAAAGACAACTCCTCGCTTAGGTGATCCTATAAACCCGTCCCATGTCAGCATTCTCAAGGTTACCGCATTTTATTGTTTTTCTTCCGAAAACTTCCTAGGTGCTTAGCATTTCATTGGGCGTAGGATAAGGGCTAGAGTACCTAATTAGAGAAGGGTTACTTTCAACCTTTAGGGTTGGGTTCTAAGAAATAGAAGCCCAGATTTTAATTCCATTTTTTCGAGTACCATGCACCAGTCAATGGAGGTTTAATAACTAGATTATATGCGCAAGTCAACCATTGCTTCGATACCCCATCTGTCACGGGGTTGTCGAAGTAGTATCTTCAAGGCCCCTAGGAGCGCACCGAGCAACTCCTCTTCACGATCAGGTTGAGTGGCACATAGTATTCCAATTATTATTCCAACATCGAACTAGTAGATGGAACTCAATTGACACAATTATGTACAAATTAACTAGACTTTCTAGTACAAGTTTTACATCCCGCTCCATCTAGTGGATGCGGTCTTTACTACACTAGGGTTCACGTTCATAGTCGCTCCATCAAGGAATCCAGAGTTAACTTGTAGCACACCTGGAGTAACGCCCATTCCAAGTGCTACTATGCAGCGGCGGTCCAACTAGTGCTCAACACGGTATATGACATACCTGTAAAACAACTTAACAGCTGCACCGTGAGTACATTGCGTACTCGTAGGGCTTAATTCCAACACATAGTATTTGGTGGATGCATAGGGTGATTATTGGGCATTTGTATGAGTGCGGAAAGCAATGATGTTCATTTGGAATATGACATGCTATGCTCAACATTAGTAGTAAATGTATTCATCATTATAACAAAGTGCTCATAGTCCATTATTTATGCTACCATGGGTATAGAAAGAAAGAACAACTAAATGGTTCTATCTCGAAGGACTCCAGGCTTTCAAGACTCTGTAGAGGTGTACAACTACACCCACACGAAAGTCAGGACTAACAACCATACCCATGCCTAGGTAAGGGTTGCCTCACGCCTTCCAACCTTTCCCTAATTTGGCCCGAGTGTCACATGAAAGGTTTGGCTAGGTTCCTAGACATTCCTGATAGACGCCACCCCCTTATCAGTTTCACACATAAACAGGTCGCAACTAGTTACTTGGCTTGTCGACCCCATCCACGACATGTGGTCTATACGGGTGGTTACTTGGACTTACGTATCCCAATACATGGTCCTTGCTGCTCCATGAGCTACGTCACCTGAGATCCCACACTCATGATGACCTTCCCCTCGCATGAGCAAGATATCCAAGTTATTATCAAGGTTACCACATTAGGGATATTAGTCCTTAGCCAGACTAGTTAGGTAAGTCAAGTTGTACCTTCATTGGTTTTAGTAGTTAATTCTCCAGGTGTAACATCCTATATGCGTGAGTATGAGTTCCCTTTTTATGCTCGACTTCTACCATTGCCCATGCAACTAAGCAATAAGCATTAAGCGTTCCCATTCCCATTGTTTAGATGAGAGGCTTCTATAGATTATTAGACTACTCTAGGTGTAGTATAAGAGTGATAATTATCCAAGACTACATGGAATGCATGACTCATAATGCAACTTGATAAATATCCAAAGTAGGGTTATTATAGTGGGGTACCTGCCTGATAGTGCTGCCGATCCTGATGACTCACACACAATCCTCATGAAACGAGACATCCGAGCCTAAAAGGAGAGATTCCAAGGATTGGGGACGATCGCATGATAGATAAGGAAACTAGGAATTCTCTTCAGGACTTAGAGAGAGGCATCTACTATGACCCTATTGCTGCTTTACTAGCTACGGGGTGTGAACTAATGATGGTGACCCTTTGAGCGAACTTACTAACTAACTTCCTCTAAGCATGTTTCATCCTCAGGACCTGATGTTCAAAAATGGATAGAGGGGATAAAACTCTAGAGAGACCCAGAGATGGACTACCCTTAATGACCACGAAGGCTCTATGCATTGAATCAATGTCTTGGACCAAATCGGCTATATTCTTCTCAAACATTGGTAGAACATCTCTTAGCTGATTTTTGGTCTCTTCTAACAAAACTTCCTTGGAAGAAGTAGATGACGATCTGATTTCATCGTCATCAAGATACTCCTCAAGATTGAAAGAGTAACTTAGAGCTAGAAGATTGAGTGTCTGTGTATAAGGAAATCTTGATTAGAAGGTTTAAATCAGTTTATAACAAATGGATGGCAAAGAGGATACAGTACCTTCTCTGTAGTAGCCTCTATCTAAAAAGAAGGAACAATTGATGGTTCACCAATATCATCTGGTTGAATCAGCTCTGAGCTTTCAACATTGGCATCTGCAGTATCAAGGAAATTTTTAGTTCATAATTATTACAGAAGAATAAAGGGACATATAACTTCCTTACCATCAGTTGTATGCCGAGCTGGGGAATCAACAATCTGAGTGTCAATAGCAACAGGATGACCTTCGACGTCGATAGGATCATCAAGAGGACTGTTAGGCTCCTGCTCTTGCATGGGTGTTTCCTCAGAAGTATCTGGCATGGTAAGAGTCCAGGTGAAGGATGGAAACCGAGTAAATCAAAAAGTCAAAGAAAATACTTTGACAAGCATCAAGGATAAAACTCACATTTTCTGCTGTTATGGAAGCTTCAGTTATTTCAATCGAAATCGGCTCCTTTTGAGGATCAACCGATGGGGGTTCAGTTGGTGCTGAGTCAAATGCTTGGGATAGCATTCCTGCACCTAGAGCAGGTTAGGACGCAATGCTCGATAACTGTGAAGGAATGGGATCAGCAGTTGAACAACATTGTGAGAAGGAAATGAATTGTTTACTTGAGTAGTTGACGGTCTCGTTCTACGGAGCCTCTTCCTAGTAGTGGTTTTCTAGGTTGTCCCTTGAGCCGCCTTGCACTTTGAAGAATGATATGTTACAATAGTGGAGGCAGTAGGAGTTTTCATCAATTTCTTTAGTGAAGACGCAGCCGATCCCATTCTTGAAATTGGGCATGGTGGTTGGTAATCTATAGGACGTCCCTTCCTATCCAAGCTCAGAGGATCAAATTTAGCATCCTGAAAAGGTCGATTAGAATAGTTGGTAGAGGAATTCGTCAAGCAATTCTTGAAAAGAAATGGCAAGTTACCTCTCTATCAGAAGCAAATTCCCCATCCAGAGCTATACACAAAGGGTTAACCAACCGACAGAAAAGATGAGAGTGCCATTCTTGCCACCAGGAGTCAAAGAGAGTGGAAAAGAGGCTGACTCTGACCCAGTCATGCAAGCAGAGGGAAGGAAAATCTGACCTAGCTGGAAAGCTCTGGAGACTTCCAGTACTTCACTAATATCCTCTCTTGGCCTCAGTATATCCTTGAAGAAAAATTGAGGGGGCAATTGGCCAAAACCAAACTGACGAGCTACAAAAGAGGGGTTGTAGAATTCATAGGTTGGAAGGTTGCCTAGGAGGAATGAACCTATGGCCATTTTGCCACGGCCATGACGAAATTCGGCAGGAAGGACGCAGGGCTTGATAAAGGAATTGAAGATTACAACCACTGTCTCATCCGAGCAGCCTGATTCAAATCGAAATTTGAATGGGAAGATCAACTTATTATCTTCATCCTCGTTGTATGGTAGCCAAGTTAGGAAGTTTGCATCAAACCCTCTATAAAACTTTTTGAAGAGATGGCCAATGTCAACATCGATTGTTATGGCCGATGCAGCCTCACCATAGCTTGTACACTGATGGGTTCTTCATTCTTCGCCTCTATATTCCTCATCAAAGTTGGAGGAAGGGAAACTCAGGTTTCTGAGATCAAACCTTACAATCTTGTGCATGTATAGGTTAAGCCACAGTTGTATCAACCAGCAGGGGCCACCGATAGCATGCACTGGTTCATTCTTCAGTAATTGGGCAGCTACCTGGTACATCAGATGATAACCGGCTCCTAACAGATACTTTCCGAGAGGGATGTCCTTGCCTACTGCTAGATGCTCGGCGATGAGTTTTTGATTGTAAGTCAGGCCACAAGATGACCCACAGAAGATGAATCTCTCAAGCCACATGTTTAGAAAGGCTACATATTCCCTTTCACTAACATTTGATTCATCTCCAATATGGTTCAGAATGTAACCGGCCCATCCTATGCAATCTGATATCTTGGCTAATTTCTTGGATCTGGCACTCAGGTATTCATAAGGCTGCATTGATCCAGTAATTCTAAGGCTGGTCAACATATAAACATCGGCCAGAGTGATCGTCATTGGACCATGACCAAATACAAAGGCATGAAGGGCATTGGACTAGAAATAAGATGCAGAAATTAAGAGTGAATCATTCCTATCCATCCCGGACAACAAGAGTGTCAAGCATTGATTCAAATCATAAAGCTCTCAATCTCCACCCTTTTCTCAGACACCCTATGGAACCAATTTCTCCATCCCTTAGGCATTTTGGGCCAATTTCTGAAGGGAGTTTTGGTATTCCAAGAGGACAAATCCACTGTAGACTGTTTGAAGGGGATTTGGTTGGTTTCTTGACGGATGAAATCAGATAGATCAGGATCACCCATAGGCCCAAGAAAATAAACATTCGACGCAATAGCTGATGGAATCAAGATTTCGTTCCACATTTCCTAGAAATTGGATAATATGAATTTAAGGACAAAGGAAATACAGGGTAGCGACCGACATTTCAAGAATGGGAATTTGAAAGCATACCTCGGGGACGTGGTCGCTGGTCGCCATTAAAGCCAAAGTAGACTTGAACCTGACGAAGAACGCTTGAAGAACGGCTTGATAAGACAGAGGATTTTCTAGGGTTTGAGGCCATGGAGATGACGGCGTCGGATATTAAGATTTGCTCTAGGAAAAGGGGAAAAGCAAACGGTCCAAGTGAGTTGGAAGAGGTACTGTTGGGATATTATATAAAACTCAAGCCGGGAAGTCAGGAATCGTGCGTATATCTCAGAATAGAACGGTTGCAGTGTGGTAAACGGATAAATAGGAATTTTGGAATAAAATCACTTTTATCCCAAAATTGGGGGGCATGTGTCTACACCAAAATTTGGGAGAAGAACGTGGGAATTCGAAGGCTTCCAAGATTGTGCCAATCAAGGAATCGATTGCATAAGGATCGATATCAGCTGATTCATATACAACTCGGGAATTGGATCTCTTTGGATGACGTCAGCAGATAGCGATGATAAGCTACAGTTGGCGCCAGGAAACTACATATCGGACTCTACAAAAAGGGAAAGATTAGGGTCCGAGTTATCTTAAATTAGGAATGTTTTCTTCAATGCCGAAGATTGTAATGAGTCGTGCTCGAGTAGGATTCATGTTTAGGCTCCGAGTATAAATATCGGACCCCGGCTATTGTAAGAGGACACACAATCAATCAAATACAAGTTACTTACTTTTTCAGCTCTGGCCACCCCTTAGGAGTAGGAGTAGAGTAGATCTCGGTGAGTTCTTCAGCAAGCAGGGCTGCATCGGTCCGGCCGACCTCTGGCTTGTCTGTAAGTACCATCATGGCTTATACTTCTGTTCGTACTGCTGCATCGATCTGGTCGACCTCCACCACGACTCTGGTATAAGCTAGTTATCGACTCTTGTTTAGTTTAAGTACGGTTGGATCAATTCGGTCGACCTCCACTTCTCGAACTAGATTAAGGTCAAGTTATCAGCTCTATCTAAGGGTGCCGTCCTTCCGATAGATTCATTAAGTTACCGATATTGCTTATTGCTTTCATTATTTATTTAATTACAGCAATATCACTTTCCTCGATTAGAATTGATCTAGATCGGCCTTATATCCTATTTAACCCATCGTTTATTAATCTAAATTGATCTAATCTGCACTTTAAACGATGAGTTATATTTTATCTGCTGTTTTATGTCAATCTTGATCGTGCATAGTTTGCGGTTAAGGTATGTTTGGTCTTGAATAGATCTATTGGCTAATAAGAACCGTTCCATGGCCCGTTATCATGGCCTGTGTGATTCTGCCTCACACCCCACTGTTAGCACCGTGGAGTGGGGATCATTACTTGATAGATCTGTTCCTGATAGGGCATGACCTTAATGTGCGGTATGCCTTTATCGGCTATTTTAGCCGATATTGAGTGCTTTCACATATGCAGTTCACGTCATGAGACCGTTGAAGTAAAGATAGGTTGAAAGATGTGTTAGCCCCGTGATCTTATTATTGTATTATGACCTACATGATTCTGCCTCATGCCCCACTGATATTAGTAATAAGTTAGGGTCGTCAAATTTATCGCTATTTCTATGGCCTGCATGATTCTGCCTCATGCCCCACTGGTCATAACGATAGATGAGATCTAATATGTTCATTAGATTTATCTCTATTAAATGGTTAAATGATGATGAGCTGCTTCTTTTATATAAAAAGGGATTCGGTTACTTGCAGTCATTGGCTTGGCATAAACTGATTATTGTTAACATCCTATTGCCATTGACTAATATTTGTCTAAATAATGATATTCATCCTGAATGATAACCGATTTTCCTTCCACAACCCCATGAGCTTTAACTGATTTATTCTTATGAGTATGCTGGAATCGACTATTTAGTCGATTTCCTTCCACATCGGCTCTCAGAGCCGTACATTCGGGACTGTCTGGCAACACCGGCATGTTCCACCTTAAATTACTGATTAGCTTTCTCTCCTTGTCAATTGTAGGGTCAAATTGACTGTCATGTCTCGGGAGGAGTGCGCAGGATCGATAATCCCTGCGTTGAAGATAGGTGGATCTCCAGCTCCATCGAGCGGACCCTTCTGGCTTGCTCATGTGCCCCGGCATGGAACAAAATTTCATTCCGACAGTTAGGTTCTTCCTTTCAAGTTATCTTCACACTAGTTCTTTAGACATGTGGATGCTCGTTATCTAGGTAGTGCCGTAGCTATCACCTCTTTTATCTCGGTGAGCATACGAGTGTTGAAGAGCGCTATCCTAGATCAGCATCCAAGTTTTGATAATCTCATGGTTGTCGTCTCCAATTAAGTTCTCTCTTAGGAGCCTAAGCCTATACACATGGTTGCTAGCCCTTGAATGTTGCACTACGAAGACCTATATCCATGCCTTTGCTTGACTTTAAGCCCAAGCTTAGTTCCTTGAATGCTTGCATGTATCGTGGTTGTCTCGCTCCTATGTGGGAGGACCCTGCTTAAAAATCCTTGTCGGACCTCATTGCTCCTTCTCCTACAGATGATCTAGTGCAACGCTAATCGCTATCTACCCTGGTTTTGGAACCTTTTCCTCGTAGATCATGTCGTTGCTTTATCAACTGAATCCCTAGTCAGTGCATTGGCTCTATCCCTCGAATCTCGTTTGTGTTGTCTCCAACTCTTTCAAGTCTCTGGATGTTTATCAGTCTTGATCTCATGTTGCTGCTCGGTAGGACCAAATCTCATGTTAATCTTTACCTGGTAATCACCTTTTGGTGGACACAAGGTGTATATGGAAATTAAGCAAGAGTCTCATGCTCAGTTGTCTTCGTTAGCTAATCTATGTTTCTCTTGTGCGATGTCTTTACCTTGGACCACCCCTTGTTGACTCCTAACCTTATGACTACCTTTGCTAGCTATCCCTCATTCGCATAGTGCTTGCTCCTATGTAACCCAATTTGTGCCACATGAGATTTCTTGTAGGTTGTATGTTTAGTAATGGTGTCTTGGTTAATGACTAACAGTGCCGCAGCAGAACCTAGGGCCTCCTTGTGGCCGGCCGGCACATGGCTGTGCTGCTGGGTGTGCGCTGGTATTGAGGTTTCTAGTCATGATCCATTATGGAACTACACCGATGAGTTATCTTCTCTAGAGCTTTTCCTTGGTTATCTTTCCTTATCTCGTTAGTAGATCTGTATGTCAGACCTGATGTAGTAGGAGAGCTTCCTTCTGAAGACGTCTAGAGGATAACCTTGAAGAACAGGTCCCTGATATAAACATTAACAGACTATAAGATGTGGTAGACAAGTGACTCTACTTGACAATCCCTATAATGACATCGGTCATCTAGTGAGCAACTTATGTCATCCCCGTTGGATTATAATGGTACACAATACTTAAAGTTGGACAAGTTATCAGTCGGATGATAAATGGACCGAGATACTATGCCTAGTAATAGGTTGCCTAGTGCTCATGGGCTTTCTATCCAAGTCTTGATCCTTATGTGCAAAGTGATCCTGCAGTCAAAAACCGACCTTCTTCGGTGACCCCTTTTCTGCTGACTTCCATGGTGACTATCTGTTTGCACATCAAATACAATTATTGCCATCAAAAAGGAATTTTTGGAGCTTTTAAATGTTGAGAGACAACTAATTAGTTACCAATAGGAAAGTTAAGTTACAACTAGATAATAACTCTTTGGTAGCTCCGAAGGCTATGTCTCATAGAACAATGTTAGATGAAGAAACAGCAAAGCCAGCTAGCAATGCAAGTACTTCTTTCTTCTCCAGACCCTGTGGCATCAAGTCAATTCCATCTTGAACAACCACACAGATAGTACAATATGCTGTATCAGCTAAGTAAAGAGCTAGAGAAAGCATGTCCCTAGTTTCGGTCAGCATCATTATGTATATGGTGCTATCAAAGGATTTGTTCAGGACTCTATTGGATAAGGCATAGAAGGGTAGTTAGAAATGGTCCCTTATCTTGTAGGACTGTTGTAACAGAACCGACCAATTATACGAGATTAAGTAAGAAAATCTTCCGCCGAAGCAGATGATTTAGTAAACTTAAGCCCATATAACCCGGTAGTCCATGAAACCACGAAGGATTTCAAACCAATCGATATACAAACCAAGATCATACAAGTTTAGCAGTCACCGTCACATGTTACATAAAGTTCACAATCACGGTTGGGTACATCAGAGTTTAGAATATAAAGTTATTACAACACAAGTTCAAACTGAAATAGCGGAAGCAAATAGTTGTAAAGACACACACACACTTTTGGTTCAGATACAGTGCCAGTAGGTAGTCATCTCCAACAAAAGCATCAGATAAGAGATACGGAGTGACCATTGCCCTTGGTCCTAGTTGTCACCCATCGCCGGGTATAGGCAGTTAATGCAATAGCCATAGTACATTTGACCATCTGCAACAACAATGGGAACAACGCCCTGAGTACGAGAAGGTACTCAGCTAGACTTACCCGTCTTAAACCAAAATAAAGCGACACCAAGGGTTATGCAACGCTTTCTTTAGTGGGCTAGCTAACTTGTTTGCGAAAAGCATAAGCTATCATGAAGAAACCATTTTAAAAACTTTGCATCATCTTTATTATGACCTATCCATCTAGGTAAGCACCTGTACTATAGCAATCACTTGATTAACCAATAACATCCAGTTACCAATTTAGATTTAGCATATCCCATACCCTCCAGATAACCATCATTGTTCCATAATAATTACTACGAAGCCGTAGCTCGAGTCAAGTGCTCACTATCTAGGAGCGATGGCGATTCGAATCGATTCCTAACCAGCTAGTGATTTATTCCTCACACAAACCACACTCACCGATCAAGTGAGCTACAGATCACCAATGACACTTTCCAAGTAGCCGCGGGATAACAGCCGGGACCGCACTACCCAGGGACCGCCCGACTGCCAGGACGCACCTTGGGCTCACTCTTCGTGTCCCCATCATACCCCCTTTAGCACCAGTCTATCAATCCGGGTTTATCCCGGCTCGAATAGTGTCACTAGCTTCACGGTCGAAAGGTACTTTATTCAGCTAGCTAAATGTGAGGCATGCGTTCAACATGACAAGAGGGACGAGCAATGATCGCTCCTTAATCGATACAGACGGAAACTAACAGCACCCAGAACCCTGTCTAGTTGCCTCCAACTTTTTCGTCCGGTCTCCAATTATCCATCACATATGGTTAATTCCAGGATATCATTCTTTCCATAGCTAAATTCTTCTAGTAACCACCTATAATGTAGGTGACCGGATATCACCGATCGCTACCGGTCTAAGCAAGGCTAAGCAGTTATTCGATCCTGACCTAACAGGGTAAAAGGTAATAAGGTACGCAAGGATAGTAATAAATGCATCAACGGTTTCAATCAACTCCTACAACTTAATGCAACAATATATAAACTCATATATAGGAATAATTGCTTTTATAAAGTAGGAGACTTAGAATGCTCTAGGGCTTACCTCGTTCGAACGAACTAGGTTGATGATCCACGCACTCGCGCAAGTCCTCTCCTGGCTCCTCTTCCTCTGGCACCTCCTGTGCCTGGACTTCTTGTGGATCTGTCCCGGTCTGCTCTTCCTAAACTGCTACTAGCAACTCCTCCTGTGATCCTGTATGATGCAGATGTATGAGTGCTAATGCATAGGTGCATCGAAGAGATGACATGTAATGATCATGATGCATGAAATGTAGATGAACATGTTTAACTCTATTGGACATAGTAGAAATAAAGCTCTTCTACAAGGTAGCCAACATCATCCAAGAACATGTACTACTATACTACTACAACCACTGTACTAATCATGCCAAATCACCATAGCAAGTTAAGATGCTTCAAAGATACACCAAAGCAACATTATTAACTAAACATGCATTAAAGAAGATAATTTTATTTCCTTTTAAACTAAGGCTACCACAGCAACATATATTTTTAGTGCTTATAAAAATTTGAGAAAATTATAGTAGCATAGTACTACTCTAAGTAGACTACCATAAAATTTTCATGGCATTTGGATAAGTAAAATAGCCTACACAGAAATGACAAGGCATAAATGCTTAAAAAGGCATAATTAGAAAACCTTAGTGAAAAGTGTCAAGCAACAGATTTCATATTTTTCCTAACATCCTTAAGGTACTGATATACTCCCCACAAAATTTCATGGTCATAGGATTCCTAGATAATTTACAAAAATTCACACAAGTATCAATCAATGATGAAAGGAAAATCTATAACTCAAAAACCATACATGCAATGACTCTTAAATTTTTACCAGAGCTTCTGCTAAGCAAGAATAGCTTACCCACAAAATTTCATAATTTTTGGAGCACAAAAACTCAAGATATAATTTAAACAAGTTTGCATGCGTTTAAAAACACCTTTAAAGTTTCTATTTAATTCATCCAAAATTTCCACTTCCAGTGTTCATGTCATATTTTTACTAAATACTAGACTTCACTGTGCTTCTACAAAAATTAGAATTACACCATTTGGATCTACCAAAATGGAGATACAAAATTCACAAAATAGCATTCAAATCTGCACAAATGAACTATCTTTCTTAAGCTGAGTCACTGACGCTCGGGACCCGCGTGTCAGCGACACCAGAACAGGGGTGGCGGCTTGTGATGGCGCGGCAACGGCGAAGCTCGCCAACAGCGGCTTCTCCGGCGAAACCAAAGGCACCGACGTGTTCTACGTGACGAGACGCGTCGATCTATGCCCTTACCACAAATGCTACCAAACCCTAGCTACGACAGCGTCGGCAATGGCGGACAGCGGCGAGTTCGCTGCGGCACTCCGGCGATGGCGAGCCTCCATTAATCCACCCAAGCTTGGTACGAGCTTCACGAGGCTACTACGGAGCTAACTAAGCAGAGAAAGGAGGACAAGAAGGGCTCGGTGGTGGTTGGCCGCGGTGAGCTCCGCTCCGGCGAGGCACGGCCATGGAGACGGTGGCGGAAAAATGGCCACTGGTCCTCACCTTAGGCACGGATGGCACGGCTAGACGGTCGACGAGGTAGAGGACACGGTGGAGCTATGGCCAACCTGGAGGTCGCGCTTTTGCGGCGGCGATGGAGCTAGGCGATGGCGGAGCTACGCTGCGCTGCTGCGGCGAGTGGAGGAGGAGAAGGAAAACAAAAAATGGAATGGTGAGCGGGTCTGGCAGGCGCGTGGGGGTTCAAGTCGTGGCCAGCGGTGCCAGGACAGCCATGGCGCGTGGTTGCGTGGTCAGGTGGCCGGCGACGGTTGTCCTCCATGCGGCGTTCGTTTTCTGAAAACGTCAGCACTGTAGCTCGCCATCAGTTAACCTTCGACGCCTGACAGTGCATCTTCATCGTGTTTAAATGACCCAGTCATAGATCAAAAGCGAAAACCGTGCACACGAAAGTTGTAGCCCTACCCTTCATATTCAACTTCTATTAAAGGATCATAGTCTAATTCACCACGAATCGGGAGTTACATCAAGCCAAAGTCAGCACCATCAAACTGGAAACGCAGTAAACACTTAGAAAAATTGTAAGTGTAGAATCAGCACTGATTTCTAGCTTGTGGGACCAAATTGAACATGTCGTGCACATTTTCATGACTTGGCCTCTAAACAAAGTTTGTTCCTTATAAAATTTGCTACAACTTTTCTTTAGGTTGCTCAGACATGTAAACATTCTACGCTACACTTTTTAAACAGTCAAAAAAATGGTTGAAGAGTCAAAACAAGTCAACCCACTATTTGAAATCATAATTGGGCCACATGATCAATATGAACAATGTTCCAAATGACATTCTAGGTGTCACTAAGTTGTTTAAGGGAATTATGAGTCACACCACACATTGGTCACACAAGAATCAAGCACTGTATGTACTGAAACAATGAAAAACAATTAAAATATTACATTTGTTTCATAGTCATGTTTCACACGTTTCATGCACACATGGCAAAACAACATAGCATCCAATCTATTAAAACACAACTATGCAACATACATGTTTCGTTAGTAGGTTTCAATTCTATATTTCATGTCATGCTTATGGATGCATAATAATGATTATGCTCATGATTTGCAAAATATTAATGCATGCTTGACACCGAGGTGTTACAGCCCTCCCCCCTTATAAGAATCTTGTCTCAAGATTTTAAGTTACAAACCATTTGTTATAGAAATCCTTATAAGCGTTTTGTAGATATTCTCCTGTTTCCCACATCGCATCACCATCATCGTGTTGACTCCACTATATCTTATATGTTCTCACCACTTTATTCTGAGTGACTCGGTCCTTAGTGTCCAAAACTCGAACCGGTTGCTCATGGTATTCCAAGTCTGATTCGAGCCGAATGCTCTGAGGTTCTATTCTCTCTTTCGGAACACGCAAGCACTTCTTCAACTGTGATACATGGAAGACCGGGAAGATCGAACCCATCGCTTCTGGTAACTGTAACTTATAAGCCACGGGACCCTTCTTCTCTACGATCTTGTACGGTCCTACAAATCTAGGAGCAAGTTTTCTCTTTACTCCAACCCGTTGTACTTTCTTCATTGGAGTAACCTTCAGATAAACGTAGTCACCAACTTGAAATTCTAGCGGTCTCCTTCTCTTATCGGAATAGCTCTTCTGGCGTGACTGTGCCGCTTTCATGTTTTGTTGAATAATATGGACCTTTTTCTCTGCCTCGTCAACAAAATCGACTTCGTAAAACCTTCTTTCTCCAGGCTCAACCCAATTCAATGGTGTCCTACATTTCCTGCCATACAATGGTTCAAATGGAGCCATCTCGATACTTTCCTGGTAACTGTTGTTGTAAGCGAACTCTGCCAAAGGTAACCATGATTCCCATGAACCCTTAGATGATAACACACAAGCTCTAAGCATATCTTCAAGAACAACATTAACTCACTCTATCTGCCCATCTGTCTATGGGTGGTAAGCTGTACTCCGAATCAAGCTAGTACCCAAACCTTTATGAAGATGCTCCCAAAAATGAGCGGTAAACTGTGACCCATGGTCAGACACGATAGTCTTGGGTATACCATGTAATCGAATAATCTCTGCAATATACTTCTCAGCATACTGAGGTGGTCGAAATGTTGTTTTGACTGGTAAAAAGTGAGCTGATTTGGTAAGGCGATCTACAATTACCCAAATCGAATCATTCCCCTTTGGTGTGGTGGGGAAACCGGTGATAAAATCCATACTTATATCATCCCATTTCCAATCTGGTATTGACAAAGGTTGCAACATTCCTGCGGGTCTCATGTGAAGAGCTTTCACTCTACAACACATGTCGCAACGAGCAACATACGCTGCAATCTCCTTCTTCATCTTCGTCCACCAATAACGAGGTCTCAATTCTTGGTACATTTTGTTACTTCCAGGATGGATAGACAACTTAGAGTGATGAGCTTCATCCATTAATTTGTTCTTGAGCTCTCGATTTTTAGGTACAACCAGACGGTCCTTAAACCATAACACTCCTTGTTCATCCACTCTAAAGTGCTTAGTTGGTTCTTTCTTCATTTTCTCCTTGATATGGAATATTCCCTTATTTGTTTTCTGACCCTCAATGATCTTGCTCTCCAAGGTACAACTAACCTGGATATTATGCAACACTGCAGGATGCAACAAATTGAACCCATCTTCAAACAATGGTTGCACAGCAAGAGAATGTGACTTCCTACTTAAGGCATCTGCTACTACATTTGCCTTTCCCGGATGATAGTGCACTTTCAGATTATAATCCTTTATCAGCTCTAACCATCTTCTCTGTCGCATAATCAACTCAGACTGAGTAAATATGTACTTGAGACTCTTATGATCTGTAAAGATATTGCACACATTCCCAAGCAAGTAGTGTCTCCAAATCTTTAGAGCATGCACAATGGTCGCAAGCTCTAAATCATGCATAGGATAGTTAACCTCATGCTTCCTCAACTGACGTGAGGCATAAGCAATGACCCTTCCATCCTGCATCAGAACACATCCTAAACCATTCTTTGATGCATCGCAAAAATACATCAAATGGCTTCTCTATATCCGATTGTGCCAGAACAGGAGCAGTGGTTAGCAAATTCCGCAAGGTGCAGAAAGCTGCCTCACACTCCTCTGTCCAAATGAACTTATGATCCTTCTGTAGCAAACTTGTCATCGGCTTGGCAATCTTCGAGAAGTCTGGTATAAAACGATGATAGTAAGCGACTAATCCAAGAAAACTCCAAACTTCATGAACTGTGCTTGGTGCCTTCCAGTCCATAACCTCTTGTACCTTACTAGGATCCACTGAGATTCCATTCTCAGATAACACATGACCAAGAAAAGGAACTGTCTTCAGCCAGAACTCACACTTACTAAACTTAGCATACAGTTGGTGATCTCTGAGTCTAGTCAAGACAATTCTTAGGTGCTCTTCATGATCCTATTCATTCTCTGAGTATACTAGAATGTCATCAATGAACACAATCATGAACTTATCCAACTCTGGCATAAAGACCGAATTCATCAGATACATAAAGTATGCAGGAGCATTTGTCAAACCAAAGGACATGACAAGATACTCGTACAAACCATATCTGGTGGAGAACGCGGTTTTGGGTATATCTTGTGGTCTAATCTTGATCTGATGGTACCCTGATCTCAAATCTATCTTGGAGAACACCTTGGCTTTTGACAATTGATCAAACAAGATATTAGTCCGAGGTAGAGGATACTTGTTTTTAATTGTCACTGCATTCAGTGGCCGGTAGTCCACGCACATCCGTAAGGAGTTATCCTTCTTCTTCTTCACGAGCAGTGCAGGACATCCCCATTCCGATGAACTTGACCAAATTAAACCCTTAGTCAACAGATCTTGGAGTTGTTTCTTCAACTCGGCTAATTCATTTGGAGGCATCCGATAAGGCCTCCTTGAGATCGGTGGTGTTATAGGGATTAACTCAATGGCAAACTCAACATCTCTGTCCGATGGAAGACCGGGTAACTCATCTAGAAACACTTCCGGAAACTCACACACTACTAGAATCTTGGCTAGAAGAGTAGTTTGGACTGCACAAGTTGTACTGGCCAGATCTATTCTTCGAGGTAAGGTTACTTGAAATGTACCTTCTCCAATAGGTTCCTTGAGAGAAATGCTTCTTCCTCCAACATCAATTACTACTCCCATCTTATTCATCCAGTTCATTCGTATAATCACATCCAGAACTAGTCCTAGCATAACTAGCAAGTTAAGCATATACTGCCTATTTGCTATACATAGGGTTACTCCCCAGATTATCTGATTAGTTAACAGATCAGCCCCAGGTGAACTGATCCGATAAGCACATTCCAATTCAATTATCTTTTGCTCATACTTTCTTGCAAATGCTTGACTTATGAATGAATAAGATGATCCAGAATCAAACAAAACGACTACAGGATGATCGTTGATAGAAAACATACCGGTTGTCATGGGCTCTCCTTCCAGGATGTCATCAATGGTGGTGTGGTGCACACGAGCTTGGTACTAATTCTGCGGCCTCTTGGGAAAGGGGCAAAACTTCGCAAAGTGCCCAGGTTGATTGCAGTTGAAACACGGTCCTCTTACTTGAGTAGCAGCTCCAGATGAACTGCCTTGTCCAGTCTTGGCTTGTGGCACCGCCATCTTAAATGGCTTTTGATTCCTCTAAGGTTGCTGGGCATTCTGATTCCTCCGTTGGGGTGGCCTGAACCTTGCACCAGGGGCAGGCGGATGATACGCAGAACGATTGGCCATCAGGGGCCCTTGATTGGGACGGACCTAACTCAAAAGCCCTCTTGCGAGTCTTGGATGTAGCATATACATTGTTGTTCTTTTCTTGCTTTAAGCAATCACTAATAAAGTCATTGAAACCAGTTCTGGTATTGGTACCCACGTGCTTCATCATCTTGGGATTCAGACCTCTCTTGAAACTAGCGATCTTTTTGGCATCGGTATTCACCATGTCAGAGGCATAGCGACTTAGATTATTGAATGCATGTAGATACTAGGTCATAGTCTTGGTGCCTTGATTCAGTGCTAGAAATTCTCCAAACTTCATTTCTGTCAAACCAGGTGGAATGTAAACTCCACGAAAAACCTCAGTGAATTCCCTCCAAGTAATGTGGGCATTGGGAGGAAAAGTGGTGCGGTGGTGCTTCCACCACATTCCTGTAGGGCCTTGTAGCTGATGATCTGCATACTCAGTTTTCAACACTTCTGTCATCCTTAGAACACGAAACTTATCTTCCATGGTGTTTATCCACTCTTCTGCATCCAATGGCTCTACAACTTCTTTGAAAATTGGTGGTCTGGTGTCCATAAAGTCCTTGAAACTGCTATGCTGATTCGCTTCTTGTCCACCTGGGTTTAACCCATGGCGGGTATTGTCAGCAATGTGGCACAATGCAGCTTCCATGTTCTGCTGCATGCCCTCCATGTTGCGTTGACTTTCAAGGAACTGTGCGAAGAACTGTTCCACGATGTACGGTGGAGGAGGAGGTGGTGGTGGTGGATCGTGGTTCTCATTCCCAGCGGCACTGCCACCTACCTCAGTCGCGTCATACACGGTACGGTGAGTGTTCGGCATCTGCATATTTCAGCAACAGTAATTATTAGGCGATGTTGTAGAAATTGTAGGTGAATGAAAAATTATGCCGTACTGAATTCACTGGAAAGAATAAATTCATACAATAAAATAGGGGCATAATAAGTCATTCTAATTAGCACAACATCACTAATTAGATTACTTAAGCGCACACATCGCGTCCATTACAACCAAATTGCCAGCATACATACACTGGACTTTTGACGTTCCGATATCGCCACAAACACATCCAAGTTTTCCAACATTACATCAAGGTCTTAGTCTTTCTACTCATGATTACATGCCAGACATGTCAACCATGCAAAAGGTCGTTGCAAACGAAACCCTAGTAGCTAGCGCAACAACTACTTGCCTACTCATCGTGGTCGCTGTCTAAGTCAGAGATGTAGACATTGTCACTATCAACATCATCGTTGTCATCATCAGCTGGTGCCCTAGGCTCTTCGGAATCCTCGTCCTCATCTAGATCCATCTCTGCCACGCCAGGCGGAACATAAGGGTGGAGCTTGTTATTCAGCTGATGAACCTCCTCATGTTGGTTGTCGTTGTACTCTTCTGCGTTGGCCAGCTGCTGCTCCAGCTCAACCTGCCGAGCTCTCAGAACATCTTCTGCGAACTAGGCTTCATTCCTCTGGTGGAGCACATGGCTCAACATGCGCTCAGCGTTCCTGTTGGCGGTGGTCAGACGCTCGACCTGCTCTCTCAGTGCACATACGTCTCCCTCAAAGACTCCAGTCCTCTGAGTCACCTGATCCCTTTGATGTTGACATCGGTCATCGCGGGCCTAACCAAGAGCACCAGACACACATCTCAGGCTACCTTCTACTCCATCGAAAGCCTTCATCACTGCGAACATGGCGCTCATAGCAGGGTTGTCGCTGTTCTGTCCTTCTGCTGCACCAATCTCCAAAGGTCTTCCTCTTGCCTACTACCATGAGTCAGTGGAGGGGTTGCCCCTCGGAAGGACTCCAACTAAAGCGGCTGCCAACTCCTGAGGAAAACAATCCATGATGTCCCTCGGTATCCCAAAGGCTGCCCTGTCAGCTGCTTCTTCAGCAGTCCTGCCAGTTGACTCATAACGCCAACCTGTCCACTCAGAACCATCACCTCGGGGATGAACAACGGCCTCCACAGTAACCAAGACACCTTCCCCCAACTGCTCATTTTTCCAGAAATAGCGGGGCTCCATTCCATCAGGATAGCCTACATAGCTGAGCACTCTCCACAAGAGTGTAGGCATCCCAAACTCTCCAAGAAACGTATGGCGCTGACGGGTACGTGGAGCAAGCTGATGGCGGGGAGCTCTACCTCTGGTGGACTTGCGAGCGGTTTTCTTTGTGCGTGCCATCTGTAGCAAAATTTGTTTTATTACTCACGTGAGAACAAGGTTAAGTTGTTATTTTTATCAAAATGAGATAATCAACTTATAAGGGGAGGAACAATGCCATGACTTATATGTAACAACATGATGCATGCACGTTCCATACATTCTCACAAACTTAGGAAAAATAACAATTACTAGCGGCATAGACGGTGGCATACAACGGTCTCTCATAACGTAGCTAATATGTACTACACGATAGCACTGTTATGTACCTGCAAAAGATCCACTTCAGCCCAAACCCTGACATTATGAAAATTATGCATGAAAGCAGTAAAGTAATCTACTCGTTCTACACGCATCCCTAGATACGCGTACTGTAACACCCTAGGCGTTTGTTACCAGTTGAGCTCAACCATGACATGTTAAAGTGGTGAAAGATCAAATCTACAAAAATGAGCCACCACTTAAACTTGGACCATGCACCCTTGCTTACATGTTGCCCTTTCCAAAAAGTATGCTTGAGTAATGTTGGATCTACTTCTTTCAT
Organism: Miscanthus lutarioriparius; assembly: GCA_904845875.1. NCBI lineage: Eukaryota > Viridiplantae > Streptophyta > Magnoliopsida > Poales > Poaceae > Miscanthus > Miscanthus lutarioriparius. The sequence continues at coordinate 58,983,610 of CAJGYO010000011.1, read as the reverse complement.
GTGCTTCACATCAATTTCCACCCACATGGATGATTGGAAAAGCTTCGTGAAGTTTGGAATCAAAAAGTTACATGAAATGATAAGTTATAATCTTTCTTGGATTGCTTTATTAAGTGAATGGAATTATAGATCGTCAACCGAACCTTGCTACCTTGCCCAAACGACTCAAATTGAAATCTACAACAAAAGTCATGAAGGGTTCATGTTGAGAAAAGGTCAAGAAAACGCCTCAATCGGTCATGAACTCTAATTTAAGCTTTACCGTGATGCTTTGACCTGGTTTGAAATGTGGCTTACGGTGTTTGCATGGCAGTGCACCCTTAAGCAAAGTTGTAGTACTTGATTATATCAACAACTTCTATTTTTGGGTCATGAGCTAATTCAGTGCTTAACTTGGTCATTTAGAGCTCACAAGAATCAATATTGTACTATTTTTGGAACTTAGGAATTTTTCTAAGTCAAAGTGAGTTTATAGTTTCGATGTGCCTGACTTTGTGACGATATTACTTTATATCCTTTGAGAATTAGACCTAGATCACTTAAGAAAAGTTGGAGATGGTATGTAGATCTACCACTTTTACTAATAGAGTTTTTGCTAAATCGTCGTGGTTTAGGAGCTACGGATGGACGAACTTAGGATTTCAGACGTATTTTTGAGGTAGTATTGCTGCTCCTTCATAAATTTGAATCCGATTTCTGTTGCCGACCGCTGCAGACTGCTCGCGCCGCATGGCTCTGCTGTGCTGCGCCCGTTCGCCACCTCGCCTCCATTTGCTTGAAAGGCCGAGCACTCGCCCTCCTCCTCCTGCTCGCTCTCTCACTCTCGGTTCTCTCTTGCTGGCCCTCTCTTCTCCCCTGCTCGCACTGCTGCTGCTGCCTCGTGCTAGCCATGGCCGCCGGCACACCACCGCCAGAGCCCTGTGACTTCTCCATGTTCCTTCCTCCTCACCGCGCCTCCTAGCCACCGCTGTGGGCCAGCCGCTCACTGGCGCCGCTTGCTGGCCACGGCAAGCAGCCGCGCGTCCGCAGGCGCCGTGTAGCCACCCGCTGCGACCGCCGTGCACATGGCCAGGCCACCTCGGGCTGCCTCCCAGCCATCCGAGACAACCAGAAGGTGCGCACGGGCCCCCGTGTGCTGCGCCGCCACTCCTCGTCGCTGTCTGGCCACCGGCCAGCCCTCACCGCCGTCCTCCCCAGCTCCCTGTGTGTTGAAGAAGACGAAGGACTACGCGCAACAATTAGGAGAAAGGGAGGGTCCTATCTGCAATGTTATAGACTCATATGAATAGTGCTCCTAGGGACCTATTTGTTTTAAATTGGCTGAAAGTTTGGAAAATAATAATAAATCATAGGAAACTCGTAAAATAGCAAATGAGGACTTTTTGGAATCCTTGTGGAATTTTCTATGCCATAGATCTATAATATTTCAGGTTTTAGTTTAAAGTTATAGCTGTGAAAATGGATTTATGCATCTAGGTTTTCAATTCTATTTGTATTTGTCTTTTTCATAACTGCAGTTGTAGGGCTCCAAATGAAGTGAAATTTTTGTGGCATGCTACTCATGTGATGTTTGATGTGTGATAAAAATTTCATGGTCATTGGTTGCTGCATGAGTGAGTTATTGGTTTATCTTGCTCTCACATGATTTCTTGCTTTCTCAACTTGTCCTTTTCATAGAGATTGCTATACATATTCAAATGGAGTAAATTTTTTACATTAGACTATTGAGAGTATATGTGAGCCACTGTAATTTTTGTAGAAATTATTGTGCACTTTTGGTATATGTTCATTAAGTCACCTTGTTATCTAAAATAAATTAAGAAATGCATTAAAAGAATTTATTTGGTCATGGACACTAGGTTTTCTGGTGTTATTTAGTCATGTGTGACATTTTGGTAAAGTTGGTTTTGCCCAATTATGTGTTTGCAACATAAGTTAATATTTATTTTCTTGCAAATGTGGTTTATGGATAGATTTAGGAACTTAGCAAAGTTCTTCATGATAATGTGCTTTGTTGTGAAACTTGTTTATACAAAAGTTGTAGATAATTTATGTATCTAGCTGCTGTTAAAATTTGGTATCATTTGGCTGAGTAGTGTTTGAGTTACAATTGTTTAAAGTTAGAATACAAGATTTGTTGATCTCTGTTTGGTATGAACCAGTTTCTGTAAAGGTATAATTTCGACCTACTTAACTTGAGAATCATGCTGTGATGGTTATAGATGAAATGTAGATAATTTCATAAGCTTTCCAAAATGTCTTCTTGTAAGTCATTTGGATTTGTGTAACTCCAGTTATGGCTAAATCTTGTAGCTGTTGTTTACATGTCCAGAAATTGGCAGATTCCAATTATAGTGTTTGCTTGTATATTGTTAAGTGTGACTTATGCCTTGAATGATGACTGAGTTAGAGCACCTGGGATCTTGGGAAACTTGTGCCATGCTTGATGTGCTTGCTCTCTATAGTTAGTGGTGTGATGTTAGTTAAATAGCTATTGGTGTCTATGTCTTGCATAATCTTGTGTTTGTCTTGAATGCTTAGGTGATGCATCTTGTGTTACCATTCATCACATTCATACACATGTATCTTGCATCTCATTTAGGTACGCTAGTTGAACCACGTGAAGGATGTGATGTGGAGCCGAACTCGAAGATTTGGTTTGGTGGATCTATCCCGAAGATGGAAGGACTAAGCAAGTGCTAGGACCGGAGATGTCATCATAACGGTGCAAGCTAACTGAACTTACTTGTGTCGGATCCCAGGCAAGCCCCGGATCATTCTAAGTCTCCTAATTTACAAAAGCAATTCTTTCTATATATATGAGTTATATATTGTTGCATTAAGTTGTAGGAGTTGATTGAAACCGTTGATGCATTTATTACTATCCTTGCCTACCTTATTACCTTTTACCCTGTTAGGTCAGGATCGAATAACTGCTTAGCCTTGCTTAGACCGGTAGCGATCGGTGATATCCGGTCACCTACATTATAGGTGGTTACTGGAAGAATTTAGCTATGGAAAGAATGATATCCTGGAATGAACCATGTGTGATGGATAATTGGAGACCGGACGAAAAAGTTGGAGGCAACCAGACAGGGTTCTGGGGTGCTGTTAGTTTCCGTCTGTGTCGTTTAAGGACCGATCGTTGCTCATCCCTCTTGTCATGTTGAACGCATGCCTCACATTTAGCTAGCCGAATAAAGTACCTTTCGACCACGAAGCTAGTGGCACTATTCGGGCCGGGATCTACACGAGTGCGCGTATTGGTGCTGATGGGGGTATGACAGGGACAGGAAGAGTGAGCCCAAGGGCAGGTGCGCCCTGATTCCTGGCAGTCGGGCGGTCCCTGGGTACTACGGCTCCAGATTGTCCCACGGCTATCTGAATAGTGTCATTGGTGATCTAAGCGACCCTGATGGGGGAAGCATGGTTTGTGTGAGGAATAAATCACCAGCTGGTTAGGAATCGATTCGAATCGCCATCGCTCCTGGATAGTGAGCACTTGACTCGAGCTACGGCATCGTAGTAATTATTATGGAACAATGATGGTTATCTGGATGGTATGGGATATGCTAAATCTAAATTGGTAACTGGATGTTATTGGTTAAGCAAGTGATTACTATAGTATAGGTGCTTACCTAGATGGATAGGTTATAATAAAGACGATGCAAAGTACTTAAAATGGTTTATTCATGATAACTTATGCTTTTCGCAAACGAGTCAGCTAGCCCACTAAAGAAAGCCTTGCATAATCCTTGGTGTCACTTTATTTCTGGTTTATGATGGGTAAGTCTAGCTGAGTACATTCGAGTACTCAGGGTTTATCCCACCATGTTGCAGGTGAAGTTCTTGGCCTACGGAAGATGGTGGCTAACCGCCGGTGGGCTCGGTGACTCTATATTTACTTCTCACCTATCTGCTTTTATCAGAGGATGTCACTTATGCTAGCAATGTATTTGAAACTTATATTAATGTAATCATATGAAAGCTAGGTTGTTTTCTCTAATCAGTTTTAAAACCCAAACTTGTATTATTATTTGTGAACCCAATTGTAATATTATTTTCCGCTGCAACTCTGCATATGTGATGTGTATTTGCTTAATCACGTGATCTTGGTTGTGATGTTGATTTACCGAGGTCCTTCGTGACACTCGGTGGACTACCGGGTTTGTATAGTGAAAGTATGCGCGTGTCAACGTGTTAGTGGGGACAACCATACTTGATCTTGTATAAATTGGGCGGTTCTGTCACACGTACAATGGTAGCAACTACCCAAACCATCGTCCTACCGACGGCATCATCACCACAGGACGAAATTTCCCCACACATTGGATACCTTTATACAAACACGTGTATGGCATGTAAATAATGCAGCATCATATAAGCACTTCCCTAGATCGGTAGTGTATCCGATCATGCTCTCACAACTCTCACTTACCGAGGCGTAGAGGCAATGGATCCATACATTACCACTCAAGTGAATGGCACTCATACAATAGCACGCCGTATGAGCAACGAAATAGAAATATGATGCAAAGACCCCCAAGTCAGTACTTAAATAAGCCACCTAGAGTCCTTAACTGGGCATACAGGACATGACCACTGGCACACTCTTAAGTTTTAAATTAGAGGTTGAAACACCTATATACTATAGTTTGAAATTAGTTTTGTAACACAAAACCCTTTTGTTTTAAATACACACATGAACAGTAACCTGCTAAACCTTGCTCTGATGCCAGTTGTAACAGAACCGACCAATTATACGAGATTAAGTAAGAAAATCTTCCGCCGAAGTAGATGATTTAGCAAACTTAAGCCTGTATAACCCGGTAGTCCATGAAACCACGAAGGATTTCAAACCAATCGATATACAAACCAAGATCGTACAAGTTTAGCAGTCACCGTCACATGTTACATAAAGTTCGCAATCACGGTTGGGTACATCAGAGTTTAGAATATAAAGTTATTACAACACAAGTTCAAACTGAAATAGCGGAAGCAAATAGTTGTAAAGACACACACACACTTTTGGTTCAGATACAGTGCCAGTAGGTAGTCATCTCCAACAAAAGCATCAGATAAGAGATACGGAGTGACCATTGCCCTTGGTCCTAGTTGTCACCCATCACCGGGTACAGGCAGTTAATGCAATAGCCGTAGTACATTTGACCATCTGCAACAACAATGGGAACAACGCCCCGAGTACAAGAAGGTACTCAGCTAGACTTACCCGTCTTAAACCAAAATAAAGCGACACTAAGGGTTATGCAAGGCTTTCTTTAGTGGGCTAGCTGACTTGTTTGCGAAAAGCATAAGCTATCATGAAGAAACCCTTTTAAATACTTTGCATCATCTTTATTATGACCTATCCATCTAGGTAAGCACCTATACTATAGCAATCACTTGATTAACCAATAACATCCAGTTACCAATTTAGATTTAGCATATCCCATACCCTTCAGATAACCATCATTGTTCCATAATAATAACTACAATGCCGTAGCTTGAGTCAAGTGCTCACTATCCAGGAGCGATGGCGATTCGAATCGATTCCTAACCAGCTGGTGATTTATTCCTCACACAAACCACACTCACCGATCAAGTGAGCTACAGATCACCAATGACACTTTCCAAGTAACCACGGGATAACAGTCGGGACCACACTACCCAGGGACCGCCCGACTGCCAGGGCGCACCTTGGGCTCACTCTTCGCGTCCCCGTCATACCCCCTTCAGCACCAGTGTGCCAATCCGGGTTTATCCTGGCTCGAATAGTGTCACTAGCTTCGCGGTCGAAAGGTACTTTATTCGGCCAGCTAAATGTGAGGCAAGCGTTCAACATGACAAGAGGGACAAGCAACGATCGGTCCTTAATCGACACAGACCGAAACTAATAGCACCCTAGAACCCTGTCTGGTTGCCTCCAACTTTTTCGTCCGGTCTCCAATTATCCATCACATATGGTTAATTCCAGGATATCATTCTTTCCATAGCTAAATTCTTCCAGTAACCACCTATAATGTAGGTGACCGGATATCACCGATCGCTACCGGTCTAAGCAAGGCTAAGCAGTTATTCGATCCTGACCTAACAGGGTAAAAGGTAATAAGGTAGGCAAGGATAGTAATAAATGCATCAACGGTTTCAATCAACTCCTACAACTTAATGCAACAAAATATAAACTCATATATAGGAATAATTGCTTTTATAAAGTAGGAGAATTAGAATGCTCCGGTGCTTGCCTCGTTCGAACGAACTAGGTTGATGATCCACGCACTCGAGCAAGTCCTCTACTAGCTCCTCTTCCTCCGGCACCTCCTGTGCCTAGACTTCTTGTGGATCTGTCCCCGTCTGCTCTTCTTGAACTGCTACTAGCAACTCCTCCTGCGATCCTATATGATGCAGATGTATGAGTGCTAATGCATAGGTGCATCGAAGAGATGACATGTAATGATCATGATGCATGAAATGTAGATGAACATGTTTAACTCTATTAGACATAGTAGAAATAAAGCTCTTCTACAAGGTAGCCAACATCATCCAAGAACATGTACTACTATACTACTACAACCACTGTACTAATCATGCCAAATCACCACAGCAAGTTAAGATGCTTCAAAGATACACCAAAGCAACATTATTAACTAAACATGCATTAAAGAAGATAATTTTATTTCCTTTTAAACTAAGGCTACCACAGCAACATATATTTTTAGTGCTTATAAAAATTTGAGAAAATTATAGTAGCATAGTACTACTCTAAGTAGACTACCATAAAATTTTCATGGCATTTGGATAAGTAAAATAGCCTACACAAAAATGACAAGGCATAAATGCTTAAAAAGGCATAATTAGAAAACCTTAGTGAAAAGTGTCAAGCAACAGATTTCATATTTTTCCTAACATCCTTAAGGTACTGATATACTCCCCACAAAATTTCATGGTCATAGGATTCCTAGATAATTTACAAAAATTCACACAAGTATCAATCAATGATGAAAGGAAAATCTATAACTCAAAAACCATACATGCATTGACTCTCAAATTTTTACCAGAGCTTCTACTAAGCAAGAATAGCTTACCCACAAAATTTCATAATTTTTGAAAAATAGAAACTCAAGATATAATTTAAACAAGTTTGCATGCGTTTAAAAACACCTTTCAAGTTCCTATTTAATTCATCCAAAATTTCCACTTCCAGTGTTCATGTCATATTTTTACTAAATACTAGACTTCACTGTGATTCTACAAAAATTAGAATCACACCATTTGGATCTACCAAAATGGAGATACAAAATTCACAAAATAGCATTCAAATCTGCACAAATGAACTATCTTTCTTAAGCTGAGTCACTGACGCTCGGGACCCGCGTGTCAGCGGGGCCCGCTGGTCAGCGACACTAGAATAGGGGAGGAGTCTTGTGATGGCGCGGCAATGGCGAAGCTCGCCGACGGCGGCTTCTCCGGCGAAACCAAAGGCACCGGCGTGTTCTACGTGACGAGACGCGTCGATCTATGCCATTACCACAAATGCTACCAAACCCTAGCTACGACAGCATCGGCAATGGCGGACGGCGGCGAGGTCGCTGCGGCACTCCGGCGACGGCAAGCCTCCATTGCTCCACCCAAGCTCGGTACGAGCTTCACGAGGCTACTATGGAGCTAACCAAGCAGAGAAAGGAGGACGAGAAGGGCTCGGTGGTGGTTGGCCGCGTGAGCTCCGCTCCGGCGAGGCGCGGCCATGGAGACGGCTGCGGAAAAACGGCCACTGGTCCTCACCTAAGGCACGGATGGCACGGCTAGACGGTCGACGAGGTAGAGGAGGACATGGCGGAGCTGTGGCTGAGCTGGAGGTCGCGCTTTTGCGGCGGCGATGGAGCTAGGCGATGGCGGAGCTGATCGGCAATGGCGGAGCTACGCTGCACTGCTGCGGTGAGTGGAGGAGGCGAAGGAAAACAAAAAATGGAATGGTGAGCGGGTCTGGCAGGCGCGTGGGGGTTCAAGTCATGGCCAGCGGTGCCAGGACAGCCATGGCACATGGCCGCGCGGTCAGGCGGCCGGCGACGGGTGTCCTCCATGCGGCGTTCGTTTTCTAAAAACGTCAGCACTGTAGCTCGCCATCAGTTAACCTTCGACGCCTGACAGTGCATCTTCATTGTGTTTAAACGACCCAGTCGTAGATCAAAAGAGAAAACCGTGCACACAAAAGTTGTAGCCCTACCCTTCATCTTCAACTTCTATTAAAGGATCATAGTCTAATTCACCATGAATCAGGAGTTACATCAAGCCAAAGTCAGCACCATCAAATTGGAAATGCAGTAAACACTTAGAAAAATTCTAAGTGTAGAATTAGCACTGATTTCTGGCTTGTGGGACCAAATTGAACATGTCGTGCACATTTTCATGACTTGGCCTCTAAACAAAGTTTGTTCCTTATAAAATTTGCTACAACTTTTCTTTAGGTTGCTCAGACATGTAAACACTCAACGCTACACTTTTTAAATAGTCAAACAAAATGGTTGAGGAGTCAAAACAAGTCAACCCACTATTTGAAATCACAATTGGGCCACATGATCAATATGAACAATGTTCCAAATGACATTCTAGGTGTCACTAAGTTGTTTAAGGTTATTATGAGTCACACCACACATTGGTCACACAAGAATCAAGCACTGTATGTACTGAAACAATGAAAAACAATTGAAATGTTACATTTGTTTCATAGTCATGTTTCACACGTTTCATGCACACATGGCAAAACAACATAGCATCCAATCTATTAAAACAGAACTATGCAACATACATGTTTCATTAGTAGGTTTCAATTCTATATTTCATGTCATGCTTATGGATGCATAATAATGATTATGCTCATGATTTGCAAAATATTAATGCATGCTTAACACCGAGGTGTTACAACTGCCCCTCCACGTGAAGTATGCATTGTGCCCGGCAAAAACAGCCCACCAGTCTAATGCTTGTGCATCGTTGAGCTGGTGCCTAAATCAACGGTTGAAGTTGTTCCCTGGGAAGCATATGAGGAAAACCCTAGCCTCCATCCTCAGTGAGAAAGCTACTGCTGCTTTTGTACGAAGAGTTAGAGAGTGCAAAACACACTTCCCAATGTGTAAATCAAAGGAAAAGAAGAGCGGGAAATCTATCGAGATTTTATGGCACTAAACTAGTTATCTTTAAGCCAGTGATTAGTGGCTCAAACATGGTTGAATTCACACCAAACTTGGTGATCTCATTCCTCACTTAAGGTATTTTGATGTTTTAAGTTGGTTTGAGAATTGGTTGAGTAAAGCATCGGATTTGAGAGATGTTTTGATAGTTTGGTCACAAAATTTCAGAACAAAGCAGTTTTGGTAGATGATTTGTTTGGATAGACAAACTATGTCCGTTTGAGCTGAATTTTGGTCAGTAGTTAAAGTACTCTTGGATCTAAATGCCTACCAAAATTTGTGCACAATGGAGCAGTAGTTTGTGAGATATGAACTAAAAACCAAAGTGTACAGAATCTGTGATTTCTCTGCTAACTACTATCATCCCCCATATTAGAAGGTTGTGTTTGCAGTTCAGGTCATGTTGGCAATGCGATGATTGTTAATCCTTTAGATACCCTAGAAAAGACTCCTTGCACCCTTTGTGCCTTGCTTTTGCCCTCTCATATCAACAATGCTTGAGCAGTCAAGGTGTTCTACAAGTCAATTTGTGCTATTATGAGTCGAAAACAATTTGAAAAGTGCCAGACAACATATTTTAGATTATGATTTTGAGTTGTTGATTGATATTAAAAAGAAGCCTCAATGTCAAAAGTAGTCCAACAAAGCTAGTTTTGCTAAAGTGCATGTCAACTCAACTTACTATGCAACTGCACCATGAAGGCAAATTGTGCTCAACCTGCTTAGTAGTATACTATTTTTCCAATTGGTGTATACTTGCAACTTTTGTTGTCCTCCAGACCTCGCTATCCTCCTTCTTCAGCAAGGATTTCCAAGATGAACTTGTCCTTTGGTACCTTCCATATGTTTTTACCCAAGAGGTTGCATCAGATTCAACCCAAATAACTGTTGCTGCTTGGATACGAGGATTCCCTCAAATAATGATCGTCGAAAACGCTGAGTCAACAGAGTCAGCTATCACATTCACTGTTCACTCAACGGACTCAGATAATAAAGTGTTATCATTAGAGAAGGAGAACTGCACACATAGAACATTATGTAGTTTTTCATCGGTTGGCATCTGAGTGATTGAACAATTATGACCGGCATAGACATTGTCTATTGGTTAGTCGGTTTCTTATAGCCTCGAAGGATGCTTACCCCGTCTATGATCTCATTCCTCATGGAAAGTTGTACTCAAGCTACTTTGTAGAGGACTGCTTTTTGAACTTTGTGAAAGAACACGGAACCATTGTAATGAGTAGCTTTTAGAAGCTTGTAGTCTTGTGCAAAGTTCACATGGTCCACGCTATACTCACTAGAGAAATAGATATTATGGGTAGTTAGTTTATGCTCAATAGTACTCTCTGTATCCCGAGAACGAAGTGTTGTGCTGTCTTGGATTCCTCCCAAAGTAACAATGCTTCATGGAAGTCAATGAAAGAAATTCTTTAGACAAAATTTACTACGAAGAGCAAATATCAGAAAGCTGTCTTAATGAAATTAGCCTCTCTGATACTCCAAAGTTAAGTAGCCTAATGCTATCACTGATGTAGGAAAATGGATGACATGCTTCTCTTCCCTTAAAAGTCTTTCGCACCGAATCTCGGGGTGAGATTCCCATAAGGGGGAGGGCTGTAACACCCCGGGTGTTAGTCACAAGTTAAGCACTGTATTTGGACTTAAGTAAACTATGTCAAGCAATGATCATGATCTATAGTTCATAATCTGGAAGTAATAATGAAGGTGTTGATGTCCAATCTATAAAATTGAGTCCCAACTTGAACTTGGACAACACACCTTTATTTACATGTGGACCCTAGTTAAGGTTAGGAATAAGTAATGTTAAACATGCTTGTTTCATGTACATTACATCAACATGCATTCATCTTGACCAGTGGAAAAGTTTCATGAAGTTTGGAATCAAGAAGTCACATGAAATGATAAGTTATAATTTTTCTTGAATTGCTTCATCAGGTGAATGGGAACATGGGATGTCGACCAAACATTGCTACCTTACCCAAATGACTCTAATTGAGCTCTACAACAAAAGTCATGAAGAGTTCTTATTGAGCAACTATCAAGAAAATGCCTCAATCGGTCTAAAACTCCAATTTAAGGTTTATCGTGATGCTACTCTGACCAAGGTCAAATAATAGTGTGGAAACAAGTTATGAAGTTTGACCTTAAATAAAAGTTGAAGTTTGAGTGGAGTACAACAAACTTTATTTTTGAACCAAGACCTATTTCAACTCCTAAGTGGCTCAAACAGTGGTCTCAAGTTTGAATCAGTTGTTGTTTTTAGCCCCGAAAAATATTGTATGTCTAAGATTAGTGGCAAGGATAGTTGGCATGTCGCGTTCTCATGTTTTCACTAAGCAACTTGACTTGATCTCAAAATAAAAGTTGGAGTTTACATCTTGGAGAAGGACAAACAAAAAGTTGGATCAAATTTATCCATGTTTTGACCAAGTAATTCGAGCCAAGCAGAGCAAGGCTTAACCTTCGTTAAGTCGCTGACACCGTCAACTTCAGCCTTAATTAGCCGCTAATGGATAGCTCTAATGGCTACGCTTCCTTAACGACTTTTGTAGATCATCAAGTGGGCTTCAACTTTGCTTTTGGGCCCAAGGTACAAATCGGCCCGTAGCTAGCCCAAAATCAGCTCCAACCTTGCCCTGACCATTGCTCGCCACGTGTTCGACGAATTGACGACGTGGCCGCCATGCACAGCGCTGTGCGCCCCACCTTGCTGTTGTGCATCCCTATGCCCCTACATCGATGGGGAGAGCATGGGCACATTCCCCTCCACTCATGCTCGCCCTCTGCTCTCTCTCTCTCTCTCGCCCTCTATTCCCTCTCCCTCGCTCTCTAGCACTCGCACGCGCTGGGCGCGGCCATGTCCGTCATGGATGGGCAGACATAGCTCCTCCCTACCGTTGTTCCTTGACCTTGGCCTTCCTCCACCTAAGTAGATAGCGCTACCACATTCCTCAAACCTTGTCATGCCTCCCTAACCCTTTTCCCAGCACCGCTGCCGCTCTAGCGCTTAAGCCGTCGGGCCGCCCGCCTCCTGCCACCATGGCACCACGGCCAGGCCACTCCAAGCCTTCTCCGCCCTAGCTGCATGCACCACCACCTCCACCTCATTCTCCTCTTTGACCGGCGCTCCTTGGCCAGTGGGAGACCACCAGAGCAGCCCAGCCATTAGAGTCGCTCCCGTCACCACCGCCGATGCACGTGGCCTGGCCTCTGCGAGCCACGTCTCGGCCGTCCTCGGCCACCCGCGGGCGTGCGTGGGCCCCTTGGCACTCCAACGCGCATAGAGCCTTCCTCCACCGCCAGCTAGCCAGGTCGCCGAAGGCATGCTGTTGCCTGCTTCCATGGCTAGCAAGCCACGGGCCCCCTTAGGCCATGCTGTGAGTGCGTGCGAGCGTGCCTCGTAGCCGCGCAGCCTGGCCAACCCTTCTCCACCGCCGCCGGTCCTCCTCCGGCTGGCCCCAAATTCAAAAAAAGGGAAGGGGTTTTCTGTAGAGTTGTGACTCATATGAATAGTGGCTAGAAGGACTATTTCGCTAGAATCTGTTTTCATGAAAGTTCGAGGTCCTTGGTATAAATATGTTTTTCTTTTATGGCTAAAATTTTGGAAAATCATAATAAATTGTAGAAACATCGTAAAATAGAAAATGAGGACTTTTTGGAATCCTTGTGAGTATATCTACATAGTAGAGTCGTAATATGATATGTGTTAGTAGAAAGTTTCTAATGTTTTTATTTATTCTTATAAAGTGCTTTTAGAAATCATTTTAAGTTGTCGGATGCATATCTTGAGTTATAGGAGTCCAAAAATGGTAATTCCAATTATGTTAATCTTGTGATGACATGATATAGCTAATAAAAATATTAAAGATGCTAGTTGTGTATTATTTTTATAATGTTTTGATTTAATCTTTTTAAATAGGCAATTTTAGCTTGTTTTGCTTGTTATTCTCATATCTAAAGTTGTGGTGGTCCAATTGTTGTGAAATTTTTATGGTAGGCTAGTGATGATATATATGTGATATGGTAAAAATTTCATGTTCATTAGATGCAGTATGGTTGAGTTATTGATTTAACTTGATTGATGCTTGATAAATGGTTTTAAATAAGTTATAATTTTTATGTAGGTGTTAAAATGGAACATGTGGTTTCACTACCTTTGTATGATGTTGTGCTACCATAATAACATATAATATGGCCATGTGTTTGCAGAAAGTGGTGTGTTTTAGATTTATCTTGTTCTCACATGTTTATTAATAATTAAGATTTGTCTTTTTCATAGCAATAAAATTATAAACCTGCGCTTGTAAGATTTGTACAGTAATCATATTTTGTCATCATCTATCTCACATAGAAATTTGAGATCTAAATGAGATGGCTGCAACGTCACCTATAATTAATATATAGGTTTTTATATATATAAAAGCTAATGAAAGTTTGTTAGTAGATGCTTGTGTTTATGCCATGTAATACTTCTAATAATTGGTGCTAGGTAGTATGATTGCTTGGTTATAGTTAGGATTTGCATGGAGCTGCATATATAGCAACAAAATGTTAGTTGTTAACAACATAAATGATAAATGCATATAGTTGTATCTCTGCTGTTATGGCTGCATGTACAGTTCTATGGTGGTGATATTTTTGTGATGCAAATGATGTTTTCTGTAGATATGTTGAATACAGAAGTTGTAGATAATTTCCTTATATTGCTTGTCCTAAAATTTCATTATTTTATGCATGTTGGTTTAGGCGTTATATATTTTACAAGTTTACTATTAGCTTTTGCATGTGCTCTGAATAGATCTGAATGATTGCTTTGGTTTACTTATTTAAACATGGAATCATATATTGGTGATAAAAGGAGAGTTGTAGTCCTTTTCCTAAGCTTTCCAAAATGTTAGAGAACACCCTTTTTGGTGGTCTAGAACTCCAGTAGTAGCTGTTCAAAGCGGAATGACAGATTTCTGTCCAAATATTAACAGAGATGTCTTCTTAGTGTTGTTTGACCTTGTTAGCTGTAGAATCATCTTAAAATGATAATGAGAAAGTTATAGATAACTTAATAAGCTTTCCATAAAATTGAGAATCATGTTTGCTGAATGTCTAGAACCCCAGTTATGCATTTCTGAAGTTAATATCAGTTTTTTATCCTTAGTTGTATAAGCTCTGCTTCATGATGTATTTTGACCTTGTTATTTGTTGAATCAGCTTTTAGTGTTAATAACAAAGTTTTAGATAATTTTATTATATTTCAGAAAGTCTTGAATCACACTTTTTGCATGCCAATAACTCAGGGTATGATTAAAACAAGTGATTGTGGTGCTGCTGTTCAGAATTTATTTTTGTACCTAAAATTGTTTCTTCACCTTGCTTTGTTTGTGTGTTGCTAAGTGTGGATGATGCCTTTGATCGTATTAAGTTAATATAGCTAAAACCTTGTGAAACTTGTGTCATGCTTGGTGCTACCTTCCTTGCTATCCTAGCATGATAAGTTGTGGGATGTTTAATTAAGTATGGTGGAGTGCTTATATATGTTCGGTGTAACCTTGTGCTCATCTTGAATACTTTTATGTGAGGCATCTCATATTGCCATTCTTTGCATTCATGTACTTGCATTGTTGCATCTCATCTAGGTATGCTAGCACCATGTGAAGGATGTGATGATGGAGTCGAACCAGAAGACTATGTTGGTGGACATATCCCGAAGATGGAAGGACCCCTCGAGTACATGCCTGAATAGGAGATGTTAGCCAAGTGAGTGTCGTCTAACAAACACTAACCTAGTGTTGGATCCCAGGCAAGTTCCAGAGCATTCTAAGCCTCCTATATTTTTACAAATATCACTTGAGTCCTTTATGTTTGATGCATTAGGTTATAAGAGTTAATTGGAACCACTTGATGCATAGAACTACCTTGTCTAGAAATATACCTTGAACCCTATATAGGTCCAGGATCGAATGTATGCTTAGCAATGCTTAGACCGGTAGAAGTCGAGTGATTTCCTGTCACCTGCGAGATATAGGTGGATACCAAAGCACGGTTGGCTATATTTGCTATCGTGGAAATAACCATGTGTTGATAAATAAAAGGAGACTGGGCGGGATTATGATAGAGAAGCAACAAGGCATGGAGGTCTTGGTGCCTATTTATCCTCGTCTGTGTCGGTTAAGGACCGATTCGCTATACGCCCTCATGTCATGTTGAATGCATGCCTAGCACTTAGTTGGACGGATAAGTTGTTCCGACCGCGAAGCCGAGTAGCTCCACTTAGGCCAAGACCCGGTAAGTGAAAGTGTGCACACTGGAGCAAATAAGGATGTGTGGGGAGCCAGTGGTGTGAGTCCAAGGGCAGGCCAGACCTGAACTACCTGGCCAACTGGTAGTATCCCTGAGGGTGCGGTGCTGCTCGGGCCCGCGACTATACCTGAGTTGTACCAAAGGTGACCTAAGACTATCGTGGTGCAGATATGTCTGGGTTTGTGTTAGGAATAACTCCCTAGCTAGTTGGAATCGATTCGAGTCGTCGTCTCTCCCGGATAGTGAGAACTTGACTGAGCAGCGGCAATGTAACATTAATTGATGAAATTTGATGGTTATGATGAATATGGAAATGTTACGCCGGCTATGGTTACTATTGAATGTTACTAAATGTTATTCCACATGTTTGGCACAGGTTAGTTGCTAATCTAGAGATGAATAGCTATAATTAACTTGGTTACCGAATTATAAAATGTATAGCTCAACTAGTGGCTTTTATGCAAAATTTTGTCAAGTTAACTCCACCTATAAAGCCTTGCATGATCCTTGGAGTCATTTTATTTCTGGTTTATGACGGGTAAATCTAGCTAAGTATATTCGAGTACTCAGGGTTTATCCCACCATATTGCAGGTGAAGTTCTCGGCCTGTTCAAGGTGGTGGCTAACCGCCAGTGGGCTCAGTGACTCTATATTCATTTCTCATCTATATGCTTTTATCAGAGGATGTCACTTATGCTAGCAATGTATTTGGAACGTATATTAATGTAATCATTTGAAAGCTATGTTGTTTTTCATTAACCGGTTTTGAAACCCAAACTTGTACTATTATTTGTAAACCCATTTATAATATTATTTCCGTTGCAACTCTGTGTATGTGATGTGTATTTGCTTAATCATGCGATCTTGGTTGTGATGTTGATTTACCAAGGTCCTTCGTGACACTCGGCGGACTACCAGGTTTATATAAGTGAAAGTATGTGCGCATCAACGTGCTAAATGGGGACAACCATACTTGATCTTGTATAAATTGGGCGGTTCTGTCACAATACCAGTCTCTAGACGGTAGATCCGGAATTTTGAGCAATAGCCCACACTCTACTTGAACCTTGCTAGCTAGCCTACACTAGAACTTGAAGAATTGGAGCTGTATTCTCTTCTCTGGAAACCCTAATTTCTGGTCTGATCTTGACTTATGATAGCGTGCTCTGGAGGGGGGTCAGGGGCTAGTTATATAGGCCGAAACATCAATCCTGAGCCCTTGGATCAAACCGACTTGAAAGAATGGCGAGATGCAATCTTGGAGGTGGCTTGAGGAACCAACATCGAAATAGAGGATGACATGTGGGCCCAGGGGGCTGAGCAGCCTGCAGGTGGGGCCAGCCTCCTGCCATCTGCTCATTGGCATGGCTTTCGGTGTCCTCTGGAACCTTCTGGAGCAGTTTCAGCGGTGGATAAGTGTGATTTAATTTGTCGTTTTGATCCTCCTTGCCTAGTTTTCTGGAATAACCTCTCTGAAAGCATAGATTCACCAAAACTCGTGGAAATTATCAGTTTAAACCCCAAAGTCTATGTTGGTGATCCTTTTCATGCATTTATTCATGTTATGTTGATGGTTTATGATGGATGATAACTACCATCAACACTCATCTTATGTTGGTTGTGCGGCACCCGGTTGTGGGTTAGGCGTATGATGCCTATTAGCGCATGAACCTCCAAGTGAGTGAATCGCCACAACGGGGACTAGCTTACCGGCAAGCAAGTGAACCTCAGATGAAAAATTGATTGTGTCATCATTGTCTCCTTGGTATTCTTTTGTATTCATTAATTGATCACTTGCCACGAAGGTATATCACCTCTACCTCTCTTGCATTACTTTCTGTATTTACCTTGTGCAGTGCTTGTGGTAATTGTATCTAGTGTAGCTCTTTAGTTGTAGTTCTCTTGCTAGCTTGATCACCTAAGTGTAAATTAGTGACATAGCTCTTTTGCGATATACTAGAGATCATAGAGATTAGAATTGGGTATGTAGCTTGCAACACAAGTGTAGTGCTAGCGCAAAATTTGCTTCGCCATCTTATCTACTAATCACTTGTCTTAGTGTTGTTGTAGAATTTTTAATAGGCCATTCACCCCCCCTCTAGCCATTAGGACCTTTCACCGGTCAATGTCCCAGACATTCCTGATCGACGCCACCCCCTTGCCAGTTTCATGGATAAACTGGTCGCAATTAGTTACTTGGCTTGTCAACCCCATCCACGACATGTGGTCTATACGAGTGGTTACTCAGACTCACGTATCCCAATAAACAGTCCTTAGCTGCTCCACGAGCTATGTCGTTTGAGATCCCACCCACACTCACAATGACCTATCCCTCACATGAGCAAAGTTACCATAGTGGTATTCAAGTTTATGACCTTTGGTGTTATTGTGCCTTAGCTAGATTAGTGAAATAAGTCCAGTTGTACCCTCATTGCTTTTAGTGATTAATTATCCCACTGTAGCATTCTACACGCGTAAGAATGAGTTCTCTTCTCATACTCGACTTCTACCGTTGCTAGGTAACTAAGCAATAAGCAATTAAGCGTTTCCATTCCCATTGTTTAGGTGAGAGGCTCCTACTAGATTAATGAGTGACTCTTAGTGTAGAGTGAACAAGATTAATAACCCAAACTTTATGTAACGCATAACTCATAATGAAACTAGATAAGTATCCAAAATAGGTTTTATAGTAGTGGGGTGCCTGCCTGATCTTGCCGATGACTCCAAGATTGTAGACAACAACTCACACGCATTCCTTACGCTACTCGGGTCCTGAAAGAGAATAATGGTCGAGGTTGAAGGTAACCGAGGGAGGCTTAGGAACAAGACTCGGCTTGGGACTTAGGGTAGAGGCTTCTACCTATGGCTCTCCTGTTGCCTTACTTGTAACTATGCTTAGTCTAGTATAGTTGACCTCTGGGTAAGTTCACTTGGTAACTTCATCCTTACTGTTAACTTGACGGACATTCTGACCTAGGTGGCAGACACTCCGTCCGGTTAGGGTTTTGAGGTGACTTGGCTCTGGTTGGACTCTGCTTGGGTTGACGGATACTCCGTTGGAAGTGACAGACACTCCGATAGGAACTAGGTGGTCTCAGGTTGCTGGGTTACTGTCCACTATAAATCATCGGATGCTCTGCCATAAGTCGTTATAATTCAATGGACACTCCATGCGATATCATGGACACTCTGGTAGTCCATGTCAACAGGAGATAAGGTTCTGATGGCTAGTTTTCCTGGGTTGTCGGGCACTCCGTTGATTCAACGGACACTCCATGAAGCTGTCGATAGAACCTAAGCTCTTAGGTGATCTTGGGTTCCAAACTTAGATGTGCCCAGCTGTGATCTATGCATGTGTAAGATATTTTTAGGATGGCTTAGGTGACTCACTAGGCTCAAGGTAGCTAGGTTTTAAGCTCGTTTTACTAAGTGTGTCTATAGGCTAGGATCATACTTAGAGATACAAGAACTTGAGAATGAACCATGAGATGAAGATAATAACCTTAGCTCTGAGATTTGAGAGCTTCCATAGCGAAAAGATTGAAGATCCAAACCTTCTCTACTCTTGCTTCTTATCAATGAATTGGCTTGGCTCCATATGAACTCTCTCTTGCCACATACCAAAAAGATGGTTCAAAGGATCCATGAACTCATTGGATGATTGAACTAGGTAAGAACTTCTTGAGCTTACTTACTCATGTTGTAACTACCACCAGCAAGGAGTCTTCCATCTTGCATCAACATCCATGGATTAGATCATTGGGTGAAGAATCCAAGAAAAGAGGATGGTTCTTCTTGAGCTCACCATGAAGAGGTTGAGGGTTGAACGGTGTCCATGGACTGCTGCTGGTGCTTCCCTTCTTCCTCTCCTCTATCTTCTTCAATCCTTCCTCCAATCTCTCCCCTCTCTAGCCTCTAGGGTTCTTGCTTGTTCTTGAGTGAGTTAGAGAGAGAGAGAGTGAATGTTGCAAATGAGAGGATGAGTGAGAGAGAGTGGCTTCAGCCGAGAAATATCTCTTCCCACTCGTGCTGACATGTGGGTCCCACCAATTTAAGTGGCAAACAAATCATTTCCCACTTACTGCTGCAGCACTGCGATCTGTCGGATGGTCCGTGGTATTGTCGGACGGTCCGACAATCTCTGTCTTTGCTGAATTGCATGGTCTCTGTCTCTGTCCTCCATTGCTCTGGGTGTGAGCCTGACCATGGTTATCCGAGGTTCGCATAGGGTGCTTGATGTCTTATCTCACATATTTCATTAGAAATCTTCGGAGTGACTTGGTAGGTGATTTTCCTTTGATAATCAAAATGACTGCCGAGTGTGTGACGGGTTTCGGGTCGTTACAAAATCTAAATCTCACTACGACACACCATGACGTGCCCACAAATGCTCCATCAAATCATCACGAAGTTGCTCATGAATTGTTCCGTCTTCAATCTTATTATGTATACGCAAGAAGTCACTCAAACCCATCTATAAGTGGCCATAGTTTCACATAGGAAATTATTTAGACAGCTTGCAGGTTAGGTACATATGAAATTTTATTCAGGCAACTTCGTACCTTGTGCTCAGGCGGCAGGGAGAAGGCGTTCGTTGGTGCCCGTCTGCCGGTGGGAGCTGCGGCCGTGCGTCGGTGGGAGCTGGGTCGTCGCCGGTGAAAGCTGGAGCCGACGCAGATCGGGACAGCGGAGGGGCTAGCGCCGGAGGGGCTGCCGTTCGCTCCGGAGGGAGCAAGGGCGCGGAGGGAGGCTCCCGGCTTGGAGGAAGACAACCGGCGCGGCCTTCTTCTTCATGAAGACGACCGGGGAGGCGGCCCTCTAGATCCGGCGGAGGAGGGCACGGGCTGAGTCGGAGGAAGGGTGGCACCGGTGGATGGGCACAGTGGCGACCCTGCTCTGGCGGCGCGGGGGAAAGAGTCGAGCGAGCTCGCGCGGGTAGGGGAAACGACCGACCAAATTTTTAGACAGATGTAGGTAGTGGGAGCGAAAATTTGTTGGGCCAATAAATTTAGATAACCTGATAGGTAGCCTGCTAGAGTGCATTATTTTACTTCCACTACCTAAATATAGGATATGTAGTCTGTTTAGGTAGCCTGCTGGAGATGCTCTTAGGAAAATTGATTGCACATAATAGAGGAAATTAGTAGAACTCATTCTAAGGTGCAAATAGATTGGACTAGTTTGTTATTATATATAAGTAGTAGTAGGTAGTAGAGGTTTTTGCCGGCCTGTAGAATACACTGCCCGCAGTGCTGCATAAAGCCATAAGCCACAACCGTGCACCCTCGCAGAAGCTTGCCATAGAAAAGTTGTCCAAGCATGTCATGTTTACGCATCCTTCTCCTGGGACCGCTGTTCCTCTGCTCGGGAATCTCCGGCTCATTGGCGTCATCAGCTGGATGCAGCTGCGGTGACAGCTCGACCCACGATTTCTCCTCCTTCAGCAGTGGCTCTGCTGATGAGTTGGTACTCCTCAAGGACGCCGAGATCAGTAATGGCGTCCTCCATCTCACTGCAGACGACTCGAGGAATCGCAACAGGTCCGGTGCCGCGCTCCTGCCAGCTCCGGTCATGCTCTGGTGCCAAGACCCCGAGGACGTGAAGCAAAACGCATCCTTTAAAGCCTCCTTCACCATGGGCATCATGGAAAGGAGAGGAGATGGCGGCCTCGCGTTCGTCTTGGTTCCCTCCCTCAACAGCCCCCCACTTGACATCCTGGGCCTCAGCAACAACCCTTCTTCCATGGCTACCTCTTCCTCCACTAGCAGCGGCTTCGTCACCTTCACGTTCGACACGGTGAAGCAGTCCTATGACCCTGACGGCAACCGCTCCATCATCAGCATCAACGCTGGTGTCTCCGTCTCCGACGACGTTGTTGCGCGTTCGTCTCTGAATATCACCGTCCCAACTAATCTGCAGGCCGCTACAAAAAACTTCACCGTGTGGATCGAGTATAACAATGGTGCCGGACGACATGACCGTGCCGTATCAATATATATGAATGTCCAAGGGCAAGCGAAACCGGACAAAGCCGCCATTGATGTGGCCCTCAACCTTAGTGACCACCTCCCGCAGAGAGCCTTTGTTGGTTTATTGGCTTGGACAGACGTGAGCTCCGAGCTCCAATCCGTCCTGAGCTGGAACCTGAAAGTTACTCTCCCTGGCGACGGCACAAGCATAGATTGGAGGGTGATACTACCGGCAGTTTTGGGTGGGATTGCCTTCACTGGAATCATGAATCTTTTCGTTGCCGTCTTCTACTTCAACTCCAAGTACAATAAGCTCAAGATGGAGCTGGTCCTGTCGGAGACTCTGCGGCGGCTGCCCGGCATGCCGAGGGAGTTCAAGCACGCCACGATGAGAAAGGCCACCGACAACTTCCACGAGGCGAGGAAGCTGGGCAAAGGCGGGTTCGGAGCTGTGTACAAGGGCACACTGCGATCTGCAGGGAAGGACGGCATGGCAGCATGCGTGGACGTCGCGGTGAAGAAGTTCACCCGGAACGAGAACCGGTGCTACGACGACTTCCTCGCCGAGGTCGACATCATCAACCGACTCCGTCATCGGAACATCGTCCCGCTAGTTGGTATGTTCTTCATTCAACGATGACAGAGTTTCAAATTTCTTGTCATGCATGTGTGCTGTGTGTCAGTCATTCAGTCAAAGTCCTTCATCTGGTGACATGCATGCATGAAGGAAAAAAGACTCACCATTGATGAGTACAGCTAATAGTGGGTAGATAGAGTCTGCAGGCACTACTGTCTTACATGCATAGAGACAGAAGTCACTTTTCACATTATCTTCAGTTATAAACTGCGAGAGAAAACCGAGCATTTTTTACGTATGGAGGAGAATTGGAGGTTTTACTGGTTCCTAACGAGGTCGCTGTCATCGCCAACCTGTTCTCCCTCTAAATAGAACGAGACAGGTTTTCGTCGCAACAAATTAAACGGGTCGAATAGTCGCATGAGTGGGACAGAAATAATAGGCCTACCAATGCTGACTTTTAATTCCTTGGTATCGAGGATACATAAAATTATCTAAAGTTTAAAATGTTGTGACATGCATGCATGGACCATGGAGAAATCACATTGCACTAGGAAATTATCTAATTGGGTAGCCCATGGAATTGCCTGTGATTAGCATAAAGATTAATCTAATTAAGTATATGCATGCACTGTGTTATCATGATTTTTATCGTAAATATATATTGCTTGATTATCGCTCCGTTACTGTTATGCATTCTACTTAAACGGACATTCATATCTAGGTCTACTCAATAATGAAAGTCCCATTTGTTTGGGTTCTACTGTAGTTACTTTGCTCTATTTTATATACATATCACACTCCATATGCTTCTGTTCCTACTTCCTCAACATCCCATCTACTATGTGGTTGCATTTTCCAATCCAATCTCCTTCCTAGTGTTACAACCTTGAGCAAGATGTTTCAAGCCTTGTACAACTTTGATCGTGTGAGTTGTTTGATATAAATAAAATCAATCACTTTGTGAAGTAGCGACATTTAGAATGGATTGTTTTTTTAAGGTTCCAACTGCTTGCCAAGTTCTATTGACACTTGTATTGACTGACTTATTGCCAAACTCAAGTCGTTGTCTCGGTCATATGGAATATAAATACAACTTTAGAACACAAGTTTCACTTTGCTACTTGAAGCTGAACTTATGGACTTCTTTGTTAGCATCACAATTCATATCAGAAGGTTTGACGACTATCTAGGATGACCAAGCCTAACATAGAAAAAAATATGACAAGAAATAGTACCAAGGTACATGCATGTACGATATACTTTGATTGATTTTTTTTTTTTGAACCTGGGTGTGCTCAATTCACATTTGCTGACAAATCGTCAGCCACAATTACAAGAATATTCTCCGGGACGTCGTCGCACGTAATGTGCTCCTCACCCTCAACACAACACAAACCAAGAACGGCCAGCTCATGAGCGGCTCGATTACAATTGCGCGAATTAAAAA
Source organism: Miscanthus lutarioriparius (assembly GCA_904845875.1). NCBI lineage: Eukaryota > Viridiplantae > Streptophyta > Magnoliopsida > Poales > Poaceae > Miscanthus > Miscanthus lutarioriparius. The sequence continues at coordinate 58,960,114 of CAJGYO010000011.1, read as the reverse complement.
CACACTGAAAGCTTAACAAGTTTGAATCCACTAGTGACTTCACCTCTTCTAACAGCCCAGCTAGCTGAAGCGGAGTGAGAAAATTGGTCTGGCACAATTGCTTGTTGCACCATGGACGCATCTGTCGCCAGGATAAGTCAGCGAACACCAGCATTAGCCACTTGCAGGCCGTGGAGACATGCGATCAATTCAGCTTGAAAGGCACTCAACAGATGGTTCACCCGTCCCGATCCAGCAAGAACAACGTCGCCGTCGCTATCTCTGACGATGAAGCCCCAGCTCCCGCTCATGTTCCTTGATTGGAAGGCTGCGTCACAGTTTAATTTCAGGACTCCTTCTGGCGGCTTGGACCAGTACTCCCTTCTCCTCTCATTGGTCCGGGGAATATGACGCAGTAGCTGATGGAATTCATTTGTGTAAATTTTGATGGCCTTAACCAGCGCCTCCGGACGACTCCTCCTTCCCTCCTCTCTGATTTGGTTCCGCTCAGCCCAGATGAACCAGATGGCAGTAATCGCCAAAAGCCGAATGTCTTCCTTTTGACTCAGGATGATCTCAATGGCTTCCTTGGCGTCTGTAGCTCCCGCCAATTTTTCCTGTACCCGATCAAGCCTGAGACCACTCCATATCTGCCTGGTAGCATGCACTTTGAGAATAGATGAGCACCGTCTTCGCTGAAGCGCTCACAAAGTCACACACCGGGCATTTGGTGTCCAACTTCATACCTCTCCACGCAAGATTGGACCGAAGAGGATGACTATTGTGAGTGAATCTCCATAGAAAATGTTTAACCTTGTTTGGGCATCGCAGCTTCCAAATTCTATCCCACACTGCTCCCTCCCTGATCACCACCTCTTGTTGAGCTGCGCAGAAACTCAGCGCAACAGATTTTATACGCACTTCTAACACTGAAAAGGCCATGCTCATCAAAGTGCCAGGCGAGCAAATTATCACGCTCCTCATGGATCGGCAGTGCTAATATAAGATTTGCATCCTCCTCCCAAAAGATTCCATTAACCAATTCAACATCCCAGCCCCCCGTTTTAGGATTCATCAACTCATCTACATCAGTTAGAATGCAACCTCTTCTAGGAGTAATTGGCCTCCAGGAGTCACCCCTTGGTAGCCATGGGTCACTCCAAATTTTCAGATTTCGACCATTACCAACCCTCCAAATGATACCCCTTTTCATCAATTCAATTCCTCGCAGGACACTTCTCCAAGTGTAAGACATCCCTCCATTTGGCCCAGCCTGCAGCACAGATGTATTGGGGAAATACTTAGCCTTGAGAATTCTTGCATATAACGAATCAGGATTTTGCCACAGTCTCCAGCCCTGTTTAGCCAACATTGCCCAATTAAATGCATAAATATCTCTGAAACCCAACCCGCCCTCGTTCTTGGATTTCATCATCTGATCCTTGCTGAGCCAGTGTATCTTGCGCTTACCCTCCTGTTGGTTCCACCAGAAGCGGCAAACCATACTGCTAATCTCATCACAAAGAGACTTAGTTATATCAAAACATCCCATCGCAAAGGTGGGAATGGCCTGTGCCACAGCCTTGATCAAAATCTCCTTTCCTACCAAAGATAAAAATTTCTCCTTCCATCCCTGGATGCGATTCCAGATTCTATCCTTCAAGTAGGCAAACGTGTTTCCTCTTGATCGACCAACATGCACGGGAAGGCCTAAATATTTCTCACTCATGGTCTCCCTATTCACTTGCAACGTGGTACAAACCTCCAGTTTTTGTGGCGGCTTTGTGTTCTTGCTGAAAAGCACTGCTGACTTTGCCTTGTTAATCATCTGCCCCGAACAACTTTCATACAAATCCAGGATTTCCTGTAGATGATGAGCATCCCCTTCATTTGCACGAATTAAATTTAGAGAGTCATCGGCAAATAGAAGGTGGGATACACTAGGTGCTGCATGACAAATTTTCACTCCAGCAATCTGTCCAACTTGCTCAGCCTGCTGTAATAATGCCGAAAAGCCTTCTGCGCATAATAAAAACAAGTAGGGTGACAAAGGGTCCCCCTGCCTTAAACCTCTCTCCGGTTTGAATTTTTCAGTGAGGTCCCCATTAACCTTAATACAATATGAGACTGATGTAACACACTCCATTATCAGTCTGATCCACTCTTCTGCAAACCCCAATCTCCTCATCATTGCTTCCAAAAAATTCCATTCAACATGGTCATAAGCCTTACTCATGTCAAGCTTCAAAGCAGCATAGCCCAATTCCCCTTCTCTTTTGTTTAACAGATGGTGCGTCAATTCATAAGCAATCAGCATATTGTCCGATATCAATCTTCCAGGGACAAAAGCACTCTATGAGGGGGTGATTATCTCATCTAGCACCCCCTTAGCCTTCCCGACAAAACCTTCGAAACCACCTTGTAGACCACATTACAGAGGCTGATGGGCCGTAGATCAGTAACTAACTCCGGTTTCTCAATCTTTGGGATCAAGGCGATCACAGTATCATTCCACCCATCGGGGATTTCTCCCCCATTTAGCACTTGTAACACCTCTGAAGTCATCTTCCCTCCCACGATATCCCAGCAAATTTTGAAAAAGACTGAAGGCATACCATCCGGGCCCGGCGCCTTCAAGTCACCGATTGAATCAAGCGCATTTTTATCTCCTCTTCCGTAAACTCCTTCATCAAAAAATCATTCATTTCAGCAGAGATACGGGGCTGTACAGCAGCAAGGAGCTGCTGCATCAGCCCCTCCTCTACCACACCGCTAGACCTGAAAAGCTGTTTGAAGTGGTTAGCGATAAAATTCTTTTTTTCTCCTTCCTCCTCCACCCAACACCCATCCTCCTTCAATAGCCGACCAATTCTATTTCTTCTCTTCTTCTCCGAACAAACCTTATGGAAATAGCTGGTATTTCTATCACCAAAATGGAGCCAGTTAACATGTGCCCTTTGTTTCCAATATGTATCAATTTGCTCCTCCAGGAGATCAACTTTGAAACTCCACACAGCCTCACAGCCGACCGAAGTGTCATTTATAGGGGCTCTACGCCACCTTTCCATCTCCTTCTTCGCCTTCTTCAAGCATTTCTCCAAATCCCTCAACACATTAACACTCCACTCCTTCAAGCCCACCACTACACCTTTTAGATGATCACTAAAACTATCTCCAGCGCCACTAGAATTCCACCCAGCTTCAAAAACATTTTTGCACTCCTCCTCCTGTAACCATCGGCCTCAAATTTGAAGGAGCTCCGTGGGTCCTCTAACCCCCCACGGCGGCGTACTTTCCGTAACAATGATCACTGGTCTATGATCTGAATGGTACAGGTCTCCATTTCTCACGTGAACCAAAGGGAAACGGTGTAGCCACTCAAAATTTGCAACAACTCTATCCAACCGTTCTCTTATGTGAGTGTTCCCCTTTGTTTGTTTATTCCTCCAGGTGAAGGCATCCCCTCAAACCCTAGATCATGGAGATCACCCAACTCTAGTGCTCGTTTAAAGCGATCCATGCATGATTGTGCCTGTTGAATACCCCCCTCTTTCTCATACTGGAACAAAATTCCGTTGATACTACTACACTCGGACCTTTCACAGCCACGTCGTAACCCCCATCGCAGCCGCATTTCTGCCTCGGCGGTAAGCTATCAACAGTGATGGTCATAGCCTTCACCGTCGGCATCTGGGACCGACTGCGGTGTACACTAACACCGCCATATTGGCTTATGATCCGTCCGTGATTAGGTCCTTACTTCCGTCGCATTGGAGCACGACCCAACTATGGATGTACACTAACACCGCCGCATTGGCAAATGATCCATCTGTGTCGAGGCTATCAAAACCGTCGTGTGGGCACATCAACCGCCTGTGTAGTGGTCATCAGCACCGTCGCCTTGTACTTCGACCCGACTGTTAGCGGTGCGGGTTCACTATCGTTTCGACGGCTGAGACACCTGTGTAGAGGTTAACACCACCATCGCTTCAACGTATGATCCACTAGTACAAAGGTCATGGTCACCGTTGCCTTGCACCACGATCCGCCTTTGATGATCGTTTAGTCGGTGTCGGGTTACTAAAGGATTTGGCGGTGATATACTTTTGATCCCTGCCACATCATACGTATAGTGATGGTGGTGATAACAAAACAATGAACGACGCTTACATCCAACAGTGATAGAATTTCATCTGGTTTCACAATACATACTAATTCAGCTGAGCCCTTAATAGCTTCATGAACACAAAGCATATAGATATATAATTATTACATCCATAAATTATGTTCACAAATAAGAGTACTTTTTACAATAACAATGGACGCTACCATAACATCTTTCTTAACTGATATCCTAACAAAAGCGATACATAGAGCATACTAAAGGTACTGATGTATATAGACTTACATAACAAAACAACGTAGCTGTGCTCCTTCTATGTGGCACTCCTGCTTGCAAGGCAAAATGAATATAATTAGTGCATCATTTGGATTGGTAGCCAATGCACCATGGAACCCCTCTTATTCATCTTTGATCCACAACCAGAACAAAACAGCAGAATTAATAATATTGAACATACCATTCCTTTAGTTAACAAGCCAAAATTAGCCTATACATACATAGAATGAAAATAACTCCCTACCTGAACAAAGACTGTTGTGACTATGAAATATAGGAAATGCACCTTTACTGCTCTACTAATGATACCATGAACAAGGGAACATAAGGAAGATAGTAAGGCATGTTCATATGGAAAACCCTCTTGATCTACAAAAGCGGATGACACGGACATGGATGATATGAACATTTTTGTGGTCCATGTCATATGCAATCAATGTTCTATCTTTCCCAACAAGGAAAATGAAATTCCATTATGGGTGAACTATAATCACTCTGTACTCCTGATCACAAAGCTCAGAACCAACTTTAATAATCATGTGTCCAAATAATTCCTCCGTGTACACAACATGCTTCAAACTCCAGTTATCAGTACCATAGTCTTCAAGTATCCACACTAAAAGCCAAGACCTATTGCGAAAATTAGCACAACACACACAGGTGATCCTGAGCTTGATTGATGGACATTTCAGCACCACCTGGTTTATGAATTGTCCTCCATCTCTTTACCTCCATATCCACAACAATTATTGCAGAGTACTCAACCATGTGCATAAAACTATTAAGAAAAACACTACTCGATTTTGAACGTAGAACAATACTACTCTCGTCCCATTCAGATTCCTTAAAGATCCATGCTTTAGTTTTAGATGAGTAGATCTCCACACCTATGCATGCACCCTCCACCTCAACAAATTCAATCACATGGAAGTGCGAGGATGTTGGGTCGAAACCTAAGCGAGCCAGACCAATAGAACGGATGCTACACGGTAGTACATGCCATTTGTGGGCCGCTAGATTGCAGACTATATAGCGTCGTAATCTATCAGGCCCGGCACACCAGCAAAGGACGAGGCCGCTGCAACAATCTGAGACTAGGACTTTTTGAAGGGGGGAAGGCAAGAAGGACAAGGAGGGCCATTCACCGGTGAACCTATTGAAGTGGCGATTGCCCTTCCACCAGCTGCCATAGAAGAAGCCGACGACAGTCTGTGAAAGCTTCATACGGTGATAGGAGTCGGAGATGACGTGATTCTCGAAGTGACAGACACACTTGCAGCAGCACAAGCACCGGGCGGGGAGGTAGCGGAAGATGTCGGCAAGCACATCGTCTGAGAGGTTGTCCACAATGTTCCTCATGTTGGGGGGCACCTTCATCTGGAAGGACACCACCAACCAAAGAGATGAGGCCGCCTTGCCATGGAATTGCATCAATAAACATTAGTAAGGAGATGAGTTTTGAGAAGGGACGGCGATACAAGTAAGGCGTATTATACTTGCCTTTGGATCTGGTGGCGGTGAGCACAAGTTGCAATGCCGATGACAACAATAGCTTGTTCGCTAGTGGATCTGTGTTGGCAATCCGGCGATGTGCACCGGTGCGGAGCAAGAGCTGAGTCATGCTGATGAACAGGAGCGGCGATGATGAACAATACCAATGAGGAAAAGAAAAGCTATGTGTGTGGGGGAGGGAGGGCGGCGGTGGGGTGGAGGGTGCAGGGGGTTCGGTGGGATGTTGGAGTAGGGGTTGCTTGCTCTCTGCGTAACTTTTATGGCGCGTGGAAATCGAACTTTCATTAGTTTCACGCGGGAGGGTTCAAACGCGGGATTGGAAATTTTGCATCTAAACGGTGGTGAATGCACAGTACCATCACTGGCAGCTAGGTCCTATTACCACCCAGAGACCTCTGTATGATACGGTGATGAGCACTAAGGCACACAATCTTAACGTTTGGCTTTGAAACAAAGTGAAACTGCGCACTTAGAAAACTAAGAAAAGCACAATTCTAGTACTCAGATTGAAAGAAAGCCAACTTGAGTTCAATGGTGAATAATAAGGCACAATGATTTACATTGAAAGAAAGCCAAAACACGAACTTAGAAAACATAAGGAAAGCACAATGCCAGTACTCTCGGATTGAAAGGAATCCAATTTGAGTTCCATACATTTATACCGAATAAGTAGGTGGACACTACCAAGCTAACAAGCATGCCGAAAGCTAAAATGCAGATACTAATTAGACCGACACTATGCAAAAGTTAAAAGGCCTTTATATGTACATCATTGGTTGCATAATTAATCATTCTCCATGTAGATCCTATTTGACCTCCATGGGATCGTTGTGAATCTCCATAAGATCCGGCAAATCATTGTCGACCTCTACGGGATCGTTGTCAATCTCCATATCATCCCGAGCCTTGACCACTACAACCCTATCCACATCTATTGGTACACTTTCATTAGGTCATCGACTTTGTTCACAAAGCACTGATTAGGTGAACCAATACTGAGGACAATAATGCTCACAAGCTGCACTCCACGGATATACAAGGCCACAAACTCCAGAATGAGAAGATGCATTTTCATCTACAGATCCAACAAAAATATTGTAGCTAGGTTGGAGGTGAAGGAGCAGAGCGCACGAGAGAGCAATACAAAGGAATATAGAATCCGATGAAGGAGCAGATTCAGTGCAGTTACCTTAGATCCAAATGGAGCAAAGAAGCAGGGACGACGCACTAAAGATTTGTGCGCCGGCGAGGTTGGAGGTGAAGGAGCAGTGAGCACCCGAGAGGCTGCTTTTTGTCTGACGCTAGCAGGGTGAAGCAGAGCAAGGGAGCAGAGTTGGGAATGGATGGGATGAAGGTGTGGTAGGACCGTAGGAGAGTGTATATATAGTTCAATAAATTGGTTGCCCCTGTACCAGGGCCCAGTGTCCAGGAAAGTAGGATGCCTCCAACACATCAATTGATACTTGGATCTACTATCATTTATAGTTCAATAAATTGAACACCTAGTTAATCACCTTGAATTTAGTTCCACAATAGTTGTACAAAAATGACAGATTTCAGTCTGACACATCAATTGATACTTGGATCTACTATTATTTATAGTTTAATAAATTGAACACCTGGTTAATCACCTTACATTTAGTTCAACAATAGTTGTACAAAAGTGATAGATTTCAGTCCGATACATAAATTGATACTTGAATCTACTGCGGTGAACTAAGCAACTTGCCAATGAACAAACCAAGAACTAAGGTAAGTACAAAATAGGTGAAACTAGAACAGGAAGCACATTTTTTCTCAAAGGTATGAAATCTTCCATCATCTTCGTTGGAACCCTGGCCATTCTTCAATTGGTGGCATAATATCTTCCTCCTCTTACAGATGTTCTTCATTTGTTGTAACATTGGCCTCCACCTTCAGCTCCCAAATCTTGTTACATAAATCCAAAATCAAAGTCCTTAGAAATTTTCCATATGTGGGATCGTGCCACTGAAAGAACCCTCAATCTAAGTTGGGCTACGAAAAATCCAAATTACCATAAGTACAACAGGATTTCACCATTTGCATTGCAAAAACAGAATGAACAAGAAAGAAATCAAGTTACATTATTTGCCCCGCAGCATCTGTGGTACCGACGTCCTGGGTTTCCATCACTCCACGAAATCCACCGAGGCGTCTTCAAGCCGTAGCGACACAAAAGTGGTGGCTAGTATGCATAGGGGTGGTTCTCGACACGGCACAGGATGGGTGGCCCCCTCCTGTTGTAGGCTCCTTTGCTGGAAGCCGGTGTTCTTCTCATGATGACGCCCTGGGATGGTGCCGACCATTGGGAGGAGTTGGAGCTAGATGGAGCCATGGAGCAGTCAGGGTTCAAAGTGTTGCACACTCTGAGTGAAGAGGTCAGCTTAGGTCTTTGTCTATGCTTTGCCTCCCACTAAGGCGCCAAAACGTCCTTTAAAACCCTCGCACTCACGCTAAGATGAAATGATGTGTCACCGGTAGTTCAGGGTACTATCCACTTGTAAAAGAAGGCCTATTTTGGATCATCTGTGCTTACATAGAGGTGTACACGTGGACCACAATCAAGACCAACTGATTCAATGAACAATTCAACCGAAGTAATAGTTCAATGATTATGCAGTACGCATACATACTAATCCAGAGGTTTTATCAATACATATAAACTTCATTAACATAAAAGTTTCACAAATTCTAAGACTTAATGTTGGATGGGTTGACAGTTGCTAAGGTACTCAATTGGTTGATGCGGTCCCGAAAGCTAGAGGTAGTGAACCGTAGCGAAGATGATAGCATCTCCGTCCATGGACACATTGTATCTATAAAGTATGTCTACTTCCTGTCCAGTCCTGCAAAGCACAAAAATCTCTTCACAAACACGGTCGTGAACGATTCTTATCAAATTTTGTGGTCCGAGAAGGTGACGAACAGTGGCTTCAACAATCAACAGTCGGTCCAGGTGAATGCTCCATCCCCAAGTAGCAAACAACATCATCTGGGGTCCTGCTGCCACCCCTAGCCGCCAAAACACAAGGTTGCTCGCATTAAAATAGCTTCTTCCGAAGTAAGACATCTGTTGCAATGAAAAAATTCTTAATATGAACAAAACTGATACCAAACCCAAAACCAATTGGAACCAAATGCAAACAGGGGGGTGACCAAATCCATCTAACCTTCACGAGGCTGTGTCCACGACGACAATGCAAGGTACTCGAGCCAGGGCAAGTAACGGGTCAAAATGAAGATGAAGCAACGGGTGGGGAGAATGAAGATGAAGCAACAATGGGTGGGGAGAACTAATTCATATTGAGGTTTTAAGGTTGGTCAAACCACCGCCATGGCGCCGACAGGACCCGAGGGGAGTTGGGAATGGGCCGGGCGCTTCTAGGTTTGTTGTCAAATGGACGGTCTAGATTGATCGGCAGTGAGAACAGACGACACAGGATAAGTTAAACAGTGTCCGTATTAAGCCGACCATTGCCATACTAATCCAATGCTATAATATGGTGATTGTTAGCGGTTAAACTGCTTTTAGATTCTCCTGAAAACAATCGCAACCGTACGTTATAGTTTTTTCCCTTTTTATTCACAAATATACAGAAAAATTTAAAACATTTGTCGAGAGATCAAATCCGTGCACTGGCATTTGGAAGTAGTATTGGAAAGAACTTGGTTTGCATTGCATATAAAAAAAGGTGGCATTAAACAGATCAAATCTGTGCGAATAGAATTTTTTTCATTGATTGATTATATATATCTAACATATAGATACAATTTGGACAAGTATATGATTGTACTCATCCGGAAGCATAATAACTAACCTAAACTATTAAAACTACTTATACTAACTATAAACTACTTAAACCTCGCTCGCTTGGGACGAGGCGAGGCGAAGTCGGAGTCGGAGTCATCATCATCGTCTTCGGCATCGGCGTCGGCGTCGTCCTCGTCCTCATCCTCCTCCTCTAGGTCCTCCTTCTCGGAGCTCCACGGAGGACTATAATTAGACATCCCGTCATTAGAGGAGACGTTCTCCTCGGATGAGTGGTGGGAAGGCAATTCATCCTCACTGGACAACAGGCTGCTTGGAAACTTGATGGGGCTGTCCGACATTTTCTTCGTAGATTGGAAGAGAAGGGGATGATGGATAAAGAAGAGGGGTCGTATCAGAGGGCATCGGGCCAGAAGTATATGTAGAGTAGTGGGTACGCGACCCTTAGGCTTCAGGCAGCAGAAGTAATGGTGATTTGACGGCCTTGGAAGTTGAGGCAATTTAACACTCAAGCTGAATTTTCCGCCAGTTGACCAAACGCTACTTTAGGGCCTGTGGGCAAAATGTGTATCCCAGTCGGCCTGGCTTTTCATGTGATGGAGGAAATACAACCCCAATACCACTGTCACATCTATCGTTAACCCGTCGGTGGTATAAGTCTGAACTGCCGGTTTTAGTCCTAGAGGTCTCGCTGTCGTTCCAACCGACGGTGCAAGTATCACACCGTCCCTTCTATTGCTACGGCAGTGAAAATAGCGACAGTGATAAATCAATCTGTAGTAGTGTGAAATCACCCGCACACAACCAGGGCTGCCCATTTTGCTGTTGTGTGGCTAGATCTTCCAACAACAGCCACGTTTTGTACTTCATCCCCTCATGCGGTTCCCCATAAATTCCTGTAAACCACCAAGGATCACCCCTGTCTCCGAGATCTCCATATCACTATGGTTTTTAGATTTACTCTTCAAAACCATACTGAGCCCTCTCCTCCACAACACTGCTATTCCCCCGCCTTTTCCTTCACAGTCCACCACCTCCATATTTTCGAAACCCAGCTTCATTCGTAAGAAACACATCCTCTTCTCATCGGATTTTGTTTCTAACAAGAACAACACATCCGCCCTTTCCAACTTCTGACAATTCATCCACCAATGCTATTCATAGCAAGGCATAGATCGGAATTGTATTGCAGATGAGAGCTGTTTAAATTAAGGACATGTGAAATAATTGTTTTTTACACAAAAACAAGTAGGATTACATTTTCCCAAAATTTGTATAAGGGGCCGTTTAGATCCCTTCATTTTAGAGGAATTGGATTCTACTTAATGGATTAGGCTATTTGACTTGGAATTTGAGATTCCACAACTTTTCAAAGTTCACATATAAGCTTATCTCAATTTCATAGGATGGGAGATGAAAATCCATTCTATATATCAACATGCTATGTTTCTACGCCATAACTTATAGTATACTCTTCAACTCACTTTTCTATAACCGTAACTTATAGTATGCTCTTCAACTCGCTTTCATATAGTAGAAATGCAACATATAAGCATCTCACTTACATAGCTAATAATTGTATACAAATATATTTCATATACAACCATATTAGTTTAATTAATATGTGTCTAAATTAGAATTTATTAGAATGAATTTAGTTCCAATGATCCAAATGGGCCTAAGTGTTTGTTTTAGACAATCATTTTTTGACAATTTCATCCTCTTCCAGCATATACATAGTTTTAGTTTAATTTGTTATGCATGTTTACGTCCTTAAATTTTTGTCTTAATAATATAATAAAAGAAGCTGAGATAAACAACCAGCTTTGAAATCGGATAAAGCGTAGTCTATACATGGCAAATCTGCCTACTCACCGTCCCTTGCTCACAATATATATCCACCTGTATACACTACTACTAAAAGCCTTTTCGGAGGCAGTCAAAACGTATTTTCAGAGATGAGTAGCATGCTCGTCTCTTTTTTTTAACAAACGCTTTATTCATTAAGGAGAATTATTACAACAAATGTAGACAATTCTGCAAGAAGCTAGGTGGAGATTGCCAAACAAAATCATGAAAGGAAACTAAAGAGTGGTGGGTACATAAATGAGCTGCGTAGTTCGCTGATCGTCTTGTATGCATGAGTCTGAAGGACTGAAGCTTGCCACCAACTCTTCCACCTTGTTCAGAATTGTCGCAATTTCCTAGCGATGTGTACCCATGTTCTTTCAAAGAGAAACCAACACCTAGCAATAAGATGGACCCCTTCTTTAAGGGCCTCTGCTTCAGCTAATAAGGCTGAACCAACTGAGCTCAAATGTCGCGCAGAGGCCACTTGCAATTGGCCTGAGCTACCGCGCACCACTGCTCCAACTGCTCCCTCACATGAGTCCTGCACAAAGGCCCCATCTATGTTAACTTTCAGAAAAACTTATCCGGCTTCCTCTATTTCTCATGTTACTAAGTTGATTGTCTCCTGTCTTCTAGAGTTTGAGAGCCAGTTGATAGGTGGAAGCATGCCTTCAGTGCCCACTCCACCGCCAGCCTTGATTCGATCAGTGATTTTCTATGTCGCCGATCATTCCTGGCGTTCCAGAGCGACCACATACCACACAAGATCACTTCCCGGTATCTATCTTTACAACAAGAAGTATCCAACAAGTCCCTTGTCCAGGTTCTTGGGTTTAGTTTGGGGACTTTGATACCCGTGAGAGATTTAAACTTCGCCCAAAAAGTGATAGCATACGTACACTGTGTCAACGCATGATAAGTCGACTCCTCATCATTGCCACAGAAACCGCACATATCTAATATGTCAATGATGGAGATTTGCTCTACAAGGTATAAAGTCATGGGATACTCTCCACAAGAAAACCTTTACCTTGGGTGGCACTTTGCATCTCCATGCTCACTGCCAATGAGGATCATTCAGAGCCTCGGCCGAGTGAGAAGCAGCGCCTACTCCATGATCCTGCTCTTGCACTTCCTGTTCCACCAAAAGGTGATAGGCTGAACGGACTGAGTAAATGCGGTGACGCTCTCCCGAGAGAGCCCAGAAATCCTCCTGCCTTCTTCCTAGTGGAATTCTTCTGACTGCTTGTGCATCCATATGTAGCAAGTTTCTCTTAGGCCATCCGCAGTCAGGCGGGCGAAATAGCCAGTGAGCTGGATGAGAGAGAAAGCAAAGAAAAATATTTTATTCCTCCCCCACCTTCTTCCTTGGGAGTGAAATCGTTCTGGTCTGACTGCTTGCCTCCCTCCTCTCTCTGCCTTCCACGTGGACCTGGGCCGGCGACGTCGCCCGCCGTTGCGGACGCCCTTAAGAGCCGCATCATTCCAAGCCCGACCATCAGCATATAGGAATTCGCTAACCTGTACTGCCGACGCACCTGGCTTAGAGCAAATGGGCCAACCACCTACTGCTCCTGGAATCCAGCGATCATGCTAGATATTTGTGGACTCGCCGTTGTCGATGCAGCGCACCAATCCGCACTGCAAGGCTTTCTTGCCCAACAAATAGCACGCCAAGTAGAAGATGAGTTCTGCTTCTTTGTGGCCGACAGGAAATCTCCATTGGGGTAGTACTTCCCCTTAATTACCCGCGCACACAAAGACTTAGGATTGGTCATTAGCCGCCACCCTTGCTTTCCCAACATAGACGGTACCAAATGCCTATCTCGTTTAAATCACTTTAAAAAACAAAAAAAAAGTCCCCCAGTGAGCACGCCGCCGCCAAGACCATTCAGCTCGCTATCACTGTAGTCATCGTCACTCTTGAAATTCACCATCGTTGATGCTGAAGCTCTCGTGATGCCCCATCGCAACTGCCGTTGACGCTGCTGCTCCCAAGACATGCCGCCGCAGCCGCCGTTGACTGCCGTGGCTCCTGAGATGCGTCGTCACAGCTACGATCGACGCTGTAGCATTTGGATATGAGATCTGGGCAAATGGATCCGCATCTAATGTTCCGGTCATAATGCTGCAAGCGGCTACCACGAAGCCGCCTCTAGATCCACGCGTCCATTTCTCATCCATGAACGAGCGGCTCTAGGTCGCGCGGCCATGCCTCTGCCCCCTCTACATCGGTGATGCTAGGGTTGCGGGTGACGGAGGGAGAAGATAGGGAAGGGAGGGGGTAGTGAGAGGAGGCGGCATTGGGAGAGGGAGAGAACGAAGAGATGATGAGAGGAGGCTGCGTTGGGAGGGAGATAAATGAATGGGCTAGGGTTCCTATCGTGTATATATACCGAGATAGGTCAAGTTGGCTGGGCCTCTATCACATCTGGAAATGATCTTTATTTTCAGAGGTGGTAATTTTTTTGAGTGTCGCTGAAAATAGATTGACGGTCTCCAAAAATAGCCGTGTATTTTAGGAGGCATGGACATTTTTTTTTTGTCCACCTCTGTGTATCAAATGGGTTGTTTCCTAAAACTATTTTTACAGTAGTGATAAAATAAGAGTACATATAGAGTTGATTAATGGCACCAAATTGTAGAGTCTAAGCTGCTGGTCAAATTAACTTTCGTGGAATTGGAAAGAGCAGTAGATTGCCATTTTCATTTTGTGCAAATGAAACATTAGCTCATTCAAGTTTCACACTCCTACAAATATATATTCTGGACTCATTCATGCTAGCAATTAATTAAGAGTTTGACCATGTATTTTAAAGTGTTTTTCCAGGTTGGTGCTACGAGAAGGGGGAGCTCCTACTTATCTACGAGTACATGCCTAACGGCAGCCTTGACCATCACTTGTTTCCCAAGGAACAAGCAGGATGCATCCTCGGATGGACTACCCGCTACGGCATCATTGTGGATGTAGCTGCGGGGCTCCACTACGTCCACCACGAGCATGAGCACATGGTGCTCCACCGTGACATCAAAGCCAGCAACATCATGCTCGACTCCACCTTCCATGGCCGCCTCGGCGATTTCGGCCTCGCGCGCATCGTGAGTCTCGACAAGAACTCCTACACTGACCTCGGGGTCGCCGGTACATGGGGTTTCATCGCGCCGGAGTACTCGGTGAGCCGAAAGTCAACCCGCAAGACAGACATCTATGCGTTCGGAGTGCTGACCCTTGAGATGGTCACCGGGAGGCGAGCTCTCAGCGCCTTCCAAGACACGTTTCAGCTGCTCACTGACTGGGTCTGGAGGCTTCACCGGGAAGGAAGACTGCTAGAAGCAGTCGACAAAAATGTCATCTCCACGGAAGGGTATGATGCGGATGGCGTCACCCGGTTGCTGCTCTTAGGGTTAGCATGCACCAACCCCAACCCGTTGGATCGTCCTAGCATGACCGAGGTGATGCAGGTCGTCGCCAAGTCGGTGCCAGCGCCCAACGTGCCACTTGAAAAGCCAACGTTTGTGTGGCCACCGGAAGAAGGGATCCTTCACAGCAGCTTCGATGACATCTCAGAGATGAGTGATCTGCATGAGAGTCATTTGGAGGAGACATCAAGCAGTGATGCGCTGGCTGCAAGCGCCATCATCAGGCGCAAGGCACGGGCTCAGTCGGTTGAGCTGTACTGCCTGTGAATCTGTGATTGTGCCAAAGAGTCTTCCACTACGCGAGAACTGATAATCACTACTGGGTAGGAAGCAACTGCCATTGTCGGCAGAGGTTAATTGGCAGAAATAAGGATGTCCTATCACTGCCGGTTTGGCGATCCGACAGTGATAATAGACAACACTGTTAGGTCAAAGAATCACCTGGCAGTGATATGGTCGGCTATCATTGCCGGGTTGGCTTATCAACCGGCAGGGATATATTGAGCATGCACTCATCTGATACTGTATATTACATACAATCTATGATCTCTAAGGAACTCCAGAATAATGTTTTGAAACTTCGTTTTACCTCAAGGATCACGTATATCTCTATCTCTAGTCTCTATTTTATTATTCTATTTGTTGATATATGTTTAGTGACATACAGTCTTTGATGTGTCTAATGCAGTGTATTAACGACCATGCGCCTAGCCTTCTGCCATTCCATTAACAAAATGGACTCTTTCTGCTCTTGAGAGAGTAAACGAGACCTCTTAATATTCTTATTGTTTACTAGCGTATATAGAAATTCTTATTGAGTTGTATGCAGCAATTAGTTTAATACAAATCTTAGATTGACAGGGAAAGCTCGACAATTTACTTATACTTTAATACTACTACTCGTATACAGGCTCCCTCTGGACTCTAACATGGAAATAGGAGTTTGCTATAACTTTCTAATTATTTTATTTAATTTCCTTGCCTGGATGCAAGCTCCAGACCTCTGAACATGATGCCATAGGATTCAAACTAATGAGCTGCATTCAATGACCATTTCAATCTAAAAATTTAAACTGGTAGGAAAATATGGGCAATTCATTTATACTTCAACAATACTGAAGTCCCTGTTTAGCGATCCTCTTGTTCTTAATTGGATCCTAGCCCAATAAAATTTAACCCTCACCGGCCTCACCCCTCTGTCTCTCTCCCTTACTACCTCACTCATCTACAACTTTCCCACCAGGACCACCGACTCCCATCTCTATCCTCAATGCCTTGTCAATTCCAACTCAACTCAGCGCGCCCTCACCGCACCCAACTTTCACTCCACTAATACATAAATGATTTCGCGAGGCACTGGCCTCAGATTAACGGAGGCAGGCACAATAGAGTGCCGCCTTTGTAAAACGTTACCAGGGCCCGCGGCCGAATGCCTGCCTAGGTTAATTGTTAACGGAGGTAGCCACCGTAAGGCAACCACCTCCATTAGTTCCCCTAATGGTGGCGGACGCCTTACGGCAACCACCACCATTAATGTATTAACCTAGGCGGCCGCCTTTACATGACTGCCTCCATTAATGGTTTATTAACGGAGGCGGACAGCTTCGCCTCGGTTAATAGATTAACGGAGGCGATTCTGCTAAAGTGCCTGCATCTGTTAATCCGTGCCTATAAATGCAGCCCCCAACCAACTTCATCTTCTTCCTCCATGAGCCCACCCTCTCAATTTGATGCGGTTTAAGCTCTATACCTCCAAAAATTTACCATTTTTTGGTGGAGTTTTGCTCTTGGATTCCTTGAAGGAGGACACTGTAGGAGGTTGCTATGCACTCCCACATCCATATTCTGCTCTCTTTTTCAAGTTTTGGGTGATCTAGATCAAGAACTATATCTATGGTCGAGCGAGAAAACAAATCTAGTTCTTCATTTGCTTGAATTTTTTGTAATACTGCTATACTTATGTCTTGTTTGCTACATGTGCAAGGTTAACTGGCATGGAAAGGTCAAAATGTACCGGATATCAAGGATATCACTGTCATGGGGGTTGTCGAAGTAGTAGCTTCGAGGCCCTCAGGAGCACACCGAGCAACTCCTCTTCAGGATCAGGTTGAGTGGCACATAGTATTCCAATTTTTATTCCAACATCAAACCAGTAGATGGAACTCAATTGATACAATTATGTACAAATTAACTAGACTTCCTAGTACAAGTTTTACTTCTCGCTCCATCTAGTGGACACGGTCTTTACTACACTACGGTTCACTCTCATAGTCGCTCCATCAAGGAATCCGGAGTTAACTTGTAGCACGCTTGGAGTCACACCCATTCCAAGTGCTACTATGCAGCGACGGTCGAGCTAGTGCTCAACACAGTCTACGACGTACCTGCAAAACAACTTAACGGCTGCACCGTGAGTACATTGCATACTCGCAGGGCTTAATTCCAACATATAGTATTTGTTGGATGCATAGGGTGATTATTGGACATTTGTATGAGTGCGGAAAGCAATGATGTTCATTAGGAATATGACATGCTATGCTCAACATTAGTAGTAAAGATATTCATCATTATAATGAAGTGCTCATAGTCCATTGTTCATGCTACCATGGGTATAGAACGAAAGAATAACCAAATGGTTCCGTCCCAAAGGACTCCAGGCTTTCAAGACTCTGCAGAGGTGTACAACTGTACCCACACGGAAGTCGGGACTAACCACCATACCCATGCCCGGGTAAGGGTTGCCTCACGCCTTCCAATATTTCACTAATCCGGCCCAAGTGTCACATGAAAAGTTCGGCTAGGTTCCCGGTCAATGCCCCAGACATTCCCAACTAACGCCACCCCCCTTTCTAGTTTCATGGATAAACAGGTCGCAACTAGTTACTTGGCTTGTCGACCCCATCCACGTCATGTGGTCTGTACATGTGGTTACTCGGACTTACGTATCACAATACATGGTCCTTACTGCTCCACGAGCTACGTCGCCTGAGATCCCACACTCACAATGACCTACCCCTTGCATGAGCAAGATATCCAAGTGAGCATCAAGATTACCACATTAGGGATATTAGTTCTTATCCAAATTAGTTAGGTAAGTCAAGTTGTACCCTCATTGGTTTTAGTAGTTAATTATCCAGGTGTAACATCCTACACGCGCGAGTATGAGTTCCCTTCTCATGCTCGACTTCTACCATTGCCCAAGCATCTAAGAAATAAGCATTAAGCATTTCCATTCCCATTGTTTAGATGAGATGCTTTTGTAGATTATTAGACTACTCTAGGTGTAGTATAAGAGTGATCATTATCCAAGACTACATGGAATGCATGACTCATAATGCAACTTGATAAGTATCCAAAGTAGGGTTTATAATAGTAGGGTGCCTGCCTGATAGTGCTGCCGATCCTGACGACTCGCACATGATCCTCATGAAACGAGACATCCGAGCCTAAAAGGAGAGATTCCAAGGATTGGGGATGATCGCACGATAGATAAGGAAACTAGGAATTCTAGTAAGGACTTAGAGGCATCTACTGTGACCCTATGGCTGCTTTACTAGCTATGGGGTGTGCACTAATGGTGGTGACCCTTTGAGCGAACTTACTAACTAACTTCACCCTCTCTGTGATAGTCGGACACTCTGTCCTACTAACGGACGCTCCACTGTGTTGGGTGCCGAGGTGGGTTATCTCTGGTTTGGCTCTATACTGATTGGCGGATGCTCCGCGGGAATCACGGAGACTCCGATGGGAACTGGGTGCTCTCGGGTCCTCAGGTTATTGGTTCGGTATAATTCATTGGGCACTCCACCGTGGTGATGGACGCTCCGATATTCTCACTCAATGAGAAACTTTGACTGTTGGTGACTGTTGGTGACTATACTTCAGGTGAGTTAGCTAGGCTCAAGGTAGCTAGGCATGGCTTAGGTTAACTAGTGTAACTAGTGACTCCTTGACCAAGAGAAATCCTAGAGATAAAGAGAGATTGAGGGATGGCATACTTGATCCTTACTCTTGGCGTACTTTTTCATCAAGCCATCCTCATGATCCATCCATGCAAGAGAAAACACTTAGATTAGGGTTGGAGGATTGATCTCAAGATAAAGAGAGGAGAGAGCTCTTGAGCTAACCATGAGATGAGTGGTTGTTGAAGCTCAAGTGCTTGGTCTAGGGCTGATCTTGTTGCCTTCTAGCATCTTGATTCTTCTCCTCCATCTTCTTCTTCTTCTTCTTCTTCTTCTCTTTCTCACTATAGTTTATCCTTTCCCTCTCCTTGCTCCTCCATCTAGAGAGAGTGTGTGATAGAAATGAGGAGAGGATGAGTGAGGCTAGGGATCTGGGGTAGGAAAATATCTCCCACTCGTGCTGACTTGTGGGCCATGCCCCATAATGAATAACAACTTGTTGACGGTCGTTAACACGAATTATAAACCATCAACATATCCTGCATATGTACTTAATTCCATCACCAAACATAGGTATAGGGGTTTAAACTAATGAATTCCACGAACTTTGGTAAATATTTGTATGTAGGAGGATTTATCCAAAAAACAGCTCCCGAGACCACTGTCATACACTCCAAACAAGCAAACCGACGACAACAAGCGATTCAACCCCCGAAAACTGCGAAAGACAACTCTAGAAGGATCCAGAGACACCACACTAAAGCTTGGGCCAAGCGACCATGAAAGTGGGCCGGCTTGCACAGCCCATAGGACGGCCGGTCTACCACGGGGCCCGCTCACCCTCCACCACTTTGTACTCCTTCCTACAATCTACACCGTTGATTTTAAGGCAGTTTTAGGTCGGTTTATCCAACGGTGGTCGAGGGAGTTGACGCGTATTGATGATATGGCGATTCCTTGCCCCCTACTCCACCTCAATTCCTTGCCCCCTACTCCACCTTGATTCCTTGCCCCCAACTCTACCTCGGCCTATATATAGCAACCTCTACCCCCCTCCCTAGAGCCATCATGAAAACCCTAATTCATATCTCTCATTTAGATCAAGACATACCAGGAGGATTAGATCTAGAGCTCTCCAATGTAGTAGATTAGTAGGTCGGGAGTGAGGGTCGAGTTGGGCTCATGCTCAAGTTCCGGATCTAGTATTGGAGGCTCGGCAAAGCCTTGTATCTTCACTTCTACATCTTGTAAGACTTATTATCAATTTATCATATTCTTATCTACATAGCTATGTTTACTTTGAATATATATCTTGCTTAGTTAAAGGTTATCAATACTTTTGTGTGTGGGTTCATAGAGCGCTTAGCTTGCTAGTTTACTGGTTAGACTAAGTAGCTGAGTCTCATGTAAGCATGATGCTTATACGATGCTCTTCCTGTGAGTGCACCTTGTTCTCTGGTTGGGTGGTAGCAGCGGGAGGTGATAGACCCATCTATGCTTTGTAGTCCACTCTGAATTGAGTAGGTTCTTAAATTGTAGGATTGTAGTCGCATTAGTAGAGTTATCTATTGTGGGTGCTCTACCATCTAAGCGATGTCCCAAAGTGCACAAGAGTAGAGTTAGTCTTAGCAATAGTCAGGTATATATATACTTTGATCCTCTAATAAGAATATCATAGGAATCTACCTCACATGTTGTTGTTCTCCACGTTGACTAGTTTACATTATCTTTATAGATCTATCCCCTGAGTGTCATTATGCTTAATTCTTTATATATATATTTACCCTCTACTTAAGCTATGCTGGTATGTTGATAGATATTCCTCTATTACTTAATAAGTCTTACTCCATTGTTTCCCTATGCTAAAATATAAATAACGATACATGGAATACTCCCGGTAAAATGCTACAATGGTATTCTGTGCGTTTGCGGAATCCTTCATATTCTTTTTGCGTTAATAAATACCAACAAGCATTTTTGGCGCCGTTGCCGAGGAAACAATTGACGTAAAGATTTAGATCATTAGATACTGCTAGCTTTAGTATGATTACCCCTGTTTTGTTGAATTGTGGAATAAGACAGGATAGTAGATGCCATTTTGACCTTCCAGTAAGCTTCCACAAGAAAAGAAGAAACATTGAAGAACCCCAGGGTGCCTGAACATTCAAGATCCATCAACATTGGAACCCTTATATATATAACCATGTGTAGATTGGAGAAAAGGTCAACATCACAAGAATTCAAATCACATCTCAAGTGATGAATACAGACGCTGCACTACTCACAAATTCCATCATGTGGGTCATGGTAAGTATGATCAAGAAAGGTGAGATAGTCATACTCATGGACTTTAAACTTGATGAGTAGTTATCTTTTTAATTTATTGCATTCCACTGCACGTTTACTTTAAATAATTCATGTTATTGCATTCCACTCCATTTAGTTTGAATTCTCTCATATCAAATTCACAGCATATTTAGTTACCTGCATACATCCAGATGCATCCTTTATCTTAAAAAAATCACTCACCATGATCATGCTCTTTCATCTCTATTTGAATAAATCTCTATAATATTGTCATGTTATCTTTGTCTGCTATAGTATGCTTTAGTTTGGGAGTGTTGATCTCACTTCTAAAGGTTTTTTAAATTAAGCATGGTGCTTAGGTTAAAATGCCTTTCTTAATCAAAATTAGACATGGAGTTTAGTTTGGTTATTGAACTAAAACTTGCTATAGCAGATACTTGTTATTTTGTTGGACTAACCCCTGGAGAAAACTCTCAAACTCAAATTGGGAAAGTTCTGAGATAAATTCACACCGGAGATGAAGCAAGGCATATGAATTCCAAAAACTTTGCACAAAGAAGACCCAGCTCATTCTTCATGGAAGGAAGAACTATGAGTATCAAGATTTATTCACTTATCTTTCATTACAAGTTATCTTAGCCTTGAACCATGCTAGAATGCAGCCAACACATAAAATTTGTTAATAAATAAAATCTATGCTAAAGCAATCCTAAAACCATCATTTCATTAGCATAGAGGAAAACTACAAAAGTTATGGACAACAACCTGTAATGCAAATTTGTTGTATTCCCTCGGGAATGTGTCCACTAACATTTTGCAGGAAAGAATGAATATAAGTTATGCCTATCCATAGTTTGGTATGAACATGTGAACCCAAACCAAACCACCACTTTAGCTATGGAACAAAGAAAAAAACAAGTGCCACAAAAAGGATCTACAATAGAAGCACTCACTCATAGGAAGTGGACGAACAAATCAACGGGCTATAGTGATATTGAAGGCAACCTAGCATTGAGCCTTTCTAGGACTCAACCTAGGAGGTTGATGAGAAGCAAGGTGCAACCCACCTCATATTAGCTAGAATACGCCTGCTTCCATCATCTTCAAAAACACCAGCTCGTACATCGTCAACAAGGACAAGACAACGAGATGCCACTACATCATGGCATACATTCTCGTGCCAATAGACATCATTAATCAAAGGTTCACTGCAGATTGTGTCTTGTAAGTCCTAGAATGACCATGGTCACACAAAAGATATCTCTAGGTCATTGAAGATGAAGCTTTCACACAAACACCAATGAAGTTCATTCTTTGATCTTCAAGACGACTGGTGTATCGCTAACAAACAAAGAAGAAGAACTTTTCACCACGCCGTTAGACAATCAAGGAAGAACTTGAGTTGCATCTCCAATGAACACCAATTCATCAACCAAGAATCAATAGAAATCAAGAAAGGTTGATGGAAGAAGAACATGAAATTGTTCGTATCCTCATCCCTAGGATCGAGGCTGAATACAAGGAAAGGTCATGCTTAACGGATTACGAGCTCTCGCCAACAGGTAAATCGGATAAGCCTCCTCCAGGTATGCTTGTCACTAATTATTTCAATAAAAAAGAAGGAAAACATAAGGTATATCCAACCAAGTATTATGCAACATAGAATCACATTCATAGGAGAATTTTATCATCCAAACTTGATTCTGCATTTCGCAAAATTTGAGTATGGGGGATAGAGTTCTTCAAAACATGTCATGTTATGTTACTAGTTTGTCTTGGTCATCCCTACCTTTATGATGAGCTCAACTTGCTAAATCACTAATAAGTAAAGATTTAAATAATCATGCTCCTTTGGGTCACCATATATAATCTTGTTTCTACTTGAATGAATCTCTTTAGTCTTTTAAGCTTCCTTGTTCTGTTACAAGTATGCTTTGGAATATTATTCAGACATGATTATTGAATCAAAACATACTTGTATAGAATTTGGTTGTATATATGGACTAACCCTTGTAGAAAAGTATTCAAATTTTGTTGGGAATGGTAGGAGATCATTCGTAGAAATAGATCAAGGTTTGAGGTATTCTTCAAAATGATTTCACACATCTTTGCCTTAACCTTGTTGAAAATTTGAAGTAGTGGTGAACAATCAAGGTACATTATTTAAAACATAGGATAAAGATTTTATGCTAATTAAAATGTTAAAACTAACTCTATTATAGCATAGAGGATGACCTTCAGCTCTATGACAACACTATCCTTGCTTTGAAACATTCCGTATATTCCTTTGGTATGTGTTGTCTACTAATCTTTTGTAGAGAAGAAACAATAAAAGGAGCAGAAGGTCCAACACAATGCCAAGATCCACAAAAGAAAAAGAACAAAAAGATGGCATGACGAAAGGATGAGAAAAGAAAGAGTGCGACATAGAAGACAAGATGCTCATGAACAGCTCAAGCAAGGAAAGCTTCAAGCAGGAAGAGAAGACCACCATAAGTCATCTACCCTCCATCACATGGTGTCATACACCACACTACTAAAGGTAGCATCTTAAGGTAAGTGGTCATTATTTAAAAAGCTTCCCTTTGATCTTGCTATTTACATAAATGAAGAAACAAAAATGTTTGAGTTACAACTTTGCTTGATCCAACCTGATTATCTCAACATGTTTTGTTCCTTAAGTTTGTTCATAGTACCACTTTCTTGATCTTATAGTCTTAACCAAATGAGCTAAAATTTTGCGTATCTTATCTTTGGAAGATGATAGTCATAATCATGTAAAGTTTGATACATTTTGTAAAGATAGACAGTCCTTCCATAAGTTAAGCAACTCCACTCTTTTTGACAAATGTATTCAAATGCCACATTAATACTCATCCTTCTGATCTTATCACCCATGTTATAAGAATGAAAGCACATAACATCAACCATAATATGATTCGATGTGCCTAAGGTTAGAGAAGAATAAATAAGTTTTGGTTCTGTTGGTATTTTTCCACCAACAGAGCCCATGCACTTGATCTCTACCATGTCTTTATGAGCAGAACACACTTTGAGCAAGTGTGGGGGAGTCGATCCTCCAAATTCTACAAGTGAAAGTTCTGAACCGACAATAACGATGCACATAAGATGTCTCCAGTTTTTACTACTGATGGTTGATTTTGAAACGCTAAACAAGGTGGAGGAACAAGTCAAGAAAGGTTGCCCCTTACTCTACCTTGGCCTATATATAGCAGCCCCTACCCCCTCCCTAGAGCCATCTTGAAAACCCTAATTCATATCTCTCATTCAGATCAAGACATACCAGGAGGATTAGATCTAGAGCTCTCCAATGTAGGAGATTAGTAGCTCGGGAGTGAGGGTCGAGTTGGGCTCATGCTCAAGTTTTGGATCTAGTCTTGGAGGCTCGGCAAAGCCTTGTATCTTCACTTCTACATCTTGTAAGACTTATTATCAATTTATCATATTCTTATCTACATGGCTATGTTTACTTTGAATATATATCTTTCTTAGTTAAAGGTTATCAATACTTTTGTGTGCAGGTTCATAGAGCGCTTAGCTTGCTAGTTTACCGATTAGGCTAAGTAGTTGAGTCTCGTGTAAGCATGGTGCTCATATGATGCTCTGCTTGTGAGTGCACCATGTTCTTTGGTTGGGTGGTAGCAGCGGGAGGTGACAGACCCGTCTCTCCTTTGTAATCCACTCTGAATTGAGCAGGTTCCTAAATTGTAGGACCGTAGTCGCGTTAGTAGAGTTATCTATTGTGGGTGCTCTACCATCTAAGCGGCATCCCGAAGTGCACAAGAGTAGAGTTAGTCTTAGCTATAGTTGGGTATATATGCTTTGATCCTCTAATAATAATATCATAGGAATCTACCTCACCTATTGGTCTCCCGAGTTGACCAGTTTACATTATCTTTATAGATCTATTCGCTGAGTGTCATTATGCTTAATTCTTATCTATATATATTTACCCTCTACTTAAGCTATGCTGGTATGTTGATATATATTCCTCTATTACTCAATAAGTATTACTCCATTGTTACCCTGTGGTAAAATATAAATAACGATACCTGGAATACTCCTGGTAAAATGCTACAATGGTATTCTATGCTCTTGCGGCATCCTTCATATTCTTTTTGTGTTAATAAATACCAACACAACTCACTTCCCACTCCATCTGCTATCTCTACATCTTCATCGGATGATCCGATATGAGTGACGGATTGTCCGATAGTCTCTGGATTTGCTTAACCAAGCTTAGAGACCTGATCTCATAGCTCTTGAATCTAATTTAAAGCTTAGGGTGACCTACTTGAGATTGTTAGGGAATTCCATTTAATAGGAGCTTGGGTGACCAAAATGAGAGTTTATGGTGTATGGTAACTTGCGTCGTTACAACTCCCTCCATTTGAATTCAAGCTCGTCCTCGAGCTTGTCAAGGGGTTACTCAAAAGCTTCCACGAAATTTTTCTCCAAAATTCCTTTCCTCCACTTTTGGTAGGTTTCGACCTTTGGGGCTTCCACTATTTTACTCAATCTGACGGATGATCCAATCGTTGTTAAGGATTATTCAATGAACCGCTGAATCTAACTCCAACTATCGGGCTCAGTGGCTTGGCGGATGCTCCGCCCTTCTCTCGGGCGATCTGATAGGTTTTGGCTATATATATGGGCCGACAATCCCTGGAAAAGTCATTTTTCTTTTCTCCATCCGCTGGTCCCCCTCATACATGCGCCCGCGTCGCTGCCCACTCCGCGACGACAACCTTTGGACATTTTTTTGTTGATTCCTTCAGTCATGTGTACACCCAAGTGCCTTTCCAAGATGCGGGATACCGAGTGAGTTCCTTCCCTTTTTGCCTTTCCCTCTTTCATCATAATTGAAAACTAGGGTTTGTCCAATCTAGACAACGGCTAGGGTTTTTCCAAATACTTCTTAGGGATCTTGTAGAGCATGCTTAGGAGTACTTCTATACATGTTTGTAAATGTTGACATTGGTTAAATCTTCAGATTTGTCGAATGAGCATTGATAGGCCACTGTGTCATCGGAATCTTATCGGATGGTCCCTGACTTTGTCGGGTGCTTCCGCCATTCTGGAGGGACTTAGTAGGTTTTCTCTGTTTGATTCATTATGCTAGTTGGAATGATGGATGGTGCATGAACTTCACGGTTGCTCCATCGATCAGTCTGTAGCTGGTGAATGTTCTGTGTCAAAAATTGTATGCTGTTAGACGGTTCCGATGTTCTGACGGAAGGCTCGGATAGTGTCTAAGTTCCCTCTGTTGCATTCGTTTCTGTTCTCGGTTATGCTGATGAACGGTCCGTGTGCTCGACGGACACTCCATCAGTATCTGTCTAGTACTAACTTAGTTTACTTTGAACTATCCTGTTGTTTCAACACTATAGGTGCCTTTTATATGTGGTTGTGAGTTTGTATACTTGCCATAGGTGAACATTGTCCATGTTTGCACTACTCCAATTTCTCTAATTCTATTCTCCTTTATGCAATATCCTTGCTTGTTTCTTCTTATCCAAGTCTTTACTAACTCTTGCTATTTCCTTTCGTTGCAGACGCCCGGTTCTTCATCTTCATGGTGGTGGTCGAGAGAAAAAGAGGCTAAGGGACAACGTTAGCAGTAGCCGATGTTATGTTCCTAACGGTGATGATCCTATGGACAGTGACTATGACATTGAGGAGGAGATGGGGAGCAAGAAAATAGTTCCACACATGAGGTCCAAGAATGCTTCAAATGCTCGGGTCAGCCATCAGCCATCTCCACGCAAATGTCACCATGAACCATCACCTTCATCGCCATCTTCGAGCTCAACTCCACAGCCTTCGTCTTCTTCTGTAGGTGATGGTGGTGATGATGACAGCGATGGGGTGAGGAAGAGGAGGAGGGCAATGAGTAGGAGGTAGAGTCCATTGATGAGGGGTTGGAGCACAACTCGAGAGTGGTTGTGTACCCCATCGATGTGATGAGTGTGCCCAGAAATTGGAAGAGTTGGAGGGAGGATCATTTCAGGGATTTCCATGAAGCTTGTGACTTGAAGCAGTTCAGTCAGTCGCGGACTTCTCCATATCCATTTTTCCACACTCAGGATCAATACGATCTCTTCTGGGGTAGATTTGACCAAGCCTTAATGTGTACCAACTAGAAGTGGATCAAGTGGGATAGCATGAGCAAGCAAGATGTTCTTCAAGGGCTGCTATCCAAAATTGAAAATGTTGGGTTGAAGAACATCATGAGGTTCCACCACAATTGGAATGAAGCCATGGTCCAACAGTTCAATGCCACTCTTGAAGTGAACAACAAGAAAGAGACTGTCAAGTGGATGACAGGGAGAGGCAAGTACCAAGCTTCCTTGGCTTAGTTTGTAGATGTGGTCTAGCTTGACTATGATGCTTGCAACTAGGGAGAGCTAATGGACAGTCTTCCCAAGGCCAATAAGAAGAGTGAAGTGGCCCGGTTCTATACAAATCCAAACTTTGAATATGGCAAGTCCAAGTATCTGGCAATGGAACCAATGGTGTTGAACAAATTGCTTTGTTGTATCTTGCTGCCCAAGATAGGTACAACCAACGCTATGTGACCATCAGGAGCATTCTAGACGGTACCAAGGTGAATTGGATCAACTTCCTTGTTGCAGAGCTGATGTGTTGCAAGCATGAGGTTAGAGGTTCCCTGGGTTACCATCCCTACATCATGGCATTGGTAAAGCGTTTGGTAGTCCAAGAGGGCATTGAGGGAGTTAGGCACAAATCCTATGGTCCTCACTTTGATGACTCCGATTCTTCTACCGAGGACATTCCTCAGCCTTAGGCTCCTTCAGCCGAGGTGGGTGAGCCTTCTGCTCAAGGTGGTGCTCGTGATCGTAGGAGGAATGCAGATGGCGTTGTTTTAGGTTGGGTGCCTCCAACCGGTTACTTCGAGCCGTTCTTCGAGGGTATCCGTGCTCAGGTCCAAGCGACAGTAGTGTCAGTGGTGGGAAACATTGACCAAAGGTTTGAGCATGAGCAGAGATTCTTGTAGGAGAGTCTCATCAATCTGCTATAGAACTCTGTGAACACCTTGGCTGCGAAGATAGATTCGCTGGACACCAAAGAAGAGTTGCAGGGAGTCTGTAGTGACATGGCGGCCAATGCTTAGAACATCAAGTAGATCAGACAGTCATAGGTTAACCTTGCCGCATACCTCCACCAGATCCTCTAGCCGATGGCTCCAGGTATTCCTTCGTTGCTCGCTGCTCAAGTTATGTCTCTCATGTGTTTCATACTCTAAGTTCCTCATCACATTCTTCTAATTCAATCTCGGCTTTCTTGCAGGTGTAGCTCTAGTGTCCTATCCAGCATCATACTCTCAAGGATATGCTATGTCAAGCTCAGCTCCAACAGGTATTAGTTCAAGTCCTTCTTCACCTTCCTAGATCCTATGAGTTACTTAGTCCTAACTTAGAGAGCTTAATCCTAGCACTTGTTTCTTGTTGTTGTAGGTGTATCACCGACCGTGCCTACCACTGCCACCTTTCCTCAGGCACATCAGCAAGCACCTCCACCATCGTGTGCCTTACAGCAGCCATAGCAGCAGCAACACCCTCCACCGCCACAGCCGTGAAGCAAGTCGTGGTCTCCTAGTTGTTCCGTTGTGATGGCTCAAAAACCTTACGTCGATTGTTTACTCATCGCCCAGCCACATTGGGCGTGATACTTGTGTTGATACTTCTGGTACTTGATCGGTTGTGTGGTCATTCATCGAGGTGACCAAGTCACTACAATGGTTGTGGTCGAACGATCGAGAACTTGATGAACCTTTATGTCATGTTGGTGAACCATGTCTATGGACCTCTTATGCTAGCTGTGATGTTGGTCGATAACTTGCTTATGTGCATACTCGTCTGTTTGTCCTGTGATTGGGAGATAAGGCTAAGATACAGGGGAGATTCTGCCGAAACTTCCAAATGAGATAAGGGATAAAGGCTGCTTTTAGAGACGAAAGATTGGGATTGCTACCGGCTCTCGGTTATTCTACCATTGCAATGTACTACGCAAAGGGTGATTACAAAAGACAACTCCTCGCTTAGGTGATCCTATAAACCTGTCCCATGTCAGCATTCTCAAGGTTACCACATTTTATTGTTTTTCTTCTAAAAACTTCCTAGGTGCTTAGCATTTCATTGGGCGTAGGAGAAGGGCTAGAGTACCTAATTAGACAAGGGTTACTTTCAACCTTTAGGGTTGGGTTCTAAGAAATAGAAGTCTAGATTTTAATTCCATTTTTTTAGTACCATGCACTAGTCAATGGAGGTTTAATAATAGGATTATACGCGCAAGTCAACCATTGCTCCAATACCCCGTCTGTCACGGGGGTTGTCGAAGTAGTAGCTTCAAGGCCCCTAGGAGCGCACCGAGCAACTCCTCTTCAGGATCAGGTTGAGTGGCACATAGTATTCAATTATTATTCCAACATCAAACAAGTAGATGGAACTCAATTGATACAATTATGTACAAATTAACCAAACTTCCTAGTACAAGGTTTACATCCTGCTCCATCTAGTTGACGCGGTCTTTACTACACTAGGGTTCACTCTCATAGTCGCTCCATCAAGGAATCTGGAGTTAACTTGTAGAACGCTTGGAGTCACGCCCATTCCAAGTGCTACTATGTAGCAGCGGTCGAGCTAGTGCTCAACACAGTCTATGATGTACCTGCAAAACAACTTAACGGCTGCACCGTGAGTACATTGCGTACTCGCATGGCTTAATTCCAACATATAGTATTTGGTGGATGCATAGGGTGATTATCGAGCATTTGTATGGAAAGCAATGATGTTCATTAGGAATATGACATGCTATGCTCAACATTAGTAGTAAAGGTATTCATCATTATAACAAAGTGCTCATAGTCCATTGTTCATGCTACCTTGGGTATAGAAAGAAAGAACAACCAAATGGTTCCATCCCGAAGGACTCCAGGCTTTCAAGACTCTATGGAGGTGTACAACTGCACCCACATAGAAGTCGGGACTAACCACCATACCCATGCCCGGGTAAGAGTTGCCTCACACCTTCCAGCCTTTCCCTAATCCGGCCCGAGTGTCATATGAAAGGTTCGACTAGGTTCTCGGACATTCCCGACCGATGCCACCCCCTTGCTAGTTGTCAGCGTGAAAACGTGCCGGGCACATGAGCAAGCTAGAAGGGTCTGCTCGATTGTAACACCTCGGGTGTTAAAAATACTAAAACCTGACATGTCATCATATGCATTGCAAAGCATTTGGCATTTGGTGAAAACTTTGAGATGCATACACTAAAACAAGTTTATATTCATGTGGTATGTGTTGAATTGTATTGGTTGACTCTAGTTCAAAGTTTGTTTGGATTTTGAATTTTTCGAGAAAACCCCGCTTTTCAGCATTTTAATCCTACCCTGAAAACCCATTTCAAAATCTAAGCATAATTTGGGGTTGATCCCAAAAGCAAAAGTGTAGAGCTTGGCAAGTTATACAAAGTTTGTTTTTGGCGATTTTCAAGTTGTTTAGAAAAATTTTGAGTAATTCAAAAAGGCGTGATTCGTTAAATTTCCCTATTCAAATTCAAAAGTTCATTTCAAAATCTAGACCGAATTAGGAGATGGTTATAAAAGCAAACTTGTAGAACTTTTGATTTTTGAACAACTTTTATTTTTGGAGATTTTGGAGTTGTTATGAAAATTTGAGAGTAATTTGTGAATTTTGGCGAATGGCAAACTTGTAATTCTTGTGAACAAGAATCATGAAGCCGACTCTCCGCCGGGCGACCTTCTTCGGCGTTCTCCAGCGCTGCGTGGCGGTCTTGGCTTCATATTTGGCATGGGAAAGGCATCGCCGTGGCTTCTCCTTGCTTCCTTGGCCGCCCTATAAAGCTCCGACGCCGCGTCGTCGTTGTTCTTCCTTCGCCCTCTTTTTTTCCCGACGTTGCCGATCATCTCCGGTGAGCTCTCGTCGTCGAACCAGTGCCTCTGCCGTTGTAGCAAAGCATCCTTTAGCTCCACCTTATCCTTGCGCACTTAGCCAACCCATCAATTTGGCTTAATTTCACGGGAACCGCCACTCGTCAGATTTTTTCTCCACGGCCGGTCGTCCCACATTGTCGAGCCGTGTCGCCGTGCCAAGGCGCCACGGTGAGTCTCTACCCTTACCTTGAGTCTTGCTTCGGCTTTGCCGTGATTGATGTAGTGCTTTGTGACCTATTGGTTTCTCATTTTGACCACCATAGCTACCGGAGCATCATCATTGTCGTCGAAGATCGCTCCGCCGTGGATCATTATCAACGTCGACTGTGTCCACGTAGCTTATCCGGTCTCATTTTTTGCTCCAGCGTGTTCGTGGTGAGCTCTTTGGACCTTCCCATGCCCTCTGTTTCTCCATTTTTGGCTTTGTTTCGCCGGCGTTGTGTCGCCGTGCCACCGCAGCCGCCATGGCCGGCGTAGTGCTCGGTCCAGGCAGTAATTGGTCGCGTTTGTGCCACAAATCGGTGCGCCGTGATGTAGTGATCATGATAGTGCCTTCGCCGTCGCCGTTGATCTCGCCATCGTCGAGATATCGCCGGTCAGTGCCATCATCGCCGTAGTCAAAGCGGGAGGAAGGGGATGACAGGTGGGGGCACCATGTCAGTGACTCAGCGTTCAAATGGATTTTTCTATTTTCAGATTTGAATGAATAGTGTCTGTGTTTTGTTATTTTTGTGTAGATTTATTTAGAGCTCCAAAAATTATGAAAATTTTTGTGTGACTTCTCTGTGGTGTAAAGTATTTAAGAAAAATATGAAATAATGTTTTTCAGTACTTTTTGAATGTGATAAAAATTGCTCAATTTATTAATAAATGGATTTCCATGAATTTTCTAGGCTTATTTACTTGTCCAAAAATTATGAAATTTGTTTTTCCCCTTAGTTATCATGTAATGAACATTTACAAAAAAATTTAGCTCAATTGGAATAAGTTGATTTATTTCATAATTTTGAATTAAATAATTAATTCATAAAAGCAAATAGTAACCTTTAGTGATTTAGGTTTTGTTTGTAATTTTGGATTGAGTGATGACCTTGGGACATTTGTTGTTAATGATCCTTGGCAGTTGATGTATGTGTTACAAAAAAGATTTAGTTTGTTTGACTTGCAACTGTACCGCGAAGGAAAGTTGTATTCAAATTGTTAATTTTTGTATCCATCATCGAGCATCATATTTCGTATTCCGCATCATGTTAAACATGGCATTGTATTACGTGTAGTGAACGAAGGTGAACACGTGGTAGTTAATAAAGTTGTTGAGGAGGTTAATCCGTCTGTTGAGGTCGGACCGAATTCTTGTGAAGCGTCGTAAGAGCCGGACTTTTCCGTCAACGCAGGCAAGCCCCGGATGCATACAACCCTACCTTGTATTTTACAAATTAATTTCGCTTTTGCTTTCCATTACTGCATTAAGTGATTAGGAGTTAGGTAAAAGCCTAATTGGTGCATTACCACCCTTGTTATTCCATATTTACCATATTACCAGTTTTAAATTCGTATATGCCTAGTTTTGCTTAGCTATGCGTAGAACGATGAAAGTCGGGTGACTACCTGCCACCTGCAAGTTTTAAATGGAACAATGGTTAATTATGTTAGCATGTGATATGGGAATGTGGAGTAATAAATCTAGACCGGGCAGACTCGGTGTGTGTGAGCCACAAGACATGGAGGTCTTGTGAGCGGGATCTTTCCGCCTATGTCGATTAAGGCACGTCCGTTGTTGAATTGCATGAGGTGAGAATTTGTAGTACTAACCACATACTCCGGTAAGCCTGAACTTGGCGATTCTATTACGAGAATGGCTACTCGCGCATTGGGAGTGGAGAGATGGCGGGAATAGCGTGTACCCATTCTTGTTTTAGAGAATCCAAGGGTAGGTTGGTATATGTAGGTTGGGGACCTGCATATGTCATGTGGTCTGGAATCCCCAGCTGGGTTTATAATCGGTTCGAATCGTCGTTGCTCCTCGGTTATGGAGACTCAACTCACTGTTCATCATCGTAGTAATTAATAACTGGAACTTGAGGATGATTTGAGAAGGTGTTGGTTATGAAGTTTCATGATATCAATGAGGATCATGTCAGCTTTGTATATGATCTTTATGAAGTTTTAAATGTTGATATATAGATTTTTGTTAAAATGCTTTTACGCAAAAGAACCTCGATTATTGCTTAAGCCATACCTTGAATCCCATGAGCCTGCATTTCTGTGTTCTTTTAATTCTTATTTCGGTTAAGTCTTGTTGAGTACTTTTGTACTCAGGGTTCGTTGACCTTGTTGCAGGTGAGTCTCATGAGCAGATCTGTTGTGGATGATGCTGCATGACAGTTGTATCTTGTGATGACGTTGAGAAGTAATTGTGTGGTCCTTGGGCAGGGCAGCCTCATTGTGTGTTTTGTATTATATTATAATGCCGCTCCACTACTTTGGTTTGTTTTAATATCGAACTTAGTTGTATGGTTTGAAACAAATGGTTTGTAAACTATGTTATTGTAAGTCTTCCGCTACTTTTACTCTGATGTATTTATTTGAATAAACTGTTGTAATATCGCAATGACTCGTAATGTGATCCCGCTCGGAAATCATGGATGATTCGAGGTTCCCGAGGACACACCGACAGTCTTCTTAAATTACCAGAACATATACATAGATGTCAAAGGTCGTTGGACGTTGTGAGTGCATGTGGGCCCTATAATTTAGGAGGTTATGCCATAGAATGGTATCAGAGCGATCGTTACAAAGTTTTTGTGGTATTGGTTTACAAAAACTTCAAAATGATTTGGGATGACTAAATTTAACTTGATTAATTTGGTCCAAATTGCTTCTGACTTATCTTATTCCTTTCTCACCATTCCGTATATGATTAAAAAGGTTTTGTGTGGTGGAGTAGTAATATTACTATGCCCTATATAAAGATAAATGTTGTTTATGTGCATTATAAACTTTGATGTTTTTGTTCGTAAGAACGATTCATGCATCATGAATAATTCACCCATTACTTCCTTCACCTCTTAGTCTGGAGTTGAGTAGTGAGTCTGGTTTGAGTAATGTAATCCATCTTAGCTACTTATTGGATTTTGATCAAATGGTCTTATTTGGATTAAATTGGCTTCCTACAGTATGGCTCGTACCAAGATGACGCCCCGTAAGTCCACTGGACCCAAAGGAGTTCCTCATCACCAACTAGCCCCTAGAAACGATGGTGCTAGCAGTAGCAGTTCTAGGCCTGATCCCCAGGTGGAGATACAGAGGATTTCTACAGAGTTAGCACAAGCTACTAGAGATAGGGCTTTGGATGCTATACTGGTAGGAGAATTACAGGATCAATTGAGGCGCCTCACCACTACACATGTGAGGCTCGCGAAAGCATGTTAGTTAAATGACGGTGGAGGGACAAAATGAAGCCCTGGCATAGGGAGAATGTAGCTAGAGCTAGAACTCATGAGCTAGAATTCTATGTAGAAGATTTAGAAGAACATAATACCTATCTACATGAGGAAGTTCATAGGCTTAGCAATCTACTAAACCCGAATCATGAGCCTCAAGTCGATGCCATGGACCCCGGTGTCATCCTTGCCGATGATAGCTAATCGAGAAGAGGAAGAAGAAGAAGATCCTCAAGAATTAGTAATGATCAATGAAAGTGATGATGAAGGCGGTAATAAATTCGGAATGGATACCGAGCCCTGAAGTTTGAAGTAATCACGAAAAGAGTAGAGTTGTGTTATAGTTAATCTTGGTTAAGCTATGTATCTTGTTTTGGTACATATAGGGTCTGGTGTTTATAGTAATAAACCCTATGTTATGTGTCTGGAGTAAGCTGTTGTGCAATTCAATAAAGGCTTATGAATAAAGTTTGGTTTGTTATGAGCAGATGCGTCGTACGCGGGGATCGCATATTCCTGGTACTTCACAACATGATGATGATATCCCCAACCCGCCACCGATGCCGACCAATCTGGTTGATGCTATCGCTGCATTAGTCAATGTGACTGTGGAAAATTCTCGTTTGCTTCATGAGATGGCTCAAAGTAATCAGAATCAGATGCATGGAAACCGTGGCCGCAATCATAACAGGCATGAGGCTACCTATGTGGATTTCATGGATACAAAACCCCCGGTGTTCACCAAGGCAGATGAACCACTAGAGGCTGATGACTGGCTTAGGACCATGGAGCAGAAATTTGATCTTATTCACTGCACAGAGTTTCAGAAACTAGTGTTTGCTGCCCAGCAACTTAGAGGTGCAGCTGGTGCTTGGTATGCAAATCTGATGGCCATGCAACCCGCAGGCGTTCCGTTAACTTGGATAGAATTTCGCATTGCTTTCAGAGCCCATTATATCCCGGAAGGAGTGATGTCTATGAAGCTGGATGAATTCCTTACTTTGAGGCAAGGGGATCAAACGGTTATGCAGTATGTGGGAAGATTCAATCATCTATCGCAGTATGCATCTGAACATGTCAATACGGATGCCAAGAAAAAGAAATGGTTCATGAGAGGTCTGAATACCAAACTGCAGACAATGATGACAGCCTGTACCAATATCACTTATCATGAGGCAGTAAAAATTGCAATTGCTTTAGAGGCAAAGTATCGGCAGCATAAGGAGCTCAAGAAGAAAAAGAATGTGCCGTCTGGACCTTTTGGTGGAAACCAAAAGAGGCAGAGAGTGATTTATCATCCAATAAACCATAATCGTCCTCCT
Organism: Miscanthus lutarioriparius; assembly: GCA_904845875.1. NCBI lineage: Eukaryota > Viridiplantae > Streptophyta > Magnoliopsida > Poales > Poaceae > Miscanthus > Miscanthus lutarioriparius. The sequence continues at coordinate 58,924,192 of CAJGYO010000011.1, read as the reverse complement.
TATCGTCCGCCGCAGTTCCAAGCTGGGCAACAGTCAAATGTCCGTCCTGCGATAACCTATTCGAACTCACAGTCAACCAATGCTCCTGGTGGTAATGCTCCAACGTCACAGGGTCACAACTATCCATGTTACAATTGTGGAAGGACTGGTCATTTCTCCAGGGAATGTCCATATCCTAGGCAGGTTAATCAGAATTATCAGAAGACCCCTGCCAATCAACAACAGGGTCAAGCACCAAACAAGAACCATAATCAGAATGCTCAGAAGGGCAAAGATGAGAGGAAGACCGGACGGGTGTTCTATATCCAAGCTGGAGAAATTTCGGAAGGGGAGCCAGTGTTGATGGGTATGTTTCCTGTTGCCAATCACCCTGCAGTTATACTTTTTGATTCTGGCGCATCGCATTCATTCATCAATAGAACATTTGTCGTGAAGCATGAAATTTCAATTGGGGCAACAAAGGAAAGTTTCTTTGTGCAGTCGCCCGGGGGACGTCTATGTACTAAGGAAATGGTGTACCAGGTACCTATAAACCTGGGTGGGCATATTTTTCCCACTACCATGATTATCCTTAAGGATCAGGATATAGATGTAATCTTGGGAATGAATTGGATGTATCAGCATAAGGCTGTTATAGATGCTTTGAATAGGACTTTAAGAGTAAGTTTGCCTGATAGTAATTCTCAACTTCTCATCCAACTTCCAACCTTAAGAAGATCAGTGGGCCGAGTTTGTGCAACTGCCGTCAAAGAGATTAGAGATATCCCGGTAGTACGTGAATTTCCTGATGTGTTTCCTGAGGATTTACCCGGTCTACCACCTGATAGGGATGTACAGTTTAACATAGAGTTACAACCTGGAACAGCTCCGATTTCTCGGAGAGCTTATAGAATGCCACCTAAGGAATTGGCCGAGTTGAAGGCTCAGTTACAAGAATTAATTGAGAAGGGGTTTATCCAACCTAGTTCCTCACCTTGGGGATGTCCGGCAATTTTTGTGAAAAAGAAAGATGAGACCCTGAGGTTATGTGTTGACTATCGTCCGTTGAATGAAGTGACCATCAAGAATAAGTATCCATTACCTCGGATAGATTTGCTTTTTGATCAGTTGGCCGGAGCCAAAGTTTTCTCCAAGATAGATTTGAGATCAGGGTATCACCAAATTAAGATAAAGCCTGAAGATATTCCCAAAACGGCATTTACCACAAGATACGGATTATATGAATACTTGGTGATGTCTTTTGGTTTGACCAATGCTCCAGCTCATTTCATGTATTTGATGAATTCAGTATTCATGCCTGAGCTAGACAAGTTTGTAGTAGTATTTATAGATGATATACTAGTATATTCCAAGAATAAGACAGAACATGCAGAACACCTCAGAATTGTTCTGACTCGTTTGAGAGAACATCAATTGTATGCGAAGTTCAGCAAGTGTGATTTTTGGCTTAAGGAAGTGCAATTTCTTGGACATGTCTTGTCAGCCGAAGGAGTTGCAGTTGATCCCGGCAAAGTGAGGGATGTGCTTGATTGGAAACCGCCAACCACAGTTCATCAAGTTCAAGAGTTTTCTTGGATTGGCGGGATATTATCGTCGGTTTATTCCAGAATTCTCTAAAGTATCAAAACCTATAACTGAATTGTTGAAGAACCAAGTCAAGTTTGTCTGGTCATCAGATTGTGAAGAGGCTTTCTAGACTTTAAAAAGGCTGTTGACTACTGCACCAGTGTTAGCTCAACCTGATATCGAGAAGCCGTTTGATGTTTATTGTGATGCTTTAGGTATTGGTATTGGATGTGTGTTGATGCAAGAAGGCCGAGTCATTGCCTATGCGTCCAGGCAACTTAAGCAACATGAAGAACACTATCCTACTCATGATTTGGAGTTAGCAGCTGTGGTTCATGCTCTAAAGATTTGGCGGCATTACCTGCTTGGTAATACGTGCCATATATATACAGATCACAAGAGCTTAAAATATATCTTTACTCAGAAGATGGTTAGAACTAATTAAGGATTACGATTTGGAAGTACATTATCACCCTGGTAAAGCCAATGTAGTTGCAAATGCTCTCAGTCGAAAAAGCTATTGTAATTGCCTGACAGTAAGAACAATGGGTTTGACTTTATGTCAAGAAATGGAGAAGCTAAATGTAGAAGTAATTCAACAAGGTAGTTTGACCAACATAATTGTTGAAGCCACTATTCGAGATCAAGTTATTGCTGCTCAGAAGGAAAACAAGGGTATAGCCTATATCAAGGAAAGAGTCCAGAATGGAAAGGCGGAATGTTTCAGTATAGATAATGAAGGTGTGCTATGGTTCAAGGATCGTTTGGTAGTACCAAAAGTTCCTGAGTTGCGACAGTCAATTCTTGAAGAAGCACATGCTACTAGGTTATCTATCCATCCGGGAAGCAACAAGATGTACCATGACTTAAAACAAAGGTTTTGGTGGACAAAAAATGAAGATAGAAATTGCGAGATATATAGCAAAGTGTGATACTTGTCAAAAGGTGAAAGCTATACATTTGAGGTCTGCTGGAGAACTACAACCCTTACCTATTCCAACTTGGAAGTGGGAGGACATAAGTATGGACTTTATTGTTGGTCTACCCAAGACAGCAAAGGGATTTGACTCAATATGGGTTATTGTAGATCGACTCACTAAGTCAGCACATTTTCTTCCTGTCAAGACTATATATCCCACTGTCCAATACGTAGATATATTTAGCAAGAATTATGAGTCTCCATGGAATACCAAAGACCATAGTGTCCGATCGGGGTACACAGTTTGTCTCCAGTTTTTGGAAACAATTGCATTCTTCCTTGGATACCAAGCTCTTGTATAGTATAGCTTATCATCCGCAGACTGATGGATAGACTGAAAGAGTCAATCAAGTGCTTGAAGATATGTTAAGGTGTTGTGTCCTTAATTATTCCAACAAGTGGGATGAATGCTTACCTTTGGCTGAGTTCTCATATAATAATAGTTATCAGGAAAGCATTAGAATGGCTCCATTTGAAGCACTCTATGGCCGTAGGTGCAGAACATCGCTGAGTTGGTCGGAGCCCAGAGAAAGAAGATTCTTTGGAGTTGACCTTGTGAAAAAAACAGAAGACAAGGTTAGGCAAATACAGAGTAATTTGAAAATAGCTCAGTCCCGCCAAAAGAGTTATGCGGATAGACGACGGAGACCATTGGTGTTTAACAAAGGAGATTTTGTATATCTGAAAGTATCACCAATGAAGGGAGTTAACCGTTTTGGTGTTAAAGGCAAGTTGGCACCTCGATATATTGGACCATTTCAAATTTTGGAGAGGTATGGAAAGGTGGCCTATCGCTTGAAATTACCCAAACATTTATCAGCTGTACATGATGTGTTCCATGTGTCTCAGTTGAAGAAGTGCCTCCGAGTGCCTGAGCGGAATGTTGAAGTTGAAGGAGTGGAACTTGAACCAGATCTGACTTATTCAGAATATCCTATCCGAGTGTTGGATCAGAAAGATCGTGTTACTCGGAGGAGAACAATAAAGTTCTACAAGATACAATGGAATCAACATTCAGAAGAGGAAGCTACTTGGGAATCAGAAGATTACTTGTTAGAAAAGTTTCCATAGTTTCTAGCGTCAATATAGAATAGAATAATGTTAGGGAGCTCGGTTACTTCAAATTGTGTTTTGTAAAAGAACCTCAGTTGTTTTATGGAAAAGTTCTGGATGTTTTTGGATTGACACATTTCCTTTTCCATTACTTACTCAATGGCTTTGAATCTCGGGGCGAGATTTCTTTTAGGGGGAAGGATTGTAACACCTCGGGTGTTTAAAATACTAAAACCTGACATGTCATCATATGCATTGCAAAGCATTTGGCATTTGGTGAAAACTTTGAGATGCATACACTAAAACAAGTTTATATTCATGTGGTATGTGTTGAATTGTATTGGTTGACTCTAGTTCAAAGTATGTTTGGATTTTGAATTTTTCGAGAAAACCCCGCTTTTCAACATTTTAATCCTACCCTGAAAACCCATTTCAAAATCTAAGCATAATTTGGGGTTGATCCCAAAAGTAAAAGTGTAGAGCTTGGCAAGTTATACAAAGTTTGTTTTTGGAGATTTTCAAGTTGTTTAGAAAAATTTTGAGTAATTCAAAAAGGCGTAATTCGTTAAATTTCCCTATTCAAATTCAAAAGTTCATTTCAAAATCTAGACCGAATTAGGAGATGGTTATAAAGCAAAGTTGTAGAACTTTTGATTTTGAACAACTTTTATTTTTGGAGATTTTGGAGTTGTTATGAAAATTTGAGAGTAATTTGTGAATTTTGGCGAATGGCAAACTTGTAATTATCTTGTGTGAATAAAGAATCATGAAGCCGACTCTCTCCGCCGACGACCTTCTTCGGCGTTCCAGGCGCGCGCGTGGTGGTCTTGGCTTCGCGCTGGCGTGGGAAAGGCATCGCCGTGGCTTCTCCTTGCTTCCTTGGCCGCCCTATAAAGCTCCGACGCCGTCGTCGTTGTTCTTCCTTCGCCCTCTGTTTTTCCCGACGTTGCCGATCATCTCCGGTGAGCTCTCGTCGTCGAACCAGTGCCTCTGCCGTTGCAGCAAAGCATCCTTTAGCTCCGCCTTATCCTTGCACACTTAGCCAACCCATCAATTCGCTTAATTTCACCGGAAACGCCACTCGTCGTATTTCTTCTCCACGGCCGGTCGTCTCCGCCCGTCGAGAGCCGTCGTGTCGGCTGGGTGGAAAGGCGCTTACTGGTGAGTCTCGCCCCTTCTTTGAGTCTTGCTTTGGCTTTGCCGCGACCGATGTAGTGCTTTGTGACCTATTGGTTTCTCATTTTGACCACCATAGCTACCCGAGCATCGCTGTCGTCGAAGATCGCCCGCCAGGACCATTGTCAACGCCGACTGTGTCCACGTAGCTTATCCGGTCTCATTCTTTGCTCCAGCGTGTTCGTGGTGAGCTACTGGACCTTCCCATGCCCTCTGTTTCTCCGTTTTCGGCTTTGTTTCACCGACGTTGTGTCATCGTGCCACCGCAGCCGCCATGACCGGCGTAGTGCTCGGTCCAGGCAGTAATTGGTCGCGTTTGTGCCACAAATCGGTGCGCCGTGATGTAGTGATCATGATAGTGCCTTCGCCGTCGCCGTTGATCTCGCCGTCGTCGAGATATCGCCGGTCAGCGCCATCATCGCCGTAGTCAAAGCGGGAGGAAGGGGATGACAGGTGGGGTCACCATGTCAGTGACTCAGCATTCAAATGGATTTTTCTATTTTCATATTTGAATGAATAGTGTCTGTGTTTTGTTATTTTTGTGTAGATTTATTTAGAGCTCCAAAAATTATGAAAATTTTTGTGTGACTTCTCTGTGGTATAAAGTATTTAAAAAAAATATGAAATAATGTTTTTCAGTACTTTTTGAATGTGATAAAAATTGCTCAATTTATTAATAAATGGATTTCCATGAATTTTCTAGGCTTATTTACTTGTCCAAAAATTATAAAATTTGTTTGGCCACTTAGTTATCATGTAATGAACATTTACAAAAAAATTTAGCTCAATTGGAATAAGTTGATTTATTTCATAATTTTGAATTAAATAATTAATTCATAAAAGCAAATAGTAACCTTTAGTGATTTAGGTTTTGTTTGTAATTTTGGATTGAGTGATGACCTTGGGTCATTTGTTGTTAATGATCCATGGCAGTTGATGTATGTGTTACGAAAAAGATTTAGTTTGTTTGACTTGCAAATTGTGCATGCATGAAGGAAAGTTGTATTCAAATTGTTAATTTTTGTATCCATCATCGGGCATCATATTTCGTATTCCGCATCATGTTAAACATGGCATTGTATTACGTGTAGTGAACGAAGGTGAACATGTGGTAGTTAATCAAGTTGTTGAGGAGGTTAATCCGTCTGTTGAGCTCGGACCGAATTCTTGTGAAGCGTCGCAAGAGCCAGACTTTTCCGTCAACGTAGGCAAGCCCCGGATGCATACAACCCTACCTTGTGTTTTACAAATTAATTTCGCTTTTGCTTTCCATTACTGCATTAAGTGATTAGGAGTTAGGTAAAAGCCTAATTGGTGCATTACCACCCTTGTTATTCCATATTTACCATATTACCAGTTTTAAATTCGTATATGCCTAGTTTTGCTTAGCTATGCGTAGAACGATGAAAGTCGGGTGACTACCTGCCACCTACAAGTTTTAAATAGAACATTGGTTAATTATGTTAGCATGTGATATGGGAATGTGAAGTAATAAATCTAGACCGGGCGGACTCGGTGTGTGTGAGCCACAAGACATGGAGGTCTTGTGAGCGGGATCTTTCCGCCTGTGTCGATTAAGGCACGTCCGTTGTTGAATTGCATGAGGTGAGAATTTGTAGTACTAACCACATACTCCGGTAAGCCTGAACTTGGCGATTCTATTACGAGAATGGCTACTCGCGCATTGGGAATGGAGAGATGGCGGGAATAGCGTGTACCCACGTGGCCATGGGCTGGAGTGTGGAGTACTGTATTCTCGGGTGGCGTGGACCCGTTTTTGTTTTAGAGGATCCAAGGGTAGGTTGGTATATGTAGGTTGGGGACCTGCATATGTCGTGTGGTCTGGAATCCCCATTTGGGTTTATAAATCGGTTGAATCGTCGTTGCTCCTCGGTTATGGAGACTCAACTCACTTTGTTCATCATCGTAGTAATTAATGCTTTGGAACTTGAGGATGATTTGAGAAGGTGTTGGTTATGAAGTTTCATGATATCAATGAGGATCATGTCACTTTGTATATGATCTTTATGAAGTTTTAAATGTTGATATATAGATTTTTGTTAAAATGCTTTTTTACATAAAAGAACCTCGATTATTGCTAAAGCCATACCTTGAATCCCATGAGCCCCGCATTTTGCGTTCTTTTAATTCTTATTTCGGTTAAGTCTTGTTGAGTACTTTGTACTCAGGGTTCGATTGACCTTGTTTGAGGTGAGTCTCATGAGCAGATCTATTATGGATCATCTTTGCATGATGATTGTATCTTGTGATGACGTTGAGAAGTAATTGTGTGGTCCTTGGGCAGGGCAGCCTCATTGTGTGTTTTGTATTATATTATAATGCCGCTCCACTACTTTGGTTTGTTTTAATATCGAACTTAGTTGTATGGTTTGAAACAAATGGTTTGTAAACTATGTTATTGTAAGTCTTCCGCTACTTTTACTCTGATGTATTTATTTGAATAAACTGTTGTAATACTGCAATGACTGTATAATGTGATCCTGCTCGAAAATCGTGGATGATTCGGGGTTCCCCGAGGACACCCGACAGTCTTCTTAAATTACCAGGAACATATGCATAGATGTCAAAGGTCGTTGGACAGTGAAAGGTGCATGTGGGCCCTATAATTTAGGAGGTTCTGCCACATCGATGGAGCTAGAGATCCACCTGGCTTCAACGCAAGGATGATCGATCCTGCATACTCCTCCCAAGACGTGCTAATCAATTTGACCCTGCAATTGACAAGGAGAGAAAGGGTATTAGTAATTTAAGGTGGAACATGCTGTTCTGTGCCTAGACAGTTCCAAGTGTGCCACTTCAGGAGCAGCCAGATGGGAAGAGCGACTGATTAGCCGATCCGCACAGAAATCGGCTGTTACGGACTGTAAAGCTCATGGGTAGCGATTAACTCCATATTGATGGGTACAATACTTGTAGATGTAAATAAGATCCTCAGCTAGGTGGATATTATGAGTATGAATCATTGAGCCGATGAATCTAATGAGAAAAAGAGATAACATGCAAACAAATCGACTATCTAATTCAAATGGATCTACAGACGCTCTGAATCTAATCTGTTACCACCAACAGTGAGGTTCGACCGGATCGATGGCAGCTATGATGATAGTAACAAACTAAAACCAAAGAATCTGCAAAAACATCCATACTTCAACAGGCTTTCCGAAAGACATGCTATACGTGAAGGCTCAGAAGAATTGGCTAAAATAGCCGATTCAGGTGAAGAGGACTACAGCGTGTGAACAATCGACTATTTCACGTGAACAAACCTATGGACTCCTTAGACTCAACCTGCTATCTCTAATAGTGGGGTTCGACCGGATTGATGCAGCCCTGAAAAAGACAACTAATCAAACCCTTAAAGTACACAGATCTATTCACGCTTAACAGAATCATGGACGCACACCATAGGCATTAACACACAGGCGATCGACTATTTAGCCGATGTAGGCACATCAAACAGCTAAGGTCATGCCTAACTAGGAACAAATCTACTAACTAGCATCCTCCAATCTACAGTGCCATCAGTGGGGATCGACCGGATCATTACAACCATAATGGTGAACTATAAACTAGATTCAACTAGTCAGCAAACCTCTTCAAGATCATTCATGCCTTAACCGTGTACTATGCACGATCAAGATCAAAGTAAAAATAGCCGATGAAGCATAATCCGTCGCTCAGAGTAAGAAACATCGTGTTATAGTAAAGCGAACGATAAGGCTGATCTAAATCGATCTCGACCAGGCAGATTGATGTTGCTGTAAACTAATAACAATGAAAAACATCAGCAAGATCGGTAACTTAATGAATCTACCCGAGGGACGCCACCCTTAGATAGAGCTGATAACTTGACCTTAATCTAGTTCGAGCAGTGGAGGTCGACCGGATCGATGCAACCATACTTGAACTAGACAAGAGTCAATAACTAGCTTATACTAGAGTCACATGGAGGTCGACCGGATCGATGTAGCCGTACAAACAGAAGTATAAGCCATGACGGTACTTACAGACAAGCCAGAGGTCGGCTGGACCGATGCAGCCCAGCTTGCTGAAGAACTCACCAAGATCTACTCTACTCCTACTCCTAAGGGTTGGTCGAAGCCGAAAAAGTAAATGACTTGTATTTTATTGATTGTGTGTGTTTTACAATAGATGGGGTCCAATATTTATACTTGGAACCTACACATAAATCCTACTTAAGCATGACTCATTATAATCTTTGGCATAAGAGAAAACATTTCTAATTTAAGATAATTTGGAACCTAATCTTTCCCTTGTTGTAGAGTCCAACATGTTTTTCCTGACACCAACCGCAGCTCATCATCGATATCTGTTGACATCATTCAAAGAGAGCCGATTCTAGTGTCGCGTCTGAATCAGCTGATACCGATCCTTATACAATCGATTCCTAGATTGACACAATCTTGAAAGCCTTTGGGTTTCTGCGTTCTTCTCCTAAATTTTTATGTAAACACCAGTTTCACACATAAACAGGTCACAACTAGTTACTTGGCTTGTCGACCCCATTTGCGACATGTGGTCTATATGGGTGGTTACTCGGACTTACGTATCCCAATACACGGTCCTTGTTGCTCCATGAGCTACGTCACCTAAGATCCCACACTCATGATGACCTACCCCTCACATGAGCAAGATATCAAAGTTATTATCAAGATTACCACATTAGGGACATTAGTCCATAGCTAGATTAGTTAGGTAAGTCAAGTTGTACCTTCATTGGTTTTAGTAGTCAATTATCTAGGTGTAACATCCTATACACATGAGTATGAGTTCCCTTCTCATGCTCAACTTCTACCGTTGCCTAAGCAACTAAGCAATAAGCATTAAGCATTCCCATTCCCATTATTTAGATGAGAGGCTTCTATAGATTATTAGACTACTCTAGGTGTAGTATAAGAGTGATCATTATCCAAGACTACATGGAATGCATGACTCATAATGCAACTTGATAATTATCCAAAGTAGGGTTTATAATAGTAGGGTGCCTGCCTAATAGTGCTGCCGATCCTGACGACTCGCACATGATCCTCACGAAACGAGACATCCGAGCCTGAAAGGAGAGATTCCAAGGATTGGGGACGATCGCACGATAGATAAGGAAACTAGGAATTCTACTCAAGACTTAGAGAGAGGCATCTACTGTGACCCTATTGCTGCTTTACTAGCTACGGGGTGTGCACTAATGGTGGTGACCCTTTGACCGAACTGACTAACTGACTTCACCCTATCTATGATAGTCGAACACTCCCTCCTACTGACGGATGCTCCGTTGTGTTGGATGCCAAGGTGCGTTATCTCTGGTTTGGCTCTGTACTGATTGGTGGATGCTCCATGTGAATCACGGAGACTCTGATGGAATTGGGTGCTCTCGGGTCCTTAGGTTATTGTCTCGGTATAATTCATCGAACACTCCGCCGTGGTGACGGATGCTTCGATATTCTCACTCAGTGAGATACTTTTGTAAGGGACCATGTCGCCTAAGAGGGGGGTGAATTAGGCAACTTAAAATTCTAACTCTAAACTATGGCCTCTTTTTCTATTCTTAACAAAACCTATGCAAAAGATAAACTATCTAAATGTGCAACTACGGTTTTGCTAGTGTGTTGCTATCGCAACCGCAAAAGGAGTTATGCAAACAATGTAAATGCAGAAGCTAAAGTAAGGTAGAGATATGCAAACTCCCATCGATGACTCTGGTATTTTTACCGAGGTATCGAGAAGCACGCAAGCTTCCCCCTAGTCCTCGTTGGAGCACGTCACATGGAATCCCTCGCAAGGGCCAAGCTTCTAGTCAGGTACCGTGGATAGCCCTGGGCCTTCACCACGCGCAAGTGGGTCTCTGGTGTGCCTTTCGGCAAGCCTCTCCTGGACCGCTCCCCGCCGTCTTCACTATCAAGCTTCCGGCCGAACCGCCACGGGCCTTGTTCCCTTCGGTATACGGTGGCGGCCACACCACAAACGTGGTTGGTGTGATCTTGCAGGACTACAAGCCCTTCCGATGTACAACAATGGTGCGCATAAGCACCGAGTGGTAAGAGGTGTGCAAACCTCACTAAACACTAGGCCTAAACCTAGAGCAAGCGCATAAGCGGTGGTCTAATCAACCTAAGCACTTCGCAAAGCACCTAAGCTAATCACCTAATGAATCACTAAGCACTATGCATGTGGAGATCACTAAAATGGTGTATCAACACCCTTGGTATGTTTCCTCAGCTGTCCTTTTCTCAAATGGCCATTTGGGGGGGGTCTATTTATAAGCCACATAGAGAAAGTAGTCGTTGGGGGCGAAACCTAGCTTTCTGCTACTGATCGGACGCTGTTGTCGTCCTAACCGAACATGTCTGGTCATCCCGACAGTTAGAACACGCGCGTAGAGATCAGACACAATACCGAGTCCGGTCATCATCGATCGGACGCGTCCGATCGCATTCGCGCCGCTCTAGAACCTCTCTGTACATGATCGGACGCTGCCCTTTGTGCATCAGGTCATCCAGTGCTGCTGCGTCCAGTCCTCATAGAGTTGTTGACTCGACGATGAATAGTGAAGTCCGTGCGTCCGGGCACTACCTCGCTCAGCATCCGGTCACTGCTGCTGACGCCTGTTGTTGTCGAGCAACTGATTGGACGCGTCCGGTCCTCATAGGGCCGCGTCCCATCACCTCTGCCGAGCTCATTTTTCACGATCTTGCATCTAGCTTGGTTCCCATCTTCGTGCTTGGACTTTGCTTGATATCTTGGGTCTTCTCTTATGCTTCTAGGGTCTTGCTTATGGTGTTGATTGTGGGATCATCATGTCGCCTTCGTCCAAGTCATGTTTTGCACCCTATTGAAATACAAAACAATTACTTGCAAATTCATTAGTCCAATTTGGTTGTGTTGGTCATCAAACACCAAAATCCAAAGTAAATGGGCCTAGGGTCCATTTTCCTTACAATCTCCCCCTTTTGGTGATTGATGACAACACGACCAAAGCAAGCAAATAATAAAAATTTTGGAATTTAAAAACTATTTACTTGCTAGGATGCAATGCAAAGGGCAAGGTTATATGATGCTAAAAGATACCACATGTAAACATCTTTGGAAACTTATCTTGCCCTTGCAAATGTCCCCTTGTGGCATTATGGATTTAAGCCTCCCCCTAACTCCATAATCCACTATCCTCCCTTTCTCGGACCATTACCACTTGTAAATTATTATGATCGGACTTGATTTTGGTCCTACAAATTCTCCCCCTTTGGAATCAAACACCAAAAAGGAAGACATTTGTAGCACAAGAGAGGGTTAAACTTTGTGATCCTTACATAGACTTTGTGATCAAACACCAAAATGGAGTGGAATATGTCACAAAATTTGACTCGTACATTACATAGACTAAGCTCCCCCTAAATATATGCATACATACGATGGAGAATGTAGTTTATGCATAATTGACAAATTAATGCTCAAGGGAGTTTAATCTATATAATGCATGGAGAAAGCATATAAATACCAAAGTAAAATCAACATGATGATATCGGTTTAGAAATACCACATGTGGAAACCAATTTGATTTATACCACTTGCAATAGGTGCTGGATATTTGAAGTATGATGCTTAACTCCAGGGACTCCATTTTCCTTACAATGAGACTACTACACACATGGTAAGCTTGAAAAGGTGTTAATCTCAAAGCATCCAACTTGTAGAGTAACCTCCCCCTAAATTTGTGCACACAAGTATGGAATACTTGTAGGAGACATGCACATTGATTTTAGAATCAAAAATACTACTTAAAAGATAACATCACATGAATGTGAAAATCATTTTCGAAAGTGATATTCGGGAGAAATTATCTACCATTTGGACTTTGGCACATATTAGATGAACAATTGTAAAACAAGCTATGTGTCGTGCTCCTAAACAATTTAAACCATGTAGGTTTGCTCCAAGGGTTAAGAGTGAAACCGAGCAAGCCTACCATAATATATACCTAGTGTATGTAAGACAAAAGAATAAACATGCAAATGCAAACCTAGGCATAAAAAGGAACTAGATGCTAATTGAAATTGCAAGAAATTAAATCTAGTTACCTAACATGGGGAGGGGAATTTGGGTCCATAGTGTTCATAACCCACTTGGCAATTGACATGATCCAATGTGATGCACCCCATGAAATGCACCCAAAACTATACCAAGTCTCCAAATTCCTCAAAGTCCATCGGACTTCTTACTTCCCTTTCGGGATCCAAACCTTCTTGGTGCTCTTCATGTTGGAAATGATCTCCTTTGGCACCCAAATGTGTTTGGCCCTATTGTTGGCTTGCTTGTTCACCTTGATGGCCACCACCTTGTCATTTTTCTTCTTCTTCAAGAGATAAGGTGTGGAGGCCTTTTTGTCCACCTTGTTGGTGTAGGTGTTGGAGAGCTTGCTTGTTTTCTTTTTGTTTTTCTCTTTCTTCTTAGCTCCTCCCCCATTCTTCACCTTGCACTCATAGGACTTATGGCCTTCCTTGTGACATACATAGCAAACCATGATTTGTCCTTCATCAAGCTTCTTCACTCCCTTGACGGTGTTATCTTGATGAAGTTGGGCTTGCTCTGTCTTGCCTTTTACTTGAGTCAAGTTCTTGGGAGGCGAGCCACTTCTTGCTTGAGTTGCTCATTCTCCATTGCGACCTCTTATGTGCATGTTTCTACAACAACTTTCTCAACACAAACTTGGTTGCACAAGGGTGAGTCTAAACATAAATCATTGCAAGAAGTAGATGCATCCTTTTTAGGCATGTCAAAGATTGAACCTTTCTTTTTAGGTGCCTTAGTGGGGGTTATGCCGATGGCTTCAAGATTTGCAACTTTATTAGTTAGCTCAACACAATGTTTGCACATGGTTTCCATTTTAGCGACCAAACTTTTATAAGCATCTTGTGAGCTAGCTACCATTTCCTTTAATTTTCCATTTTTCTTTACAAGTTGCTCATCATTGATTGTGCAATTATTTGTGTTTGCACTAGTCTCAAGTTGCTCAATTTTAGTAGATAGCTCCATATTATGATTGGCAAAAGTTTCATATTGTTCAAGCAAAGTAGCGTAAGCTTGTTGTGAGCTATCTAGTTTTTCTTTTAATTTTTCAAGATTCTTTTGTTGACTAGTGCAAACTTTAGCAAATTTAAGATTTTCTTGCACAATTTCATCATAAGAAGGTAGCTCATCATCACTATTACTATCATTGTCACTACCACTAGGGATAGGCTTTTTGTTACCTCATGCCATAAGGCACACCCGTGAAGTGCTTGATGATGAGTGCTTGTGCCCGCGCCTCTTGTGGCGGTCTTCTTCTTCACTTGAAGAATCATCCCATGACCTTATTAATGTGAGGGATTTGTCCTTACACGCCTTCTTCTTTGTCTTGGGTGTGGGCTTGTTTGGACAAACTTCCACAAAGTGCCCCAACTCACCGCATCCATAGCATCCTTTCTTTCTTTGCTTATTTTATTGATTGGTGAAAATAAAATCTTGAATTTGGATGGGCATACCCTTGACATTGAGCCTTTGGATCATCTTCTCCACCTTGTTGATAAGTTTGATTGATTCTTCATCAAGGTCGAAGGTGGAGGAGGAAGATTGATCATCATCACTTGATTTTTCATCATCATCATCCTCATCTTCTTCTTCTTCTTCACTTAAGGAGCTTGAACTTGAGCTTGTCTCAACTAGCTTGCCCTTCATCTTCTTTTTCTCACTACATGCGAGAGCTTTGCCTGTGCTTGATGACGAGGCTTCTTCTTGACCCATCTTCCGTGACATTTCAAATGCCACTATCTTGCCAATGACTATGGCCGGGGTCATGGTGCTCAAGTCCTCCATATTGTGAACGATGGTGATGATGCTTGCAAATGTCTTGTGTGGTAGCACGGAGATGATCTTCCGCACGATGTCTGCATCATCTAGCTTTGTTAATCCTGTTGAATGGAGCTCATTGATAATTAGATTCAAACGAGAATACATATCATGAACAAGCTCATCATCATTCATTTTAAAGGAATCATAATTTTGTTTAGCTAGACAATGTTTTTGCTCACGAACATTAGTTGTGTCGTCATAGAGCTCTTGGAGTTTTAACCAAATTTCATGTGTCATATTTAAACTGAACACTTGGTTAAACACATCCATGCTAAAAGATTCAAACAAGCAATTTTTAGCTCTAGCATTGAAATGAATTTCTTTTTCTTCACTCTTTGTGGATTTATCGGGATTCTTAATGGGTTTCATCCCATCACGAGTGACTCTCCAAACACCCAAATCTACTGGCTCAAGGTGACAAGCCATTCTAGCTTTATAGTAGGGGAAGTTAGTGTCGTCAAAGTGCGGAGGCCTAGAGGTATCCATCCCAACCACTCTAAATAGCGTCGGCTCAACGGCGATGAAGCCACAGGTCCAAATTGAGCCAACCTTCTCTGATACCATGTGTAAGGGGCCGTGACACCTAAGAGGGGGGTGAATTAGGCAACTTAAACTCTAACTCTAAACTATGGCCTCTTTTTCTAATCATAGAAAAACCTATGCAAAAGATACACTATCTAAATGTGCAACTATGGTTATGCTAGTGTGTTGTTATCTCTACCGCAAAAGGAGTTATGCAGAGAATGTAAATGCGGAAGCTAAAGAGTAAGGTAGAGATATGCAAACTCCCATCGACGACTCTAGTATTTTTACCGAGGTATTGAGAAGCACACAAGCTTCCCCCTAGTCCTCATTGGAGCCCCTCGCAAGGAATCCCTCACAAGGGCCAAACTCCCAGTCAGGTAACTCCGTGGATAGCCCCGGGCCTTCCCCATGCACAAGTGGTTCTCTGGTGTGCCTTTCGGCAAGCCTCTCCCAGACCGCTCCCCGCCGTCTTCACTATCAAGCTTCTGGCCGAACCGCCGTGGGCCTTGTTCCCATCGGTATACGGTGGCGGCCACACCACAAACGCGGTTAGTGTGATCTCGCAAGACTATAAGCCCCTCCGATGTACAACAATGGTGCGTGCAAGCACCGAGTGGTAAGAGGTGTGCAAACCTCACTAAACACTAGGCCTAAACCTAGAGCAAGCGCATAAGCGGTGGTCTAATCAACCTAAGCACTTCACAAAGCACCTACGCTAATCACCTAATGAATCACTAAGCACTTTACAAGTGGAGATCACTAAAATGGTGTATCAACACCCTTGGTATGTTTCCTCAGCTCTCCTTTTCTCAAATGGATGGTTGGGGGTCTATTTATAAGCCACATAGAGAAAGTAGCCGTTGGGGGCGAAACCCATCTTTCTGCTACTGACCGGACGCTGCTGTCGTCCTGACCGGACGTGTCTGGTCATCTCGATTGTTGAGCATGCACGTAGAGATCGGAGGCAATGCCGAGTCCGGTCATCATCGATCGGATGTGTCCGGTCGCATTTGTGCCGCTCTAGAACCTCTCTAGACATGATCGGACGCTGCACTTTGTGCTTTCGGTCATCCAGTGCCACTGCATCCGGTCCTCACTGAGATGTTGCCGCAATGATGAACAGTGAAGTCCATGCATCCGGTCACTGCCTCGCTCATCATTCGGTCACTGCTGCTGACACCTGCTGTTGCTGAGCAACTAATCGGACGCGTCTTGTCCTCATAGTGCTGCGTCCGGTCACCTCTGTCGACCTCGTTTCTTCGTGATCTTGCGTCCAGCTTGGTTCCCATCTTCGTGCTTGGACATTGCTTGATATCTTGGGTTTTCTCTTGTGCTTCTAGGGTCTTGCTTGTGGTGTTGATCATGGGATCATCATGTCGCCTTCGTCTAAGTCACGTCTTGCACCCTATTGAACTACAAAACAATTACTTGTAAATTCATTAGTCTAATTTGGTTGTGTTGGTCATCAAACACCAAAATCCAAAGTAAATGGGCCTAGGGTCCATTTTCCTTACAACTTTGACTATCGGTGACTATACTTTAGGTTTGGCGGACACTCCGTCCTACTGACGGACACTCCATCAATTGGGCGATAGAACCTATGCTCTTGGGTTCTTGTGTGAGGGCTTGAGGATTCATATCTAGATCTTGGGTAAAGGCATCCATGCATGTGCTAGGTATTTCTATGGTAACTTAGTTGACTTAGCTAGGCTCAAGGTAGCTACGCATGGCTTAGGTTAACTAGTGTAACTAGTGACTCCTTGACCAAGAGAAATCCTAGAGATAAAGAGAGATTGAGGGATGGCATACTTGATCCTTACTCTTGGGGTACTTTTTCATCAAGCCATCCTCATGATCCATCCATGCAAGAGAGAACACTTAGATTAGGGTTGGAGGATTGATCACAAGGTAAAGAGAGGAGAGAGCTCTTGAGCTAACCATGAGATGAGTGGTTGTTGAAGCTCAAGTGCTTGATCTAGGGCTGATCTTGTTGACTTCTAGCATCTTGATTCTCTTCTCCATCTTCTTCTTCTTCTTCTTCTTCTTCTCTTTCACTCTAGTTCATCCTTTCCCTCTCCTTGCTCTTCCTTGTAGAGAGAAAGTGTGTGAGAGAAATGAGGAGAGGATGAGTGAGGCTGGGGATCTAGGGTTGGAAAATATCTCCCACTTGTGCTAACTTGTGGGCCATGCCCCATAATGAATAACAACTCACTTCCCACTTCATCTGCTGTCTCTACATCTTCATCGGATGATCCGATATGAGTAACGGATTGTCCGATAGTATCTAGATTTGCTTAACCAAGCTTAGAAACCTGATCTCATAGCTCTTGAATCCAATTTAAAGCTTAGGGTGACTTACTTGAGATCGTTAGGGAATTCCATTTAACAGGAGCTTGGGCGACCAAAATGAGAGTTTATGGTGTATGGTAACTTGAGTCGTTACAATCACAACCCTTCATAGGTCAGTTGAAAAAGTTTGTTGCACTAAGCATACTTGGATTGTGAATCGGCAGGGAATCATATGTCCATGTTCTCACAACAAGAACAAGCATGTCCTAGAAGGCGGTAGGTGTAATCTCACATGATCAAGGGATGTTTTGTCGAGGAATACACAATCTGGAGGTTTCACAGTGAAGGAGATGTGAGTGGCGATGCATCTAGAGGAAACTCATTTTCATCGACGGTGTGAATGTAGACCATGGAGGAGGACCCTCATCATCATCAGCCGGGCATGATGTTGCTGGCGAGATTGTTGATTTCATCATGATGGATGATTTTGTCCAAGACATGGCCGACGGCGGGGGTGACAGTGATAATGAGGATCTTGGTGAGCCAGCCTTGGTGGACCGCGAGAATGCTAAGCTTTTTGAGGAATTAATTAACTACCTCGACAATAATGACCTTCTGTTTGGGAGCCTGAGGTGGCTAAAGAATTTCAAAGAGATATGAAGCAGGCGGCAAAGGATCCGCTCTATAAGGACTATCCGAAGCAATGGATGGCACTATGTTTTGATTTCTAGATGCTGATGCTGAAGGCTCATTTTTGTTGGTCCGACACTAGCTTCAATGAGCTTTTACGTATCCTTGGTTCCATACTTCCAATGGATAACAAAGTGTCTGCCAATACCTATTGGGCAAGAAGCTAATTCGGCCAGTGACGTTGAATCTTCAAAGGATCCATGCTTTCCCTAAACACTTAATCATGTATCGGGGCACCTAGTATGCGAGCTTGGAGAGCAGTCCGTACTGCATCGCGAGTCAATACAAGAGGAATACCGGGTGCCGCGTGGATGCAAATGACAAGGGAGCCTCGGGTGGGCCAAAGAAGAAGGCCACCAAGAAGAGTAGTGTGAAGCATATCTCGTCTCATGAGGAGGAGGAAGAAGGTTACACATAGAGGAGAATTCCTGCCCTATCGATGTGGTACCTGCCATGATCAATCGCCTGCGTTGTATATTTGGGAACCCCGAGATGCCCAGTTCATGTCCTAGCATGCATCTGATGATTGCATGAAGGACGATGACAAGCTGCAACAGCCTATCGATGCCCGATAGTGGAAGCATTTCGACGCCATGTTCCCAGAGTTTGGCAATGAGCCGAGGAATGTTAGGTTCGCGCTGAGTACTGATTGGATGAATCCATTTAGTGACCTCAGCAACTCACATAGCACTTGGCCGGTCATTGTTAGCATCTACAACCTACCTCTCTGGCTGTGTCAGGAGCATAGGTACCTTCTGCTGACCGTCCTTATTTTTGGACCAAAGCAGCTAGCTTTGGTATAGATGTGTTCCTAGGGCCACTCATGGAGGACATAAAGAAACTATGGGAGGAAGGGGTCAACATAATGGATGCGTACCTAAAGAAGAAGTTCAAGTAAAAAAAGCCATCATCTTTGTCACCATCACTAATTATCCTGGTCTATTTTCACTAGGAAGACTTGCTGCGTAGTTAGCCTTGATGTAACCTGCTACACTTACCTTAAGGGATCTAATAAGATGGTGTACATGAGGCACAGGCGATTCCTTGCCAGAGGGCACAAGTACTGATTAAGTGTGATGAATAAGTACTTTGACAATAAGCATGAGCCACAACTTGCCCAACCGGTGCATGAAGAGAGGTACATGAAATGGGTGTTTGGCATGGTGAAGGACATGGAGGTTGAGTTCAAAAAGAAGAAGAAGAAAAAGAGAGGAATCCAACAAGGAAGAGAAAGCAAGATAAGATGGAGGAACCATCTACCATCGTTGTTCCTTTCAAGAAGAAGTTGAGTTTCTTCAATTACCTGTCGTACTGGAAGGAGCTGGATATGCCCCATGCCATCGATTGCATGCACCTGGAGGAGAATGTCTTCGATAGCACGATTGGCCTCCTACTAGACATCAAGGAAAAGACAAAGGATCCTTTAAGTCATGGATGGATCTTGTCAACTAGGGCATTAGATCGGACCTTCACCCGGAACCACCGCAGAACGGGGAATTCAACCTCCCGGGTGCTAGCTACAACCTGATGAAAGACGAGAAGAGGGTTGTGTGCCAGTGGCTTAGGGGGGGGGTCAAGGTGCCAATCGGTTTCTCTTCCAATATCAACAGCCTGGTCTCGATGAAAGACCTCACAATGGCCAACTATAACTCACATGACTGCCATGTCATGATGATAGTGTTTGTTCCAATTGTGATTGGGGCTATCGGTCTAGAGTACGTCAATATGGTAATCACACAAATGTCCTACTTCCTTAACCGCATCACCCAGAAGGTCATTGTCGATGAAATATGGTTGGCAGTCTACCTAGGGGTATGCCTAAGGTAGTAGATTATCGGCAGACAGATGCGCAAGCCACAAACAAGACGGTGACGCAAGACAGACACGAGGTTTTATCCAGGTTTGGCAGCCAAGAAGGCGTAATACTTACGTCCTGCATCTGATTGTATTGCTGTATGTTAATGAGAGATGTTTTTTAGAGGGATCCCCTGCCCGTCTTATATAGTCCGGGGGGCAGGGTTACAGATCTGGAAACTAATCCTAGCCAGTTACAATTGCCATATGTGGCCGGATAAGGATTCCTATTCTAACCGACCAGGATCCTGCTTGATCGCCAAATCCGCTTTAACTCCTTGCGCAGGACTCCAACCGGGTTGGCTGGGCCGCGCGTCGTCTTTCAGATGGACCGGACCCATCGATCCAGGCCGACCCAAGCTTAGCCGTAAGGGTATAGGGGTTAATACCCCCACAGCTAGTCCCCGAGCACCATGTATTATGCTGCGACACGCCATTTCGACCTTCTCCGACAAATTATGCCCGAGTCCTTGACATCTTCCGACCACCGTCGTCGCTGGAGAAATAGGTTGTCCGAAGAATGTATGGTGCTCTTAAGAAAAAAGAAAAAGATTTCTATCCCAGGAAGTGTGCCCACTTTTGTTTCTGAAAAGAAATGTAAGTGCGTCTTGAAGCGTAGCATCTTTGATCATCAGAGGCCTAGTGGTTGAAAAACAAACACATTCACCGCAAGGTGAAGTGTGCCCACTTAGTCCCCAAGCCTGGTAGTAGGTGAAGTAAGCACGTGATGCCAGGGTCTAAAAAGAAATCCCAATTAAGTTGAGAACCCAATCGTCGTACAGGCGATACGAGATGCACCGGCAGGTGCATCGTACCGATGTAGTCCCCAAGCTTGCTGGAAGGCGAAGTATGAACCTTGTAGTAAGGTCTAAATAAAAGTCTCTCAACTGTATGTGAGTACAAATCACATGTAGCCGAGGAGAACAATTCTTCGATCAGTGGTCGGGATATCCCCCGAGCACACCAGTTGTCGGAGCAGTCTCCGAGCATGATAGTGGTCGTAGTAGTCCCCGAGCACGTTAGTGATCGGAGCAGTCCCCGAGCACTTCAGTGGTCTGGGTGATCCACGAACACGGCAGTGGTCTGTGCAGTCCCCAAGCACAGCAGTGGTCTGGGCAGTCCCCTAGCACAGCAATGGTTTGGGCAGTCCCCGAGCACAGCAGTGGTCTAGGCAGTCCCTGAGCACAGCAGTGGTCTGGGCAATCCCCGAGCACAGCAGTGGTCTGGGCAGTCCCTGATCCATCCGTAGCGCGAAACAGGCATCTAAAACGTGAACGCCATTGATGTATTTATTCGGTGTATTTATTTATCTCTATTCTCTACCAAGTCCAGTCTGACACGCCTGGTCAAAAAAGCAAATGGGTATAGCACGTCATTCTGTCTTCTTACTCTTTTCTGGCAAACAGTCGCTTGGCACCTGTATGGAGGCGCGTCAGTGTGGGCCCTCTTACACTATTAACGAAGAGGCGCGTACATTGGTAATGAAGGAGCGCGTTTATTGGCGTAGATCTCGAGGTTGTGTGAACAACCGTCTGCGGTGCGCGTGCGCACATCTCCTAATAATCTCGGGCGGACGAAATGACGGAGCTCTTTGTTTTATATAATATAGATCTGGTAAGTTACTCACACCGTTCCCCATTTGTCATTCGCCGCCGCAACCCTCTTCTTCCTCCTGCCAAACCCTATTCCTACGAAAATCATCGCCAATCCCCTTGCCACCGCATCCACCCCCTTAGTAAGGATAGACTAATGGCGAAGAGAGACACCCAGAAGCAAGGCGGGGTCATGGCGAAGGAATGGTGGAAGTCGCGGAGCAATGAGCAGACCATCGAGGACCTCGTCGCCATGGGAGTGCTCCACAACAAGGCACTCGCGGGATGGCGTGCGCCGGAAGGACAAAGCTTCCCCAATCCACAACCAGGTGAGATTGTGGTTTTCGAAGACTTCTTCAAACGAGGTTTTGGGATTCCAGTGCACCCTTTCCTTCAGGGTCTCTGCTTGTACTACGAGATTGGGATTTGCAATCTGCATCCCAATTTGATTCTCCTTATCTCCACCTTCATTCATCTCTGCGAGTCTTATGGTGGCTTCCAGCCCTATTTCGACCTCTTTCGCCACCTGTTCTGTCTTCGGAAGAAAGGGAGCGGTGGCTCGAAGATAGCCGGAGGCGCCTACCTGAATCTGTGCGATGGCATGAAAGCACAATACTTGCACTGCCCCTGGAACACCTCGCTGCATGAGTGGTACAAGAAGTGGTTCTACATCCGTGAAGAGCCGAACACCATCACCCTGTGTGACGTGGGACTGATTCCAAAGAAGAAGAATAGCTGGACAGAAAAGCCCAAGAACCTGGAGCAGATCGCCGAACTGCTCGGGATGATCCTGTGGGGAAAGCTAGATGGCCCAAGTGTGGTCGGGAACTTCATCAGCCGAAGGATCCAGCCCTGCCAAAAGAGGGTTCATCCAGGCTTCGAGTACCAGGGAAGCGTCGATCCGACAAGAACCAGGAAGGAGCCGCTCGACAAGACGGAAATCAAAGCCAGGATTGGGGAGCTATTCAACCTGGCCGATCCCAATTACATCAGGCTGAACGACATCGAGCACACCTTCAAGCTGGCCCGACCTCCCCCAAAGGTAATTGATGCCTCCTTTTAACTGTAGAGTCATATTGTAACAAGAAATTGACTGTTGCCCCCACTTTGTGTCGCAGTGTAATGGTCGTGACCAGGCAGCAGTGTTCGTGTTGCCTCCCCCTAGTGTAGATTGACCACAAGCTGCCGACCCAGCCGCCCAGACCAGCGCCAGGACCGACGACGTCCACTGGGCGGCACTCGAGACTGCGGAGGACGCACCGACCAGAGCCGCTGGCAAGCGTTCGGCGGCCAGCAAACGACGCCAAGCTATCTTCCCCCTGTCGGACGACGAAGCAGAGGATGCGGACATCTTCCGGCTCGTCCCTTGAAAGAGGAGAAGACAAATGGGGTCTTCGGAGCAGGGTGGCTCCTCCGTGCCAACAGTGGTCGCATCACCGACCACTGCAACACAGAGTACAAGCGAGGGAAACATCGGGCATCAAACCTCGACGCCTGTACCGGAGGTGGAAAAAGACCTGGTGGAGCCTGCCGAGCACACGGAGCAGGGACGGTCAAGGCGACACACCTTTGCCACATCATTCCGCAAATCAAAGCTGTGAGTATCTATATCTTTGATGTAAGCTTGTAATTTGCATTGGATACTATTATCTTCTGAAATTGTCTCTGATATATTAGGTCGGCGTCCACCGAGAAACCCGACCAGCTAGCCGGGTGCGGCACAACTTCGCCAGCGATGGTGGGACAAACTGCCCAGCAGCCAGCCATGGAGGAGCCTGTAGTAGGAACTCCGCCTGGACCTCAAGCAAGTGGACGACAGACGCTTACCCCTCGGCGGTTGGTCGAGAAGAGAGGCCGAGCAGCAGAGTACAAGTGCTCGAGCACGAACCCTGCTAAAGCGGATACCATGGCACCAAGGGAGCCGGATCTAGCCGAGGAGAGCGTGACGAAGTGGCCGAGCATTATTCTCGCCGACACGACGGCTCATGGAAAAGCCTCGGTGGTTGTGGAGTCTGAGACTCAGACAGCCGCCGCCTCCCGAACAGGAGGTGAAGAGGAAGAAGTAGAAGAGGTCTGGGCCGTCCCAAGATAGGCGACAACATGTATATGTGTCGCGCGCTATCGAAAACGACGGATGGGTTATGCACGAAGAAATCCCAGAGGTCGAAGTGACCCTAAGAGTCGAACGGGCGGCCAAGCGTCTGGTGACAGAAGTCCAGGTACGTTTGGCTTGAATCCTTGACCCTGTTATGTAGTCGAACTGTCCGACTTAGCTTGTCTGTATGCAGGACCTGATGAAAACCGCAAAATACCAAAAGAGGTGCTTCGACCAGATTGAAGGAATCACGGCAACCAATAAAGAACTGGTGGCCGAAGTGGAACGCTTGCGGTGCCAACTTGAAACCACCGACCAGGAGAGGATAGATCGAGAAACACAGAACCAAAACCTGGTCGGCCAGCTCAACAACAAAGAGCTGGAGAAAACAAGTAAAGTTTCATCTTATCATAACAAGTGCAGGACTTGTGTTGTTGTATTCTTGGTAGTAACAGCTGTAAGGCAGGTTTAGAAGCTGAAGTGGCCCACCTCAAAGGGGAAAATAACCGTGTGACCACAGAGTGTGGTCGCCTGAAGGAGGACAACGTGAAGCTAGCACGCAGCCAGTCTCAACTCCAAGACCACACCAACAAAATGAAGGAGGAACTAAAAGGTAAGTATTCCAGATCACCTTTCACATTCTGTTGCCCACCTTGCCATGTCGTGTTTTCACATTTGATGTCTCTTGTACCGTGTTTCGATTTTGAAAGTCAATGCCAAGAAGCACCTAGAGGCCGTGATCAGAGAGCGTGATGACTGGAAAGCACAATGCCTCAAGGCCGCCGAGGAGCGGGACACGTGGGAGAAACGGTGCCAAGAAGTGGCAACTGGCATTGTGCCCATCCTCGACCTTATAGACCCGGCGCTCATAGAGGAAGAGCCGAGGACACGCCAGCTCGGACTGGTCGAGAGATGCAGACAAGCGTGGGGATGGTTCTAGGAGTTCGTGAAGGAGGCTGGTGAGTACACGGGTGCCCATGTACTAAGCATGGTGCGTGCCCACTATCCCCTGATCGATCTCAAGCGCCTGGAGGCTGGGTACCCAAAGGAGGTAGACCCAGACAAGGCAGAGGAGCTTCGGATGGCCCAGCTGGACTTGTCGTCAAAGATAATTGGCGATATTAACCTGTGTGGAGGTGGGACAGCACCTGTACAGGGTACGCCATCGACGAGTCAGCTGGAAATGCCATCAGCTGCGAGCCAACCAAAGAAGCCTGCGGTCTCGACCAGCCAGGCACCGGCGGGGCCATCCCCTTCAGCTCAACTAGCACAAGAGTCCCCGAGACTCGAGTAGGGTATCGGAAGCGGCGAGCAGTAAGTGCCATGCGCCCCGACCAGCCAATGTAATAGGCTCGAGGCTGTAGAAGGAGGACATAGTTGTGTTATTGTGAACTTGAGCCTCTTGTGCAAGCTTGTAATAACATAATCAGTATATTATTATAAACTTGTTTGCTTTGTATAAAGAGTATTTAAGCTTGATACTTTATGTTGGTGTAACTAAGTAAAAACGTATTAACGTTCATTTAGTTGTACCATCGTGCTCGACACATCATCCCGAAAAGTTTGTGCGGCCCCGGTTTTCCATGTGGTCGAGTGTGAGGTCGGTGACACGTGCACACGTAGAGCGTGAACAAGTTAAACCAAGGGGACTGCCGATCACCCATAACGTGAGAACGGATCCCATGCACGTAATGGGAGGAACCGGAGGCAGAGCTGCTCTCGAAAACCGTAGAAGGGGTGGTGGTGGACTTTTCTTTGGTGAGTTAGAATAACCATAAAACTCGAAGTGACACATTAGAGTGCTCAAGAAATCATAAGCGCTTTATTGAAATAAATCGAAAGTACAAAAGGAATACATATCTCGGTAGTTAAGCATAGAAACGTCTAAGCTTGTCGATGTGCCAAGAGTTTGGTACATCCGCATGCCCGTCAAATCGCGAGCTAACTTTGTAAGACGTTGGTCGTGTGACTTCCTTGATCATGAATGGTCCCTCCCATGGGGTTGCAAGTTTGTGGACACCAGCCTAGTTCATCTTCCACTTCAGGACCAAATCTCTGACCACGAAGAACCGCTCTTTAACATTTTTGTTGTAGTACCTGCGCAAAACAGCATGGTATTTGGCGGTACGTACACAAGAATCGAGCCTTTTCTCTTCTGCGCTATTTACTTCTAGCTCCCGTACTTCATTGACCTTGCCCTCGTCGAAGTTCTCTAACCTTGCTGGTCTAAAAGCTATATCTGATGGGAGGACTGCCTCAGCGCCGTAAACCATAAAGTATGGTGAGACGCCGCTGTTATGACTGGGCTGAGTTCGGAGGCCCTAGACCACGGCTGGTAACTCCTTGAGCCATCTTCCGGGGGCTTTGTCATTTTCTCTGTACATCCTCTTCTTCAATGCGTCCAAGATCATGCCATTTGCCCGCTCGACTTGTCCATTAGCTCTAGGGTGCGCCACCAAGACGTATTTTACTACTATGCTCCTTTCATCGCAGAAGTCCCAAAAAGCATTCCCGGTGAACCGAGTACCCGGATCGGTCGGTGATGATTTGTTGGGTATGCCGAAATGGTGGATGACCTGGTCAAGGAACATGATAGCCTTTTCTGAAGATGCCTGCACCAAAGGCATGTATTCTATCCACTTAGAAAATTTGTCAATCAGCACAAAAACACATGTAAATTTCCCAGGAGCCGGTTTGAAGGGCCCGATCATATCCAGTCCCCAGCATGCAAAGGGCCAAGAGGCTGGTATTGTCTGAATCTCGTGTGCTGGTACGTGGATTCTTTTGACAAAGAACCGACAACCCTCACGGTTGACGGACTAGCTTCTCTCTGCTTGCCATCTGGCGCGGCCAATAAAACCCCGCTCGAAAAGCCTTACCGACCCGGTGTTCTTGAGGCCGTGTGGTTCTTGCGAGGAGCCAGAGTGGATTTGGTCCAGGAGACATTCGCCTTCTTCCTGGGTTATACACTTCATCAAGATTTCTTCCTTTGCGTTTTTGTGCCATAACTTGCCATCGACGGCGCGAATCGCCATCTACGACGCATTAAGCGCTCGTTTTCTGTCCGATCAGTATAACCGCTGCCATCTGTTAAGTACTTGATGAAGGGTACTCTCTAGTCTGGCTCATGAGTGGTCGGAGGTGGCTTGGTTGTGCTTGGCACCGGAACCATAGCCACCAATTGCTGGTCCGGAACTTTGTCTACCGTGGAATCTTCCTCTTCGATGGAAGGCGTGAGCAGGTCTTGGACGAATACACCATGTGGGATTTTGGCTCGAGATGATCCTAACTTTGACAGCGCATCCGCTGCTTGGTTCTTGTCCCGGACCACGTGTATGTACTCGATGCCATAGAACCTGCGTTCCAGCTTTCTTATCGATTTACATTATGCGTCCATCTTTTCGCTGGTCGTGTCCCAGTCCTTGTTGAGTTGGTTGATGACCAGAGCCGAGTCTCCGTAGACATAGAGACATTTGACACCAAGCTCAACCGCAATGCGTAAACCATGCAGGCATGCTTCATACTCAGCGGCATTATTAGATGCTGGGAAATAAATCCTGAGCACGTACCGGAGCTGCTCCTTGGATGGTGACATGAAAAGAACCCCTGCTCCCGCACCATCAATTGTGAGAGAGCCGTCGAAGTACATCGTCCAATATTCATCGGATTCCGGAGAGGCAGGCGTGCTTAAGTCTGTCCACTCGACGATGAAATCGATGAGTGCCTGAGACTTGATTGTAGTACGACTTGCGAATTCCAAGGAGAAGGGGCATAGCTCCATTGCCCATTTGACGATGCGCCCGTTCGCATCCTTATTGCGAATGATGTCCCCCAAAGGGTACTCGGTCATGACCACCACATGATATCCGTCGAAGTAATGTCTCAACTTTCGGGATGTTATCAGTATGGCGTAGAGCAGTTTCTGAATCTGTGGGTACCTAGTCTTAGATTCATTGAGTACCTCACTGACGAAATAAATTGGCCGCTGAACCTTATAGGCGTGGCCCGGCTCGTCACGCTCGACCACCATGGTAGTCGAGACCACCCGATTGGTTGCTGCAATGTAAAGTAGGAGGGTTTCATCTTCTCTAGGAGCAGTGAGGACTAGAGGTGATGTAAGGTAATGTTTTAGCTGCGTGAAGGCAGTGTCTGCTTCTTCCGACCACTCAAACTTCTCGGATGCTTTGAGTAGTTTAAAAAACGGTAACCCTTTTTCTCCTAATCTTGATATGAAACGGCTTAGAGCGGCCATGCATCCGGTAAGCTTTTGGACATCCTTCACCTTTTTAGGAGGCTTCATGTCTAAGACAGCTTTGACTTTCTTCGGATTAGGGCGTATGCCGTCATAACTGACGACATTGCCTAGCAATATACTAGAAGGAACACCAAAGATGCACTTCTTTGGGTTTAACTTCCATTGGAATGTATTGAGGGCCGCGAAGGTACGTTTGAGGTTGTCAACAAGGGTATGCGCTTCCTTGGTTTTGACAACTACATCATCCACATAGGCCTCTACTAGGTCATCTTTTATCTCGTCTGTGAGGCAGGCCTGAATGGCGCGTTGGTATGTAGCCCCGGCGTTCTTGAGCCCGAACAACATAGTCATGTAGCAGTAGGCGCCGAAAGGTGTGATGAAAGATGTCTTGATCTGATCGTCCTTTTTGAGAGCGATCTGGTGATAACTAGAGTAGCAATCGAGAAAGGAAAGCAGCTCGCAACCGGCGGTTGAATCTACGACCTCGTCTATGCGAGGTAAGCCGAAGGGGTCCTTAGGGCAGTGTTTGTTGAGATCAGTGTAATCAACGCACATTCTCCATTCATTATTCTTTTTGCGTACAAGAACCGGGTTGGCTAACCACTCCGGATGATACACTTCTTTAATGAATCCGGCTGCTAAAAGCCTTGTAACTTCTACCCTAATCAAATCCTTTTTGTCGCGAGCGAAACGTCGAAGCTTCTGCTTGATAGGTTTGGCCTTGTTGTTGACATTCAAGGAGTGCTCGATCAAGTTCCGAGGTACACCGAGCATGTCGGTAGGTTTCCATGCGAACACATCCACGTTGCTCCTCAAAAACCCGATGAGCGCGTCTTCCTATTTGGGATCCAGGTTGGCCCCGATAAGGGCCGTTTTGCTGGGGTCGCCGTCGACCAGCTGGATCACCTTGTGCTCCTTTGACTTAATGTTTTTGTGTGGAGTCTCGAGCTCTGGGATCTCCAGGTGGTCGGCTGAGGTCTTCTTAGCGTCGAGCATGGTCTCGGCCATGCGAATAGAGAGGTCGTGGGCCTCTGCTATTTTGAAACTGTCGTCTTCGCAGGTGTAGGCGGCATACACGTTACCTCGGAGGGTTAGGACTCCTTTCTCGGTAGGCATCTTGAGCACCAGATACCTATAATGAGGTATGGCCATGAACTTGGTGAGCGACGGTCGACCAAGAATAGCATGGTAGGTGCCGTCGAATTCAGCGACCACAAAGTTGACGTAATCGGTGCGGAAGTGGTCCGAGGTCCCAAACTGCACAGGTAGCGTGATCTGCCCGAGAGGTGTAGAGCTCTGTCCGGGAAGGACACCCCAGAACTGTGCCTCGTATGGCTTAAGATCCGCCTGAGCTATCTTCAGGGCGGGCAGACTGTTCTTGAACAGTATATCAATGGAGCTACCGTCGTCGATCAGTACTCTGTCGAACTGGACCTTGTTGATACAAGGATTGAGGACTAGGGGAAAACGTCCTGGCTCCGATATTGTGGCCCATTGGTCCTTCCTACTGAAAGAGATTTCGTGGTGAGACCACGGAGGGAGCCGGGGATCGGTGAGCAGGTTATCGGTGTTAGCCACGTTCAAACAAGCACGGGCGAGCAGCTTGCGTTCCCGCTTGGTCTCGATGGACACTTTGCCTCCAATGATGGTGTGCACGCGATCGGTTGGCTTGACGTACTTGTGACGAGGGTCTGCATCGTCGTCTTCGTTATCCTTGTTGCGCTGTTTTGCTACATCGTTAGGCTTGTCGGCTGTATCCGGAGCCTGTTGACGTGTATAGATAGACTTGAGAACGCGGCAATTCTCCATGGTATGGTTTGACTTAGGATGGAGCTGGTAGGGCCCCTTCAATGCTTTGGCGTAGTCGTCTTCGTAGTTACGATGTCCGCCACCCTTTTTAATGGTATTGACCTCGCCGTCGTCTTCCCGAGCACGCTTGCTCCTATAATCGTTACGGCGGTTACGCTGCTGATTACGTCGGTCGCGGTGGTCGCGGGAGTCATTGCGCTGGTTGCGGCGGTCAAAACTGTCGCTCCGACCACGGTTGCCATAGTAGTTGTCGCGGTGTGAGGGGTGGTCGGAGCGTGGAACCCTTGCTGCTTCTTCAATAATTATCTTCTTGGCGTCGTCGGCATCCGCATATTTCTTAGCGGTGGATAGGAGCGTTGTGACCAACTCAGGTCTCTTCCGGAGGAGCTTGTCTCTTAGGGCATCGTGGAAACGGAGGCCAGTGATGAAAGCCTCGATTGCCTCGTTGTCGGAGATTGATGGGACCTTGATGCGCATCTCTGAGAAACGCCCGACATACTCGCGCAATGGCTCATCTTTCCGATCTTGGATCCGTTGCAGATCGTACTTGTTGCCCGGTTGTTCAAAAGTAGTGATGAAATTGTCAATGAAGGCTTGCTTAAGCTCCTGCCAAGAATCAAAGTAGTTCGCCGGTAAGCTGACCAGCCATTGGTGACCTGCATGGCCAACAGCGACTAGAAAGTAGTTAGACATGATGTGCTCATCAGCCATGGCTGATCTGCACGCGGTTTCGGAGAGCATGACCCATAATTCGGGGTTTTCTTTGCCGTCATACTTCTGAAGTTTCTTGAGCTTAAAATTCTTGGGCCATATGACTTGGCGAAGGTGTGGAGTAAACTGCTTCAAACCCGGTGGACCGTGGGCAGTGTCATACTCCATACGACGATAGCTTTCGTGGGATGCTCAATCGTCAGCTCTCTAGTTGATGCGAGCGCGCAGATCGCGTCCACCAAGGTAATGGCGGAGATCGTTATTGCCATTGCGGCGATCTCGATTGCCATCTGGATTAGCCCTGCGACCGCGGTTATCACGACGATTGTCGCGGTTGTCTTGGTGATTATCGTCCCGGATATCGCGATGGTTGTCCTCCCAACGGCGGTTACCACCGTCATGGCCACCGTTTCCGCCTTGATGGTTGTCTGACGGGTCATTGTTGCATGAGCCACGTGGGTTGAGTGGCTGTGAGCGGCTTGGAAGCTGGCGACTATGGCTTGACTCGACTGAGACGAATGGAGCCCGGACTTGATTTACAATCTCTGTGGTCTGGGCCATGGCAGCCGTCAGATAGGCTTGTATTTCATCACGAACCGCTTGGGTTTCCGGGGTGTTGGGTAGCCATTGCATTGTTGCCATGGCGATGGCTACATTGGCACTTGGAGTCCTGAAGACCTGTTTGTCCCCCACCATGTCGAAAGCATCGTTGAGGTCACGTGGCTGGACCCTGATGCGTCGCGCCTCCTGGTCTGCTTCGGCTTCGATTTGTCGGTGATTGAACCAGTCAATATTGCGCGCTTCGCGCGCGGTCTTTTCTTGTTCTGTTTCGCCAACCGCCGGCGGTTCATCATTGCTGACAACATGGATCAAATCCCCTCATCTTGGCGGGAAAGATGGGAATTGTGAAAACCCTGGGGCGTGGTCTGGCAGATCCAGATCGTACTTGGTGCCGTCATCTTCGTGATGCTGAAGCTCAGTGTGTACAGATGCTTTAGATGCGATGCCAGACGAGGAGGTGGAGTCGCCCTCTTGAACTGTGTGGACGGATCCTTCCTGATAATCTTTAGTCCGGATCATGTTGATGAAGTCGCGCGGCTTCGGCCGAGGTCGGCGCATAAAACATAGATCCAAGCAGCGCTGTGGGTTATACGCGTAGCTGGAGGCAGCGTTTCGCAGGCCGTAAGGCTGGACCTGGTGGTTCTCCGTCGAGGCTGCGTACTCGGAGAGCCGGAGACCCGTCGCAGAGGCTGGCCGGCGATGAGCGGAGCACCCTTCAGGAGTAGATAAGACCACGAGATCTGTACCAAGTCATGCAGGACGACTGGTCCGAGCTGGTTGGGTAGATCTATTGTGGGGAGCGGTTACCTGCTTGTTAGGTTGACTTTGAATCGTACTTACTAGAGCTAGGGTTTCAGCGAGTTTGGTGCCGACCCGATCGATGGAGCTGAGCAGGTCGGTGTTGTCGATCTGCTTCCCTTTGTAGCGGGGAAGCGGACGACGAGTCGTCGGCGTGGCTGAAGATGATGTAGGCGTGGTCGGAGCCAGATGTACCGTGGTCGGAGCCAGATCCATCGTGATCGGAGCCAGACATACCGTGGTCGGAGCCCGACGTACCGTGGTTGGAGCCAGATCCATCGTGGTCAGAGCCGTAGCCGATGTAGGTGAAGCAGTGGTCGGCGCAGACTGAATCCACGCCTCCTCCGTGGTCATGACGATGAAGCCATCGGAGCCGGTGGTCCAGGTGATCTGGCCGACGGTGAACGTGAGGCCGTTCGGCGTAGCCATGGAGCCGGAGGTGATGACCGTCTTGTTTGCTTGGAGAGCAGTACACACACCCCCTACCTGGTATTCCACCGAGGGGGGTGCCCGTGGTGGTAGATTATCGGTAGACGGTGCGTGTAATCAGGAACCAGATGGTGACACAAGGCGCAGAGACAGTGATTTAGACAGGTTCAGGCCGTCTGGTCGACGTAATACCCTACGTCCTGTGTCTTTGGTGTATTGTATTGAGATGTATACAGATTAACCTCCTTGGATCTGTCCTCTAGGGGACCCTTGCCCCTCCTTATATACTCCGAAGGGACAAGGTTACAAGTAAGGTATCCTATTTAGTACTATTACAATGTCTTGCGGTGCACGCCAAGCAGCGCCGTGCACGCCTTGATCTCACGGGCCGGGCCACCTCGGATGGTGCGGCCCATGTACCATCTTGTGGTACCCGGGGGTCTATCCCCCACAGCTAGTCCCCGAGCGCCATGTATTCTGATGCGACACGCCATTTTAACCTTCTCCAAACAGTGAGGCTTGAGTTCTTGACATCTCCGACCACCGTTGTTGCCGGAGAAGTAGGTTGTCCGAAGAATGTATGGTGCTCTTAAGAAGAAAGAAAAAGATTTCCGTCCTGGGAAGTGTGCCCACTTGTATTTCTGAAAAGAAATGTAAGTGCGTCTTGAAGCGTAGCGTCCTTGATCATCAGAGGTGTAGGGGTCGAAAAACAAACACATTCACCGCAAGGTGAAGTGCGCCCACTTAGTCCCCGAGCCTGGTAGTAGGTGACGTAGGCACGTGGTGCCAGGGTCTAAAAAGAATTCCCAGTTAAGTTGAGAAATGAATCGTCGTACAAGCGATACGAGATGCACCGGCAGGTGCATCATACCGATGTAGTCCCCGAGCTTGCTGGAAGGCGAGGTATGAGCCTTGTAGCAAGGTCTAAGTGAGAAAAAATATCCCAACTGTATGCGAGTCACCAATCGCATGTAGTCGAGACGCAAAGTCCCCGAGCCATGGTCGGAGAGTGGTCGAGCAGTCCCCTGAGCACAGGTCGAGGGGCGAGCGACGAAGTCCTCGAGCTATGGTCGGAGAGTGGTCGAGGCAGTCCCCGAGCACAGGTCGAGGAGCGGGCGACGAAGTCCCCGAGCCATGGTCGGAGAGTGGTCGAGGCAGTCCCCAAGCACAGGTCGTGGAGCGAGCGATGAAGTCCCTGAGCCATGGTCGGAGAGTGGTCGAGGCAGTCCCCGAGCACAGGTCGAGGAGCGGGCGATGAAGTCCCCGAGCCATGGTCGGAGAGTGGTCGAGGTAGTCCTCGAGCACAGGTCGAGGAGCGAGCGACAAAGTCCCCGAGCCGTGGTCGGAGAGTAGTCTGGCGAGTCCCCGAGCACAAGCGTGGTCTGGCCAGAGTCCCCGAGCACGAGCGTGGTCTGGCCAGAGTCCCTGAGCATGAGCGTGGTCTGGCCAGAGTCCTCGAGCACCATAGTGGTCTTGGCGAACCCTGAAGCATGAGCTCGCTGACCGAACTGTGTTCCTGAAAAATAAACACGGAGAGCGGTAGTACATGATGATGTACGAAATATATTGACCTCTCCATAGGAGGTGAAGTAAACACTTGGTGTTCGGTTGGTGATGAATTATACTTGGTGTAATATTCGAAAAATAACATTAGCTGTTTTTAGCCCTTTTGTTATGTAGTGGCGTAGCGCGATGTATTAACCTGTCCTGAAGAATGCGCCAGCCCTGGGCTGACCAACAACTCATAGCGCGAGGTACGGAACGCTGCCGTGTAACACATCTGGTGTTTTGACCTAATACTAAAATTTGACATGTCATCATGTGCATTGCAAAGCATTCATATAGTATAAAGTTTTGAATGCATTCACTAAATAAGGTTTATTTCATAATGTTGTTATTTCATGTGATGTGTTTCAAAAACCTTAAACAAAGATCATGACCACAAGGGTCAAATTTCATGTGTTCATGTGAGGCCATGTGTCATCTGACTCAAATAACCCTAATTGGCCATGTTACTGGTCAAAAATCAAAATCTAAGTAAAAGGAAGACAAATCAAATTTGAATTCATTTTCAAATTATAAAAGTCCTTTTGCCCTTTTAACTAATTCAAAATCCATGAGTGGAATTTTGGGTTGAGGCAAAAAGCAAAGTTGGAGATTATTTTATGTAGATCAACTTTGGTATTCAAAGTTTTCAAGATTACATATAAAATTTGGAGTAATTTTGAAATGATTCAAATCTTTAAATGTACCCCAAATTTGAATTTCAAAATGGGAGCAGAATTTGAAAATGTTTCTTAAACCAAAGTTGTAGTACTTGAAAAGTTGAGCAACTTTCATTTTGGAGATTTTCAACTTCTTTAGAAAATTTGGGAGTAATTTGAATAATGGAAGCGATGGCGATTCTGTAATTATTTCAAAAAATCAACTCCACCTCATCGCTTGTCGCTGGCGCCACGCTTGGAGGAGGTCGCCGCCGATCGGGTTTCACCGCTTTCACGTGCAAAGTGACACGCGCCCAAACCTCCGTGGGCGAGTTCGCCTGCGTGTCCATCATCACCGTCGCGCCTCCATCTTGCTATAAATAGGAGTACGCCGCCGTCAATCAATGAATTTTCGCCGATCGCTCCATGGCGGTGTCTTACTGCGCTCGCGCAATTCGTTCTCGACGTAGTGCCTAGGGCCAATTGCTTTGGCCGAAGCTCCGCCTCGTCTTCTTGCTCCTCCCAAGCCTCGATCGTGTCGCTCCGGAAGTCCAGCGCCACCGCGTGACGTCGTCTTCCCCGAGTCCCACGGAGCTCCACCATTCTCGGTTTCACGTGGTCCCGTCGATCCAGTCGTCTCGCCTTCACCGAGTCTACCTACATGATCACGGTGAGCTCCTGATTGTGAAGACCGCGTTTGCTTTAGTCCCCACTGCACCGTCACCATGGTTACGCCTGTTCACCGGCGTGCTCTCGCCGCCATGCCCCGGCATGGAAGTGTCTCTGTGCACCTTGTTCCTTCCCGATAGCTGGGTTCGGTTCGGGAATGTAGTAGATCGTTTGGTGAAGTCTTTCACTCGGAGAGTCACCACGGTGCGTTTTGTGGCCGGTCAGTGAGGGTAGCGCCGCCGTGGTTGCTTGAGTCCTGACGATTAGGGGTTAGACTGTCGGTCAGTGAGTGAGGAAGAAGAAACAAGTGAAAATTTTATTTTACGAATTTGTGAATAGTATGAATCTTTGGAAATTTGTAGAAAAATAATCATAGCTCCAAAAATTCTAAAAAATTTTGTGTAGCTTCTGTACATGTTCTAGTATGATTTAAAAATTTTAAATTTGAAATTTGGATAAATTTTTAATGTTCAAAAATTCAGTCAATTAATTAATAAATGCAATTTCCATGATTTTTGTAGGCCACTGTATAACTCCAAAATTATGAAATTTATTTTGGTACACTAATTTATCATGAGGATGCTTGTGTAAATTTTTGAGATCATTTGGAGCAAGTTCATTTTGAGCTTAATTCTAAATTAATTCAAAATAAATAAATAAAGGTAAACCCTAAGTGTAGGTTTAGGGTTTGATCTTGATTTGGGTCATGTAGTGTGACTAGTAGGGTCCCAAGATCCATTTGGTCAAGTCACATGTATGGTTCTTAATGGTAGGATTGCAAGTTGGTTTTGTTGGCTTGCAAATGCATCGTGAAATAAAATCATTTTTATGGTGTTTTTTTACATTTCATGTACCGTGAAAGCATCATGTTTACATTATCATCATGTTAAAGCATATGTTATCATTTCATGTAGAACCCGAGAACGAAAACGATTCTAGTTGAGCAAGTTCGGAAGAATCCCGGTTGTCGCAGGATTTGATAATTGTGGTACTAATCCGTAACCAGGAAATCGTCATCGAAGGCAAGCCCGGTTTATGCATTAAACCATTACCTTGTTTACTTTGAAAAGTTTATCACTTATGTTACTTATCGCATTAAGTTGTTTAATTCAAATGTTACCTAATTCTTTGCATTGCCTACCTTGTTAATTGTTTACCATCCTTGAAGATGATTTCATTTACAAAGGCGTAGAATTGCTTAGTGTGCTTTGTGGTAGGCTTTCAAAGTAAAAGTTTTGATACAATCAAAGATGGCATCTTGGCCAAAGAAAGAAAGAGGATAGAATGAACTAGAGACTAGTCGGGTGACTTATCTTGAATGTTGGGTAATGTTGCCGACTATGTCGCTTAAAGGCCACTCATTGTGGATCTTCTCAACGAGACACTTTGTAGTACTAGTCACATACTCCGATAAGCCTACTTCGCTAATCCGATACTAAGACGAATGCCCACGACTTGGGAGTGGTGAGATGGCGGAGTAGCGTGTACCCTCGTGGCTTGAATGTGGCCGGATTTGAGGTGTGCTGTGCTCTCGGGTGGCGTGGAGACGGCTTAGTACGGGAGGATCCGGTAGCAAGGTTGATATATGCAAGATTAAGTTCTACATATGTCGTGTGATAAGGAATCCCCGGCTGGGACTTGAATCAATTCGAATTGCCGGTGCTCCGTGGATATGGAGACTCGATTCATTATAGAAGCAATGTAGGACCTGGTGAACTACTAAAACATGAGAAAAGAATGGAATGAGCAGGATTGGAACATGGGATATGAACACTTAGTTGGAGATATTGGACTAAAATACTTAGTGGTAAAACTTGAAACTAGGATCAAGAATAGTAAGCTTTTAGCAAAGAATTTTTGAATCTTTCTACATCCTTACCTTGACCCAACACCTGCATCCCTAAGACCTTCGCCCTTTTTGGTCGGGTCAGTCTTGTTGAGTACTTTTGTACTTAGGGTTTGTTAACCCTTGTTGTTGTGAGTGAGTCGCATGTGTGAGCTTGTTTTGGTCCCTCTTTGCATGTCGATGTGTATGAAGTCGATGATGATGATGAATGATGAATGGCCTTTGGACAAGGCACTAGTTTGTGTGAAATAAATAATGTTAATGTAATATTATCTCGCTACTATGGTTGTATAACACTTATGGTATTGTAAGTTTGAAAACAACTGGTTTGTAATTATGTTATCGTAAGACTTCCGCTATCATTTACTCTGGTATATATTTGAATAAACTGTTGTAATCTGCAATGACTGTGATTGGGATCCTGTTTGAAAAGAGAATCGTGGATGATTCGGGTTTCGAGGACACCCGACTGCACTGTTGAGTTGTTGGGAACTCGTGGTATGCGCTATTCGAGGTCCATTAAGACATCGATAGGTGCACGTGGGCCCGATTTCTTAGGAGGTTCGCCACGGTGGTATCGAAAGCAGGTCCTATCTAAGATCATTGTAGGTTACTTTGGAAAACCTTCAAATTGATTTGGATCAAAGAAAGTAAAACTTGATATTTTAAAGGTTCAAATTTCTTTCTTCTTTCCTCTAATCTCGCCTCAATCCCATCTTATTTGAAAGTTTGTGGCGGATAATATGATTAGGTTTGTCCTATGTATTAAAAATCTAGTACTTTTGATTGTATAAATCTTTTGTACTCGGATTCGTAAGATCGATTCATGCATCATGCTTGAACACCTTGCATAATGATTCCCCTTAAAAGTGGTTGGGTAAGTAATGTCAATCCCATTCTTGCTAACCTCCATTATCCTCAAGCTATCCTTATAGTCCCATCCTAAATTCTACAGGCTATGGCAAAGACCAAGATAACTGCACGCAAGTCCACTGGACCTCACGGAGTCCCTTGTCACCAGTTGGCACCGTGTAACCGTGAGCTTGGTGAAGGAAGTTCTAGGATCCTAGGAGATGAAGGATCTTCAAGCAATTCCGCCAACATGGAGAACATTACCAAGGAGCTCAACACTCTTCGTCGAGCTCATGCCAAAGATCAAGAGAAGCTGGTGGAAATGGAAAGGGACGTCACCAAGAATACCGAGTTGAGGAATGAAGCCTAGACACGAGAGGATGCGGCCAATGAACGCGTCCATGAGTTAGAGTTCTACGTAGAAGACCTGGAGATGGACAATGCCATTCTTCATGAGAATGTCCACCTACTGTACGCTCAACTTCATCCACCTCATGGGGATGGTGAAGTTACAGATGAAGAAATGATTGTAGCTCCAGGAGAAGTCAAGAATGAAGAAGAGGAGGAGGATCCTGAGGAGTTAGTGTACTTCTCGGATGAAAGTGAGGTTTCGTCCGATATGGGCACGGATGCCGATGACTGAGAGCTCGGAGTTGTAATAGTTCCTTTACTGCTTTCTTAGTAAACCAGGGTTGTCTTGTGGGATGCAAGACATGTAATTTAAATAAGTAACCCTTTGTAGCATGAAACCTTTTAAATGCTTTTAATAAAGAATAATGTAAGTAAACGTGTTCTCTAACAGATGCCTCGTCCTATCACCCGAACTGGTGCTAGTGGCTCACATGACGATGATGAGTGCCCAAATCCTCCACCAATGCCTTCGACTATGGCAGATGCCATAGCCGCACTCGTCAATCCAACGGCGGAGAATGCTAGGCTGTTAAGGGAATTGGCGCGGAACCAGCAGGCACCATACCCTAATCATGGTCGTCGTAATGGAAATGACGAGTCAACCTATGTGGATTTTACTGACACACGTCCACCTGTGTTCTCTAAAGCAGACAAACCTTTAGAAGCTGATGATTGGCTTAGGACAATAGAGCAAAAGTTCGAGCTGATTCACTGTACCGAGGTTCAAAAACCAAGGTTATGCATGCACAAACAACTCCGAGGAGCTTTGGTGCACAGTGGGTAAATTTGGTAGCAGTACAGCCCGCTGGTCACCAAATCAACTGGAGGGAATTCAAGGATGCCTTCAGGGCACATTATATTCGGACGGTGTGATGACCATGAAGTTGGAAGAGTTCTTGTCTCTTAAGCAAGGGGAGCACCCCGGTGATGCACTATGTCGGGCGTTTCAATCACCTATCGCAGTATGCTATAGAGTATGTGAATACTGACAGGAAAAAGAAGAATCATTTCATGAGAGGTCTAAACACCAAACTTCAGACCATGATGGCAACTTGTGGCAACGCAACTTATCATGAGACTGTCAACATTGCTATCGCTTCAGAGGAGAATTACCGCCGACACAAGGAGGCGAAGAAAAAGAGGTCCTTTGCTTCCGGATCATCAAGTGGAAAGCGTCAAAAGGTGATCTACCATCCTCAGAATCATGGCCGTGCACCATTCCGCCCACAACAAAGCCAAAGCAGGCAGCAAATCTTTATTCGCCCTGCAATTAATATGCCTTATACTCATCAAGCACCGCAGCAGCAAAACAATACAAATAATGCAAACCGCAATGCTACTCCCCAGAATCACAATTATCCATGCTATAATTGTGGTAAACCTGGACACTTTTCCCGAGAATGTCCATATCCTAGAAAGAACAATCCTGATGCACCCAAAGCCCCTGTTACTCCAGCTCAGAATCAGTACAAGGGCAATGCTCAGAACAATCAAAAGGGACAGACTGAGAAGAAAACTGGAAGGGTCTTCTATACTCAAGTGGAGGCTATTCTAGAAGGAGAACCAGTAATGATGGGTATGTTTCCCATTGCTAAGCATCCTGCAATTACCTTATTTGATTCTGGTGCATCCCATACATTCATCAATCGTACATTTGTTGTGAAGCATGGGATAGCTATTGGGGAAACAAAAGAGCCCTATCATATACAGTCGCCCGAGGGACGAATCTGTACAAGGGAGGTAGTTCAGCATGTACCTATTGATTTGGGAGGTTATGAGTTCCCTACCAATATGCTGATATTAAAGGATCAAGATATAGATGTGATCCTTGGTATGAACTGGTTAACCCAACACGGGGCTATCATAGATGTCTTGCCTAGAACCATAAGGGTAAATGCACCTGGCAGCAAAACCCAACTTCTCATCCAACTTCCCTTTTCTAAAAGTACAGTGGAAACAGTCTGTGCAACTATTGTTGAAGGAGCCGAGAAAATTTCAATGGTATGTGAGTTTACGGATGTCTTTCCCGATGATCTGCCTGGTTTGCCACCAGACCGAGACGTAGAATTCAGAATTGATCTGAAACCAGGAACAGCACTAGTATCCAGAAGAGCATATAGGATGCCACCCAAAGAACTAGCAGAATTAAAAATGCAACTACAAGAGTTGTTAGACAAGGGTTTCATTCAACCCAGTTCATCACCTTGGGGATGCCCTGCTATTTTCATGAAGAAGAAGGATCAAACCTTAAGGTTATGTGTTGACTATCGGCCATTAAATGAAGTCACCATTAAGAACAAATACCCCTTACCCCGAATTGATTTGCTTTTTGATCAACTTGCATGGAGCTAAGGTATTCTCGAAGATAGACTTGAGATCGAGCTACCACCAGATTAAGATCGACGAGAAGATGTGCCAAAGGCAGCGTTCACTACTCGATATGGTCTATATGAGTATCTAGTCATGTCTTTTGGGTTGACCAATGCCCCGGCTCACTTCATGTACCTGATGAACTCAGTTTTCATGCCTGAGTTGGATAAGTTTGTAGTAGTGTTCATTGACGACATTTTGATCTATTCTAAGAGCAAAGTGGAACATGCGGAACATCTCCGTATTGTTCTGCAAAGATTAAGAGATCACCAACTATATGCCAAATTCAGCAAATGTGCATTTTGGTTAGAGGAAGTACAATTTCTGGGTCATGTGTTATCGGTTGAAGGTATAGCTGTTGATCCGAGCAAGGTAGAAGAAGTCCTTAACTGGAGAGCACCTACAACTATTCATCAAGTTCGTAGTTTCACAGGGTTTGGGTGGTATTACCGTCGGTTTATCTCGACTTCTCCGTAATCGAAGCCAACCATTGGATTCTTTGAAAAATCAAACTAAGTTTGTATGGTCAATAGAATGTGAAGAGGCCTTTCGAACATTGAAGAAGTTGTTGACAACTGCACCAGTATTAGCACAACCTGATATCGAGCGGCCATTTGATATCTATTGTGATGCATCTGGAATTGGTGTTGGCTGTGTTCTTATGCAACAAGGCAGAGTCATAGCATATGCTTCTAGACAACTCAAGAAGCATGAAGAACATTATCCCACCCATGATCTTGAATTAGCCGCTGTTGTTCATGCACTCAAGATTTGGCGACATTATTTATTGGGCAATTTATGTCATATCTATACGGATCACAAAAGTTTGAAATATATCTTTACTCAGTCAGAGTTGAATATGAGGCAAAGAAGATGGTTAGAACTTATCAAAGATTATGACTTAGAAGTGCATTATCATCCGGGCAAGGCGAATGTGGTTGCCGATGCCCTGAGTCGCAAGAGTCATTGCCATTGTCTGACTGTGAAACCTATGCAACGAACATTGTGTCAAGAGATGGAGCATCTGAATTTACAAATCATAGAACCAGGTTCCCTGTTCAATATTGCAGTTGAGTCCACTATCAAAGATCAGATCATTGCTGCTCAACGGAAAAGTAAGGGCATAGCCCATATCAAGGATAAAGTCAGATCTGGAAGGTCAACATGTTTCAAGATTGATGAATCAGATGTCGTATGGTTCAAAGATAGATTGGTAGTACCCAAACATCCGGAGCTGCGAAAGCAGATTCTTGATGAAGCTCATTCTACAAGATACTCCATTCATCCAGGTAGCAACAAAATGTATCATGATCTGAGAACGAGATATTGGTGGACCAAAATGAAAATAGAAATAGCTCAATATGTGGCCAAGTGTGATATTTGCCAGAGAGT
This sequence comes from Miscanthus lutarioriparius, assembly GCA_904845875.1. NCBI lineage: Eukaryota > Viridiplantae > Streptophyta > Magnoliopsida > Poales > Poaceae > Miscanthus > Miscanthus lutarioriparius. The sequence goes on along the minus strand of CAJGYO010000011.1, from coordinate 58,882,145 downwards.
CAAAGCAGTTCATATGAAGACTGCAGGTCCATTACATTCCTTGCCAGTTCCATCTTGGAAATGGGAAGATATCTGTGTGGACTTCATAGTAGGATTGCCTAGGACATCTGCAGGCTACAATTCAATATGGGTTATTGTTGATCGCCTAACCAAGATAGCTCATTTCTTACCAGTCAGAGATAAATATCGAGCGGAGCAGTATGCAAAGCTTTATCTGAATAGAATCTTCAGTCTGCATGGGGCACCCAAGACCATTGTCTCTGACAGAGGGTCATTGTTTATATCCAAGTTTTGGAAAAGTCTACATGAGTCTTTGGGAACTAAACTTATCCGTAGTTCTGCTTATCATCCGCAAACCGATGGACAGACGGAAAGGGTAAATCAAATTCTTGAAGATATGTTAAGAGCATGTGTTCTCTCTTATGGTGCTATATGGGATGAATGCCTTCCCTTAGCTGAATTTTCATATAACAATAGCTATCAAGAGAGCATTAAAATGGCACCATTTGAAGCATTGTATGGTCGTAGATGACAGACACCTTTACATTGGTCAGATGTGGGAGAACGTTGGTTCTTTGGACCGGATGTGGTCAAGGAAGCAGAAGAGAAGGTTAAACTCATACAAGCTAATATGAAGGTAGCTCAATCCCGACAGAAAAGCTATGCTGATAAGAGGAGGCAACCTCTAGAATTCATAGTGGGAGATCATGTCTACCTCAAGGTATCGCCAATGAAAGGAGTTCATTGTTTTGGGATTCGGGGAAAGTTGGCGCCCCGTTATGTCGGTCCGTTTCAAATCCAACAAAGATGTGGACCAGTCGCCTATCGTGTTAAGCTACCAGATCACATGTCAGCAGTGCATGATATCTTTCATGTATCCCAGTTGAAAAAGTGTCTTCAAGTACCTGACCAAGTAATCGACATTGGTGATGTAGAACTAGCCCCTGATTTGACTTATGCCGAGTACCCCATTAGAATCTTAGATCAGAAAGATCGAGTCACTCGAAGGCGTACAATCAAGTTCTACAAAGTACAATGGAACCAGCACACTGAAGAAGAAGCTACTTGGGAGTCCGAGGATTTCTTAGAAGAAAACTTTCCTGACTTCTTCGCTTCTATCTAGTTACAATACCTTGTCTATATTGTAACCTGTCTTGTTGTTAACTGACTGGAAAACCCCCTCACTAGCCTTTTGAGTAAAGTTGTGATGTGTTAGCTTGACACATTTCCTTTTCCATTACTTAGCCTTAAGTTTTAAATCTCGGGATGAGATTTCTTTAAGGGGGAAGGGTTGTAACACCTCTGGTGTTTTGACCTAATACTAAAATTTGACATGTCATCATGTGCATTGCAAAGCATTCATATAGTATAAAGTTTTGAATGCATTCACTAAATAAGGTTTATTTCATAATGTTGTTATTTCATGTGATGTGTTTCAAAAACCTTAAACAAAGATCATGACCACAAGGGTCAAATTTCATGTGTTCATGTGAGGCCATGTGTCATCTGACTCAAATAACCCTAATTGGCCATGTTACTGGTCAAAAATCAAAATCTAAGTAAAAGGAAGACAAATCAAATTTGAATTCATTTTCAAATTATAAAAGTCCTTTTTGCCCCTTTTAACTAATTCAAAATCCATGAGGAATTTGGGGTTGAGGCAAAAAGCAAAGTTGGAGATTATTTTATGTAGATCAACTTTGGTATTCAAAGTTTTTCAAGATTACATATAAAATTTGGAGTAATTTTGAAATGATTCAAATCTTTAAATGTACCCCAAATTTGAATTTCAAAATGGGAGCAGAATTTGAAAATGTTTCTTAAACCAAAGTTGTAGTACTTGAAAAGTTGAGCAACTTTCATTTTTGGAGATTTTCAACTTCTTTAGAAAATTTGGGAGTAATTTGAATAATGGAAGCAGTGGCAGTTCTGTAATTATTTCAAAAAAATCAACTCCACCTCACTGCTTGCCGCTGGCGCCACGCGGAGGTCGCCGCCGATCGGGTTTCACCGCTTTCACATGCAGTGCCACGCGGAGGTCAGTGAGGGTAGCGCCGCCGTGGTTGCTTGAGTCACTGACAGTGGGGTCAGCCTGTCAGTGCGAGTGAGGAAGAAGAACAGTGAAAATTTTTATTTTCTGAATTTGTGAATAGTACTGAATCTTTGGAAATTTGTAGAAAAATAATCATAGCTCCAAAAATTCTAAAAATTTTTGTGTAGCTTCTGTACATGTTCTAGTATGATTTAAAAATTTTAAATTTGAAATTTGGATAAATTTTTAATGTTCAAAAATTCAGTCAATTAATTAATAAATGCAATTTCCATGATTTTTGTAGGCCACTGTATAACTCCAAAAATTATGAAATTTATTTTGGTACACTAATTTATCATGAGGATGCTTGTGTAAATTTTTGAGATCATTTGGAGCAAGTTCATTTTGAGCTTAATTCTAAATTAATTCAAAAATAAATAAAGGCAAACCCTAAGTGTAGGTTTAGGGTTTGATCTTGATTTGGGTCATGTAGTGTGACTAGTAGGGTCCCAAGATCCATTTGGTCAAGTCACATGTATGGTTCTTAATGGTAGGATTGCAAGTTGGTTTTGTTGGCTTGCAACTGTACCGTGAAATAAAATCATTTCACTACAAAAAATCGGGGCTTGTATGACAAACCGGAACTGTCATGTAAAGTACAGAAATTGTCATAAAAAGTACTTTATGACGAAAAAACAGCGTCACGCCAGTCGTCATATAACGACCGTCACATAATGTACCTCGTGACGATTTTATGGGCCACCGTCACAAAATGTCAAGACCTTTTGTGACGGTAACGTTCTATCGTCACCTATTGTTACCTTTTATGACGACTATAACTGTCACATATTGTTTAGTCAATGCATCACATAATGTACGAACCGTCACAAATGGTACGTGGGAGGACAGGTTATTATGACAATAGGGTAACGTCAAATATTGTGAGCCCAACATTTCCAGCCCAGGCCCATATTATGGGCTGACCCAATTGAAACAATAATAAACCATATAACCAATTCCATAATATCATAACGACCATACAAAGGCGCATGTTCCAGAATACATGTTTCCATACAAAATTACAACAAAAACATGAACACAAAATGATCTAGCCAACTAAACAAATTCTAGCAGCTAGCGTCAAGTTCCAGCCAGCATCTAGAGCCAAGTTCTTGCACCAAACAAGTTCCAGCCAGTAGCCAACAGCTAGCGCCAAGTTTCAGCCAACAGCCCAGCAAACAACGCCCATGACCCTATCTGTTATCTGAAAAGAAACAATGAAGAGGAAAAATGTACTATGCAAATGCTAACTAAAAGAATCACACTTTCCAATTGTTGGCATATTCAATTGTGTTTGAATGATCTAGATAAAAAAAATTTAAGTGAATATTGGTTAGCAAATTTCACTAAATAAATCACAGGACAGATCAAAACATGCAGGTATGTCATACGACTTTTTATCCTGTTTGGCTAAGCAATAAGTTGCAGAAACACACAATACTATTATATTGTAAAGAAACAATTCTTTGCATCATTCGAGCAAGAGGCAAATTATCATGGCCAAAGCAGCATATCCTTCGATGGTATTATCAATCAATTTATTTGCATTTCTACATAACAAGCAGAGCCTGTCACTACAAGCAGAAAAAAACCAACAATATTCAACATGACACTAGACATCTGTTACCACACAAATTTAGCAGACTTGGTGACTTACGAGCTAATTCCAGCTGTAATAGAATTTGGGAATAGACCTGAATCAATATACACATCTATTACCACACAAATTTGTAGTAAAGCAGCAAGACAAATGAAGGAAAATGTAAAATAACAGATGTAATGAAATTTGAGGAAATAACTAGATCCATAAAGTAACCGTTAAAACCACACAATTTATATTAAAACAGGAAGATAAATGCAAGTACAGGGACAATGGACAGCAGTAGGCAATTATGATTGACATAATAGAAGTACTCAGTAGGGAAATCTTTGAAGCTGCAAAGTTACACCCAACTAAATAATGCAAAGATAGAAAGTCACGGTGACACCACTTGCTTGATTCATTCTAGAATCATTTCTTTCTTTCTATTATTCCTTGCAAAGTTCACCTAAATGGTTTCCCTATATTGGTTAGAAAAATTACTTCACTAAATATGAAAGAAACTAGTAGGTACCCCCGTGCTACGCATGCGGCCAGCATCAAATCTATGCATGTGTCAAGCTAATAAGCTCCTAGGTGTTTCATTCATACAGCACAAATATATTATGTAGGAAGAGAAAAAAAAGTGAAGGCAAAATACAAGCCTGGCGCTAATGCTCTGAAACGAGAATCTGTTGAAAAGACAAGGCTGTTGGAACTATTTGTGTCCGCAAACCTGAACCCTGTAAAAAATAAAAAAAGGAACATGGTCAAACAATCGCTAAACCATCAACAGACCATATCTGTAATAATCACATATGAGCAAATAGCAATGCAGAAAAATAAACTGTATGAACCACCAAATCTATGATTTTAGAATTATATCCATGCATATAGCAATGCAGAAAAATAAACTGTATGAACCACCAAATCTATGATTTTAGAATTATATCCATGCATATGAATCTGTGTCTAGGTAAAGGGCATATATATGGAGCATGATGGCGTGGATAAGAAACAATAATATTTGACCTGATGCCTGTGACATATCACCTAGCACCTGCACCTATTGGTTTGGGAGAAGGGCAGGGACCATGATATAGCATTTTGCAATGCCTTGGTGTAGTTCACAATGAAGCAACACTGATGAGCCAACAGATCAATCTAATATGTAATTAAAATGTACAATGAACTATTTTGACGAATCAAGTATAACGAAACATAGGAACCAATCTGAACTATTAGCATGACTACGAGAACACTACCCAAATGCGGCAAAAAATCAATTTGAAGGAGCACATCAAAAACCCAAACTCTGATAGAATATACAAGATCAATCATGAAGAACACAAACGTAAAAGGAAAAAGAAAGAGCATGCAGCTCCTCCAGGCACGGCACATAGCTCAGGAACGGGATAGGGAAAAAAATAAGAAAAGGAGTCAGAGATGCAGGGCAGCTCGTTCAACCATTGAACCACTGTTCCGATTCTGGCCAGAGTGAGAAACGCAGAGCAGGACAGCGCGCGCGGCCCCTCACGACTTCCACCACAAGCACCTAGGGCCACCTGTAGCACATCACCATCAACAAAACAAGAATTCGAATGAGCGAACTAATCGCTAATTGGAAGAAGAAATCATCCAGATCTAGAACAAGGAAATGAATGAGGAGTAAACCGGAAGGGAAAATGGGAGACCTAACCTGAGAAGAACTGAAGCTGGCGACGAACCAAGAAGAAAGGGTGAGGGAAGGACGGTGGAATTACTATTAGGGTTGTGGCCGCAACTGAGCCGGCCATCCTTCTGGGACCCGACGACTCCGGCAAAGGGCGTAGCACGTCAGCCAAAAGGGGAACGAAGGGGAACGGCGGAAGCGGCAACACCATCTCGGCTAGCGTCGCGGACCGCACGACACCGGCGAGGAGAACGCGGTCGCGGAGCTGACGAGGGAGTGGCGTCGTGGATGGCACAACGCCGGCGAGGAGAACACGGCCGCCTTGCTCGCGTCGGGTCTCGGGAGGAGAGGAGCGTGGAGGAGGAGGAGGCTGGGCACCGCGGCGCCGAGGGCCGGCGACCGACGTGGTCGGGCCGCTCGAGGCGTGGCACCGACGGCGTCGGGAGAGAGGGATCGAAGAGGAGGAAGACGTGCGGAAGAGAAGGTTGGTGAGGCCGGATCGGGCAGAAGCCGAGGTGCCGATGTAAATATCTGGGCAGTAAAATGTGGAGCGGAAGCTAGATTCAAAAAATTTCTATAGAGGAGGAGCAGATTTCTACAGAGGAGGAGCAGAAAGTAAACAAGATTCATGCAATAAGCTGATTTCGCTGGAAGCTGATTCAGCAAATCGTGGCCACACAGATCGAGATCCAACGGAAGGGCACATTTTAGGTGACGTGGCCACTGGTTCGTTCAAATAAAAAATATGTCAACAATATAACAATTATTCACAAATGACACTTTGAAACTCTACTGTTTACTAACACTTTCTCAAATGGAAAAATGACCTATATAACAATTGTAGATATTGATGAGTTCTAACACCTTTGTATTCAAAAAGTTTTCATCTGATGTCATTTAGTGTCTCGTTTGACAAAGTTTGACCAAGTCAAATTTTAAATTTAAAAAAAATGACACTTTGACACCAGTTTTTGAAACTCTAAATGGTTTCAAATATAAAAGTCATGAATACCAAGTTTGTTAAGCTCATCAAGATCTACATTTGTTGTTTTAGTCAACTTTTCATTTGACAAAGTTTGAACAATTCAAATTTTGGATTTTAAATTTTGATTGCTTCCAAACCAGTTTTTGAAACCCTAGATGGTCTCAACTAGAAAAGTCATGAATACCAAGTTTGTACATCTCATCAAGATCTACAATTGTTATATGGGTCATTTTTGCATTTGAGAAAGTGTTAGGAAAGTTTAGTTCTAAATTGACAAGTCTCTCGTATACTTTCATAAACTCTACGTGAGATTCATGATTTTGTGACTAGTGTTTACTAACACTTTCTCAAATGGAAAAATGACCTATATAACAATTGTAGATATTGATGAGTTCTAACACCTTTGTATTCAAAAAAGTTTTTCATCTGAGGTCATTTCGTGTCTCGTTTGACAAAGTTTGACCAAGTCAAATTTTAAATTTAAAAAAAATGACACTTTGACACCAGTTTTTGAAACTCTAAATGGTTTCAAATAGAAAAGTCATGAATACCAAGTTTGTTAAGATCATCAAGATCTACATTTGTTGTTTTGGTCAACTTTTCATTTGACAAAGTTTGGACGATTCAAATTTTGGATTTTTAAATTTTGAATGCTCCAAACCGGTTTTGAAACCCTAGATGGTCTCAACTAGAAAAGTCATGAATACCAAGTTTGTACATCTCATCAAGATCTGCAATTGTTATATGGGTCATTTTGCATTTGAGAAAGTGTTAGAAAAGTTTAGTTCTAAATTGACAAGTCTCTCGTATAGTTTCATAAACTCTACGTGAGATTCATGATTTTGTGACTAGTGTTTACTAACACTTTCTCAAATGAAAAAAATGACCTATATAACAATTGTAGATATTGATGAGTTCTAACACCTTTGTATTCAAAAGTTTTTCATCTGATGTCATTTAGTGTCTCGTTTGACAAAGTTTGACCAAGTCAAATTTTAAATTTAAAAAAATGACACATTGACACCAGTTTTGAAACTCTAAATTGTTTCAAATAGAAAAGTCATGAATACCAAGTTTGTTAAGCTCATCAATATCTACATTTGTTGTTTTGGTCAACTTTTCATTTGACAAAGTTTGAACGATTCAAATTTTGGATTTTTAAATTTTGACTGCTCCAAACCTGTTTTCGAAACCCTAGATGGTCTCAACTAGAAAAGTCATGAATACCAAGTTTGTATAACTCATCAAGATATACAATTGTTATATAGGTTATTTTTGCATTTGAGAAAGTGTTAGGAAAGTTTAGTTCTAAATTGACAAGTCTCTCGTATAATTTCATAAACTCTATGTGAGATTCATGATTTTGTAACTAGTGTTTACTTACACTTTCTCAAATAGAAAAATGACCTATATAACAAATGTATATATTGATGAGTTATAACACCTTTGTATTCAAAAGTTTTTCATCTGAGGTCATTTAGTGTCTCGTTTGACAAAGTTTGACCAAGTCAAATTTTAAATTTTAAAAAAATTGACACTTTGACACCAGTTTTTGAAACTCTAAATGGTTTCAAATAGAAAAGTCATGAATACCAAGTTTGTTAATCTCATCAAGATCTACATTTGTTGTTTTGGTCAACTTTTCATTTGATAAAGTTTGAATGATTCAAATTTTGGATTTTTAAATTTTGACAGCCCCAAACCAGTTTTCGAAACCCTAGATGGTCTCAACTAGAAAAGTTATGAATACCAAGTTTGTACAACTCATCAAGATCTACCTTCTTTGTTTTGGTTATTTTTTCATATGACTTTGTTTGAATAGTTTGAATTTTAAATTTCAAAATATTAGAATTTCGAACATAATTTTAGGGTACTAAGTAATTTCAAATGAAAAAGTCATCAACAATAAGATTGTAAAGCTCATTGAGATCTACAAACTTCGTTTTGGTCATTTGTTCATTCGACAAAGTGATAGTAACGTTGTTCACAAATTTTACAGATCTCTCTTATAGTTTCATAAACTATGAGAGAGATATGTAAAATTTGTGAACAACGTTACTATAACTTTATCGGATGAACAAATGACCAAAATAAAAAGTGTAGATCTTGATGAATTATACAACCTTTATGTTTATGACTTTTTCATTTGAAATCATTTCGGGTTTCAAAATCTAGTTTGAAGTCGTTATTTTTTTTAAATTTAAAATTCAAATTGGTCAAACTTTGTCACATGAAAAGATGACCAAAATCAATACATTAACTTGATAGATAATGATTTTAGAAAAATTTAGGAAAAAATCATCACATTTGGAGTTAATATGTGGGAGAAAGACTAGTTATAAGTTTTAACCGAGAAATTAAAAGAGAAATCATTCTTGTTCATGATGAACAAGTGATTTATAAATTAAAAAAAAAGAAAGAAAAAGAAAAAGACATCTCTCGGGCCTTCTATTTTAGGCTCGGCCTGCCTCCTTCCACCTGGGCCCCCTCTACATTTTTACATGGGCCTAGGCCAAGCTCCGAGCCCAACTGTCATGGGTCAAGGCTCCACCTCGTACTGGGGTATTTTATGACATTGGGGGTCGTCATATTTGATAAAACATTCAGTGACAGTCTACTGTCGTCATATAAAAATTGTCTAAATCGTCAAAAATTCACAACCGTCAACCGACTCCTGCCGCTTAACAATTTGTGACGAAACTTGCTACCTTTATGTGACACAAGAAACGATGTCGTCATAAACACTTTTGGGTCTCATAATTTTATGACGACACATAACTTTTCGTCATATTATGTTACATTATATGACGAGAACATGCCTCGTCATGAGGGATTTTGTCATAAAAAGAAGAATTTCTTGTAGTGTTTGCGGGTGTTTTTTTACATTTCATGTACCGTGAAAGCATCATGTTTACATTATCATCATGTTAAAGCATATGTTATCATTTCGTGTAGAACCCGAGAACGAAACGATTCTAGTTGAGCAAGTTCTGGAAGAATCCCCGGTTGTCGCAGGATTTGATAATTGTGGTACTAATCCGGAACCGGAAATCGTCATCGAAGGCAAGCCCCGGTTTATGCATTAAACCATTACCTTGTTTACTTTGAAAAGTTTATCACTTATGTTACTTATCGCATTAAGTTGTTTAATTCAAATGTTACCTAATTGCTGCATTGCCTACCTTGTTAATTGTTTACCATCCTTGAAGATAATTTCATTTACAAAGGCGTAGAATTGCTTAGTGTGCTTTGTGGTAGGCTTTCAAAGTAAAAGTTTTGATACAATCAAAGATGGCATCTTGGCCAAAGAAAGAAAGAGGATAGAATGAACTAGAGACTAGTCGGGTGACTTATCTTGAATGTTGGGTAATGTTGCCGACTATGTCGCTTAAAGGCCACTCATTGTGGATCTTCCGAGCGAGACACTTTGTAGTACTAATCACATACTCGGTAAGCCTACTTGGCTAATCCGATACTAAGACGAATGCCCACGCTTTGGGAGTGGTGAGATGATGGGAGTGGAGTAAGCGTGTACCCTCGTGGCTTGAATGTGGCGGATTTGAGGTGTGCTATGCTCTCGGGTGGCGTGGAGACGGCTTAGTACGGGAGGATCCGGTAGCAAGGTTGATATATGCAAGATTAAGTTCTACATATGTCGTGTGATAAGGAATCCCCAGCTGGGACTTGAATCAATTCGAATTGCCGGTGCTCCGCGGATATGGAGACTCGATTCATTATAGAAGCAATGTAGGACTGGTGAACTACTAAAACATGAGAAAAAGAATGGAATGAGCAGGATTGGAACATGGGATATGAACACTTAGTTGGAGATATTGGACTAAAATACTTAGTGGTAAAACTTGAAACTAGGATCAAGAATAGTAAGCTTTTAGCAAAGAATTTTTGAATCTTTCTACATCCTTACCTTGACCCAACACCTGCATCCCTAAGACCTTCGCCCTTTTTGGTCGGGTCAGTCTTGTTGAGTACTTTTGTACTCAGGGTTTGTTAACCCTTGTTGCAGGTGAGTCGCATGCGCAGGCTTGTTTTGGTCCCTGCTGCATGTCAGTGTATGAAGTCGATGACGATGAGGAATGATGAATGGCCTTTGGACAAGGCACTAGTTTGTGTGAAATAAATAATGTTAATGTAATATTATCTCGCTACTATGGTTGTATAACACTTATGGTATTGTAAGTTTGAAAACAACTGGTTTGTAATTATGTTATCGTGAGACTTCCGCTATCATTTACTCTGGTATATATTTGAATAAACTGTTGTAATCTGCAATGACTGTGATTGAGATCCTGTTTGAAAAGAGAATCGTGGATGATTCGGGTTTCCCGAGGACACCCGACAGACCTGTTGAGTTGTTGGGAACTCGTGTACGCTATTCGAGGTCTGTTAAGACATCGATAGGTGCATGTGGGCCTGATTTCTTAGGAGGTTCTGCCACATGCCGCGCGTAGAGTGCCAGTGTTACCAGGGAGCGACTGCCGACTACCCGTAGCGCAGAGGGCGGAATATCAAGCACGCATGGGGTGGAGCCAGAGACAGTGCCGGCTCTGGGATTCTCAAGCAGGAAGGAAAACGTATCGGCGAACCGTTGTAAAAACTTATACATGTTTTGGATTGTATGTATGGAGAAAATTCAACGCGGAGCGCACCCTTAGGGTGGTCGGCGGAGGTGTACGATGATCGAAGAAATTTTCAATTAAAAATAATACTTAGCTTTATTGACGGCCGGTGGGTGTAGTCGACGTGTTGCGATGTTCGAGAGATGGCTTGACGTGTCGTTGGCGATGAAGTTGTCCGGTCCTCGAGCTTTTCGACCTATCGTCATGACTGTGGTCGCGATTGTCGTAGCGCCGTTCTTCGCGGCGATCATCATTGCGACGTAGTCTTGTGGTCGAGGTGATCGGAGCTCGGCGGAGCTGCTCAGGACGTGGTCGGTGCGGTTCGTGGTCGACGTGGTCGGAGCTCGGTGGAGCTGCTCGGGACGTGGTCGTGGTCGACGTGGTCGGAGCTCGACGGAGCTGCTCAGGACATGGTCGACGTGGTCGCGGTCGACGTGGTCGGAGCTCGGCGGAGCTGCTCGGGACGTGGTCGACGTGGCTCGCTCAGCGGCTCGCTTGGCTTGATGTCGTCGGAGCGCTTAGTTCTTGTGGATGAATTTCGGGAGAACTTGAAAAGCTTGCTTCTTCTGTTCGTCTGGAATAGGGAGGTCACCCTCCGGCAGCACAGATGCTGGCTTCGTTCTCTTGTATGGTTGTGCATAACTAGTACTTGATGTCATATCTTGCATGGAGTTGTAGCTTGATACGCCTTGCTTTGTTTGCTTGCTTGGCCATGTAATTGTTCGTGCTTGCATGCGGATCGGCTCTTGATTACTTTAATTATCTTCGCACGGCTCTGTAGATCACACGTTTATCTTGCATTGTCCTTCGATCGATGTACTCTTGCTACTGTGCGTTGGGGCACATGATGGCAATTAATCATCATGCAGATCGAATCGGAGTAGGATTCTTTTGTGGGACGTGTTCTAGGAGATTAATTGGCTTGGCTTGTTGTCGTTCAGCTCCTTCCTTATTTGCTCGTTAGTTGAGGATTCAGACATGGTCTTGCTTGCCTACTTGGAGTCGTACTCGATCAGCCTTGGAGTCGGCGGAGACTGGATGCTGGGATCGAACTTGATTGAGGCAGATTGCCCACAGAATCGGACTAAGCCTTGAGTTGGTGATCTGCAGGTCGGTGTGTGCGAGGAACCGAATCCCCGCAGATGACGACGATGAAGAAATTCTTGTACAGAATCAAAGAACGATCCTGCCGAGAACGTGATGTTGACTTTGAGATCCCATCTGGTTCGCTATAGATCAGCGCACACGATCCCCTAAAGGGGACCCCTACCTGGCGCGCCACTATCGACGAAATATGGTCGGCAGTCCACCGAGGGGGGTGCCTGTGGTGGTAGATTATCGGTAGATGGTGCGTGTAATCAGGAACCAGATGGTGACACAAGGCGCAGAGGTAGCGATTTAGACAGGTTCGGGCCGTCTGATCGATGTAATACCCTACGTCCTATGTCTTTGGTGTATTATATTGAGATGTATACAGATTAACCTCCTTGGATCTGTCCTCTAGGGGACCCTTGCCCCTCCTTATATACTCCGAAGGGACAAGGTTACAAGTAAGGTATCCTATTTGGTACTATTACAATGTCTTGCGGTGCACGCCAAGCAGCGCCGTGCACGCCTTGATCTCACGGGCCGGGCCACCTCGGATGGTGCGGCCCATGTACCATCTTGTGGTACCCGGGGGTCTATCCCCCACAGCTAGTCCCCGAGCGCCATGTATTCTGATGCGACACGCCATTTTAGCCTTCTCCAAACAGTGTGGCTTGAGTTCTTGACATCTCCGACCACCGTTGTCGCCGGAGAAGTAGGTTGTCCGAAGAATGTATGGTGCTCTTAAGAAGAAAGAAAAAGATTTCCGTCCTGGAAAGTGTGCCCACTTGTATTTCTGAAAAGAAATGTAAGTGCGTCTTGAAGCGTAGCGTCCTTGATCATCAGAGGCGTAGGGGTCGAAAAACAAACACATTCACCACAAGGTGAAGTGTGCCCACTTAGTCCCCGAGCCTAGTAGTAGGTGACGTAGGCACGTGGTGCCAGGGTCTAAAAAGAATTCCCAGTTAAGTTGAGAAACGAATCGTCGTACAAGCGATACGAGATGCACCGGTAGGTGCATCGTACCGATGTAGTCCCCGAGCTTGCTGGAAGGCAAGGTATGAGCCTTGTAGCAAGGTCTAAGTGAGAAAAAATATCCCAACTGTATGCGAGTCGCCTATCGCATGTAGTCGTGACGCAAAGTCCCCGAGTCATGGTCGGAGAGTGGTCGAGCAGTCCCCGAGCACAGGTCGAGGGGCGAGCGACGAAGTCCTCGAGCTGTGGTCGGAGAGTGGTCGAGGCAGTCCCCGAGCACAGGTCGAGGAGCGGGCGACGAAGTCCCCGACCTGTGGTCGGAGAGTGGTCGAGGCAGTCCCCAAGCACAGGTCGTGGAGCGAGCGACGAAGTCCCCAAGCCGTGGTCGGACAGTGGTCGAGGCAATCCCCAAGCATAGGTCGAGGAGCGGGCGACGAAGTCCCCAAGCCGTGGTCGGAGAGTGGTCGAGGTAGTCCTCGAGCACAGGTCGAGGAGCGAGCGACGAAGTCCCCGAGCCATGGTCGGAGAGTAGTCTGGCGAGTCCCCGAGCACAAGCGTGGTCTGGCCAGAGTCCTCGAGCACGAGCGTGGTCTGGCCAGAGTCCCCGAGCACGAGCATGGTCTGGCCAGAGTCCTCGAGCACCGTAGTGGTCTTGGCGAACCCTAAAGCATGAGCTCGCTGACCGAACTGTGTTCCTGAAAAATAAACACGGAGAGCGGTAGTACATGATGATGTACAAAATATATTGACCTCTCCGTAGGAGGTGAAGTAAACACTTGGTGTTCGGTTGGCGATGAATTATACTTGGTGTAATATTCGAAAAATAACATTAGCTGTTTTTAGCCCTTTTGTTATGTAGTGGCGTAGCGCGATGTATTAACTGTCATCATGAAGAATGCGCCGATACTGGCTGACCAACATCTCAGTAGCGCGTGCGGACGAACTGCCGCCGCGTAGAGTGCCAAGTGTTACCGAGGAGCGACTACCGACTACCCGTGAAGCGCAGAGGGTGGACTCTCATGCATGCGTGGGTGGAGGAGAGAGCGAGGCTTGCCGGCCTGGGATTCTCAAGAAGGAAGGAAAACGTATCGGCGAACCGTTGTAAAAACTTATACATGTTTTGGATTGTATGTATGGAGAAAATTCAACGCGGAGCGCACCCTTAGGGTGGTCGGTGGAGGTGTATGATGATCGAAGAAATTTTCAATTAAAAATAATACTTAGCTTTATTGACGGCCGGTGGGTGTAGTCGACGTGTTGCGATGTTCGAGAGATGGCTTGACGTGTCGTTGGTGATGAAGTTGTCCGGTCCTTGAGCTTTTCGACCTGTCGTCATGACTGTGGTCGCGATTGTCGTAGCGCCGTTCTTCGCGGTGATCATCATTGCGACGTAGTCTTGTGGTCGAGGTGGTCGGAGCTCGGCGGAGCTGCTCAGGACGTGGTCGACGCGGTCCGTGGTCGACGTGGTCGGAGCTCGGTGGAGCTGCTCGACGTGGTCGTGGTCGACGTGGTCGGAGTCGACGCTGGTCCGGGCGTGGTCGACGTGGTGGCGTGGTCGCGTGGTCGGAGGGCGGAGCTGCTCGGGATGTGGTCGGCGTGGCTCGGCTCGCTCGCTTGGCTTGGCTTGATGCCGTCGGGGCGCTTAGTTCTCATGGATGAATTTTGGTCGAACTTGAAAAGCTTGCTTCTTCTGTTCGTCTGGAATAGGGAGGTCACCCTCCAGCAGCACGGATGCTGGCTTCGTTCTCTTGTATGGTTGTGCATAACTAGTACTTGACGTCATATCTTGCATGGAGTTGTAGCTTGATACGCCTTGCTTTGTTTGCTTGCTTGGCCATGTAATTGTTCGTGCTTGCATGCGGATCGGCTCTTGATTACTTTAATTATCTTTGCATGGCTTTGTAGATCACACGTTTATCTTGCATTGTCCTTCGATCGATGTGCTCTTGCTACTGTGCGTTGGGGCACATGATGGCAATTAATCATCATGCAGATCGAATCGGAGTAGGATTCTTTTGTGGGACGTGTTCCAGGAGATTAATTGGCTTGGCTTGTTGTCGTTCGGCTCCTTCCTTATTTGCTCGTTAGTTGAGGATTCAGACATGGTCTTGCTTGCCTACTTGGAGTCATACTCGATCAGCCTTGGAGTCGGCGGAGACTGGATGCTGGGATCGAACTTGATTGAGGCAGATTGCCCACAGAATCGGACTAAGCCTTGAGTTGGTGATCTGCAGGTCGGTGTGTGCGAGGAACCGAATCCCCGCAGATGACGACGATGAAGAAATTCTTGTACAGAATCAAAGAACGATCCTGCCGAGAACGTGATGCTGACTTTGAGATCCCATCTGGTTCTCTATAGATCAGCGCACACGATCCCCTAAAGGGGACCCCTACCTGGCGCGCCACTGTCGACGAAATATGGTCGGCAGTCTACCTAGGGGTATGCCTAAGGTAGTAGATTATCGGCAGACAGATGCGCAAGCCACAAACAAGACGGTGACGCAAGACAAACACGAGGTTTTATCCAGGTTCGGCCGCCAAGAAGGCGTAGTACCTACGTCCTGCGTCTGATTGTATTGCTGTATGTTAATGAGAGATGTTTTTTAGAGGGATCCCCTGCCCGCCTTATATAGTCCGGGGGGCAGGGTTACAGATCTGAAAACTAATCCTAGCCAGTTACAATTGCCATATGTGGCCGGATAAGAATTCCTATTCTAACCGACCAGGATCCTGCTTGATCGCCAAATCCGCCTTAACTCCTTGCGCAGGACTCCAACCGGGTTGGCTGGGCCGCGCGTCGTCTTTCGGATGGACCGGACCCATCGATCCAGGCCGACCCAAGCTTAGCCGTAAGGGTATAGGGGTTAATACCCCCACAGTCATTGATGAAGCTGAGCTGCCTGCCATGAAAGCCTTCATTATGGAGACTATTTGCCATCTCGAGATGTGCTTCCCACCGTCTTACATCGATATTATGCCACACCTGAAGATGCACATGGTGGATTAGATATAGGAACTGGGCCCCGTGTACCTACACCAGATGTGGACGTACGAGCGGTTCATGTTGACCCTCAATAGATACGTCCTTAACCGTGCTCACCTAGAGGGCTCTATAATCGGAGGCATACACAACCGAGGAGGCCTTCAATTGCTGCACCAAATACATCCGAGATGGAAGGGTGATTGGGCTGCCCGTCACTCGGCATGAAGGCAGAACCTCGAGAATGGGGTGCATAGGGAGGAAAATTCGCACCAATATATATAGAGTTCAAAATGGTGCAACAATCATCATAGCGTCCTTCATCAGTTAGTGGTCATTGAACCCTATGTTGAGAGCACCTGGAGGAGATCCGCGACACTAATGACGAGAGCTTGCAGGGAGGTATGGTTTAAATTATAACCTAAGGTTTTTTTTACTATTTTCTTTTCCTATATTTAATCATCGACCATTTTTTCTGCATCTCCGAATAAAGGTGCTCTTTGCTGTTCTCCTTGCAAATTGTAATGTCCTTCTCCTCTATTTACCTCACTTGATGTGTCAAGTGTCTATGCTTCACAGACCATAATGATCAGTTTATTGGTTTAGTTGAGTGTTGTTGGTGCATGACATGCAGTTTTTTTTGCACGTTATTTTGTCTGCAATCTCAAAAAATAAGGAACCAAAATTCACAAATTTACCACCATGTGTCGTGGTATAGCTCACAAGATAGGTGTTCAGATGAGGTCTGATCAAGTGAGGGGCATAGCTATGAAGTCATGCATCATGTGTGGTTTGTTGTTACAACTAGAGATTATGAGAACATGAGAATGGCGAACCAAAGGGGCAGACTGAGGGGCTGGTTGCCTTTGCTTGATTATTAATGTTTGCTGCATAACTTTTGAAGCTTGAAGACGATGCAAATACAGGAAACAAGAAAGGTAATACATTATACTATCATTTAACATTGCTTGACTTTTAGAGTTTTTATTGGCCACTATCATAAAACAAGTTATTTGTGAATAAAGGCTTTGTTGTTGTATATTACAACCATGTTTTGAACATTGTGGAAGTGAGGGGGTACCCCCTCTATTTATAGTAATTAGAGGTGGGCTCATGGATCCAAGTGCTTGTAGTGATGTTCATTGGATCAAACTGCCATTAAACCAACAGTGAAGATTGATGAAAGTGTGCTTCCTTGCATGTTGTCCAAGTAGTGAGCTGGTGGAGTGCCCTAGGGGGCTGTGCAACCCCCAACCCCCCTGTCATGTGGGGCCTCACCCTTTGGTGGGAGGCTTGGTCTATTCTTCTAGGACACTTTTACACTGTTTTGGTGGTACGAATATTCGTAGATGTGGACCCTTCAATCCATGTATATGCAAATCCATTAATTAAGAAGAAACACATCCCACATATAATAGTCAAGATTGTTTGGGATAGTGCTTTCTCACTTCTTAGACATATTGGCGTCCAAGTGGCCTACCAGGGGTCAGTCGACCCAGCAGGGTCGTGAGCAGCTGGCCCATCTGGCCCACCTCTTCCAGGATTTCACCTATACATGGGAAGACTCCACACTGTTCGCTCGATCGTATCAACCATGTTTATCAGTTATGATATAGTGTTTTTCTCTCATAACAAAATAGCATCAAGCTGACTTATAAGCCACAGAAACGATCAAGCGAATAGGGTGCATGTACATATGAAACTTGTTATTTAAAACAAATATGTTCATAAAATGCTTATCTCATTGTATTCCGAGATATATTGACGATATTTTCATAATGTAAAGTCATGTCATACTGACAACACAACCTGTCCTTTCCTCTACATATGTCGTGCTCGGTGTTTCATAGTGGGCTTATTTTCAAAGGAATGTGGTTTTGCGCTGCACACATTTTCACTACCATTTCGTGGTGGGAGACGGCGGTGAAAATTATTGTCACCACTAGATGAGGACAAAAACCGACGATGATAATCATTTTCATCATTGGTTCCAATAGCCGGCAATAAAAATTTATCACAAACGGTTTTTAACAAAGATAATGAAGACACTGTGACAAAAAAATATTTTGTATAGTGGTGTTTGGAACTTCTGGGACTTACCTTAAGTATGGTTTGGTGTCACTATCCACGGAAACTCAATCATATAATTTATTGCCCCCTTGAACCTAAAATATAAGGGATCTAAGTTTATCCTAAGTCAAATTATGCTACGTTTGACTAAATTAATCATAGTTTAACGAAATTTATAGAGAAGAATATTAACATCTATACTACGTCAAAGAGGAATATTATGATAATGTATGTCATATTGTATTCAGTTAAACTGATTTGAAGCTTGGGACAGATGGAGCATCAGCTAAACAGTGCGTGAGGACTGAGGACACCAAATTTTGGGGCATCCGAAGCATATAACTTCCTTCTCTCCATTGATTTGTATGTACGCGGCGTCAATCAAAATGTAAACACAGGCATGTTACAGCCGGCGGGGCGGGAATCTCTATGAGCCCTTGCGAAACTGGACACCGCTGTATCGCGCCGGCGTTCCGCCCGAGTCAACTCCCCCGTCTCGTTTGAGTTCCCACCTCTCCGGCCAGTGCGCCCACACGTAGACGTAGCGTGCGCTCGAAAACAGACGCTCGAAAACAGAGTTCAATTGTTAGTTTCAGTCAGATATCAGACAGCCAACGGTATTTTTCTCGTACACGAACCAGCACCGGGCTTATACCTCTGCACGGCATGAGACCAGAAGGCGCAGCACGGCTGGCGTGCCTGCTCCTGCTCGCCGCCGCGGCCGCGGGGCATGGCGGCGTGCAGCCGCTGTCGCGCATCGCCATCCACCGCGCCCGCGTCGCGCTGGACGCGTCCGCCGCGGTGCGGGCCTCGCCGGAGCTGCTGGGAACCAAGGTATGTACATGCATATGCCTGCCATTAATTCAGATGCTTTAGTTTTTTTTTTTTTTGGTTATACCTCTGCGACCTGCGTGCTTGGAATTATGCATTATTCTTCCAAGTGCCGCCCGTCGCCTGCTCATCCTTGGATTCTTGCGCTGCTGAAAAAGTCCATTCTCTCTAGAAACTGGCTTGCATTGCGTTAAAACGAAAGACCAAATTAACCAACAAATTAGAAGAAGAATCCTAGGGAAAGCATTTGGCAATGTATAGTTCCTCTTTTTGATCCCATCAATCAAAATCCAATAAAAAAGGAACCTAAATCCATTATTCACCGTAGACCTCTGAAGGGGATGAAACCAACTCCATTGCAGGCCGCGTTTAGTTCCCTCCGATTCTAGATTTTGACACTATGGAAAAAGAAGATTCCCCGTCATATCAAATTTACGGTACATGCATGTAGTACTAAATATTGACGAAATCAAAAACTAATTGTACAGTTTGGTTGTACTTTGCGAGACGAACGTTTTGAGCCTAATTAGTCAACAATTGAACAATTATTATCAAATAAAAACAAAACAACACTGTAGAGTTATATAGTGTTCCTACCGGCGCCAATTCAGCGGAACTAAACGAGGCCGCAGTAGGATTTCGTGAGCGCAACGCAATGGGGCCCATCTTTTGCGTCCACTTGCAGCATACGCCATCCTAGGCCATAACGGAGGGGAGAGCAGTAGCTGGCCAAATGGCCGCAGGTCATGGCCGGTTTCGTAATGACCCTTCCAAGGACAAGGAGTGAGCTGCTGAGAGGCATGCACATTTTCTCCGCGTCATCTCAGTAAATTATTTCAAGTCAAATACTGACTGCCAAATTATTGGGTTTGACTGGGGCCTCCAATTAAGAACAGTATTTCAGTCCGAATATTCCGCCCAGCCATCAAACGAATATTTCGCGCTTGTTTTTTCAGTCGAACAGTGTTTTTTCCTCCAGCCATCAAACTTAGACTCCAAAATGCGGGCCTTAGACTCCATGCATTCATATATGTACATGTAGAGTTGTATTTAATTCCTGGAAGGAGGTGTTCGTAAATAAAATAGAAGTCAGATCTGTACTCTTGCCTCTCCTTTGTTTTCAGAAGAACAACTTAAACAAATCTCTACCTAATAAGCACGCGTTTCTTCCAATCCGTTTCCCCCTATTTTTTTACTTCTCAAATTATCCTCGCTCCCATCGTATTTGTACGTGATCAGGATCCGTGACCCGTGTCCTTTTTCAAGTGTCGCTTTGATATTTATGTTGGTCAAATTTTCTTAAGCTTAACTAGACTTATAAAAAAATGTTAGTAACATTTGTATTCCAAAATAAGTTTATTTTAAAAATATATTCAATGGTCTATCTAATAATGATACTAATCATATATAATATTTTATTATATATATTTTGAAACTTAAATACATTTGACTTCCTGGAAAGTGAGAACGACGACTAAAAAGGGACTGAGAGAATAAGACCACATTTGACATTTGGTAGGGCTCATCTCTGGCTTTGACTCCAACTCCGAGGAGCCCTATCAAATGGTTTAGTAGGAGGAGCCATTCGAAACTGTTGTTCAGTGAAAAAAAGCTTGAGCTTTACCAAACATGGTCTAAGTTAGAGTAACTCATATCCACCAATGAAAAAGAGTCCAATTCCAAAATATATTAAGTTCAGTAAGACACATAGACATGTTTGCTAGTAAATAAATAAATAGTAAATTACATCCACCATACAACTTATGTGGTTGTATCACTTTGCTCTAACAAGTTGCAAAATAAATAAACGGGTGCATTTTTAAACTATAAAATATATGCGTTTACGATCAAATGTACGTCACACAATGTATTTTGCCACCATGACAAGTGAAGTGACATGGATAGTTTTATGCATGTAATCCCCTGGCGTTTGTTCCCCTCTCAACTGTGAAAAACGATTCCATCTGGAAGTGCTCCAGCAGCTCTAGATCTAAGAAAAACAATTCTAGATTCACTTCTTTTAAGCTAAACTTCTCAACTCTAAATAATTCAGATGCACAAAAAATTGATCAGATCTTGGGGTCAGATTTATAGATTTCATGGAGTGCTCTGAAAACTCATGAATTCCTAGAGTTATCCAAAATTACCCGCCTTACTATTCATTACATAGAAATAATGGTTCAATCTTTCTTTTCTCGCTTCTTTCCCATCGCCACGAGCCCATTTGCTCACCGCGCATCGTACTGCACTGACCTTGCACGACATGCGGCCCTCCCCTCCGACGACGTCGTGCTCGCCCAGATGTACCTACTCGCTACAGCCTCTGCTCCTCGCCGCCCCTTCCTTCCATGGTGTCGCTGTTGTCTGTGTAGCTTCCTTCTCGGCGCTGCCGAGGCCACGCGATTCGTTCCCCGGCGCCGCTTCTGTCCACGCAGTTTCCTTCCCCAACACTATTGTGTGTTCACGATTCCTTCCCGGCGTCGCTGCTGTCCGCCTTGCGCGCCCACACCTTGCATCCGTTGTGTGCTTCTGGCTCGGCTTCCTACAAGAAGGAGGGATGAGGAAGAGCTCCGACTTATGGGATGCAATTGGCTAGCTTTTGGGCTGGCCCGATCGATCCGCCGTGGAGCTCTTTCACATAATTTTTCTAGCACTAGCCGGATCCCAAATCCACCATGGGAGCTGCTCTGGTGCTCTAGATTTGGTTGTACAGATGTGAAGCTCTTCCAAATAGACCCACAGCGTTCAGATGCCACGACGAGTAAACTTCTACAAACATGTTGAATTCTTTTATTCTGAGTCTCAAAGTGGTGAGTTTCATGGTGTGGATACCAAGACTGTCACATCAGTTTTTATGTTGGTAACTATGACAATAGGTTTCATATAGATAAAACTCTCTTTGAAACTTTCTTTATCTCTCTCTTCGTAATTAACATGCTGAGTCATCAATTCTGCTGATATGTCACAATATTATTGGTGACCTTGGTTGCAAAATAGGTGTAATAACATGGGAATTAATAATCAATAAAATGATTTCAGTGTCTTGTCCTCTTCACTCTTCTAAATATAGAGCTCTAAAGAAATTTTCATAAATACTCCGTATTAGGAAATTATAATAAAGACCTAGATTGCAAGATTGGGGAATTCCAATACCTGCTTGGCTCTAGGGCTCTTGGCGCTGGCTGGCTAGCTTGGCTGTTTGTCGCTGGCACTGCTTTCCGGCGTCTGGCAGAGCTGTGCCTTGACCTCGGTACCTCCTCCGGCAGTGATCCAAGCCAGCTCCGCCAGTCCAGCACCCAGGCCTTGCCCACCGCCTACTGCTGCTATGCTTTTGCTTGATTTGGACCCCGCGCCAGCGGTTGGTCGATCTATACTGGTGCTCACTGCTCAGCACAGAGTTCCCGATCGATGCACGCAAGACGCACGGGAGAAGCAGGTTGCCGGAGACGGCGAGAAAAGACAGAACAGGAGTAGGGACGCAACGGATGGTATAGAATCAGATTCTCATATCACCTTTTACTACATTTTAATTTAAATTCAAATACTATACGGGTTTGAATACGAATACAAAAAGATATCTCGGATTCGAATTCTCATTCAGATATTTACTCAATTCAACTCAAACTCTCAAAGTGCATATTGTTAAATTCAACATACATAATAGAATTTTACTACTAAGTTCATCGATAACTAAAGTAAAATAAAATCAAAGTACACTTCTAGTAATCCCAAAGTGAACTAAATTATAATGGATAATATTTAATAAATGATTGGTCAATTGAATAATTCAAATAAGAGTGGTAGGCAACAAGTAGCCATTTTCCTCTACCATGTTTTTAAATTACAAAATTATTACACAAATAAAGAATAAAGTATGTGGGTATATAGTATAGACAAGATAGCTCATAAAAAATAATATAATTATCAATAAATATTAATAATTAATATATCGATTAATCAATCATTATTTATATAATATTTATCATGAAATTATAAATTTTATAACTTACATCAGAAATGAATAAATTAAAGTATTAAAATAATTTATGACAACAAATATATTAGGTTTAAACTGAATTTTAATCTTTATGTATCATAAATAACACTAATTTAATATTCAAATTTATTTATATATATACTTTTAAATAGTTTCAATATATCATTAGTAATATTATAATTAAATAACTAGTCACTAGTTATGGAAAGGAAGTTTTAAATAAATTCATTATACCTTGTTCTTTGGATAAATGTTAGATATTTTATATTTTTTTATCGAACATGGACACAGATTTAGAATTGGAAAGAGAAAAATATTAAAAAATGAACTTTGATACATCCGTTTAGTATCCATGTTAGAAACATATATGAACACAGATATCCATATTATAAGTTTTAACGGATATGAATGTCGGATAATTCAGATATCCATTTTTATTCTCCAACCCTAAGGAGATGGGCGGTTCGGGGAAACAAATCTCTACACCGTTGGATGATATTCCTCCTGTGCATCCGTTCCGTAGCTTATTCTCTCGCCCGGTGATTTCGCTAATCACGCCTCCAATGCGTGAACGGTATCCAAATCATGCTGCACAGGAGCTTCCCTGCACTAGGAATGCAGAGATCTTTTTTGTTCCACGGTTCGGTGGGCTGAGCGATTAGAAGATTGTATCGTGCCTAAGGTCACATTGACTTGTGCCAAAAAAATTCAACAGATATTAGATTATTCTTTTGGTCGCGCCTAGGACCGTGGCCTTAACCTCTATATCACTCCACTTCTCTCTCCTAAAATATTATGAGATTTGGAGTTGTTCTAAGTCAAATTATCTTATATTAGATCAATTTTAGCGTATAAAATAGGAGACCAAAGTACTAACGTTCCATAAGAGTCTAGCTATCTGTCATTCACGTGTTTCGCCCACAACCCCACACCCGATTTTTTTGGCACTGTTCTTCTTTCTCCTCCAACTGCCCACCATCGTTCCTGCTCGTCCTCACCCCCACCGCCGACCACCGCCCCGCCGCAGGCGCTAGGGTTTGCCGGCCTGAGCGTGCCGGAGCTCTAGTGAACCCTAGCACCCGCGACAGCCGCCTTCTTCCCCTCCCCCCCTCACCGGAGCTCCGCCATGGCCATCCTCGCCGGCGACACCGCGACGCCCCTGCCCCTCCCTAGCCCAGCCGCCGCCTGGCCCCCCTAACCGCCCAGCCACCATCCCACCGCCTGGCCTGCCTATCTCCTCCGGCCGGCCTCTTTTATAGCAGGTGGTGTTGGAGAAGAAAGAGGGGGAGAGGCTCGCTGGAACCCTAGCCACCGCCGCCGTCGTATTCGTCTCCAGTGGGCTCGGATCCAGGAGGAGTAAGAGGAGGAGGAGGAGGCCAGCTCTGCCGGAACCCGCTGCCGCCGCCACCGGAGAGGAGAGAGGAAGGAGCCGTGGGCACAAGCATTGGGGAATTGGACAGCCTCCATCGCGTCCCCGCGCGGATCGGACGCTCCCAAAATCGCGTGTTCGGAGCTCCTAAAACAACCGAGTGTTGTTTAGCATTTCTGCTCCATAAATGTGAAAAACCTAATTTCCCAACCCAGCACCATTCCCATCTAACCATCCGTCTTCCAGGTGCCAATCCACCCTCTAAGCTTTGGATTGAGAACCATATTGGACCCCGCCTGTGGACTCCATTGTGTTTGCATAGCTATGGTGGTCCATTCTTCAGTCCGCCCAACATGGCATGCCACCTACTGCCACGACATAATGTAGCTATCCGCGCAGGAGGTCCTCGAGTCGAGGACTCGAGGTCTCTGTTTGCCCCGGTAGATTCAAGGAAGATCCACATCTGTCCATTGTTTACCGCCGATTCGCGAAATCGACTGTGAAGGCAGTTTTTGAGCCAAAGGTGATGAAGTATATGTAGTAGTGTGTTTGTAAGTTGTAACGGCCAATTTTTTATGTGATGAAAATCAAATAGATCTTAGGTCATTGATTCTTTGATTAGGAAAAAAAGTAATTTCTTGGTTTCAAATTATAAGATATTTTGACTTTTCTACATATATATAGTTTTTGCTAGGCACATAGATATACACTATGTCTAGATACATAGAAAAGATAATATATCTAGAAAAGCTAGGACATCTTATAATTTGAAACGGAGAGTATTTGACATTTGAAAGCGCACCTAAGGAGCTTTTGACAAATACCTTGTATCTTTGAAATACTACTCCTGTCAGCCCTTTACTGCAAGAAAAGAAATATGACAGCGTTTTGTTCACAGGGCGAAGGTACTGCCTGGGTGAACGTTGATTTTGTTATTCCCCATCCAAGTGATGATGATTGGATTGGCGTATTTTCTCCTTCAAACTTCAAGTATGCTTGTTTACATCATCTCAATTCAAGTTGAAAGTACAGAGGGTATTGATTTTTATTGTGCGAGTTTTTGTATGGTGGCAATCATGATCTAATAGGTTTCTTCACTTTCTTGCAGCGCATCCACATGCCCTGGTTCTCACGGATCTGGCCCAGGTCCTGTGATATGCTCAGCACCAATAAAGGTCAGATGAAACAAATAAATGCGTAATCTTCACATTCTTCTGATAAATATCGGACTTAAATCTTCTTATATGCTGGTTTCAGTATCAGTTTACAAATTATTCATCAGATTATGGCAAGTCCGGGAAAGGGGCACTGAAGTTTCAGCTGATCAACCAGCGGCAAGACTTTTCATTTGCATTGTTCACTGGTGGACTCTCGAATGTCAGTTACTGCATAAGGCACTGCAGTGTCATGCTATCCCTTCTATATCATTCGATGGAAAGCAATGACCCTGACTTCATCTATTTCTCTTTTACAGCCGAAACTTATTGCAGTATCAAATGCTATTGCTTTTGCAAACCCAAAGGCTCCAGTTTATCCACGCCTAGCGCAAGGAAAATCCTGGAACGAGGTTGGTTGTTCTCTCCTGTCTCCTCTATGCCTGAAGCTGGCGAATCTAGCTTAGAAGGTCCAATTGCAACCATGCACGCTCTCAAATTTCTCTTGTGTGTTGGCTAGATGACTGTAACATGGACAAGTGGCTATGATATCAATGAGGCATATCCCTTTGTCGAATGGGGAATAAAATGGAGCCCCCCGGTACGCACTGCAGCTGGCACTGTCACTTTTGATCGTGATAGCATCTGCGGTATGGCTTATATGAACATTCTATCCAGTAGCACAGAAAAAAAAAATGGTTACTGAGAGAAAAATACAAAATTATATTCCTTAGATATTTGCTGGAGACATGAAATGCTAATTTTGGTAGCCTGCTGTCCCGATTTTGTTTGAGTCCATTCTACTGTATTTAGTAAGCCTCCAAGCTATTTACCTGATATCCATGGCAAGAAACTGCAGGATACAGAGAATCTTTTACTGGGGAACAATGTTAGTTTCAGTTTGTTACCTGAAGTGTCTAACTGTACTTGTGCAGGAGATCCTGCTCGTTCTGTAGGTTGGAGAGATCCTGGTTTCATACACACAGCTTTCCTAACAGACTTGTGGCCAAATAAAGAGTAAATTCTTGCCTCCTGGAGAAAGTTTTCTCAGTTTCGAACACTAGTTTCCTGAGTACTTGTATTTGTTCCCTGACCAGGTACTACTACAAAATTGGGCATATGCTGCCAGATGGAAGTGTTGTTTGGGGCAAATTATCTTCCTTCAAAGCACCTCCTTATCCTGGTCAGAAGTCACTGCAGCGTGTTGTTATTTTCGGAGATATGGGAAAGGTAACATATGAAGATTGCTATGGATGACTATTACATGATTGTGTCCAACAAATATTTCACATTCTCAGTGCATAGTCCTTATCGGCTTATCGCTGTTTTATTACATCAATACGATAGGCTGAGAGGGATGGAAGCAACGAATACGCCAACTACCAGCCTGGGTCACTTAACACTACTGATACACTAATCAAGGACCTTGACAACATAGACATAGTGTTCCACGTTGGCGACATTACCTACGCCAATGGGTACATTTCACAATGGGATCAATTCACACAACAAGTCGAAGAGATCACTTCACGAGTCCCTTACATGATTGCGAGGTTTATAATATTTTGAGTTCTTTTTCCCCCTGGAATTGAAACCACACAGTCCCTTTAGAAGTCTTTCAGAAATCTCCGGTGATTGATACCAGCTTGCTTTGCCTGATTCAGTGGGAATCATGAACGAGATTGGCCCAACAGTGGGTCATACTTCAATGGAACAGACTCTGGTGGGGTGTGGTGTGTTAGCTGAGACCATGTACTATACGCCTACAGAAAACAGAGCAAACTACTGGTATGCAGTGCAACTCAATCTATCATATATGAACATTGCTGGATAGTCAACAGTGACACTTCACCGGACACAAAACCTTTTTGGTCTTGTTCAACAGGTACTCCACAGATTATGGCATGTTTCGGTTCTGCGTTGCGGACAGCGAGCACGACTGGCGGGAAGGCACGGAGCAGTACAAGTTCATCGAGAACTGCCTCGCCACGGTCGACCGGAAGAAACAGCCGTGGCTGATATTCATCGCTCATCGCGTCCTCGGCTACTCGTCCGGTTTCTTCTACGGCAGAGACGGATCGTTCGCTGAGCCAATGTCCCGGCAAAGCCTCCAGAAGCTTTAGCAGAAGTATAGGGTGGACTTGGCGTTCTACGGCCATGTCCACAACTACGAGAGGACATGCCCTGTCTATGAGGTACCGTACCTCTGCTAGCTGCTCCTCATTTCTTCCAACACAAGTTTATTACTCCATCCTGTTCCAAATTGTAAGTACAATTTAGAACGCGTGCTTATAATTACTGAAACGGAACTTTTGCTGTGCAGGAACAATGCATGAGCTCAGAGAAGTCCCACTACTCGGGCACCATGAACGGCACCATCCACGTAGTCGTTGGGGGCGGCGGCAGCCACCTGAGCAACTTCACCATCCAGGTCCCGGCGTGGAGCGTCTACAGGGAGATGAACTACGGCTTTGTCAAGCTCACGGCATTCAACTACTCGTCCCTTCTCTACGAGTACAAACGGTCCAGCGACGGCAAGGTGTACGATAGCTTCACTATGCACAGAGAGTACAGGGACGTGTTAGCGTGCGTCAAGGGCAGCTGACCTCCGACTTTAAAAGCGACATGACATGCAGCCATGCAGAGCAGAGGGGTCGCTTCTGAACGTGGGTGCTGCTTCTGCGTGTAACTGTGAGTGACTAATTTGCGCGTTTGGGCTGGTTTGACTTATAAGCCATGACTAAAAGTACGGTTGACTGGTTTGGTATGAGAGAAAGATACTGTTCGTTGACTGATAAGCCATGGCTTATAAGCTAAATACGACCAAGCGAACAAGCTATTGGTCATCGACCGACCCACCTATATAAAATTCTGTACATTGAAATAAAGAGCATATTGACGCTAATTAGATCACTGCACCGGTAAAATCAGAGGCCAACATCTCACCTGGTGTTCTCGCGCGATATGCAACACATATCACTCGAAGAGCCCCGTCAAAAGCGCGAAATAAAACCGCACATGCTAGAGCTCCTAGAAAGAAACCCAAAACTAGCCTGAATCAATGGCGGTATTTTCCTAATAGAAAACATATTCCACACGTTAGGTTGTGCACGAGTTCAGATGAGTTTCTAAAGGAAAAACATGAATTTTGGCTTGGACTGCAAAAACCGGCTCAAGCATGTTCCTATTGAACAGCGCCAAGAAGTTTGCCAGAACCGGCCTAAGCTAGTTTAGTAGTTCCGCACAAGTGCCCTGTTTGTTTGGACTTGTTTGGCTGATAAACCATAGCTGAAAGTACTGTTGGCTGATTTAGTGTGAGAGAAAAATATTGTTCGTTGGCTGAAAAAGTATGGCTTATAAGCCAAACAAGCTCAAACAAACAAGGTGAAGATCAGATTAGTTTCTATTGCGTTTGGTTGCTTGATACCTATGGATGGGATATGACCATCCATGGATATATAGTGTTTGGTTGTATGAATGAGTTAAAAACGGATATCCACAAGAGATAATATTCTTATGAGATATTGGAGCAAGTGGACATAAAAAATCTATCGCAATTGCTCATCCAACTTGGATGGCGTGGCTGCTGCTGACGTGGCAACAATAATTAATGAATGCAAACAACCTTCAAACAATTTTATCTACTAAACTGTTTATCTAATTTATGATATAATTATATAGTTATATTTGTTGCAATTAAATCTACAAAGCAAGATCTCACATGATTATATTTTAGTTAAAATGAAATAAATGACAAGTGGATCCCACATGACATCATTAGCCTATCAATCATCGTCCATCTAGCTAAACAAAAAAATAGCGCGTCCCATCTCACCCCATCCAACAAATATCCATCCAATCAAACAAAAAAAAATAGCTCGTCCCATCCATCCAACCGAACAACAAGTATGAATAACCATATCTATAAATCTATGGATGACCATATTCCATCTAACTTTCTCCTCAAACCAAACGACCTTAAAGGAATAACACGAATTTGGACTCGGACTGCCAAAACTGACTCAAGATCGTTCCTGGTGAACACCGCGGGAAGCCGGCCAAACCGGCCTAAGCCTATTTAGTATGCACAGACCAGCTCGAGCCATTTTTCCTAGAAAACGCCAAATTGGCCCAAATTTAGTCCTTTTTGTCTTTTCTTGTTTGCACGTGTTTTCTAATCCATCTTAAACTCTTCAATCACATTTTGATCATCAATATATGTCCCTATTTTTAAGTGAAGCATATGCGGATTTAAAAACACATGACAACCATAGTGACGATATCAAGTTCATTGGCTATTTTTGTCTAAGGGCGATGTATACATCATCCATGCTGTTCTATCGATCATTGTTTGGGCATCATCTAGGCTTCTTGCCAAATAATTGCTCTAGGCAGACGATTGCCTTGAAACATCTTTAACATAAAAGAATTTTCAAATGATGCTTTGATCCCTTTATATGAACCTTCTCAACTTGGAGATCTCTTGCCAATTTTCCGCTTTTCACCTGAAGTGGTAGATTAGTTTTTCATAATAGTTCTCCAACTTAAAATGATTTGCTTTTCACCTTCTTGATGTTATTTCAAGCAACATGAGTTTTTTTCCGTCTCCTGAGATTATATTCTCAATTTTATTTTTAATAAGCTTCAACAAATTCTTAGTACTTAACATATCTTGGCTGTTAATTGCTTATTTACCATAGCATTCAGCTCACTTTGTAATCTATAGCAACCTAAACCCCAAACTCGGTACTGCCACGGCTTTTTTTATATATATAAGTGAGCTGCCACGGCTTGATAGTTTGGATGTATGCATCACCGCAGTGGGCACACCAACTGAATATTTATCACACCGCTGGTACTCCCATCCCTCGTAGAGTCGTAGTAGCCTAAAGTAGAAAATAACCGGTAATCATCTTAGACCAACAATAACCAGCCCAACATAGCAACCACTTTTTTGGAGCTAATCTAGTATTACATATGCTTTCATAAATCTCTTCCATTGCCACTTTTGTTTCACACTGGCATGGCCATTGGCCAACAAGGTATCCGCATGTAGCTATCTCCGCATTCTTCACCTTGTCCTTGCGGCTACTTTTTTCTCACTATAGCACGTTTGTTTTGTCAGCACCTATATATTTTTACACTGAGGATTGACGACAATCAAATGCTGATTAGACTCCGCCAAGAAAAATCGGCAGATGAAGAAGCCTCCCGCGGTTCCGCCCAAAAAATAGAAACATGCACATCACCAAAGAAATGTCAGTAATTAAACCAGGAGGAAATTTAAAAGTCAAATTAGATAGCTATGGCGCAGACACCGAAACCTTTTGGGTTTTTCAGTTTGGCATCTTTACAGTTGGTCTCCATTTATTTTTCGGCAATCAGCAATTTGAAAGGTCTGAGGCAATAATATGTGAAACTTAGCTCATCAGTTGTAAAATCCTGCAACTATTGTTTGCCTACCAATGATATATAGAAGTGTAAAAAAACAATATTTACAGAACATAATCGAAGAAAATCTATTACCTTAATATTTTATACCAAATAAAAAGAGGTTCAGCAATAAGTATTAAGTCCTATTTAAATAAATTACCATATTAACCAAAGAAAACAAAAGCAGGTGCCGATAAAGATTTAAACAATAACTAACGCTTGTGTCTACTAAGACTAGTTTTAACATAGTTTTGCAATCAAGATTAATTTTAGCAAACATGTGATGTATAGTAGAGAGATATTTATGTCCTTTCAATCTATAACTTATGTGGAGGACATTTTAATAACACAAGATAAATAATATATTATAAAAAGTTTATAGTTTCCGTTGCAATACATGAATATTCCTAGTGAAATATGTGTGTAAGTTAACAGCAAATTTAGGGTTACTTTGCTTTTGCTTTTGTATGGGTAAAGGTTGATACAATTTAGGGTGTTATTTGCATTATATTTTGTAATGGTGGGCGGTGGGTAATTTTGAAGTTAATTTAGGCAGTTATTTTAAATGTCTTTGATAGTGGCTGAGTTGGATAAAATATATATATTATATTTAGGGGTAGTTTGTATACAAATTTAGGGGTACTATTAGTTTACTAGCAAAATATGTCCGTGGCGTTGCAACGGGAGAAAAAACTATTATATGTTTATGGAAAAGATAATACTCCAGATCAAGTAAAAAACGGGATAAAAGAAACTCTCCATTATCTATGTGGTTATAGGAGCGGTGGACGAATAAAATGTCATGAAATTTTGACCCTTTAATATTAGGTATATTAGATGTAGAATGTATAAGTTTATGTATTTTTCTTTCACTACAACAGAAACTATTTTCACCAATGGCATTTTCACTGTTAGTTTTCTACAAACTACTGGGGGTAATATTTCACCGACGATTCATTATTGTCGGTTCATGCTATGAATCGGCTGTATGGGTTTAAGAGCCGATGGTGAAAACCACCTGAAATTTCTAAGATTTAATAGTACTCAGTCATCCGCATCACACACTCTTAGCGTGTGTTTGGTTATGGGACTATTGGGGATGGGTTGGACACAACCCAGTTTTTTTTGGTTGGGTTTAACCCTATCTCGTGTTTGGTTAGGGGATTGGATTATCCCATGTTTTCTATTTGGTTAGAGATAAGGTGAACGTGGGATCAGATTTTCTGATACATGGGTCCCGCTCATCAGCCTCCCTTCCCTTCTTCTTCCCTGCGTCATCCTCATCTGCTCGTCCTCGCGCGGCCTCCCTGCTTGTCCTCGCGCGGCGTGCCCCTGCTCGACCCGCGCGTCTTCCTCTGCTCGTCCCCACGCGGCCTCCCTAGCCCTACCCCGCGCCATCGCCCTCCCAGGCCACGCACCATGGCCGGGCGGAGATTGATCCGCACCGCCCCGCACCATGGCCGGGCGGAGCTCGATCCACGCCGCCATGGCTCATGGCTGGGCACCGGAGCTCACGCCACCCAACCCCGCTGTAACAACCCGGGTTTTTGGAGAAGCCAAAAATACGAACTTTTTAAAATTTTTCCTGCAATGTGTGAAGCATGTAGATGCTAGGTCAAACTAAGAACAATTTATAAATAAATTGTTGCATGCATATAGAATTACTTGTAGGAGTTTGCCGGAGTTCCTTTGTGGGTTTAGTGTTTTGTGTCGGAGAGCACAAGTCCGTAGCAAATCCTTTTGATCCCTTCTAGAATATCTTATGAATCCCTTTTCCTCTCTCTCAACTCATCTTTTGCTTTTGAACCTTATTCGAATCCCTTAACCTAACTCATAAAGACAATCAACCTTCTTTGTAAATCAATGCCCGTGAATTGCCGACCCTCAACATGGACCCTACTAACCCGTAGATAACCCCTAGAGGACCCCACTAGGAGCTGTACATGTTGGCATCACATGTATACCAATTTAGGAGTGTTTGGAAGTAAATATAATAGAGGAATAAATAGATAAGGAATTAGAAAAGGGGAAAGGAAAATAGGAAAGCCAAACAGCCCAAAGCGCCAGCCTGCTCATCCTCGGCCTCGGCCCAGCCTGCCCCGCCAACCCGCTCGCCCTCGGCCCGCTCACGTGCCAACCTCTTCTCCTGGCCACGTGGCCCAACCATCAACCGGCCGGCCCAGCATGGCCATAAGCCTAGTGGTGCTCGTCAGGCCTCCTACGCAGCCGGCCGCGTTGCCCCCGCACCAACCCGCCTTGGCCCAACCGCAAGCCGGCGCCCCACTCCAACCCTAGGCGCGAGCAGACGCTCCCTAGCCACCGCCGCTCGCCCCTACACCCGCGTCCCGACCGCGCCCTTGACTCAGGTGCTGTGATTCGCGCCGCGTGTCCCTCTCCCAGGATGGACGGCACCTCAGGAACCCTAGCCGTCCGCGCCCATAAGTAGCCGAGTCGTCGCCATCTTCTTCTTCCTCCCAGTGCGCCGCCCCTCTTCTTCTTCCTCCAGGCCGCCACCATCTCGTCCTCGCTGCCCTCCAGTCCGGGCGCAGCGTCTGGAGCCCTCCTCGCCGGCCACCACAACCACGCCAAGCGCAGTGCCCGCCGTGGTGCCCTATGACGATGGGCCACCGGGAGCCCGCCTCTGCCCGAGGAGCTGGAGTTCGTAGCACCACGCCACACCGGAGCCGCACGGACATCGTCAAGCACGCCGCCACCGCGAGCACCTTTCACCCTGCGACACTGTCCTCCACGCCGTCGTCCTCGCTGGAGCACACCATGACGCCACCACGGGGAGCCACCGCCAATAGCCGAAGCCACCACGGGAACGCCTTCTGCTGCCGTCGAGCCCTTCGGTGAGGACCTCAGCCTCAAAGCCTCACTTTTTGTGTGCTACCTGGTTGCCTGCCTGTCCGTCCTTTGAGCTGCGTCCACGGTCATGGGAGCACGCACCGTAGACACCATGCGCACGTAGACACGGGTCCCAAGAAGACCATGGTGCCGTCTTCATGGCCGCCCATCGTCGTGACGACACGCCTGCACTAGCCATCGCACGATGCCCTGGCACTAACGACGTCCTGGCCATGCACAGGCCCAAGCTTCCACCTTTTAGCCCTATTGACGCCGCCTCTGTTCGCCCATCTCTCAATCTAAACCCATGGAGCCACAGCTGCACCGCTCCTAGGCGCTGAACCACCACCGGCCTTCGAGCCAGCAGTGTCTTCCGCTACCCCCGCACAACGGTGCTCTCTCGGCACCGCCCACACCATGCAGACGTAGCCAAGGCTCGAGCTTTTTAGCTGTTCGCCAACCTTGCCGGCCCAGCCGTCGAGCCGTTTCCTTGATGGGAGGCAGGGATGGACGCCGCCGCCGCTGATCATGAACTATCGCACGTGCCTCAGCCCGGCAGCTGCACGCACACACATGCACGACGCAGCATGGCGCCCCGCGTGCCCGTGTTGCTCGCGCTAGCCATCGCCTTGCCGACCACCCAAGCCCTGGTCATCCGTCGTCTAGCCGAATGGCCACGCCGCGGTTACCGACAGACTCGTCCGGTATCGCACCGAACACATAGCGGTCGCCCTTCTGCCCTCACCTTTAGGGGACACAGAAGCCCAAGGTGCCAGCTTTCGAAGCCGCTTGCCGTCCTTCATCTTACACAGGCACGCCGCCACGGTCGCTTGCGTCGGCATGATCACTGACACCTGCACAGGCCACCGCACGGCCTTGTGCAGCCGAGGAACCACATCAAGCTCTCAGCTTAGCACGCCGACCCCTACACCTCTGTGACCCCAGACTTTGCTGCCACACTCGTGACCATGGCCACCGCTTGGACGCACGCACACACAAACCCAAAGCCCAACCTTGGCCACGCTGGCGCTCATGCACCAAGCAGTGTCACGGCGAGCCAAACTCACACAGTGTCCGTGCCCTCAGGCTCTTCGGTCAAGCACCTCTGGGCACGGTCGCGAGCTGCTCACCGGAGCCATCCCCACACCTTCCAGGCCTCGTGGTGTCGACAACAAGCCACCGCAGCCGCTCAGCCTTGCCACGTGGCCACATGCGCAGACACGCACACCAACGATGCCATGTGAGCCTCAGAACACCACCGCCGGTCGCCCATGACCACGATCACCTGCACTCGTAGGAGACGCCCGCACTCACTAGCACAGGACCGGACTTAGCCAAATGGATCCACGACGTAGGAGACGTCGAAAAGGACTTGTCGCCTGTAAAACCCGTCGTGGCCAAGCCATGCCGCGGCGAAGAGTTACCATGACCTCATCGTGAACCCCAAAGCCGTAATTGGACCACGTAGTATTGATCGCCACATCATGGACTGTAGGATTCCCTATTTGGTTGCCCTGACTGTTCCATGGAACCCTATGCCCATGTTTCACCACTGTTCCAGCTACCTCGAGTTACAAGAACATGCCGTCGAGACTACCGGGACCCACACTAAAGACCTTTTGAAGTAGTCACATTACACGACTCACGAACAAAGCCCTGGCATACACCGCATGACCTAGCACCGTGCCATCGTTGTATTGAGTCCATCCCCGACATTCCGGCTGCCTCGTTAAACGAGGGCGAGCCGTTGAGAAACTGCGTGATCCCTAGCATCGTACCGATGACAAGTGGAGTCTTTCCGATGTTCCGGTCGCCTTGCCTTGCAAGTGCGTGCCGTTGAGGAGATATCGAGACCACCATTGCCGAGACCACCGTTGCCAAGACCACCGTTGCCGAGACCACCGTTGCTGAGACCACCGTTGCCGAGACCACATGGCCTCGCTTGTCGAGACCACCATGACCCCTCCACTACGAGCTGTACCCTCTGGACCATGAACCCTAGTCGTATGTCTTACCAAGACCATGGGGAGCCCCATCTCGCATCTTTCCGTATACGCATATCTACCTTGTTGGGCCCTATTCTTACAACCTATCTGTCCATGACTGTCTTACAGGAATTCACCTATCACCTAGCTATGGAATGTGCTACTCCGCAGTGGTGTCGAGTTGTTGCGTCTTTCGGTCGTGTTTGGTTCTTATCGCTGGTTGTTGGTGTTGTTGCCTGTGTGCCGAGCCTTCGAGCTGGCTAAGGGATCGTACCTCGTTCAGACGTTACGATCGCGGGATCCGTCTCGCCATGACTGTGATGCCGAGTGTAACTTGACCCCTTGCTTTTTAGTTGACTTCATAGAACCACGAGTGTTAGCTCCTGTCTTTGGCCCTAGAACATGGTCGTGATGGATTCGATGTCGATACTAACATCGATGTAGATATCACCCGCACGCTTTGAGCCCTCCATGACCAAGTCCTGTGGGAGATGACCTGGGAGATAACAATCATGGAACGAAGGATGCCAACTCATTGGTGTAGCTTGTGGCCGCGAGTTCGCCTCACCATGACCATGGAGCTACACCTCTCTTTCGCTTTTAGTTGCTTATTCATGCTCAAGCCCTTGTATGCTTGTACCCCGTTTGACCATCACATTTCTCTGATTCTCGCGGTGACAACCGCACCACTGTGAATCCGAGAGATATCTCAGTGCCAGTGTGAAAGGTCCTAATGGCTAGAGGGGGGGTGAATAGCCTAATAAAATTCTACAACAACACTTAACAAAATGTGTTAGACAATTTTGCGGCGAAGCGAGTGTTGCGCTAGCCTACTAAAATGCAAGCCACCTACCACAATTCTATTTCAAATAGTGTATGTCCACACAATAGCTATGACACTTAGCTAAATTAGTGTGCTCTCAAAGACTAACTAAAGAGCAACACTAATCAAACAAACAAGCTCTCACAACTAGCTACACTAAAGAGCTTGATAATAAGTTTGCGTTTAATGTAAGAGTGAGCAAGAGAGTTATACCACCGTGTAGTGGTAGGAACCAATCAATCACAATAATGAATACCAATGTAGACCAATCACCTCGGAATCAAATGATGAACACAATGATTTTTACCGAGGTTCACTTGCTTGCCGGCAAGCTAGTCCTCGTTGTGGCGATTCACTCACTTGGAGGTTCACGCGCTGATTGGCATCACTCGCCAAACCCTCAATAGGGTGCCGCACAACCAACACAAGATGAGGATCACACAAGCCACAAGCAATTTACTAGAGTACCTTTTGGCACTCCACCGGGAAAAGGTCAAGAACCCCTCACAATCACCACGATCGGAGTCAGAGACAATCACCTCCTCCACTCAACGATCCTTGCTGCTCCAAGCTGTCTAGGTGGCGGCAACCACCAAGAGTAACAAGCGAAATTCGTAGCAAAACACAATCACCAAGTGCCTCTAGATGCAATCACTCAAGCAATGCACTTGGATTCACTCCCAATCTCACTATGATGATGAATCAATGATCTAGATGAGTGGGAGGGCTTTGGCTAAGCTCACAAGTATGCTATGTCAATAGAAATGGCCAAAAGTACGAGCTTGAGCAGGCCATGGGGCTATAAATAGAGCCCCAGTGAAATAGAGCCGTTGTACCCCTTCACTGGGCACAACGCGTGGTGACCGGACGCTCCGGTCTGATCGATCGGACGCTGGCCCTCAGCGTCCGGTCACGTGATTCACGCCACGTGTCCCCTGCTTCAAATGTTGTTTCGTCGATTTCAGCGGTCATGAAGTGACCGGACGCTTCGATAAAAGCGACCGGGACATTTGGCCCAGCCCGTCCGGTCGTTTCGATAAGCTCCCGAGGCATGTTTTTTCGGCCGGACGCGTCCGGTCCACCTTGACCGGACGCAGCCAGCGTCCGGTGCTCAACCCTAGCCACTGTGCCGTCTGACAGCTCGACCGGACATAGCCTTTCAGTGTCCGGTCGCTGAGTGACCCAGCGTCCGGTTAGTAGACCGACGCCATCATCATTTCGATCAACTCCATTTCAACTCTTACTTCTTCACCCTTGCTCAAGTGTGCCAACCACCAAGAATTTTGCATCCGGCGCAATAGAAATAGACATTTCATTTTCCCAAAAGCGCCGAATATGGTAGCATATTTACACAAACCCATCTCAACCCTACAAACACCTTGTGCACATGTGGTAGCATATTTACACAAATATTATCAAGGGTGTTAGCACTCCACTAGATCCTAAATGCATATGCAATGAGTTAGAGCATCTAGTGGCACTTTGATAACCGCATTCCGATACGAGTTTCACCCCTCTTAATAGTATGGCTATCAAACCTAAATGTGATCACACTCTCTAAGTCTCTTGATCACCAAAATAAAATAGCTCCTACAAGTTATACCTTTGCCTTGTTTTCTCTTTCTTCTCTTCAAGAGCAGGGTTTTTGTTTTCTCTTTCTTCCTAAAGTTTAAGCCCTTGATCATCTCCATGCTATCACCATTGTCATGTTATGATCTTCATTTGTTTTTCTACTTGAAGTGTGCTACCCATCTCATGATCACTTGATGAACTAGGTTAGCACTTAGGGTTTCATCAATTTACCAAACCAAACTAGAGCTTTCACGAAGGCACCTAGGTATGGGAAACCTCCCAGAGTGTATGGTTGATCGTGGCTTACGCTTAAACTAGATTGGTGTTCTTCCGGGGAGTTTGTAGTGTCGCTGGGGCCGTTGAGACCTTCCGATGCCCCGTCTTGTGTGGGATGGATGGTTGGTGGATTAGAAGAAGTGGACCTTGCTCTTGGTTGTTCTTGCTCTTGTTGCCTCGATAGCCCGCTTAGAGATCTGTTCGATCTGTCTTGCCCGTGACGATTGGATCAAAAGACTCGATAGTCTTCCGGACTATTCCCTTTGTTAGCTTGTAATCTTATGGTCTATGTCGATAATACCTCGGACCCATGCGTGTTGACCCGATCGACCGTCTAAAACCATCTTTCTCGAAGATGTATCTAAGAACATGACATGGATGTGCCTAGCCCTAGGAACAGGACCTTTGACGAGCAGTAGAGCTCCATCCATGTCGTTGTCCATGCCCCCACATCATCTTTGGCTCGTATTGAGCGACTCTCTCGCGCCACTACTCCTATGTAGTCAAAGTGAGAAGTGGGTCGGGCCCTATCTCATCTGGGCGACATATTCCGTATGGGGCCAACCCAACCCGTTATTGTGTCATGTGGATCGAGGGAAACGTTGATGTCCAATCTCTTTGATGGCGCTACCGCTTTCTACCATGAGGAGCGGCGATAGTCAAGGGCATCGATGACAAATCGTGGTAGCATCATTTGGAGCCAAGTTACAATAGTGTTAAACATTCTCATTTGCTACTCTGTCCAATTTTGACTTGCGGGATAAGGCTATTAAGAGCCAAACTCATTCACCCATTGCAGCCCCAAACAGTCGCTCTTAGTCTTAGCCCGTTTAGGTCTTCCTTCCGCCGAGCCCAACACATATGCCTCCTATTGCTCATTTTGGGGCCCGACTTCCAATCCCCATCAATTCAATGTCAATGACACCGGATCGAAAGATGAAGGATCAAGATCCTCCCATGTTGTAGGGTGTTTGCTTGATCCGGATAAGCTCGCGTTGAAGATTTTTCTAAGGAATACTCATAAAGCCATTGGCTTGGCCATGACTTAAGCTTGTGCTAGAAAAGATACCACCACTCGACGGTTTCTTTGGCCCATGGATGGCACAAAAACTTGACATCACCGAGAGGGCCAAGTCATTTCCTCTTTGTGTTCCTTCCTAAGGTCTTGTCGCCTTTTTGGAATATTGATTTGTTCTCTTGCCTTGAGTGTGATTTTGGAGGTAATTGCCACGAGGACAACGTTGGATTGGAAACCGATGGAGAAGAACGTGATCGTGGTAGCATCATTTGATCGCTCCAATACTCCTCTTTCAAAAAACAGACCCTCTTTTAAGGACCACAGGATCTTAAAGGCCAAATATTAATTTTCTAAAGAAGTAGACACCTCTTGTAACCATTGCGGTTGAGCAACTTGACCGTGATCCTTACAAGCGTGGAACAACTCACACACAGTAGTCTTCTTTGGTCACCCACACGAGACAAAGCATTGCTCATTCGGCGGTTGTTGACATCCACTCTCCTTGCGTACACAATCTGGAAGGTACTACAATCCGATGAGCTTAGTGAAACCTTTTGTTGCCACGAGCCTTTGAAAATGGGGCGGCGTTGAAGAATTTTCTCGGGAATACTTCCGACTAATGTGAACCAAACTTTTCTTGAGTTGTGAAACGATCGGTGAATCAAAATGTGGAATCCAACCTATATGCAGATGTCAGTCAAGTAACTACACCAATGATCCAGCGCCAAAAGGATAGCTAGATATTCTTTCTCGTATGTAGACAACCCTTGGGAGCGTGGGCATTGAGATTCATCCGCCGCTTCTTCATTCGCTGCTTAGCTTGATGAGGAAAGCTGATGACCCTTAGCGGCATGCAGGTGAGAGCAAACCCATATAGCACCTCGAATGCACCAATGAATGGAGTGATGTGTTATCGAATTCCGCCACATCAAGCCAAGCAGTGACGAGGATAGGCATGGACATAACACCTCAACACAAAATGGCTTGGAAAAGTCCGGTAAGATATCGATCCCGTCGACACAATAGCATAAGGCCAACTTGTAAACTTGGGAAGCAGCTACCCAAAGAACGATGTTTAAGACCGAGAAAATGTGCATACTTGTTTCGAGAGCGCGACCTTCAATGAAGCATGGAGATCACCTGCCCGTGCACGAAGGGGATCATGAGATCGGGTCCAAATTGGCTTGTTGACAAGTTAAACAAGAACGCACAAATATGAACAATGCTCATTTCTTCAACGATAAGTTTCGCCAGAGGCCGAGAGATCACCCCAAAATGCTTCCCGATAACAAAGAAGGATCAATCACCGACTTAGCAATAGTAGCCCTCTAATCCTAAGAAGTTGCAAAGCTCCTTAACGAGATGATGTTGTCCACTCCCTTGCGGCAAATTAAGAACCGCCGCCTGAACCTTGTCCGGATCAGCCGCCACACCATTGAACCAAACCGATCGGTCAAAATAACATGTCACAAATATTTCAATGTAGACATATTGGGGGCGTGGGCATTGAAGGCACATTTGGAACATTTAACTTGCCAACTTGATCACGGCAACACAAGAGTTCCAACACCTGCCAAAGGTGGACCAAATGTTCTTCAAGCGACCGACTGTAAATGAGGATATCATCAAAGAAAACCAAAACTCCATTGCCCAATGGTGCCAAAGTAGTGTTCATCGCTTTTTGGAATGTGGCCGATGCCCTAGTGAGTCCAAATGCCATGACCCGGAACTCATACTTGTAACACCCCAGGTGTTTGGCTTCCACAATTGCACTTGCATTTCATAAACATGAGCATCATTCATCCATTTATGAGTTCATATTGCATGAAACATGCTCTTGAAACATTGTAACATATGGTCATATATCATGTATGTTTGTTATGAAATGAATAGGGTGCAACACTCAAGTGCAACCTATACAAAACACTTTAGTGAAACATGGTTAGTTAGTACTATGCAACAAGATCATGAAACATGTGAAACATGACTATGAAACAATTGTAACATTTCATGTGTTTTTCATTGTTTTAGTATATACCTTGCTTGATTCTTGTGTGACCAAGGTATGGTGTGGCTAAATATCCTTCTAAGAACCTTAGTCATACTTAGAATGTCATTAGGAACAATGTTCATGTTGATCATTTTGCCTAATTAGGTTTCCAAGTCATGGTTGACCAATTTGGACCCCTAGAGCTCCTGTGTTTGACTGTTTAAAAAGTGTAGCTTAGGATGTTTGCATGTCTGAGCAACCTAAAGCAAAGTTGTAGAGAATTATATGTGGAACAAAAGTTCTTTTATGACCATCTCATGAAAATGTGCACAACATGTTCAAAAAGGTCCCACAAGTCAGAATTAGGGCTGTATTCAAAACTCTGAAAAATTTCTAAGTCATAGTTGCAGTTACTGTTTGTTGGAGCCAACTTTGGCTTGATGTAACTTGTGATACTTTGCGATTTAGCTGAAGGTTTCTATATAACAATTG
The DNA here is from genome assembly GCA_904845875.1 of Miscanthus lutarioriparius. Lineage (NCBI taxonomy): Eukaryota > Viridiplantae > Streptophyta > Magnoliopsida > Poales > Poaceae > Miscanthus > Miscanthus lutarioriparius. The sequence continues at coordinate 58,840,282 of CAJGYO010000011.1, read as the reverse complement.
AAGACCTATTGTAGCTCTGAAACTTTGATTTAGGGATGTTTTACAAACTCGCCACTAATTTTGAGTTTGAACGCGTTGAAAACTCACTGTCAGTCGGTTCATTGGGTTACTGAATCAAAAATTTCAGCCGGCAGTGGCCGACCGGTGTCAGGCCGTCGTTGCCGCGTGGCCGCCACGCGCCTTGCTCGCCCTGACCACGCCGCGTGCTGGCTGGCTTGAAGTGGAGCGCGCCCTGCTGCCCTCCGCACGTGCTCTGCCATTCCATTTCTCCTCCTTCGCCTTCACCCGCGTGCTGCAACAGAGCAGCCGCTCCGCCATTGCTGCCGTAGAGCTCCGCCGTCGCCTAGCTCATGCACCGCCGCAAAAACGCGTCGGCCAGCTCGTCTGTAGCCCCGCCGTGATCTCCTCTACCTCCTCCACCTCTTATCCGAGCCATTTGAGTCTTGGTATGGGCGCTTTGGCCACTTCCGCCGTCACCGCCATGGGCGTGACCTCGCCAGAGCTGAGGCCGCCATGGCCAGGGTAGCTAGGAATCTTCCCGTCCCCTTTTCTTGGCTTGTGTAGCACGGTAGTGTCCTCCTGAAGCTTGTACCGAGCTCGGTGGAGCTAGCCATGGCTTGCCGTCACCGGAGTTCCACCGCGGCCTCGCCGCCGTCCGCCGTGCAGATCGCCACTATAGGTTGAGGCCGGTAGAGACCGTACTCTAGGCACCAACGGGTCCGCCTCGTCGTGGTGAGCACGACGGTAGCCCTGGTCTCACCGGAAACCTCACCGCCGACGTGCTACGCCGTCTTCCGCGCCGTCGCAGCCATGTCCCCTGCTTCACTGTCGCTGACCGGTGGGTTCGGCTGACAGCCGGGTCCCACACGTCAGTGACTGCTTGTTTCTTAGGATAGCTCATTTATTCAGTTTTTGAATGCAGTTTGTGATTTTTGTATCTCCAAATTGGTAGATCCAAATGGTGTGAGGCTAATTTTGGTAGGATCATAGTGAAGTCTAGTATTTAAGAAAAATATATCTTGAGCACATTATGTAGAAATTTTGGATGAATTAAATAGGAACTTGAAAAGTGTTTTTGAATGCATACAAACTTGTTTAAATCATATCTTGAGTTTCTGTGATCCAAAAATTATGAAATTTTGTGGGTAAGCTAGTCTTGTATAGTAGAAGCTCTGGATAAAATTTGAGAGTCATTGCATGTGTAGTTTTTGAGTTATAGATTTTCCTTTTATCACTGGTAGATACTTGGGTGAATTTTTGTAAATTATCTATGTTTCCAATGACCATGAAATTTGTTGTAGAATGTCCTAGTACCTTAAGGATGCTAGGAAAAATATGAAATCTATTGCTTGACACTTTTCACTAAGGTTTCCTAATTATGCCATTTTAAGCCATTCTGCCTTACCATTTTTGTGTAGGTTGTTATACTTTCTCAAATGGTGTGAAATTTTTATGGTAGTCTACTTAGGGCATGTAGTGTCTACTGTAATTTTTGTAGAATGAATGGGGCAGTTTTCATATATGTTTACTATTTCCCCTAATTAATTAAATAAATTAAGAAAGGTATTAAAAGAAATGTTTTGGTGATGGACACCCTACTTTCTGGTGTTCTTGTGATATGTGTGATATGTCAGTAAAGTTGGTTTTGTCCAATTAAGTGTTTATATCATAAGTTAATAATTATTTGTTTGCATCATGTCCCTCTGAACAGATCTGGGGACTTTGAAAAGTTCCCCATGATAATTTGGTTTTATGTGATTGTGATGAATACAAAAGTTGTAGATAACTTATGTATCTAGCTCCTGTCAAAATTTGAGGGCATTTGGCCCAGTAGTTTAGAAACTACATCTGTTTAGAGTTAGGTTCCAGTTTTGCTTACTCTCTGCCTTGTGAGGATAGAGTTCTGTTGATTTATGAATTCGACTTGGTAAAGTGTTGAATCATGCTTTGAGGTCTAAAAATGAATTGTAGACAATTTCATAAGCTTTCCAGATTGTCTTGTTGCAAGTCATTTGGATTTATAAATCTCCAGTTATGGCTAGTTTATTGCACCACTACATAGTATTCATTTTGCTGAAATACAAATGCTTGAGTGTATGTTGTTGCAAGGTTATCGTTGATTGTTTAGGGGTTAGCCTAACTTGAGAATATGCTTAGGTGCAGGTGCTAGGTCATTAACTGAAGATGAGCAATTATACCTTAGGTTGTATAAACTTGGTAAGTAAAGTGAATTGAATAGGGCTTAAGTTGGAATATGCAAACTACAGCGAACATGTGCATTCGCCGAGCATCCCTGACATTCGTTCATATGCATCCATGATATTTATCTTGCGCATTCATGCAATAGGTGTGCCGGAGGGAGTGACGTTGCTGGAGTTCGAGGGAGCCAACCAGGAGGAGGAACTCGAGGTGCAGGAAGCCGATGAAGCAGTCGCCGCGGAGGAATTGCCCGAGTGCCCTGACCACTAGCCTTCCTCGTTCTTGAAAGGCAAGCCCCGGAGCATATTAAGCCTCCTATGTTTTTATAAATACTTTGAGTACCTTTTATTGTTGATGATGCATTAAGTATAGGAATTGGTTGGAACCAATTGTTGCATTATACATCCTTCCTTGTCCAGATATCGCACTGGAATCCTATTTAAGTTCAGGAACGGGTTAAATGCTTAGCCATGCTTAGTGCGGTAGAAGTCAGGTGATTTCCTGTCACCTGCGAGCTTTAGGATGAGGTGGATCATGGTTGGCTATATTTGCTATCGTAGAAAAGAACCATGTGAATAATGAATTAAGACCGGGCGGGGTCTTGTGTAGGTTTGAACATAGTGACTCCGTCTGAGTCGTTTAAGGACCGATACGCTGTACGTCCTCATGTCATGTTGAACGCAGCCTAACACTTAGCTGGCCGGATAAGTCGTTCGACCACAAAGCCTAGTAGCTCGACTCGGGGCCGGGGACGCGGCGAAAGGCGGCATTCTCGGAGGTAGTAAGGATGTGCGGAGAGCCATTGGCATAAGTCCAAAGGCGGGTTAGAGTCCCGGACAACCTTGGCGAGTGGTTCTCTCGAGAATGTCGACTGATCGGACTCGCGACTCTGAATCGTACCAAAGGTGACTTGTTTGCGACTCTGACGGGAGAAGCAGTGTTTGTGTTTAGGAATACCCCTCCAGCTGGATAGGAATCCATTCGAATCGCCGTCTCTCCCGGATAGTGAGAACTTGACTGAGCAGCGGCAACGTAGATTCAATTAATTTAACGATATGGTTAAATGGATGATGATGATAAGGTTGCCACAATGAATACCTGATATGGTTATTAATGTTTGCACCCTAATAAAATGATTGCTTAGTACAGGTGCTAATATAGTTGACAGGTTAATGGCTAAAAAGTCACTGCTAGTTCAGGTTAAGAGTTAATCATTATTACTTATGCTTTTCTGCAAAAAGAAAGTGTCAGCCAGATCCACTACATTAAGCTATGCATAATCCTTGGTGTCATTTATTTTAGTTTCTGGCGGGTAAGTCTAGCTGAGTACATTCCCGTACTCAGGGTTTATTTCCTCTTGTTGCAGATGACCTTCTATATCAGGGATTCTGTAAATATTATCTCCACCCGGCGGGTGATGAAGACTAGATCATGGGCATGATCTCTGTTCTCTTATCTGAATGCTTTTGCGGGCTGTGATCAGCGAACCAGTATGTGTATTTGAACTCGAGTGTGTGAGTTAAACTATTTGCTTCCGCATGTTTTACAAGACTTGTTTTGTAATAACGATGACTCTATGATGATGTAATCTATTTGCGAACGTCTGCGAAATGTTGTAACGTACGATATGTTATGTTGAATTACTATGATCTTGGTTGTATGCAAGTTGGTTTGAAATCCTTCGAGATTTCAGTTGACTACCGGGTTTATATGGGCTCAAGTTCGAGAATTTGATCGTTTCGGCGATTGTTTTTGTACTTGTGCTCTTATAAATTGGTCGGTTCTGTGACAATACTGACTCGAGTGGGTTTGGAAAGCTATTTTTAGTTCTTCACCCGGCTGCAAACGGATTTGATGATAGCCGGCTATTAGATCCAGACAAGTAAACCACGAGGCATGAGTAAGCTCATCTAGCAACTCCTCGATCACCGGTACCGGATATTTGGCCTTAGCAGTAATCGCGTTCAAGTGTCGGAAATCCACACAAAATCGGAAGGACCTGTCCTTCTTCTTGACAAGTAATATAGAAGAAGAGAACGGACTGTTACTAGGTTGAATGATGCCAGACTTGAGCATATCTGTTACTTGCCTCTTAATTTTGTCCTTGACAGCAGGCGGGTAGCGATAAGGGCGAACTTGCATGGGCAAGGCCCCTGGGATGAGGGGAATAGCATGATCAAAAGGCCATGTAGGAGGGTAACAAGTTGGAGGAGCAAAAACCGACTCAAACTCTTGCAATATTTCAGACACTGCTGGATGAACAGAGGTTGGTTGAGAGGCATCTTCAGCTGACACAGCAGTAACTTGGATAACTGATCCCTCCGATAACGCCATCAACTTTCCTTGCAAGCGAGCAGTGGTATGGCCATGAGGCATCAAGAGCCACTTGTGCTGCCAGTCAATTTGCATGGGGCTATGACGTGCCAACCAGTCCATCCCGAGAATCATATCATATGATGGCATTGGTAAAGCCAAGAAAGCTAAACTAAACTGACACTGTTGCACCTCCCAAGAGAGATCACTGAAAGACTACGGACACTCAACGATGCTACCATCAGCAATTCGAACTTGAGGTGGAACTGCCAGAGATTGGCCACCAGTCAACTTACTAGCCAAATCAGTGCTGATGAACGAGCAAGAACTGCCAGAATCCACTAATATCTGAACTAGAATGCCCTGGACCGTGCCTTCCAAATGGATGGACCAAACTGGAGTGGGAGCAGCAACTGACGCTAGCACTTGGACAGCAAAAACTTGTGCAGAATCATCCTCAGTGGTAGCTTCGTCAAAACATTCAGATTCATCAGTATTACACATCTCCCAAAATTCTTGTAGAGCGTGCAACTAAAGGGCTTCGCGAGACCATTTCTCTCCACAGCGAACACACAAGCCGCGGGCACGCCTGTAAGACCGCAGTGTGTTCAACTTGTTCTCCACGCCATGGGGCTAATGGTCATCAGCCTGAGCCCCACCCGTAGTTGTCCGACCACCACGATCAGGAGCAGTGGCCGGCGGCAGCATGGGTAGAGACTTGGATACCGACTTCCTTCGGCAAGGGTCCACTAGTTCTTCTTGCAACAAGGCGAGAACGCAGGCAGCATCCACAGTAGATGGGTGTTGCATATGCACAGCAGAACGATTGTCATCCCGCAACCCATCCACAAAGCGCGTAACATAAAATAGGGGATCTATAGTTTTGCCATAAGCTATGAGTTGATCTACCAAGCCAGTAAACCTATCTACATACTCCTGAACACTCCCAGTTTGCCATATGTGAAACAACTGGCGAATCAGCAACTCATACTGATCCCAACCAAAACGATCTAGGATCAACTTACAAAACTCCTCCCAGTTGACCTTCTTCACCTTTGGATCCAAGGACTGCAGCCAGCGAGATGCGGCGCCTGTCATCCGCATCGTGGCTACACGAATCCATTGACTGGGCTCAACAAAATACATGTCGAAATAATCATCACAACGACTGAGCCACAGCTTTGGATCCTCCCCATCAAATCTAGAAAATCCATCTTCGGTAACTTACTACTAGAATACTAAGGCCCCCAATCTTCGGTAACACCATGAAACTCTCGATCCCCCATTTCCAACGCTGAACTAGAGAGAGACCGATGGAGGACAAACTAATGGGTGGGCTGGGGAAGGGAGTGGATGGTGTGCTTACCCTTGACCGAGGGTTGAGCCATGGACTCGAACCCCCGGTGATGATGTGCAACGCCATGCCCAACAAACGGGCCGATGGCCGGGTGCCCGACAGATGATGTCGCCGCGGCCACCACGTGTTGGGACTTTAGGACACCAGTGGTGGTCGCCGGCTCCGAGTCGAGCACCACACGACTCTCAGTTTTGCGAAGGACAGTCATCTCTTCGCGCAACTGCTCCACCACCACGTCGGACTTGCAAATCGCCCCAACTCCGAGCGCAGCTCCGCCACCGACGCGTCCACCTTGGGCTTCCATTCATCAAAAACCTTGGCGGTGTCCTCCAATCGGTTGAATCGGTCCGCGATGGAGTGCTCCACGGCCCTGATCCGCTTGCCCAGCGACGCCTCCACCTCCCCGATACGCCCTCCGAGGGATGATTCGAGCGAGGTCTTCACGGACTTGAGCTCATCCAGCAGAAGCTTGGTGTTGGGATCCATGGCACCAAGATGCTTACAGAACCTGGTGAAATGGTCGTGGACGATCTCGTGAGGTTCTAGGATGGGGATAGGATGGATCCGCCAAGGAACGATAGGCTCTGGATACCAATTTGTTAGCAATCGAGGAAGGGAAGGAGGAATTGTAGCAGGGGCGAGGCAGCAGAGCAAAGGATAGGAGGAAGACGAATCTTAGTATGCAGTTTGGGAATATCTGATTACAATAGTCATGCCTTCTAAGAGGCAGAGGCCAGCACATATATGAGGAAGGCAACTCACGCACGCACACGCTATGTCTTACTGGGCTCACTCGTTCACCCATTGCGGCTCAAACACCCAAGCGCTCTTAGTCTTAGCCCGTTCAGGTCTTCCTTCTGCCAAGCCCGGCACAGATGCCTCTTGTTGCTCATTCAGCACAGAGGACTGGACTTCGGTCCTGACAATCTCGCCGGCTGCGATACATGAGTTTGACCGGAGGACCGGAAATAGATTTGGAGGTACCGCACGCTTCGTGGATTGACTTTGGGTTTCTTGAGCTGACACTCCTGAATACTTGCTGTTCGAGAAAAAAACTCCTGAATCCTTGCTCGATCAGACGGAGGAGATGGTCCGTGCTCCGTGGCCTGGTAATGGTAATTCACAGTACAGTGTCCAACAAAGAGCGGGTTGTTGCCGACCCTATAGCCTGAGCATCTGCGATCGAACGTCAGATTAAAAGCCACGGAGTACGCTGTACTGCTGCAGCCTGGGCATCCCTTCCCTCCTGGGCTCCGGATGATCACACGCCTGCGTGCGCTCATGCTGTCCAGGGGACCAGGCCGCAGGGGCAGGGTCTCGCTCACCGAACACGTGCGAGGTGCGACGGATGGATCCCCGCCGCCGACCGCTGCGCCCTGCGCGGTCCGGCTGGACGACACGGGCTGGGCTTCGATGGGATGGGCCTATACGGGACCCAGCAGAATAGTAATTAAGAAAAAAAATTATTTAGTTTGGTTGCTTCGAGATTCGTTTTATTTTTAGAAAGAAGAGTATTATAGCAGTTCTCTTTAAAAAAAATTATTCGATTTTCATCGTCGTAGTGTTCCACTTTTACTGTCAACTTTGGCCGCCAACAAGCAAAACCAGCAACGTTGAGATATATTTAGAGCTTGTTTGGTAGAGCTCCGTGCGGTTTTGATTCACTATGGAAACTGATTTTCAAGGAGAAGTCATTCTGTGACTAAAAGTGATTCTCTTTAATTCTTTAGCATAAAGTCTAAAAATCATAATGGAGAATCACTTCAGCCTCTTAGTTTATTTAGAGAATCACTTTACAGAATTAGCAGATAATTACTTCTCTCTGAAAAAACTGGTTGGCAGTGCTCCTGCTAAATTCAGCAGAGGATTAACTTTGGGAGCTTTGCCAAACAGAGCCTTAGTAGTGATTATGGCATAGTCAGCCGCTGACATAGCTTCAATTGTTATATTGATAATGTTCATTAGGGCTTAACAACTCAAACGCCAGATGATTATGAATATTCAAAGGGGTTTTAAGATTTACTACTCCCTCGATCTCAAGATATAAGGCAGCACATATTTCAAAATTCAAACTTTGTTATCTTTAACCAATAATTAGCCTATTAATATAAAAGTTTTATAGTACAATAGTGGTAACATTAGATTTGTATTTACAAATACTTTCTAATAATATTTTGTTGTTGCCATAACTTATATATAATAGTATAAACTAACGGTTATAGTATGATCTTGAAAACCATATCGAGTCAAATCGCGTCTTCTATGATGAGATGGAGGGAGTATTTTTTGAAAAATTCCGTAAAAAATATTATGTGTAATAGATTTATTATAATGTTTGGTTTGCATCGTGATGGCATGTAGAATTATCTGATCCTAGTACCGTGCCTAGTCTTGGTGTTTGGTTTGCATCATGTCATCCACCCATCCGTCGTGGAAATCGATTCGTGTATTACCGTGTCACCGCCGTGAAATTTTTGTATTTTGGTCTCTTTTGAAAACAATTTTAGAAAAATACCTACCCAAAACATTTTCCGAAAATAGACCATTTTTAGGCGTCTTAGCACATGACGCCTAGATATGAGGCTCGGCGTCGTGTCATTCAACGCCGAGGTATTGCCACGTCACGGACGCACGGGTCGTCGTCGACACGGTGATGCTGTGGGTCCGAGATGTCGGCGTCATGTCACCGACGCCAAGTGCCCAACCTCGGCGTGGCTGGACTGCGCATGCCGAGCAAATGGACCCACCCGGAGCGGCCCAACAAAGCACGGTGGCCCAGAAGCTCGGCGTTGGGTCACTTAACGCCGAGCCTCTAGACCTCGGTGTGGCCCGACTCAACGCCGAGGTCTGGTCCCTTTAGGCCGCGCCGAGGCCCCTTCTTCTTCCTCCCTCCATTCTAAAACCGCCGGCCTCCCTCTCTTTCTCTTCTCCCCCGCGCCGCCACCAAACCCTAGGCTCCAAAATCGACCCCCGATGCCACGATCTTGTCTCCCGAAGCTTCCTCGAGGTAATAGTCCCTCCCCTCCTCCATTCTATCCGCGTAGATGTGCTTACATTGTCCCTAATCATGTGGAATCATGGTTGTATGGTGTTTTGATATATTTGTGTTTGCATTTGCAAAATGTATGGCTTAGGATGATTGAGTGCATTGTTGTTTAACTGTTTTATGTGATGAACATGTTAGGTTAGTTTGGTTTCTAGTTATTTTGGTCATTAGGGTTCTTTGTTTATTGTAGGTGTCATTAGGGTTAGTTATTTGTTGGTCATTAGGGTTACTATGTATTTTATTTATTTGTTGGTCATTACATTTCAATTCGTTATGACTATAAATGATTATGTTGTTGGGGTTGAAAAAGATGAAATAATATATTTTAGTTTCTACTTATTGGATTGCAACTCGCATGATATATTGATATGTGACACTACTTGTTGTGTGATGACTGTAGATGGATAAATTAGTGAGGTTGCATCATGGAGGCCGTATTGTTAGGACAAGAGATGATAGTTTGGAATTTCTGGACATGTGTGAGGAGTTGTTGATTTTTTCTGAAACACCATCTTTGACCCAGTTAGTGGAGCGAGTCAAGGTTAAGTTAGGCTAGAATGAAGGAGACGTGCATGTTCAGTTTGAAGGTGTCATAGATGTTGGGTCATCGAAGGGTCCTCGGATCAAGCGGTTGCTCAAAATTACAAGCGAGACTGAATGGAATGATTACAAGGCAGTTGTATTGGCCTCAGAAGTGCGATATTTGGATTTAGTAGTAAGTAAGGAGTCCGGCTTAGGAAATGATAACGTCGAAGCATGGCCATCTTCCCCCGCTCACATAGGTTATGGTCCTTTACCTGAAGAAGAAATACTTGTCACACAACTAGGCTACGGTGGAGATGAGGAAGAGAATCCGGTTGCCGATGGTGAGGGCAATCATGATAGTGATGAAGAGGATGATGATTATGTAATTGTTGATGTAGAAGAAGGTTTGGACGACGCTAGCGGAGACTTTTCTATTGAGGATGAGCTTAGCGACGAAGATGATCTTAGTGGTGAAGAAGACTTTGGTGATGCTAGGGCTACGAACCGTTTTGACATGGAGATAGCTAGAGATGATGAATCCTTCGTAGAGGAGATAGCCGAAGACTCTGATGACGATCGCCCTGTTGGTCGTCTGAATTTTAGGGAAATAGAGATATTGTCTAGGGTCTTGCCTTGGAGAGATCCAGTAGTTGGTGATTTCGAGGACCTTAGCCATGGTCATAGGGCAGTAGCTGATGGTGGGCCAAGTGATACAACTGTGCCTGATGTTAGCGGTTGCCTCATCATACGGAAGGGCATATTGTTTGGTACCATGGATGAGTTGAAATCATAGTTGCAAGAGTACTCCATTGTACACAACCGACCTTTTAGGGTCATCAATTCATTCAAGGAGAAGAGGTATACTGTTGCTTGTGAAGAACAACAGTGTGGTTGGAGAGTATGTGCTAGGAAGACGAAGGCAGGCAAATGGAAGATTACCTCAGTGAAGCAACCACATGTTTGTGCCACTACTGAGGCAGAAGAGAACCATCTGCAGCTCAATTCTAGGTTCATTGCAAGGCAATTATGCCCCGTGGTGAAGCATATGCCAACCGTTATGGTGTCTGCGTTGGTTGAGATCATCTTCCAACGGTACAATTACTATGTCAAGTATGGGAAAGCATGGAGGGCAAAGCAGCGTGCACTGGAAATAATATTTGGAAATTGGGAAGAAGCTTATGAGCGCCTCCCTGTAATGTTGAACGTAATGAGGGTTGTAAATCGTAGGATGCACTTCGAGTATTTACCTAAGGAGGGTGAAACAAGGAATGGTAGCTAGGTATTTGGAAGGGCGTTTTGGGCGTTCGGGCAGAGCATCGATGCATTCAAGCATTGTAGGCTCGTCGTCTCAATTGATGGGACCTTTCTTACAGGGAAATTTGAAGGCACAATGCTTATTTGTATTGGGACAGATGCAGAAGACCAGCTTGTGCCATTGGCCTTTGCGATTGTTCGGAAGGAGGACACGGATAGTTGGTGTTGGTTTCTTAGGCTAGTAAGACAAGTGGTAATTGGTCTGGGACGTGATGTTTGTGTGATATCCGATAGGCATGCTGGCATTCTGAATGCCGTAGAACAAGAGATTCCTGGTTACGGCCAAATACATCACCGGTGGTGCACCAGACACCTTGCTTAGAATCTTATAAGGCGTGATCACACAAAGGACAACTTCAAATTATTTGAGGAGGTTTGCAGGCAGCAAGAGGTTCAATTATTCAAAGACAAGTTAGATGCCCTGAAGTTAGCCACAAATGTTGATGGCAGGCAATTCTTGAGCGAGTTGATGGCGTCGAAGGATAAGTGGTCACTTGCATATGACACGGGTGGTTGGAGATGGGGCTTCATGACTAGTAACATGGCAGAGATGTTCAACTGCCTTCTAAGAGGTTATCGTGGTCTGCCTGTGACTGCTATTGCCTCATTCACCTTCTACAAGTTGAATTCTTGGTTCGTTTCGAGGAAGAAGCATGCGAGGTCTCTATGGACAGCAGGCAAAGCTTTGCCACTTTTAGCATCTCAGGAACTAGCTTTCTCAAAGAAAAAGTCTAAACGACAGAAGGGTTCATGTTTCGATCCGATCAACCATGGATATGAGATTCTAGAGGGTGGTGGAACTAACATTGGTGGTGAAGACCGGGGTGCTCGAAAACATAAAGTAGTGATCAATGAGAACAAGTGTACGTGTGGAAAACCGATCATATACCATAGGCCTTGCTCCCACATGATTACAGCCTGTCGCCTTAGACGTGTTGACGCTGAGGTCCCTCCCCGTATGGCCGCGGAGTTCTCTTTGAGGAACCTGATGAGCACCTAGAATCCTCAGTTCGAGCCATTTCTTGACGAGAGTCAATGGCCTACTTATGATGGCCCAAAGTATGTGGCTGATCTTGGTTTACTCTGGAAGAGTAGAGGACCTAGGCGGCGGAAGCGGTTCAGGATGGACATGGACCGAGCCACGAAAGGTAGATCAACCACGAGTAAGGTTGGGAGACATTTTGTAGAGGACACCCAAAAGAGTCGTTGCTCTAGTTGCCATAAGCCGGGCACAATAAGAGAAAATGTCCTGAACTACTTAGACAACAGGTATCCACCAAGCTAGCTACTAGAATTGCTTTGTGTAATAGTACATTGGTTTACTTTTGTTTTTTTTATTTTTATGTTACTTCGTACCACATACACATGCTTTAACTTATACTAATGATTTGGCATTGCTTATGTTGCAGGATGGATCGGTTCCCCCTTCTTGATCCAAGGTTCGATGAGCACCACCGGGCTCGGAGGATCGAGAACGGAGAGGTATATTCAACAATTCGTATGAAACATTGCATTGTTCATGTTTTGCTCTATAGTCCATGCTCTTTATAAAGTGACATGAACTAATACTTTTTCATGCTTGTCTTTTTTTGCAGGTTTTGAATGTGCTGAGGCCAATGACACATGAGGCCTCTACGACCATGGTCTACGACGAGAGGTACACGCCCCTCCTGAAGCTGGCGAACCTTGCTACCGTTGCTCGTGTTTGTCGTCGAGGCACGCCACCTTTCAACCCAGCTGCGCTGACGGTGTTGATAGATCGGTGGCGTTCGGAGACACACAGCTTTCACCTACCATGCGGGGAGATGACAGTCACTCTCGAGGACGTTGCCATGATCCTTGGAGTCAAAATCCGAGGGTTCCCAGTGACAGGAGACACGGAGTCTGAAGGATGGCAGCAGCGGGTTGAGCACTTCTTGGGACGGCCCCTAGCGGTAGTTGAGGCTAGCAAGAAACGGTGCAACAGTGGGGTGTCCCTGAGGTGGCTTCGCCGTCAGTGATTTGGAGTGCCCACCAACGTGAGCCGCAGAGACCGTGACATACTCATCGTCGGGCCTACGCCCTCCACATGTTTGGTACGGTTCTCTTCCCCGACGCAGACTGGAGACACGGCAGGCGTCACGGATGTACATCCTGTGCCTTTTGAACTGGGAGGATGCTGGCAATAGGAGTTGGGGCTCGGCTATACTTGCCTTCCTGTGCATCGTCGACTTTGCGAGGCTTGCCACCGGCCCGAGGAGGCGCATGCGCTACAATGTCGGGTGCATCACATCTGCATTGCAGGTGTAATAAAGCAAAGTTGTACAAGTTTCCACTACAATTCAATGTTTTTCTTAACAAAAGTGATTAACATTCATGTTTCCACTCTTTTTTATAGATTTGGATGTGGAGAGGCTTCCAGGTTGGGAGACCGCATCGCCTTGATCCCCACAACCTTGGTTTCCTCAAGGAGACGCAGCTTGTCGCCTTCTACCATGGCACACCTCACGAAAGCGAGCCCACGGAACATACCACGTGTCACGCCACGCGTACATCAACTTCACCAACGAGCTGGACACCCTTTTGACACAGCATGTAAGTTTCCCACCCTTTTGGCCTAATCGAGGATATGTGCACAAATTGAGTGTCGACTAGTTGATGACGACGTTGTGTACAGGTTCAATGGCGCCCATATCGGCGGAGGCAAGTCACGGATCTCAACTTGAGCGCCTTGTGCATGGCAGACGAGGATGTCTGGACGATGAGGACCCCCCTTATTTGTTTCTATGCAGTGGAGTACCATCTTCCTCACCGTGTAGCACGACAGTTTGGTAGGCTACAGCCTTCTCCGCCCGATGATTTCTCCACCAGTTGGCAGCTCCACAAGTACGTAACATGCAATATTTTGTTCATTTCACATGAATGAATCATTGAGTAGGACTTCACATTGTCGATTTGGTGTAAAATTTGCAGGTTCAACAAACAAAAAAATAAGAAGATCACCAACTGGCAGCTGGAGCACCAGCGCTACATTGATGAGTGGATGTTGATGGAGCAGAACAACATGGGCATCCACGCCGTCCATCGTGACAAGGCATTCGATGATTACCTTGTTTGGTTTGGTCAACGAACAAGGCTTCAATTGAGGCCCGCTTGGACGGAGCAAGACATTGCTGATATTGCGAGCGAGGATGAGGGCAACAACCCATATGACCAAGCTACCTGAGAAGGCAGGCAAGTTGAGATCGCCCCTGTGTTAGCCAGAGCTATAAGTGATACAACTATTTCCATCTCTGAGGTCTTTACTGTGATGGAGACTTAAATTCTTGTTTTTGTTGCATAGAGCATGGAGATAATGAGGACAGTGGCCGAGCAAGGAAGGGCATTGATGATTCCTGTGGGCGATCCTGATGAGGCCTCCATGTTACGACAGCACATTCAGGTAGTCTCCTCTCATTCAGTTGATGTTACATCTTTATATAGTTTTGCGACCAACCCCACTTACTAATAGTGCTTTCAAAATGCAGCGTGCCATGCATCGCCTCCGAAAGGTAGCTGCACGCCTTGGATGTAGACGTTCCTCGGATGTGGCAGTCCCACAACAGCTTGGTGCTGGACCTTCTACTGCACATGTTGGAGGGACTTCATCTTCACATGGTGCACATGGTGGCAGGACTTCTTCTTCACATGGTGCAGCAACTAGTGCAGAGGGTGGTCAAGGACATGGTCATTATGATGATGAAGATGATGAAGGACAGGGAGAGTACTATGATCATGAGTATGATGAGATTGGCATGTCCCAGCTTGGAGATGCACCCCAAGGAACTCAAGGCCCCTCCGGTTCTGGACGTCCACAGAGGACGCTCAGACCAGTGGACAGGTACACTCCAGGTACCTATCCGTTTGGGAGGGGAAAGCGTTACGCTCGCCGTCCACGTTAAGGTACAAGGAGCGATAAAAGATCCAAAGACTTCATATGCTATATTTTGTGCATGGACTATGTATGCATTGGACCTTGTACTATGTTTGGACTATGTCTGTTGATTGATGAAGCATATGTATGGACTATGTTGGATGTTGAATGTGTTGGACTATGTTAGATGTTGAATGTGTTGGACCTTATGTATGTATGGATGTTGAATGAATGTGTATGTCGGTGTGGTCATGTGTTATGTGAATGTGTGGAACGTCGCCATGTTTCATGTTTCCAGCTATTAAGAGAGGGCCTCCGTCGCAACTCACAAGGAAGAAGGGGTGTCATCATCCCCATCCTCCATGTTACGATCAACCTCTGTTGGATCCACAGTGACATGGCAAGCACGCAAAGGGGACGAAGCGGCTTAGGAGAGTCGGGGAGCTAGCGAGCTCAGGTCCGTTGTTGGCACAAGGTCATCGTCGGCTGATTAGAGTAGTGGGCAATAGTGAAGCATCAAAGAAGAGATGATATATTTTGGTGAACCCAGGAGCTCGGCGTTTAGTCATTTCACGCCGACCCCTGGTACATACTGGAAACCCTTGCATCGAAGCGCCGAGGTGCCCAAGCTCGGCGTTTAGTCATTTGACGCCGACCCCTGGTACATACTGGAAACCCTTGCATCGAAGCGCCGAGGTGCGCAAGCTCGGCGTTCGGTAAATTGACGCCGAGCCATTAACCTCGGCGTGGGACGACTAAGCGCCGAGGTTCGGCCCAAACCTAGCCACGGCCGTTGCCAAACCCTAGGGTTGGCGTGGGCCGACTCGACGCCGAGCCTCAGCCCAACTCGCAAACGGCCGAGCCAAACCCTAGGGTCGGCGTGGGCCGACTCAACGCCGAGCCTCAGCCATTTTGGTATATGTTGCAATCCTATTTGCATGATTCAAATGAAAAATCTTTCTCAACGATTCATCTTCGACTAACACGAGTTATACTAATAAGAGTAGACATGCTATATTTATGTTTGTATGTTTGTTCCTGCAGGAAAAACCGAATGTTGGTTCGATTTCAATCCCCTATTTTTAGAGAGACTCAAATCTTTTTTTCAGTTTGGGAATCAACCATAGTACATGAAACTTAGAGGTAGGTAAACCGCAATTTATGAAATAGCTTAATGCACAACGATTACACTCACATCAAAACTAACAATGGCATGTCATAAACTAAACCTAGCATGCCTTAGGGGATTGAAAGAAACAAGTGATACGAGACATTGCAAAGGGTACACACTCACATGAAAACTAACAATGGCATGTTGCAAACTAAACCTAGCATGCCTTACGAGATTGAAAAGAACAACTCATACAAGCATTCCACATTCGGATTGACTAACAAAGGTTGGTCCTAATAATGCTCCCACATATTGAATTGAGTTGCGCCTTCCCATAGTATCCTCCAGGTTGATGAGGCGGTGGTGGTGGCGGTGGCGGTGGAGGAGGCCCGTCCTTCTTATGGTATGGGCACTCACAAGACGGATTATTGCATAGTGCCTCCTCTGCATCATTGCTGTTGTTGTCGTCGTCCGACTTGTCCCTGTTACCACTTCTAGGGCCATACTCTAGGTCAAAGATGCGTCCCTATAGATATGTGATGTACTGTTGATGGGGATAGATAGGAGGAGGGTCGACCCATCTAGTGAAGCCACAGTTATCTGGACAGCTTGAATCTTGAAAACCCATCTACCAATAAGTACTACTAGAAATCAAATGCAAATCTAAAAAAGGAGAGAGTTCAAAGGCAATACAAATCCTCGTGGGCATCTGAAGAAACGACGGCCTCCACCGTCACAGTCGTTGTACATCTGCACAACACAATCCAAACCGTGGCCGCATTTTGGCCAATCTTCAATGCGCTTCTCGTATGATCTAAGAGGTCTCTCACGGGTGAAGTCACTCTTCCTCTCTAAAGGAAATTCCTCTATTGGTTCTTCAAAAGAATCAGGACCCAGAGAACCCTCCCACACAATCGGAGGTCCCTTCCTCACCCCCTTTCCTCTCCCTCCGCCGAAACCCTTTCCACTCAAGGAACCTCCGCTCGACATTTGCTAAAACTAAACCAGAAAACAAGTTGTGTGGATGTGGAGCAAGACATGGAGCACTATATATAGAGATGAAGGCAGGTTCACCATGAATGCTACTTGACAAAAAACATGTGTGCGTACTCATTTATTGAATCTGCAAAGGCTAGATGCTTCATCTGAAAAGCCTATAACCATGACTGGTCATTTCATCTGAAAAGGCTACACCTGTGTTTTGTCACTTATTCTAAATGCAGTACATCACTCCGGCGGTCTTTAGAATTTGGGAGGCGTGGGGGAATGGAGGAGGGGAGGGAAGAAGTAGAAGGGGGCCTCGGCCTAAAGGGACCAGACCTCGGCGTTGAGTCGGGCCACGCCGAGGTCTGGAGGCTCAGCGTTAAGTGACCCAACGTCGAGCTTCTGGGCCACCGTGCTTTGTTGGGCCGCTCCGGGTGGGTCCATTAGCTCGGCGCGCAGTCCAGCCGCGCCGAGATTGGGCACTTGGCGTCGGCTGACACGACGCCGACATCTCAGACCCACGCGCCACCGTGTCGACGACGACCCCGGTCATCCGTGACGTGGCAATACCTCGGCGTTGAGTGACACGACGCCGAGCCTCATATCTAGGCGTCATGTGCTAAGACGTCTAAAAATGGTCTATTTTCAGAAAATATTTTGGCGTAGGTATTTTTCTAAAAATTGTTTTCAAAAGAGACCAAAATACAAAAATTTCACTCACCTGCCTAGGATGCGGACGAGGTGGTTCCACGAGAAACTTCCTGACGAGTCTATGTTGGACCTCTCCATGCCGCATGAGTTGGATCGGTAAACCAAACACGCTAATCGACAACATGCTCATAAAAATTCTGACTAGCTAGCTACTTGTGTGGGCCGTCCCGAAGCATGGGACCCACTTGACAACCTTACTACTATTGATGAGGCATGATGGTCGACTTATCTCACACACAACTGAGTGGAGTATGCCATTGTTGTGACAGTCCAATCATCGAATTAGACGAACACACCCAAATAACTTCCATGGCTGTAAAAAACTTGTGCTCATGCTCAGGCAGCAGAGCTCGTCAGCAGCAGCTTCCATTCTTCTGCTTGGCCCTCTCACTGCATGCCCCTTATCATGCCAATTCTCTCTCCTTCAGCTACAACTACAGCTCCTTCAACCCCGATGACTTCAGGCCGGAGGACGACGCACGGGCACTCGATGGCAGGATCGAGCTGCTCGGCGACGAGTTCGCAGGGCGTGCCAGGGGGCGGGCGTGGCACAAGCAGCCGGTGCAGCTTTGGGACGGCACCACCGGCGAGGCTGCCAGCTTCACCGCGAACTTCAGCTTCAGCATCCAGTCAGTGCCTGGCAAGGGCGCTGCAAGCGCCGGGCACGGCATGACGTTCTTCCTCGCGCCGTACACGCCGGACCTGCCGCAGGAGTCCTACGACGGCTGCCTCGGCCTCTTCGATGAGAGCGAGGTGCCTAACTACTCCAGGTTCAACGCGTCCGGCGACTCGAGGTTCGTCGCCGTGGAGTTCGACATCCACAAGGACATCTGGGACCCGAGCAGCCAGCACATCGGCATCGACATCAACAACATGGACTCCCGCGGCGACTACACGGTGTTGCCAGACGGCAGCCTCGTCGACGCCGGCGTGGTGTTCGCGACAGTCGTCTACGACAACCGCACGCGCGGTCTTGACGTCACCCTGATGGTCGGAAGCGCCACTTACACGTCCGTAGCCACCGTGGACTTGAGAAGCTTGACGCCGGAGAAAGTCGCAGTTGACTTCTCGGCGGCGACAGGCGACGAGTACGCTGCAAACCACACGGTTCTCGTTCGTCTCGACGTTGGCAACCAAGAACAGCACCTCCATCCCTGTGACCTCGTCCACCAAGAAGACCACTCTACAACTCAGCGCCGGAGCGGCCGCCGCCGGGTTGCTGGTTCTCCTGCTCGTCGCCACCGTGGCGGTGCTACTAGTTCGGCGGTCAAGCAGAAGGGCAAGCAACCATACGACGAAGAGAAGCTAACCACCGACGGCGACGACTCCCTCGACGTCGTCGATGACAGCGACTTCGAGTCCAGCACGGGGCCCCGACCCATCCCGTACGCCCAACTCGCGTCGGCGACCAAGGACTTCGCGGCGGAGGGGAAACTGGGGCAGGGCGGGTCGGGGTCGGTGTACCGCGGCCACCTGAAGGAGTCCGGCCTCGATGTCGCCATCAAGGTTTTCTCTCGGGGGGCGTCCATGGAGGGAAGGAAGGAATTCCGGTCCGAGGTCACCGTCATCAGCCGGCTGCGGCATCGGAACCTGGGGCAGCTCATCGGCTGGTGCCATGGCCGGAGGCGGCTCCTGCTGGTCTACGAACTGGTCAGCAATGGCAGCCTCGATGGCCACCTCTACAGCACAGAGGCCGGTGACACTGACATGGCCGACGAGGTATGCGCATGTAGCTATCTTATGGTCGGATTCTTACCTTGTCCTTGCTGCTCTACTATTTTTCTCACTCCCGATTGTGGACTACAAGTCTTAAACTTGGCCAATGCAGTCTGCTGTATGTAAGGATGAAAACGGAAAGGAAATATCCCGAACCGAACCGCATCGTTTTCTACATTTGATCCGAGCGAATTCGTATTTTCGGACAAAATACGGAATACTAAATTCGAATTCGAAATTCGGAACACCAAATTCGAAATCGGATCGAATTCGGTTTAGGCTTTGTTCGACCGATTTCTACTTTTCTACTTTTAATTCGGAATATTCCGAATTCGAAATTCAGTTTCGAAATTCGGTTTAAACCAAATTTGGCCCGCTATAAGTGCAACCTTAGAAAAATTATATATTTTTTATACGATCTCGGATGAAGATGATTTTTATATGAAAATTGTAGCTCTCAACGAGATCTACAACTTTCTAGTTCTTAGTTTTTTCATTTGATGTCTTGAAGATGTTCAAAAAAATTAAACAAAGTCAGTGATATATTAATCGCGTACAAGCGCTTATTGCCTTAAAAAATCACATCTTCTTTACGTCGTGTCGAATGGAGATACTTTTTAAGAAAGTTGTAGGACTTGTTAATTATTTTGTACTTGTTAATTGTTATGCACTTGGTCCTATAGCTCAATATTTCGTATTGATTTTCCGTATACCGACCGTGTTCGATATAATTTCGTTCGAATTAGTTCGTTTTCGAAATTTTTGATATTCCGTAAGTTCGTGTTCGTTTTCATGTCCGGCTTTACCGCTTTCGTTTTCGTTTTCGTATTCAAAATGTAGAAATAGAAAACGGTTGAGAAGTTTTTCGACCGTTTTCATCCCTAGCTGTATGGGTGCACGTAGCGATCCGCTAGTAGCACGCTTATTTTGTCAGCACCTATATTTTTACACCGATTAGAATCGGCCAAGAAAATTGGCAGATGAAGCCTCCCGCGGTCCTGCCCAAAAAAGCAGAAAAATGCACATATGCCAACGTGGAAAAGCCAGCAATTCAACCAAGTGGAAATTTCAAATCAAATTAGATTGCGACATTCGCAGACACGAAAAACCCTTGAGTTTTACCGGTTTGGCATCTTTTGCAGTTTGATACGGTCTCTCTCCATTTATTTTTGGGCACTCAGCGGTTTAAAAACTCTGAGGCAATAATATTTGAAACTTAGCTCACACTGCAATACGTGAATGATTTTTTGGAGAGGTGTTCTTGTTTTTGTTAGAGGCGGCATATATCTTCAAAAATGGCTCCTTAGCATCTAGAAAATTGGCTTTTTAGAGATGACTAGGCTTTCCAACACCTATAGATATGCCCTATACTTTTAGAGCTGACTGAAAACCTCAACCGCCTTTAAAAATGCTATGAAACTCTTTTAAGTTATTATATTTTTTATTTTTTTTAAATTTTTAAAGAACCTTGGATGGAAAATCGACTAAAACCAATGTTACAGTACTTGAAGAGATATGGAACATTGTAGTTGACAACTTTTTCATTTAAAATCATTTAGAGCCCTAAAATTCTATTTTAAGATTAATTTTTTTAAATAACTTCTGATGGAGAAACGACATAAACCAAAGTTGAAGTATTTGAAGAGATATAGAACTTTTCAGTTCAAACCTTTTTCATTTTATTCGTTTAGAGTCTCAAATATGCATCACAATATTCACTAAAATGGTTAAAAAGGAATGTATCAGCTGCTTCGACTTAGAGCTCTCTGATACGTAGGGAATTTCATAGGTATTATATAGGAATTTTATAGGAATTAGTTTATTTTTCACTGAAAAACATAGGTGTTGGGAAAAAATCCTCCATTCTAAAGGGCCCTCAGTCACAAGTGACTGAGGCATGGTTTTAAAGATGCAAGGCACAAGGCCTGAGGTGCCTCTCTCATGTTAAAACAATTTTTTTAGGCTAAGTTTTGGCCTGCCTCTAGATATAGATAGAAAGCCTTTTCAGTCGCTGTCGACTAAATGTGCTTGGCAGTCTACCGAGGGTATACCCACGATGGTAGATTTGTCGTAGAGGTGAGTGAGATCAGGAGCGAGATGGTGATAAGACATAAGATTGAGACAGGTTCAGGCCGTCAGCTTGACGTAATACCCTAATCCTATGTCCCGTCGGTTTGTATTGCTATTGTATATGATTGCGTGTGTTTTGAGGGGGGGGGGGCCTACCCGCCTTACATAGCCCGGGGGTAGGGTTACATGCCGATCAGGTCAGAGTCCGATCGGATAAGAGATAGTCTATACATGGAATCATACATTCAGCATATCCTAACAGATTCTACGTGATCTTCAGGATGTCACCGATGTGTTTACAACGTGAGCCGAGCTGTGCCGTTAGCCATAAGCTATCATCTTGTGGGCTGGACCATCTCTTCTTGAAAAGTGCGGCCATGTAGTCCGCCGTGGGTACTGGGGTCGGACCCATCACAGTCGCCTCTAGAAAACATTTTCAGTATAGAAGTGGAAAACGACAATAATGGCGTAACATCCTAAAAAATCTTTTTTTGGAACAAACATCCCAAAAATCTATTATCTTAATATTCTACCAAATAAAAGAGCTCTCCGTCCTATAAATTATCACATTAATCAGGCAAAATAAAAAGCAAGGTACTGGTACAAATGTCAAAAATTACTTTTTTAGGGCCGATTGGATTTTTTTATTTGGAGGAATTAAAATCTACTTAATAAATTAAGCTATTTGGCTTGAAATTTGATATTCCATCACTTTCTATAGTTCACATATAAGACTATTTCAAATTCATAGGGTAGAAGATGGAAATGGATCTATAGATCGCCATTCTATGTTTTTACTTTTCACTTATAATACACTCTTTAACTCACTCTCCTATGGTAGAAATACAACACATAAGTACTTCTCTCATATAGCCAACAAAATATACAAATATAATCAATATACAACCATATTAGCTTAATTAATATGTGTCTAAAATACGATTACTAAATTAAATTTAATTTCAAGGATCCAAACAGGGTCTTGCTCTACTGCCATTATAAAAAAAATCCAATATGTATACGCATATGCTTACGTTTTTATTGCCCACCATGCCAGGAAATTATTAAATAAAGAAAATAAAGCCAAACCCCATATATTGCACCATGTATGCATTTTCAAAGATAACAGAAACATGTTTGAAGGTCACAGTAAATAAATGGTCAATTTAATCGTATCCCAAAAGGAAAGTGTCGCTGAATAAGAAAACAAATTATATCGGACAATAAAATGGGCTACCGGTTTGACTGCTGGATGTCGTTATCTGCACTACATGCAAATAAATGGGCACCTAAAATATAGAAGAAGTGAAAAAAAATCAGGATACCAGTGCTAGAAATTGGTGTCGGCTTAAAAAATAATTGACCTTGAGGTTAGCTTAAAAAAACTATAATTCATCTTTAGTCTCTTTCTCTTCTTCACTCAGACAAGTACTAATTGTGTAACTTGAAGATAGAAAAGGACATTATTCATAAAACCAACGGTTCACATTATATTTATTTTATCTAACCACATAATAGAATTATACAATCAGAAGATATAATTTGAGAAAAATATTTTATTTGTATTTAGACATTTGTTATTTTAATTGAAGAGACTTTTTTGACCTATAATCTCTATAATTAGTTATACTAATGAATAGTAGTAATACGTGCTATGCATCCTTAGAGGGGCTAGGCCCTCCCTGCACCCCCCTTCTCTACTCCCCCGTCGGGCAACGGAGCGGCCAAAGGAGGCGCTCACTAGGTGCACACGGACGTGAGAGATGCACTCATTTAGAGCAGAGAGGAGCGGAGGCAGTGCTTACAGCGTCCCCACTCGACAGTTGATGACAGGCAGAAGGTATAGAAGGTAGCGGTGGAAATTCTGGATCCGGCATACTTGCCCTGAATACGTGCACGAGGGGATAAGGGGACCATGGCAGACTCAATTGCGCACTCGTTGAAACAGTGATGGCCTACAACGACATGAATGGATGTGGGAACAAATGTGAAGCTTACGTCGACCTTCCGCTGCATACTACCGCTTGTCGACACTGAACTCATGCCATTTTCCATCGCTGGCACTCAACACCCTGTGCGTCGGACGCCATGCCCCTCAAAGAGTTGAGCAAGGATGGAGAAGTGAGGGAGGAGAGAGTAGCTGGCGGTGGTGCTTCGTGGCGGCGCCTACCTCGCGCTGCTTGCTGGCATCCGCACTCGCCACCCTGCGCGATGCATGCCATTGCTCGCGGAACGGAGAGGGGAAGGACAAGAGCTGCTGGGGGGGTTGAGGAGGGTCTAATTATAATTTTCACGCTATGCTGTTGTTGAGTGCACATGTCATATCGTGTTCAAAGGACCAAACAAAGATGTATAGATCTCCGGTGAACAATAATAATATGGGTTACCAAACAGCTCAACATCTTATTTCCTTCTAGCTTATGGTAAGCAAGATTATATAATCTAGGTTTACATAATCTAGCACCTATAAACTGGAGTATATATATAATCTGGCCAGGGAAAGATGCAGGGCAGTGGCGGCCTATTTCACAAAGAGACATTTCCTTTGTGTCATTATAAAAGATCGTAATCCTCTGTGTACCTCAGAAAAAATTAACTTTTTCGTGTCCTCTATGCCACTTCCGTCAGTTTGGGCTCTAACGCCGTCAAACTGCAGGTGTGAAAAGACGAAAATACCCTTAAGTCTAAATATGTTATTTTTTTAGCATCTTAACGACTTCAAATGAAAAAACTCAAAACTAGAAAGTTATAGATCTCGTCGAGATTTATAATTTTCATATAAAATATATTTTCATTTAATTCCGTAAAAAAAATATGATTTGATATGATTAATATATCTTAGAAAAATCATCATTTTTTGCGGAATTAAATGAAAATAAATTTTATATGAAAATTATAGATTTTGACGAGATCTACAACTTTCTAGTTTTGAGTTTTTTCATTTGAAGTCGTTAAGATGCTAAAAAAAATTAATAACATATTTAGACTTAAGGGTATTTTCGTCTTTTCACATCTGCAGTTTGACGGCGTTAGAGCCCAAACTGATGGAAGTGGCATGGAGGACACGAAAAAGTTGGAGTAGTGGCGCTGAAGACCGCTGAATTTTTCCAGAGGCACATAGGGGATTACGATCTTTTATAATGACGCACAGGGAAAAGTCTTTTTCACAAAATAACAAATATGTACGGAATATATTTCAATGGATGTTTGCTTTATCTAGAATTAAACGAGCTTAACAGGTTTTAATGCGCGGCAGAGCAGAGTATGTAGTGTCCTCCAATATTTTGTACGAGTAGTAGGAGTAATATGAACTTTGAACAAAGCACTCACTTGATGGGTTTTCTACTATGATTATACCTTGTAGACTAATGAAGCTCTGTACTTTTTTTTTTGAAAGGAGGACAAACCTCTGCTTATACATGACTGGGGTTACCAGTTAAACAGATGAGTTAAAAACTAGGCTTACAACTTCCACAAACAAAGCCTTTCAACAACCATTGAAAACTAGGCCTATTACACTAAAATTCACAGATATCCATCGACGCCACGTTGCTTGGTTTAAATGATTTCAGCCACTGGACGATCTCCTCCTTCATGTACAGCAAACGCTCCTAGTCCTCCTCGAGCAGAATACTCCACCTCTGCAGCAATGATAAGACAATATACTACATCAGTTGGCGCTTTAGGAAAGTATTTTGTATGGCCATCTTGTTTCGAGCAGTCCAGAGTGCCCAAGTGATTTTTTTTTTAATTTTAACACTTTTTGAAAACTAATTTTAAATCTAACACTGTGGAGTTTTTTTAACTAATACTTTTGGCCACGCCTATTGCCCTGGCGCAGCCAAATGCCTGTGCCGCACCATGCATGGTGGCGCAGCAGCGGGCTGACGTGGCGACGACCGGATTCGTTGACAGCTGACGGGGCAAGGCCTGCCGCGCTCTGATCCGTGGCGCGGCAGTCCTGCCTGCCCGAGCAGCAAACCCCGCGCCTGGCCGCGCGCGCATTCGGTTCGCGCCGCTCGCCGCCGCCAAAGACGCGGCCCTATGCGCCGCCGAGACACACACCGCCGCCGCGCCACATTTAACGCCGACGGCACGCCGACCGCCCGCCGCGGCGCGCCGCAGCGCCAGACGTCGGCGCTCGACCCCCGACCCCACGACGACGGCGGCTGCCCGGCGAGAGGCTCAAGCGCCTCGCCTCCGGCTCGGTCTAGCGCCACCGCGCCCATGAGGATGGATGCTGCTGCCAGGTACTCCCCTAATGTAGTTAGTATAGTTAATAAAGTTAGTAAAATTAGTAAAGTATAGTTAATATAGTTACTAAAGTTAGTTAGTTTAGTTAGTAAAGTTAGTTTAGTAAGTTAGTATAGATAGTAAAGTTAGGTAGTTTAGTTAGTATAATTATTGAGTCTAGTTATACATTGGATTTAGTCTAATTAGTTATTGTAGTTAGCCTTGTATAGATATTAATATTAGATTATTTAGTATAGTTATAGTTAGAATATGTATTAATATTACTATGGACATTATGTATGACGATTTCGACGACTTGATGAAGTTTTTTGAAATGCTTTTGTAGATAGATTTGTTGTGTTAGAGTTTTATACGGAGGAAGTGTTAGGAGAGAAGATGGTATGTTTGAGGATATGAAAGAAGAATTGGAATGGTTTGATGAACCTCCTAGCTTCAACGACCTTTGTGTCCGTTTGAATACAAAGTTTGGCGGTGATTTCACACTGAAGGGGAGGTTTGATACTGGGAAGACTAGGGCACACTATGTCCTCATGCCCTTGCGCGACCCTGCTCATTGGTCCCGCTACACTAGGGTTCTCCAAGGTTTCAATGTGCCCATGGCTGAGGTAGTGGTGGAATGGGTACAGGATGCATGGTATTCAAGAAGACCCGTCCATTGATGGTTTTGGAGGCAATGAACAAGAAATAGAGGTCGAAGGGGAAGCAACTCAGGATAACATGGATTTAGACGGTCAGTTGATGCTGGAGCAGTTTCATTCAATTGCAGTAGGCTGTATAAGCAATGACTTCGATGTGAATGAGTTCGAACGGGAAGAGGAGGAGTAGGAGGAGGAGGACAGGATCGGTGATGTAGTTAGAAGTGATTCAGACAATTCTGATGATGACCAAGGAGGTATAGATGCTATGCCAACACCGGCTGATGCCACTCCAGTACCGGTTCATACTATGCCATTACCAGTACCAACTTGCATGGTCTCTAGGCTCAGGGTAGATTAGTCACAGATTTGGTTGCAGATGATACCCCTATGATTCATGGGCCAGAATTAGCGAAGTGTAGCAGTATGTTCCACCACCACCTTACACAACGACTGAGCTTGAGCAACTAAGGTCCAAGAACATACCTTTCAGGGGTGTTCCGAACTATAGGGATGTCAGCATGACGGATATGGTAGTTTGTGATACCGGTCTCTAGATGTGTAGCAATTCATTGTATGATCATGAGAAATAAACCCTTATGAAGGGGATGATATTCAACACAATGTCAGAGATAAAACTCTTTCTCTAGGACTATGTTGTGTACCACCATAGGTCGTACATCGTCACTCATTCGGACCAGGAGTTGAGGTATCACGTGATATGCAAAAACGGTTGTATGTGGAGGTTAAATGCACGAAAGAGACAAAGTGATGGCAAGTGGAGGATAACTAAAGTTGTCGAACCCCACACTTGCCTAGACAATAGGGGGAAGGAAAATCATCAGCAGCTCACTGCACGTTACCTTGCCCATCGTATATTGGGGCTCGTTGATGACAATAACAACATTTCGGTGTCTTCTTTACAACAGTCCATATCTAGATTCGTTAAGTATGATGTGACGTACGGAAAGGCTTGGCGTGCTAAGCAAATTGCTCTAGCGATTCGATGGGGTAGTTGGGAGGAAGCGTACAACAGGGTGCCCCGCATCTTATGTGCAATGCATTACTACAACCCTGGCTTGGAATGGTTTATGGACACCGAAATGGGTCCCGAAAACACATACCTTCGGTGTCCATAAACCATTCCTCCGCATCTTATCGTGTGTTCTGGTCGTTCGCGCAAACGGAACATGCATTCCAGTTTTGTCGGTCAGTCGTACTTGTTGATGGCACTTTCTTGACAGAAAAGTACAGGGGCACCTTGATGATGGCTGCTACTATTGATCCTGAGGACCAGATAGTACCCGTGGCTTTTGCTTTGGCAGAGGGAGAGAACAATGAATCGTGGTCATGATTCATGCGGCTTCTACGTGTACAAGTGCTTGGCCCATCTCGCACTATATGTTTGATCTCGGACCGTCACGCTGGGCTTCTTAATGCTGTAGGTGAGCATATAGATGGGTTCCCGCCTCTAGTACATAGATGGTGCATGAGACACTTTGCCACTAATTTTTGGCGGCGTCAGCGGAAGCAGGAGGTATGTGACAAGGTAAAGGCTCTATGTTGTGTACGTACAGAGCACCAGTTTAAGGAGACAAAGAGAGAACTAGACAAGATGGTAAATGTAGCGGGAAAGGCCTAGTTAGTGGGCTTTAGCATATGACGAGGGGGGTTTTAGGTATGGCATCATGACCACTAACTCCTTGGAGTCCTTCAACCGTGTATTCACCGGAGTTCGATCGTTGCCTGTGTCTAGAATTGTTGAGTTCTCCTTTCATAAGTGCAACGAATATTTTGTGAAGAGGTGGGAACTTGCGCAGAGGAATATAGCTGAGCAGGGGCGTTTTGGAAAGGCCAGAGCTGAACATTTGAAGGAGACCGAGGAATTGGCCAAGCAGCACACCGTCGAGCCATATGGACCCCGCCGCCATATCTTTAGTGTATGGGGCAAGGGTGGCACAAGCTTGGGCGGTGAACATTATGGTGGATGAAACTACCGAGCTGATCTTGAAAAGGTAGACTACAGTTGCAACGTCCCTCAGATCATGCTTGCCCCTTGCTTTCATATGATCACGGCCTGTAGGGTTCACGGGTACAACTATGAGGATCTACCATATATGTCACCCTTGTATCTCCGTTCGAACACCGTTAGTATTTGGGAGATGAGCTTCGAGCCATACCTTGACCCGACACAGTGGCCACCTTATAATGGTTATGACTACGTGCCGCATCTGGATCTAATAAAGGCAGGGAAGGGTAGGAGGAAGAAGAAGTGACTCAAGGGGGACATGGACGCTATGAGACGGTACGGCGAAGACATGTACGTTGGGGGAGACTTCAACAAGACCCGTGGCAGGAATCTTTGCTCCGTTTGCAAACAATCTGGTCACAAGGCTAGCAGGCATAGAAGACGAGGGCAACAGGTGATTTCATATTGTGATCGTATTGCATAACAAGTAGTTCAAATTTTGCAATGCTACGTAATGTTAATCTGAATATTGTTAATTTAAATACTCTAACCCTTTATTTATCAATTTATAACAGGATGACCCCTCCCACGCCACACCAGCTGTACCCCCTTCTTGAGGTGGAGTACGACGACCCCCTTCTTCCACCAGACGATGAGGTTTCCAAGAGGAGTTCGAGGGATCCTTACATTCCTAGGACTTAATTCGTTACGTCAAACTTATGTCGAACGAATATTGTCCTCGAAAACTTGCAGACTCATAAACCAATGAAAATGTTATGTGGCAACTTGGCGTCCATTTATTTGCTTCATATTCATTTCAACTTGCGCACGGTTGCGGCAGCACTTGTAGTTTTTTACAGCACCGTCAACAGCTCAATTGAGGCTAGCCGTTGTCTATCCGCATCACTGCCGTGTCATGGTCTATGGCGCGTCACTGACGCGCTGTGGACTATGGCACGACAGAACCTAGGCTATGGCGCGACAGAACCTATATTCGAGATAATTTCACTCAATTACGTTTGTTTTAGAAATTCTCAACGCATGATACAAACAGATGTGATCACTTAAGATCGACCATGGGTAATCCGAGTACATGATATATGGGTACAATACATCAGTAGCTCAAATGGAATATAAGACAACACAATGGAATTTCTACTACATAGCTACATTGATTATTAATAAAGCATGGAACTAACAGACGGCGCAATCAAAAACCCTCAGTCAGAAACATACTGAGTAAGCAACTCGTCGTTCGAGTACCAATCCTCAACCACAACCCTGTAGCTATGGCTAGCCTCACCTACATTGCCCTGATCTGCCTTTTGCCTGTAGTAAGCGGCCTCCGCTTCATCTGTGGCCTCTGCGGCCTGAGTGAAGAACGCGTCGTCATCCTCCTCCGCCTGCAAGCCTGCCTCTGCTAGAGCGATGAGCTCGCTCAGTCTGGTAGTGTCGTCCTCAGCCTCCTCCGCCTGCAAGCCCACCTCTGCTAGAGCGATGAGCTCGGTCAATCTACCAGTGTCGTCTTTAGCCTCCTCCACCTACAAGCCCGCCTCTGCTAGAGCGATGAGCTCGCTGAGTCTGGCAGTGTTGTCCTTATCCTCGTCCCCCTCATTAGACAACACAATCGGTGATTCAACGGTGCGACCAGCTCGCTTTCTGTGCTCATCTAACTTCTTTTCCTCATACCTTGAATGAGCCACCTCTGCAACATGGTCCTCGCTCCATCCAATCCCTTGATGTATACAATGCAATCAGTTAGCAACGCGATTATATTACATTTAAAATCAGGCAACGAAAAAAGGCTTTCAAGCACTCACTAGCACATAATGCAACAACATACTCATTCAAAATCTGCATCTGTACTCTTGTCTCCTCCCTTGCCTCCTTCCTTGCCCTCTCCTCCTCTAATGTCATCCGTCTCTCCAATCCTCATTTCTCAAGCCCAACGTCGATCGGGTTACAAATACCGCGTTGTCTAGCAAACTCACGCATCTTGTCTTTGTGATGTTTAACAAAAAGGTTGACGTAGTCAGGTCCATATCCCCTCTTCCATGCAATTACTTGCCTCCCCTTCAGTTCATCCAAGAACTTAGCTTGATCATCATAACATTCCCACCTACATTTCCTAGTGCTCTGTTCAAACGAAAAGTTATACCATATATGTCTTAGCAAAAGAAACAAAATAGGATTTCATGGTTACCACATAAATAACCAACCTCATCATAGTCAATCATATGGCCGTATTAATGGCCTATTCCAAGCTTCGAAGGGACTAGACCGTAGTTGGATTTAACACCACATTCGCACTTGACTGGCGGTGCTTTGTAAATTAACCTTTCTTTCTTCTTTTGCTTTGCCTTTGGAGGTTCTTCAGGCCATTTGTTCTTAGGACCATACAACCACTCCTTGAAACAACACTTCGCCATTGAATACACCTAAATAACGTGACATTAGTACATGAACACATATAGCTCAACATTTCAACACATACACTTTGCACTTACTTTATACTTGTTTGGACACACAAACTCCAACGTATTGTCAGGGTTTATCACAGCTCGGTCTCCGCAATCGCACAGAGGAGGTTCCTCGAGTCGTCTAACTACGTCTAAGTGCTTCTCCTTAGCCGTCATTGGAGGTGGGTTAGCGGGAGGTGGAACCCACCGCTCGAAGCGCTCTCGTGGATGTCGCCCTCTCCACCAATCGTCGAAAAGGAGGTACCTAGGGTCAAACTTGTCTGCACCGTCGATCCACTGAAAGAAAAAGCACCTCTCATGGGCCTACACAACAAAAATTCAACAAAATATTATTAACCTAATAAGACAAATGAAGAAGAAAAACATATGGAAACAATTACTTATATTAAAACGACCGCACGTGTAGAAGCAACGAGCCGCTATGTCCGGATATCTCGATTGAAACATGTCGGCCGGACGTCCACAGTCACAGTTAGGGACAGGGAGTTCAGGAGGGACGGGGGCATATTTGCTAGACTCGTCAGGGTATAATTCTCTAGGACGACCCTGTTTTCGCCATAATTGCTCCCAAAACATGTCTTCCATCTAATAAAATAGTTCAAATTAAACATCAATCAAAACAACGCAAATTAATGTAAAATATAATCATTTGCATTGCAATTAAAATAATGTAACCAACACTTATAGCAACAAAAATATACATGGTAAACATACTTCTAACTAAATAATTAACCTTAACATTGACAAAATCAAACTAATATCTTCCTTCAAACCTTAACTCCCATTCATAAAATCCTTTCCACCATTCAAACGAAAATAAAATGTGCGTCATTACCTTGAACGAGGACGAGAAGGGAGGGAGGCGGCCGGGGAATGGAGGGAGGCGGCAACGGAGGGCCGGGCAAGGGGCGGGCGCGGTGGCCAGGCATGGGCAGGCGGGGTTTGCTGCTCGGGCAGGCAGGACTGGCCGCGGGGGTCATATTCGGCTCTGCCGCGCCACGGATGGTGGCGCGGCAGCCTGCCAAATCAACAATCGGCCGAATCCGGTTGTCGCATACGTCACCCATTGCCGTGCCACCATGCATGGCGCGGAACAGGCATTTAACCACGCCAGGGCAATAGACATGGCCAAAAGTGTTAGTTTAAAAAAAACGACGGTGTTAGATTTAAAATTAGTTTTCAAAAAGTGTTAAAATTAAAAAAAAATCACCCAAGTAAATCCTGTAAATAAAAATATTATCAATCTTTTAGGTATGGGCCCCATGCCTAGTAGCCGGTCTGAGAGAGAACTCTGCCGGGACCTTGGAATGTTAGATAAATGGAAGACTTGCTTTATGATACCCCAAATAAGCCTACCCTTCACATATTTGAAGAAAATATGTTTCACTGTTTATAGTTCATCACAAAGGCAGCAGGTCTCTTTCCCTTGCCAACCCCTTTTAATAAGACTCGTAGCAACTTGTAGTTTGTTGTTGAACATTTGCCAGAGAAAGAATTTGATCTTAAGGGGGATTTTGCACTTCCAAATAAACCAAGCCACTCTACTGGGTGTAAGGAAAATAGACCCTAGGCCCATTTACTTTGGATTTTCGTATTTGATGACCAACACAACCAAATTAGACTAATGAATTTGCAAGTGATTATTTTGTAGTTCAATAGGATGCAAGATGTGACTTGGACGAAGGCGAAGTGATGATCCGATGATCAACACCATAAGCAGGACCTTAGAAGCACAAGAGAAGACCCAAGATATCAAGCAAAGTCCAAGCACGAAGATAGGAACAAAGGCGTACGGAAGATCGCAAAGTCATAGAGGTGACCGAACGCTGCACCGGACACTGGAGGAAAGTGACCGAACGCTACGATCAAGAGGCTCAGCAAACAGGCATCAGTAGCAGCGATCGAACGCTAGACCGGATGCCGACGGCAAAACCAACCGGACGCAGGACAACAAAGTCCGGTCGAGTACAGAAAGGTTCCAGAGCGGCGATACTGCGACCGGACGTGTCTGGTGACAGGTGACCGGACGCTGGCAGCGTCTGATCAGTTGATCGTGGCTTCAATGGTCGGGACGATCGGACGCATCCGATCTGGACGACTTCAGCGTCCGGTCAGTAGCAGAAAAGCGGGACTTCGTCTCCAACGGCTACTTTCTCAGAGGAGCTTATAAATACAACTCCCAACCGACCATTTGAGTAGTGTGGAGCTTAGGAAACATATCAAGGGTGTTGATACACCATTTTAGTGATCTCCACTTGCATAGTGCTTAGTGATTCATTAGGTGATTAGCGTAGGTGCTTTTGCGAAGTACTTAGGTTGATTAGAACACCGCTTATGCGCTTGCTCTAGGTTTAGGTCTAGTGTTTAGTGAGGTTTGCATACCTCTTACCACTCGGTGCTTGCGCGCACCATTGTTGTACATCGGAGGGGCTTGTAGTCTTGCGAAATCACACCAACCGCATTTGTGGTGTGGTTGCCACCGTGTACCGGAGGGAACAAGGCCCATGGTGTTTTTGGTGGAAGCTTGATAGTGAAGGCAGTGGGAGCATCCGGGAGAGGCTTACCGGAAGGTACGTCGGAGACCCACTTTAGGCGTGGGGAAGGCCCAAGGCTATCCACGGAGTTACCCGACCGAGAGCTTGGCCCTTGCGAGGGATTCTCATGCGAGGGGCTCCAACGAGGACTAGGGGAAGCTTGCACGCTTCTCAATACCTCGGTAAAAATACGAAGAAGTCGTCGATGGGAGTTTGCATATCTCTACCTTGCTCTTTAGCTTTCGTATTTATATTCATTGTATTACTCCTTTTGCGGTAGAGATAGCAACATCTTAGCAAAACCATTGTTGCACATTTAGATATTTTATATTTTACATAGGTTTTGCTAAGGATAAGAAAAGAGGCCATAGTTTAGAGTTAGAATTTTAAGTTGCCTAATCCACCCCCCTCATAGGTGTCGCGGTTCACTTCAATTGGTATCAGAGCCGGTTGGCTCAATTTGGACTTTGGGCTTAACCGCTGTTGAGCTAACGCTATTTAGAGTGGTTGTGATGGATACCTCTAGGCCTCCGCACTTTGATGGCACTAACTTCTCCTATTATAAAACTAGAATGGCTTGTTACCTTGAAGCGGTTGATTTGGGAGTTTGGAGAGTCACTCGTGATGGGATGAAACCTCTTAAGAATCCCGATAAACCCACTAAGAGTGAAGAAAAGGAAATTTATTTTAATGCTAGAGCTAAGAATTGCTTGTTTGAATCTTTTAGCATGGATGTGTTTAACCAAGTGTTCACTCTAAATACGGCACACAAAGTTTGGTTAAAACTCCAAGAGCTCCATGGCGGCACATCTAATGTCCGTGAGCAAAAATATTGTCTAGCTAAACAAAATTATGATTCCTTTACAATGAATGATGATGAGCTTGTTCGTGATATGTATTCTCGTTTGAATCTAATTATCAATGAGCTCCATTCGATAGGATTAACAAAGGTAGATGATGCGAACATCATGAGGAAGATCATCTCCGTGCTACCACAAAAGAAATATGCAAGCATCATCACTATCCTTCACAACATGAAGAACTTGAGCACCATGACCCCGGGCATAGTCATTGGCAAGTTAGTGGCATTTGAAATGTCACGTAAGATGGGTCAAGACGAAGCCTCTTCATCAAGCAAAGGCAAAGCTCTCCCATTTAGCGGGAGAAAGAAGATGAAGGGAAAGCAAGTTGAGACAAGCTCAAGCTCAAGCTCCTCAAGTGAAGATGAAGAAGAATATGAGGATGATGATGAAGAATCAAGTGATGATGATCAATCTTCATCCTCCACCTCCGACCTTGATGAAGAATCAATCAAACTTATAAACAAGGTGGAGAAGATGATCCAAAGGCTCAATGTCAAGGGTGTGTCCATCCAAATTCAAGATCTCATTTTCACCAATCAAAGAAATGAGCAAAGAAAGAGAGGATGCTATGGATGCGGTGAGTTGGGGCACTTTGTGGAAATTTGTCCAAACAAGCCCACACCCAAGACAAATAAGGCATGTAAGAACCAAGCCCTCACATCAATAAGGTCATGGGATGATTCTTCAAGTGAAGAAGAACACCATCACAAGAGGCGAGGCCGCAAGCACTCATCATCAAGCTCTTCTCGTGTGTGCCTTATGGCACGAGGTAACAAAAGCTCATCCTCTAGTGAGAGTGATAGTGATGATGAAATGCCTTCTTATGATAAAATTGTGTAACAAAATCTTAATTATGCTAAAGTTTGCACTAGTCAACAAAAGAAGCTCAAAAAATTAAAAGGAAAGGTAGATAGTTCACAAGAAGCATACAAAACTTTGCTTGAACAATATGAGAACTTTGCTAATCTAAATGTTGAACTATCTACCAAAATTGAGCAACTCAAGGCTAGTGCAACAACAAATGCATGCACAATCAATGATGAGCAACTTGTAAAGAAAAATAAAAAATTAAAAGAAAAGTTAGCTAGCTCACAAGATGCTTATAAAAGTTTGCTTGCTAAAATGGAAACCATGCGCAAACATTGTGATGAGCTAACTAATAAAGTTGCTAATCTTGAAGCCGTTAGTTCAACCCCCACCAAGGCATCTAAAAAGAAAAGCTCTATCTTTAACATGTCTAAAAAGGATGCCTCTACTTCTTGTATTGATTTTTGTTTAGACTCATCTTTGTGCAACCAAGTTTGTGTTGAGAAAGTTGTTGTAGATACATGCACACAAGAGGTTGCAAAGGAGAATGAGCAACTTAAGCAAGAAGTAGCTCGCCTCACCAAGAACTTGACTCAAGTAAAAAGCAAGGCGAAGCAAGCCCAACTTCATCAAGATAACACCGTCAAGGGAGTGAAGAAGCTTGATGAAGGACAAACCGTGGCTTGCTACGTGTGCCACAAGGAAGGTCACAAGTCCTATGAGTGCAAGGTGAAGAATGGGGGAGGAGCAAAGAAGAAAGAGAAAAACAAAAAGCAAACAAGCAAGCTCACCAACACCTACACCAACAAAGTGGACAAGAAGGCCTCCACACCTTATCTCTTGAAGAAGAAGAAGAATGACAAGGTGGTGGCCATCAAGGTAAACAAGCAAGCCAACAATGGGGTCAAACGCTTTTGGGTGCCAAAGGAAATCATATCAAATATGAAGAGCACCAAGAAGGTTTGGATCCCAAAAGGGAAGTAAGAAGTCCGTTGGACTTCGAGGAATTTGGAGACTTGGCAAAGTATGGGTGCATTTCATGGGGTGCATCATGATGGATAAGAATATTGACAAGTGGGTTAGTGAATACTATGGACCCAAATTCCCCTTCCTATGTTAGGTAACTAGATTCTTTTTGCTTCAAGTCGTACTAGATTTAATCTCCTACAATTGGTATCTTTAAGCTTCTAGTTACTTTTTATGCCTATGTTTGCATTTGCATCTTTTGTCATGCATACACTAGGTATATCTTATGATAGGCTTGCTCGGTTTTATTCTTAACGCTTGGAGCAAACCTACATGGTTTAAAATTGTTTAGGAGCATGGCACATAGCTTGTCTTACATTTGTTCATCTAATATGTGCCAAAGTCCAAATTGTAGATAATTTCTCCCGAATATCATCTATGAAAATGATTCTCGCATTCATATGATGTCATCTTTCAAAGTGGTATTCTTGATTCTAAAATCAATGTGCATGTTTTATACAAGTATTCTACACTTGTGTGCACAATTTTAGGGGGAGGTTACTCTACAAGTTGGATACTTTGAGACTAACACCTTTTTAAGCTTATCATGTGTGTAGTAGTCTCATTGCAAGGAAAATGGAGTTTCCGGAGTTAAGCATCATACTTCAAATATCCACCACCTATTGCAAGTGGTAGAAATCAAATTGGTCTCCATATGTGGTATTTCTAAACCGATATCATCATGTTGATTTTATTTTGATATTTATATGCTTTCTCCATGCATTATATAGATTAAATTCCCTTGAGCAATAATTTGTTATATATGCATATGCCTTGTTTTCTACCATATGTATGCATATATTTAGGGGGAGCTTAATCTATATAATGTGAGAGTCAAATTTTGTGACCTATTCCACTCTACACACAAAGGATCACAAAGTTTGACCCTCCCTTGTGCTACTAATGTCTTCCTTTTCGATGTTTGATTCCAAAGGGGGAGAATTTAGAGGACCAAAAGCAAGCATTAATAATTTACAAGTGGTAATGATCCGAGAAAGGGAGGATAGTGGATTATGGATCGCCTATGTAATGGGGAGAATTTGTAGGAAGTAAGGCTTAAATCCATAATACCACATGGGGATATTTGCAAGGGCGAGATAAGCTTTTTATCTGGTATCCTTTAGCGTTACAAATAGTATCCTTTAGCATCATATAACCTTGCCCCTTGTATTGCATCCTAGCAAGTAGACAGTTTTTAAATTCCAAATTTTTATTATTTGCTTGCTTTGGTCGTGTTGTCATCGATCACCAAAAAGGACGAGATTGTAAGGAAAATTGACCCTAGGCCCATTTATTTTGGATTTTCGTGTTTGATGACCAACGAAACCAAATTGGACTAATGAATTTGCAAGTGATTATTTTATAGTTCAATAGGATGCAAGATGTGACTTGGACGAAGGCGAAGTGATGATCTGATGATCAACATCATAAGCAAGACCTTAGAAGCACAAGAGAAGACCCAAGATATCAAGCAAAGTCCAAGCACGAAGATAGGAACCAAGCCCGACGCAAGATCGCAATGAAACGAGCTCACAGAGGTGACCGGACGATTTGGAGGAAAGTGACCGGACGCTCCGATCAAGAGGCTCAAAGAAAAAGGCGTCGAGTGATGGCGACCGGACGGACTGGCAGCAAAACCGACCAACGCAGGGGGACAGTGAGTGCGGTCGAGTCTGAAAAAGATTCTAGAGCGGCGATATGCGACCGGGACGCGTCCGTGGCAGGTGACCGACATTGGCAGCGTCCGATCGGTTGATCGCGGCTTCAACGGTCGGGACGACCGGACGCAGCGTCCGATCGGGGCGACTTGACGTCGGTCGATGGCGAGTGTAAAAGCGGGACTTCGTCTCCAACGGCTACTTTCTCAGAGGGGCTTATAAATACAACCCCAACCAGTCATTTGAGTAGTGTGGAGCTTAGGAAACATATCAAGGGTGTTGATACACCATTTTAGTGATCTCCACTTGCATAGTACTTAGTGATTCATTAGGTGATTAGCGTAGGTGCTTTGCGAAGTGCTTAGGTTGATTAGGCCACCGCTTATGCGCTTGCTCTAGGTTTAGGCCTAGTGTTTAGTGAGGTTTGCATACCTCTTACCACTCGGTGCTTGCGCGCACCATTGTTGTACATCGGAGGGGCTTGTAGTCTTGCGAGATCACACCAACCGCGTTTATGGTGTGGCCGCCACCGTGTACCGGAGGGAACAAGGCCCGCGCCGTTTCGGCCGGAAGCTTGATAGTGAAGACGGCGGGGAACATCCGGGAGAGGCTTGCCGTAAGGCACGTCGGAGACCTACTTGTGCGTGGGGAAGGTCCGAGGCTATCCACAGAGTTACCCGATCGGGAGCTTGGCCCTTGCGAGGGATTCCTTGCGAGGGGCTCCAACGAGGACTAGGGGGAAGCTTGCACGCTTCTCGATATCTCGGTAAAAATATCAGAGTCGTCGACGAGAGTTTGCATATCTCTACCTTGCTCTTTAGCTTCCGCATTTACATTCATTGTATTATTCATTTTGCGGTAGAGATAGCAACATCTTAGCAAAACCATTGTTGCAGATTTAGATATTTTATCTTTTGCATAGGTTTTGCTAAGGATAAGAAAAGAAGCTATAGTTTAGAGTTAGAATTTTAAGTTGCCTAATTCAATCCCCCTCTTAGACGTCGCGGTTCACTTCACTGGGCATACCCCTACTGGTTAAGAATCTATATAAGGATTTGGTAGAAAAAAGATGGTTCTTTTCCAAAGCCCAGAGAACCACATCAGCACCTCTTAGAACTAAAGTAACACTAGTAAGTTCCCCATGAATCTGCTCCCACCTAGCAACTTCCCTAACAGAAAGAGCTCTCCTAAAATCAATATACCAGCCATCATCCTCCCAACAATCCTCCACAGCACATTCAGGCTCCGTAGCAAATTTGTACAAATCATCGTAAGCAATTTTAAGTGGAACCTCCTATAGCCAACAGTCTTGCCAAAACCTACAATTTCTCCCATTTCCAACTTTAAAGATGGCTCCCCATTCAAAGATGTGTTTAACTTTGTGCTATGAAGCTCTCTACTATCCGGTAAAACTTAGTTAGGGCAGTCCCAATGGATAGTTTCTTGAGGCAGTTTCCAAGAGAGAAATAGAGCAATTAATGTGATGTAGAAACTATCCTTCCCAATCTATGGTTTCTACAATAATTTTTATACATGAGATAACTTAAATGCAACACAAAAAACAATAAATCAACTGTGGCAAGCAACCATATAGCCTGATTGCTTTGTACCGATCAGATCAAACATCTCACAAGTCACAACAAAGAACACAGGAATACAGTTCAAGAACACAGGAATACAGTTCACTGCTTGGACTGCACATATAGTTTGCAGAATCATATATTAATCATACCAATCCAGAAAATTAAAGATAATAGGCTGCGACATTAGGTTTCATCATCAGGTTGCGCAAGCAACAAAATAACTAAAGTTCATGATATATTATAATAAGGTGGCATCATCAGGTTGCAGGGCACCATCTATGTTGCACAACATCATCTCATCTACGTTGCACAGCATCATCTCAGTCAGAAGCCCTGCACAAGCCATCAGGTTGCAAAAGTCCCCCAGAAGCCATCAGGTTCCACAGCATCATCAATAATGTTAATGTAAAAAAAAACGTACAGAACCAGCATGCCTGAAGAACGTACCCTTCAGTAGGAGATGAATCAAGCCTGAAGAATGCCTCAAGAGATGATGCTGTCCACCATGCAGGAACACCTTGAACACTAGTTGCAGCATCACCGGCGGCGGCCGGAGCAGGGGTTGCAGCACCATGGGCGGCAGGAGAACCAGAGGATCGC
Source organism: Miscanthus lutarioriparius (assembly GCA_904845875.1). Lineage (NCBI taxonomy): Eukaryota > Viridiplantae > Streptophyta > Magnoliopsida > Poales > Poaceae > Miscanthus > Miscanthus lutarioriparius. Next base: position 58,800,635 of record CAJGYO010000011.1, on the reverse strand, counting down.
TTGGATCCAGTGAGTCGATCCATTCTCTGAGAGATTGGAGATGCAGAAGTGGGAAATCGATTGGAGGGGCTGTTGCGCTACATATTACCAAGGGGATCCAGATGAGGGCGCGAGAGAGGGGATGATGCCACCGGTGATGGATTTGGCTGCGGCAGAGGTGGATTTAGCTGCGGCAGAGGGGATCGATGTGGGAGGATGCGAGAGGGGCGCGAGCGGCGCGGGAGATGAGCGCGCGCGTGGGAAGAGCGGAGCAAGGGCACGTGCGGGAACAGAGGGACAGAGCGCGCGAGGAAATTGGCGGCGGTGGCGCAAGGGATCCGGGCGAGTTGAGGACGAAACGAGCTGGGTCTCCCCATCGCTGTTTCGGTGGTTTCTAGCGCATCGGGATGAGGGTCGACTCGGTTTCGCATTGGGGGAAACCGTTTCTCTGTTTTCTCCTCTCTCAACGTAATAAAAGTACCGCCACATCAACAAATTGCTAAGTTGTCGACCTAGCAAGATAGATAGAAACTACAGTCAATATCGTATTACCGACTGCCCTTAGATCTCTACTCTTTTTTTTAAGACAAGTTACTTTTTTTTTTTAAGCTCTTGAGTCTTGAAGTACCTTTTTTTTTTGGAAATCCGTAGATGTACTTTCTTTCATCGAATCAAATCGAACAAGCATCAAGTTGTACCTAATTTTTACCCCAATTTTGAATTTTCAGATACCAGGTAATTCTTGGATTGTCTTCCGCCGTGTTGTACCTCCACCAAGAGTGGGACCAGTGCGTCGTCCATGGCGACATCAAGCCGAGCAACATCATGCTGGACGAGTCCTTCAACGCCAAGCGGCGACTTCGGCCTGGCGCGGCTCATCGACCACGGCATGAGCCTGCAGACCATGACTGCCGTCGCTGGCACGCCAGGGTACCTGGACCTGGAGTGCGTCATCACCGGCAAGGCCTCCCGGAGTCCGACGTGTACAGCTTCGGCATCGTGTTGCTTGAGGTCGCCTGCGGGCGCCGGCCGATGGCGCCGCCTACTAGCGTGTGCGAGGGAAGGACGGACAGGTGTTCCGGCTGGTGGAGTGGGCTTGGGACATGCACAGCCGAGGCGCCGCTCTGGACGCCGCCGACGAGCGGCTTTGTGGAGCCTTTGACCAGTGAGAGATGGAGCGGGTGGTCGGCGTCGGGCTCTGGTGCGCGCACCCGGACCCAAAGATGCGACCGGGGATCCGGCAGGCCGCCGAGGCACTGCGGTCGAGGAAGTTCAGGATGCCGCTGCTGCGGCCCAAGATGCCGGTCGCTGTGTACCTTCAGCCGTTCGGTGCCTCCACCATGCAGTTCAGCGACACCACCACCTCTGTCGGGTCTTCTGTTACCATGCCGTACACTTCGACGACGAGCCGTGCGACGGCCGACGGTGACGGTGACGTCAACTCCAGCTCGCCGCCGGCGGTCACTCAACACACTACCGGAGACTGTGTATTTACCGAGTGCTCCGAAAATTACCGAGTGTGAAAAGTCGGGGCACTCGGAAAACATTATTTACCGAGTGCCAACACTCGGAAAACATAAACACCCGGTAATAAACCTCTTTACCGAGTCAGCACACTTGGTATATTCAGACACTCGGTAAAACTACAAGTTTACCGACGGGGTGCACTCGGTAAAAATGGTCACTCGGTATTAACGTGCCACGTCAATTAGGACAGCAACCGTGACCAGACGGCGTCTGGGCATGACATGTTTACCGAGTGTTATGATCATACACTCGGCAAACATGAAACTTTTACCGAGTGTTGGGCCAATACACTCGGTAAACACTATATTTTACCGAGTGTATTGGCCCAACACTCGGTAAAATTCAACCAAATTTCTTGTTTTTCCCTTCATTCTTTTTCCTCTATCCACATATGGTATTTAGTACTCCATTCCAAAATATGGTGTTTATTTCAATTTATTTACTATATTTCACAAAAGTTTCATTCTTTATGAAAATTAGGAACATATCGTGTGAATTTAATTGTAATAATTAAAATCGAACTTGATAAATCACAAGATTGGAAGAATTAACATTGAAGCATACATCTATGTTATAGAAAAAATTTCGTAACGTTTTGGAAGTATTTTTACATTCGTCGTTGCCCGAACCGGTACATCTCCCAAAGAGATGCTAAACATTCACAATGACGAGTAGGATTTCTATTAAGAGTGAAATTCAACAATATGATTTGAACTTGGAATTTTTTAGATAGTAAATAGATGACATGAAATAGTTCGTGTGAAAGTTTGGTGAATTTTAGGATTAAATTGGCATTTTTTCTTTTTTGTTTTGCATGAAATAATGGATACAGTTACCGAGTGTGACCTGAAACACTCGGTAAAGGTTAGCCACGGCCCACTTCTACCACGGTTGCTTCTGTTTACCGAGTGCCGTAGATATGGGCACTCGGTAATGTACCAGGCTTATGTTTACCGAGTGCCGTAGATCTGGGCACTCGGTAAACATGTACCCCACATGTCATTGGGCTGCGGTACTTGAGTTTACCGAGTGCCGTACATCTAGGCACTCGGTAAACAGAAACATTCAACACAGCCGTTTCTCCCTCAAATCGTGCCTGACGCAGCACACACACACCGCACACGCCCCCACCGCCACGGCCACGGCCTCCTCCCTCCTCCACCACCGCCGCCACCAGGCGGTCCCCCCAGCCTGCCGCCACGGAGAGACGGAGAGAGAGGCAGTGACACCGGGGCAAGACCGGACGACGATCCCCTCCGCCGACGCCGCCCGTGCTCCCTCCTTCGCTCCTGTTCATGAGGTGGGGTGGGGTGGGCCCCAGCAACGGCGACGGGCGAGCACTCTCTCCCCTCCACCACCGCCGCCACCGGGGGAGGGCGGTCACCCGCCGCCACCTGGGACTGCCTTGCTTGTGCCGCCTCCTCCCTCAAGCTCCGGACCTGCTCATCTCTTGTTGATGAATTAGGTAACACACCCTTTGCTCCCATGCATCCGCTTGGCATTACAAAACTAGACAGCACTGACTTCATCACATCAAAGGGCTTATTCTCTTGATTTGGATTTATTTTACCACCCTTTTATTGTCGTCCCCATTATCTGGAAGCAACACAACCTAGTCCACTACTCCATGGTTTATTCTAGTCTTTGGCTAGCTCTTTGGCTTAGGACATGGGTCATTGGGTCCCTGCTCTTTGTGCCTTCAAAGAAATCTGAGTGCTCTCTCGCACAGAGCTCCTGTGAAATCTACGCCTTGCTGAAAATTGTTGAACTATCACAATGAAAATAATCAGTTGAACAAAGTGAATCTCTTGGTAGAGCTGGAAATGGGCTAGACCGTACATGGTTGTATCAATAACTATTTAAGCACCAAGATCAAATTAAGTTTATTCATGTTCGGCCTTTACGGATGAATAGGAAGAACTCGAATAGGAGGAGCATGTAAACCTGAAATGTTCCTTTCGTGGACAGACCCCACCACAAGCAAATTCTCATCATGCGCAAATCGATGTGGGGCATTGAATATTAGCGCACATTAGACTTTGATGTGGGCAAAACTCTAACAAGATGACCGATAGGTACCCAAAATATCCTCCCAGTACTATTGTGAGTTTGACAACAATAAAGGACCACTTTGCCACTGAACTTTCATTTCCATTGTTCATAAGGATGCACTCATGAAAAGACCACATGAAAGTGTCCTAGATAGTGAGAAACAGCTCTATCTTAACAAAGTACAACTACTGATTAAAGTTGTGCCAACAATCAAGATTGTAAAACACGACAATTCTCAATGCACATGGTTAATTTCCTATAAATAATGCACAAGTAGCATCCATGTATCTTGAATTAGATAGTGGCCAGTATGACTTAAACTGTAACATTTTTAGGGTAACTAATACTAATGGCATTTCATATTAGCATCCATAGGAATAGGAGAGTAATAACTTATTTCACTAGCGGTTGACTTCGGTCCTCGGTTTGGCATTTGTTTGATTCAGGGGAATAGATACATGCCATGAAAACATAGAATGGTCAACTCAAATAATATAGAAGGTTAACTACACGTTTGGAAGGCAGATAAATGGGATTTTCAACCTGAAAATACAAAGTTATGTCCTTGTAATTGTGATATTAATGTTACTTACCAGATAACTAAACAACCATTTCAATTATCAATATGGATAGATATCAAAGGAAAATCTTGAAAAGTTGCACTTGCCTTCAATTCACCTTATCACACCAGTTTGCTTCAGAAATGACTATTATCTGCACTCGGTTACAATTATGTTGGCCTTGAACAACTTGTACGAGACTAACAATTTGAGTGACCTTAGTGAAGATAATTGAAACAATAGGGTGAGTTAACTCCAAGAATAAAATAATGTATCGCAAATGGCTCAAACATCTGATGTGGATAAACATTGCCTTGTATTTTTTTAACAATATTTTCCATAGTAATCTTGCTACCAGACTTCAGAACAAACCGGTTCAACCAGTATGCCAGTATGCCCCATCTCATCACACTAAAGTTGGGCAATCTGAATTTTCTTTTTGCTAAGTTACCAACATGAGGTCCCAAGTTCTGTAAAAGGAACTGGTCACTAAGAGCACATAATTCAAGAACACTATAAGCCAGAAAATTAAGCTGCTGCCGGTTGCATTCCAAAAAAAAAAATTAAGCTGCTAGAACTTTACAGTATTTCATTTGTTAAGATAGGGAAGTATTGCTAGGGAAAAAGAACATTTTTCTTCACTGTTTCACACATGTCAAAAGCTATGCAAACTCAAAAGAAAACTGAAGAAAAAAATCTCAAACTCTAATGGGCATCATATAATCTAAATATGCATAGGTAAACTCTTACAAGCGCAAGAGTAGAAGCAGCAGAAATTTGAACCTTTGATGCGTCTCAACTCTTTACAGAGGGTGATAAAATCTCATATGGTTTTCTCTAGCACTACTACTCTGTTGCTCTAAACCGCAATATCGTCTATATGTTAGGATGGATGACCGTCGATTGGATGTACACGGGCTATCGGAAGAGGGGTCAATACACAAATGAATGGATTGAGAAGGCCAATGATTTCATGACGAAGGCATTTGCAAGCGGACGGCGACATGCTGGTGTCCACAGAGGAAGTGTAAGAACAAGGCAATGAAAACATATGAGGAGATGAGTAAAGATCTTGTCAACAATGGATTTGTAGAGAACTATACCCGGTGGACCATGCATGGTGAACGCCATCGTGCGAGAGAAGAGGTCGTGAGACAACGGATCGAGGAGTTTGATTCTGAAGCCGGGTGGCGAAATGTTAAATGACCATGACATGGCTTTTCGATGAAGGAAGTGCAGAGCGAGAGCGAAAGCAAAGCGCAAAGGCGTTTTACGCCATGTTGGATGCGGCACAACAACCCCTTTCACGGGCGCACCAATGTTTCTAAACTGGATGCCATTGCACGTCTAATGGTTGTGAAGTCCCGATTTAGCCGGAGTAGAGAATCCTTCGATCAAGCTGTTGTGATGAGTTGGCACCCTACTTCCGGATGATCACGTTCGCCAAAGAACACATATGAGTCAAATAAAATCCTTCGTGCACTCAAGATGTCGTGAAAGCGAGATACATGCTTGTCCGAACGGATGCATCTTATTCGAGGGAGAACATCATGCGACGATAAGTACTGTCCGAAGTGTAAGGCATCTAGGTACATTGAGTTAGAATCTGGTGATGGTCGGAAGACGCAAACAAAAGTCGGCGCAAAGATCCTGAGGTACCTTCCTTTCATACCGAGGATCCAACGGCTTTTCATGAGCGAGGAATCCGCAAAACAGATGACGTGGCACAAAACTGGATGCCGATACACTGACAAGATGATACATCCGTCCGATGGTGAATCATGGAAAAGCTTCGATCGGAAGCATACCGACAAAGCCGATGAGGCTCGTAATGTACGCACGCATTGCTTTGGCAATGATGGGTTCAATCCTTATGGAATGGGTTCTTCACCATACACATGTTGGCCCTTTTCGTCATCCTCTCAACCTCCCACTGGCGCCGCCTTTCAACGGCAAAATATTTTGTTGTCACTTATAATTCCGGGACACCCGGGGCTAATATGAGTGTGTACATGGAGCCTTTGATGAGCGATTTGGTCCGTGCATGGGACGAAGGGGTAGTGACATACGACCGATTCACAAAGACAAACTTCAGAATGCATATTTGGTACCATTATTCCATACATGACTTCACGGCTTATGGGTTATTTTGTGGTGGTGTGTTCACACGAAGATGCCATGCCCGATATGCAAGTCAATTTGTGGAGTTCTTTCGGTTGGAGAAGGGGGCAAGTTTTCTTCATTTGACAAACATCGACAATTCCTCCCTCTTGACCACCCATTCAGGAGAGACAAGAAGAACTTTCGAAAAGGTGTCACAGTGGAAGACTCTGCACCGGAAATGATGACAGGTGCCCAGGTTCTTGAGATGTTAGATGGTCTTGTGGTCGACAATGAAAAGGGGGGCTTCGTGGGATATGGAAAAGAGCATGCTGGACACACAAGTCGTGCTTGTGGAAGCTTCCTTACTTTAAGGACCTCCTTCTTCCACATAACATTGATGTAATGCACATCGAAAAGAATTTCGCCGAGGCGGTCCTTCACACAATCATGGACTGGGAAAAGTCAAAGGACAATGTCAAGGCTAGATTGGATCAAGCAACGCTGTGCGATAGACCAAAGCTAAACATGTTGCCTCCCTTACGCGGGAAGTCATGGAAGAAGCCTAAGGCCGACTTCGTCCTAACGAGGGCCCAAAAGAAAGAAGTTCTTCAATGGTTTCAATCGTTGATGTTCCCTGACGGGTATGCAGCGAATTGGAGGAGGGGTGTGAACTTAAGTACCATGCGAATCACAGGGCTGAAGAGTCATGATTACCACATATGGATTGAGCGCCTTCTTCCGGTGATGGTTCGTGGCTATTTCCCTGATCACATCTGGCGAGTGATGGCAGAGTTGAGCATGTTCTTCCGCAAGCTATGTGCTAAGGAGATATCTCGGACCGAGATTGAAGAAATGGAAAGAATGGCCCCGGTGTTGCTCTGCAAGTTGGAGAAGATCTTTCCCCCCGGCTTCTTTAATCCGATGCAACATTTGCTCTTGCACCTACCATATGAGGCAAAAATGGGGGGCCCTGTGCATGCCCGTTGGTGCTATCCAATTGAGCGATGCCTAAAGGTTCTTAGAACAAAATGCAAAAATAAATGCAAAATTGAAGCTTCCTGTGCAGAGGCATCCATTGTGGAGGAGGTGTCATACTTCACAACAAGATACTATGCCGACAACCTTCCTAACGTGCATAATCCACCCCCTCGTTACAATGCTGCCGACAATCAGTCGACCCTCAGCCTTTTCCGAGGGCAACTCGGAAGTGCAAGTGAACCTACCTTGAAGATGTTGAGCCTAGAAGAGTGGCGCTCTATCCAGCTGTATGTGTTGCGGAACCTTGAAGAGGTTGGCCCGTACATTGCGTAAGTTTTACACAAACTTGTTTCTTTTCTTGTCAAGATTTCGCATGCACCCATCCAACCCTCTTGTTAACGGCCGTTCTGACAAATTTGTTCTCCTCTACCATCGTCCATCACGGAGGAAACCCAAGCGGAAGTTGAAACCCTTCTAAGACATGGCGGCGGAGAACGAAATCCCACTTTTATTTGTTGGTTCAAGGAGGAGGTAGTGTTCAATTTCATTTGTTGTTTGTACTTAACTCTCAACTTGACAAATATATAACGAATCATCCTACTTGAACTAGCAGGCCAAAACCGACGACGTGTCTATGAGTGCCGAGTTGAGGCAAGTTGCCAATGGATTTGAATTTAGGGTCAAGTCATTCTCTCGTACGATGTCAATGGATATCGCTTTCACACAACTCGGCATGAGCAGCGTCGCCGAATCGAAGAACCACAAATACCGGTGTTTTCACGCCAGGCACAGATGGGTTGGACTACTATGGAATAATTGAAGAAATATACAAACTCAAGTTTCCTGGTTGTGTACCTCTTCATCCTGTCATATTCAAATGCCATTGGTTTGATCCCAAAGAAGTGATAAAGACCCCTGAGCTTGGGTTAGTCGAAGTTCTAAAGTCATCCGTCTTGTTAGGAGACGACGTGTACATTGTGGCCCAACAGCCACGCAAGTTTATTATCTCTCATACCTGCCAAACCAAAGACCGTCTTAAGGCGTATGATGTTGTGTACAAGGTATCGCCACATGGTAAAGTACCCGTCCCAAACGATGATGATTATAACATCGATGCAAACACATATGACGGAGAGTTCTTTCAAGAAGAAGGATTAGAAGGGAGTTTTGAGATTGTCTTAGATGTAGATCTCACTTAATGGAAGTAGACAATGATACGATCATTGTTGACGGGATGATGGAGAGGAGGTTCACAACGCGAAGGACTTGTTATTACTTGAGCAACACCATTCAGGCAGTGTCGCTAGTGATGAGACTTTGAGAGACGATCATAATTACGTCGACAATAGCGATGATGAGATTTTTGGCCCACCTATCGATGATCTTGATGATTATTTCTAGTACATGTAAGATCTGTAGTACTTATGGCAATTTTATACATGTATGATACATTTACTTATTTTGCATCTCTTTTATACATGTATGATATATTTACTTATTTTGCATCTCTTTTATACATGTATGATACATTTACTTATTTTGCATCTCTTTTATACATGTATGATACATTTACTTTTGTATATGCGTCTTGATAGTTTATTCCTTTTTTGTTGCGGGTGATTGATGGTGGGCGGTGGAATCAGAAGCTTAGGTCGGTTATGACCTTACCGGGCTGGTGGCGAGGGGTCCAGCGGGTGGTGGAGGAGGCGTGCACAGATCGAGGTGGAGGGCGTGCTCAGGAGGAGGAGGAGGAGGACGAGCGAGGCGTGCCAGGAGGTGGAGCCAGGATGGAGGAGGCCAGGTGGTGGAGGAGGAGGGGACGGCGGCAGCGAGGGCGTCGAGCCGACACCTCCTCCTGGGGCATTCACCACGAGTTCGTGAGCGGCCACGGAGGAGGATGAGGAGGAGGAGGAGACCAGGGAGGAGATAGCGGAGGCGGTGGAGGAGGCACGGAGGAGGATGCTTCCCGAGCGGGTTGAGCGAGGAGGATGCCAACTTGGTGGCAGAGGAAAATGGGGTGCCTACGGTTTGATGCGAGGTCGTCGCGCCTCCCAGACTTACCCTCCTGAGAGACGGCGATGATTCGACCATCCGGAACTAAGTAAGTAATTTTTGCATGTTAACACTAATTCATGTGTTTTTAAGTTATAACGAAACTAATATTCAATCTCAATAACTTTGTGTGAGGATTGGGAAATGGTGATCCTGTGGAGTCACTCTCGCCGAGTAAACGGGATCCTGGGTCTTCGTGCAGGCAAACTACCCCGGGATGGTGAGGATCGATGGTGTTGTGCAGCCCGCCATGAAGTGGTCCCATCAGCACACCGCCGCCGATCGATCGACCGATCGAGTGGTGGCAGGTGTTATAACAGCAAGGCCGACCGGGTGATGAAAGAGCTGTAGTATGCGTGTTCATCGCACTATGCTGATAATAACATCACATTAATTGTATATTATCGATCTGTATTTGCTTGTAGGATTACTACACCTTGGCGGAGGGAGTACGAGGGAGGACGCGGATGACGTGGTGAACAGTGTCCGTGTTCACCGAGTGCAGGACCTCTTCTACGAGACAAAGCTCTGTGCGAAGAATTTACCATGCCCGCAGAGGAAACAGAGTCACCAGGAGCAGGCAAAGGCACACCCGCCTAACTAAGGAGCAATACTTGACGGTAAACATGAGATTACATCGTCTGTGATCAATTAATTAATTGAAATTGATTTATGATTTGTCATGTGCTCGACGTGCGTGCAGTGTGCCTCTGCTTGGTGTGCGGGGATGGACAAGCTGCTGGGAGGCCATTGTGGACACGTGGTTGAGTGAGGAGTACGAGCAATATCACGCCAGACGCTCATGTTGCCGTATGCGATGATGCAGGTTCTCGCACAAACAAGGGCCCACTACCTCAAGGAATATGCGCACCAGATATGTACGCGGATTTCATTTCGTTGTTGCTACGCTAACTTCGAATGCATAATATCTTATTGTTGTGCTTCTTCCTGCAGAGGCAGCGCTGTTCCACCCGGCCAGAGTGCGCCTCGTTCAAGGCATATGCCTTGGCACACAAAGGGCAAGGCAAAGGACCCGACCTCGTCTACAACCCGGAGGACCCCCCGAGGCATCTGAAGAACTGGCGTGCGCAGTCGCCTCGGAAAGTACACGGCGATGGCGAGAGATCCATGGGCGAATTTGATCCGAGCACCGGCTGACCTCGAGGGTGACATCGTCATGAGGTTGGGACGAGTAAGCCACACGGGAGGTACTATATGGGCAACAAGCACCATAGACACGGCCAACACTCAGACACTCGCCCAGATTAGAGCCGGAGCACGAGTTCGAGAGCCCGCCACACGCCCACGCCACAGCCCCCTGTGGTAGCACTCCTGAGTTAGTTCTGTTGCATTCGTTGTCCATTCATTTTCTACCCGTTCTTTATTTGCATTCTAACTATGTGATAAATAATTGTAGGCCCAGTTGAAGCCTGCAGAGTCACAAGCAGCCTCACAGAGGCAGGGCCAGCCCTCCAGCTATCGCAGACCAGCCGAGTTGGCACAGGAGAGGGCGCGAGTGCAGGGCTCACTTGAGGCCTTCCAGCAAGAATGCAGAAGGGCTGCAATGAGTACATGGCCAGCTTTTCTCTCGAGCATGGGCCAGCCTCCACCGCCTCCGCCGCCGCCGATGATACCGTTGGTGCCTCCACCTCCATGACGCAGCACTCCTGTGAGTCACTCTTCATCTTGAAAGGCTTTTTCAGATTCAGATTGTGCTACTGAGCCAACACTATCATGTTAGAACCTAGAAGAGAGTAGGATACATACATGTATAAGTTAGATTATTAGTAATATTGTTCAGACCTTGAAAGGCATCATGTTAGGTTCTACATGAGTACATAGGTGTTTGCCCAATTCATGTTCAGTCTACTCGACCATGTGTGACGATATCTTGCACATAGAGGAGACCTAAACAAAGAACTAACTTGATATGTGTTATCTATTATATGCCTATATATTGATGTCATGTTAACTGGTCTTCGAAGGAATATTTGAATTTGGCATACTACCTTATGATTAATTGACAAATATGTTTATTTTCTTTTGCTCCCTCATTCCGGGGACCTTCTACAATTTGGATCGAACAACGATCAAGATTTGGACTTGTCTCCGCTTTCTCGGTAGGGCTCCGACCATGTGACAGACCATGTTTCACTTGTTTGTATGTTGAACTTAGAAGTGGGTTGAACTTTGTGGACTTTGGACATGTTGATGGTGTTTGTGGACTTTGCATTGTGCTTGTGACATTTGTTGTAGCTATATGTTGGTTATAATGAGTGGATGTGACATTTGTGGACATATATGTGATATATAATGTCTATCTCTGTTGGTAATCGTGATATTCTCGTTATAATTGTTGTTAATTGTATGGATATGCTTTGAAACAAACAAAAAAATATCGTGGACAAGTTTTTGCGAGTGTTACACTCGGTAATGGTCATGTTTATCGAGTGCTACACTCGGTAAAAGCAGAGAATGTAACCAAATTGGTTACGATTACATTAATTTTGCCGAAAGTGGTGCCATTTTTTACCGAAAGTGCCACGACCCCTACTCGGATATATGTGCCATTTTTACCGAGTGGAACACTCGGTTAACGAGTTACATGTTTACCGAAAAGTGTTACTTTGGTACACTCGGTAAACTATATTAGGGAAAAATATTTGCGGAATTGTTTTAATCATGAAAATGGTTATCTGTTTACCGAGTGCTAAGTCTAACACTCGGTAAACGACGCCGTTAACGGCGAGATTGGGGACTGACGACCGTCACGTCGTAGTTGTTTACCGAGTGCCGGCGTAGCACTCGGTAAGATTTATTCTCCGAGTGCCCCGTTAGTTGACACTCGGTAAACTAACTTTACCGAGTCGTTGTTTACCGAGTCATGTTTACCGAGTGTGGCACTCGGTAAACAATTTACCGAGTGTTTATCCATATTTGCCGAGTGTTTATCACACTCGGTAATTAATCAGTATCCCGTAGTGACACTTCAGCCCAAGAGCATAGATCAAATATACGGAGTATGTCGGTATGTATATAGTGTAATTTTGTTAAAGCAAATTAAATAGACTACTTAACCGCTAGCCCTTCATTTCAAAATTTTATAGTGTATTTTTTCAGAAGTTATGTGCACTTATTGCATGAGAGTTTACTGCTAGCTTTAAAAATTAAAATGTGATTAATGGTGTACAGTATCTTGGATACAACTTGCTGCTTAGTCCCTTCGGTTCCTTACTGAGTTTAGTTGATGTTAGTCGGATTATAATTACGATTTTTTTTTCATGCAAAATTTGTCAATGATAGGAACCTCTTGGTGTTTAGTTGGAGACTTGGAGGCATCAGCATATGCCCTCCTCAACCATAGTTTGAAATCCGGATATGCCAAAGATTTACAAATAAGCGTGTTTAGCTTTTCATCAATTTTGCCTGAATAGGGCCGGATTGGAGGGAACAAGCAGCCTGTTCGTTTGGCTATGACTCGTCGTAAACGATTGTAAATTTTTAGTTAGAACAGTATTTTTCTCTCACACAAATCAGCTAGCAATACTTCTTCACGAACCAGCCAACCGAATAGGCTAAAGATCCTCTGCGGTTGACCCGGCTGCGACGATTTCTTCATGTACGAGTTCAAGGTCCGGCTGCAACGGCCGTGATTTTTTTAACACTTTTTTAAACTAATTTTAAATTTAACACTGTTTATTTTTTTCTCTAAAACTAACACTTTTGGCCGCGCCTATTGCCATGGGACGCGGCGAGAGAGGTGACGTGGCGACGACCGAGGCGCTGACAGGTGACGTGGCAGGGTCTGCCGCGCCACCGATCTTGGCGCGGCACTGACGCGCCATAGCCCACGGCGCGGCAGTCCTAGGTAAATATCGCCTGCGAGCCGCTGCCCTCCCTCTGTCTGCCTGCCCGCCCGCGAGCCGCCGCCCTCCCACTGACGCTCTCTTTACTATCATACAAGTGTCTTGTTCGATATACACTATATCACAACCTAACTCAATTACGAAATGTTCAGGTGCATTGGTGTCCTTAGGATGTTCTGGAGCTCTAGTACTATCTGAGTTCTATCACTAGGGATGAGTCAGACGAGTATCGCTGCAACGTCCCTCTTATTTTCTTTCACGTGGTCCAGATTCACTTGCCCATCAGGGTTTGCAGGTAGTTTAGAAGAATGACAGGCTACCCACCACCGCTTTACTTCACCAACCAAGAATTGCACGGGTGCGTTATCGATTAATAACAAAGCTATAATTCAGAGGTGTGCATGGTACAACTAACAATCGTTTTGTTGCAGGTATGACCGCAGGAAGAGGTACAAGACCAAGGATTGGCGCGTGACATACAACGCGTACATCCAGTTGTGGCAGAACAGGGACCGGCAGCCGGTCGATGCGGGTCCCCCACACGACCAACACACTTTCGACGAGTACCTGCGGTGGCTTCACAGGTCTACGATGACACATATCAAGCCCCCGTACACTGAGGAGGCGATTGACGAGGACGACGAGGAAGATGTGATCGAAGATGTGTACGACGTTGCCACTAGGGACGACACACAACTACAGAGAGCCCCGCTTCAAAGATACGTGGTGAGATACTCGAATGGTACAATTTGTTATCTATTTGGTATTAAGTATGTGTACTAAAACTGTCCAACCGCATTTCTTTACCCAGACGACACAATTGTCAAGGCTGTCCAACGAAGCAGCGTTTCGGCTTCACGAGTCTAGAGGGTAGGGGCCAGGCATTCTTGAGGCTTTTGTGGAGGTAAACATAAACTTGTCTGTTCTGAAAATGTTTCTTTAGTGTATATGCGTTTGAAAAATACACTAACTTTAACATCTATTTTTGCAGAAGGTTAAGAAGAGTTGTAGGAAGCTAGCTCAGAAGCTAAGCTGCATGGACATTCTTTGGGTGGAACCCGATTACCCGACGCGGTCGGGTGGCACGTCTTTCTGGCTCTTTGAGGACACCGCCGGCTCTTTCCAGCCTGTGATAGGTGCCGCTTCCGCAGTGCGTACACCACCACATCATAGCGCTGGGAAGGACCCTGCAAACGAGGACGACGACGACGACGATGACGACAACGACGACCCCCCGAGCTTCCGCATATAGCACCACTAGTGGGATGATTGGCAGCAGGACGAGATCGGCATGTCTCAGTTAGGTGGTGTCCCTCTTGGTACCCAAGGAGCCTCACAGGTAGTAACAAAGGTAGTTTCTTAAAATACGTACGCTCTATGAACTAACGATCATATAGATTATAAGTAATCGTGCATATCATATACTTGTAGGGTATGAGCCGTACGCACCGGCAACGCGACCACACCGACGTTGGCTATACTCCCAATGTGTTGCCTATAAATCCGAAGAGACAGATCCGTCCGAGGGATCCTTACACTCCTGGGACTTAGTTGGTTATGTCGAACTTATGTCGAATAAATATTGTCGTTCGAAACTTATGTCGAACAAATGTTATGTGGCAACTTGTCAACTTGCGCACGGACTCCATTTATTTGCTTTATATTCATTTCAATGCGTCGCGGCAGCACTGCCGGCGAGATTAACTAGCAACTAGTTCAGAAACCGGCAGTCCTGGCGTATCTCGCCACCGATGGCCGGCGTCTTGACCCTGATCCTCCCGAGCTTGGTCATCGCCGCCACGAAATCGCTGAAGAAGGCACCCTGGTTGGACGCGTAGTAGTCGACCGTGCTGCGCCACCTCATGTCGGAGTAGAGCACCTGGTCGGAGCCCAGGAGGCCCTTACCGACCTGCAGGTTCCGGTAGAAGGCGTTGTCGAAGCCCACCGGCGAGGGGTTGAGGAAGGCGAAGGCGTTGGGGTCGGAGTTGCAGGTGCCGTTTAGCTGCGAAGCGAAGCCGGGGTCCATGGTCGCGTCGCTACCGATCCTCACCGACAGCAGTTCCCGTTCAATTGCAATTGAGGCTGGTCTTCTGTCTGCGTCCAGGTCTTGCCGCGCCGTGGGCCTTGGCGCGGCGGACCCTGCCACGTCATCGGTCAGCGCTCCGGTCGTCGCCACGTCATCCTCCCGCCATGTCACCATGCATGGCGCGGCATAGGCGTTTCGCCGCGCCATGGCAATAGGCGCGGCCAAAAGTGTTAGTTTTGAAAAAAAAATTAAACAGTGTTAGATTTAAAATTAGTTTTAAAAAGTGTTAAAAATAAAAAAAAATCCTGTGAGAGTCCAAGACTCCGTACTCCGTACGAGTCACCTAGGGGTATCCTTCACGTGGCTGGCTAGGCTGAGATGGGCCAGCTGCATGCTTGCATGATTAGTTTGGTTCTAGCGTTTTGTGGGCTCACTGTTGGATCTGAAATGCACGGCTCAGTTGCTTGATTGCAGAGGATAGTAGATTTGCTTGCAGAGGATCTGGTTCCGATCGGAGCACCCCCGGCATTGAGTCTGCCTTGAGTCTGTTGAGTACTGCATTGAGTCTGCAGGAGAGGGAGAGAGTTTTGATTGGTTCTTAGTGCTCGACAATGAATCGAAGTCATAGCTCAACGACAGACTGGCCGGTAAAAACCAGGAAAGTGTGCAGCATAGAAGAAAGTAAATGGCTGTTTAGATTGATCAATAAGGAGGGCGTTTGGCAGAACCCTCTAAGAAGGAAATATTTGTCTAGTAATGCCTTACTCAGATGCAACATAGGTCTCGGGATTCTCATTTCTGAGTCGATCTTATGAAAGCAAAGGACAATTTCCTAGGTTGTGGTGCTTTTAAGGTGATGAGTTGGGAGTAGGTGAGTTTTTGGGAGGATGTGTGGTTGGAAGATAAATCTTTTAAAGAGTTTTACCCTAATTTATATAGAACTGTAAAGGCGGAAAGATGATACGGTGGCAAATGTCTTAGGGACAATACCACTTAATGTATCTTTTAGGCAGGGTTTGGTTAATGAAAAGCGAAATGCTTGGTTTGACTTAGTGTCAAAAGTTGTACAACTTCTCTCTAATGGGAAAGATGGATTCAGATGGAACCTCAGTAATAATGGCATATTCACAATCTGGTCGATGTATAAAACTTTGATCCAACAAGGCGCTCTCCCTGAGAAAAGCCCTATATGGAAATTAAAAATATCGTTGAAAATTAAGATTTTTCTATGGTATTTGAAAAGGGGTAACATTTACAAAAGATAATCTAGCAAAGAGAAACTACAAGGAAGTGTTGAAGTGTTGCTGTCACCTTGTACACTTTGTTCTTTTGCAAGGAAGTGTTGCTGTCACCTTGCACACTTTGTTCTTTGTAGTTCAATCGAAACTATTCAACATTTGTTCTTTGACTGTCATCTTGCACATTTTGTTTGGAATACTATGCATATCATGTTTGGAATTCAACCACCTAGTAGCTTTGCTAGATTGTTTGGTTCTTGGCTTCATGGATCACGTCCTAAACTTAAAAACCAAATTCTGCTAGGAGCTGCTGCATTTTGTTAGGCAATATAGTTAAATAGAAATGATATGGTATTTAACAAGGCTAGTTGTAACACTTTTGTATACTTTCTCCAGGTTGGTAAAAGAAGTCATTTTGGATAATGACATGGTCTCCAAAGCATAACTTTGACTTCTTATTTCTATAAAAATATTTATTAAAATGTGATATATTTATATTTTTATGAAAGTATTTTTAAGACAAATCTATTCATATGTTTTTCACATTTCCAAACTCAACAACTTAAAAGTTATTCATGATTTATATTCCCAATGTTTGACCCAAGCTTTGTTCAAAACGACTTATTTTACCAACCTGGAGGGAGTAGGTAATTTTCAGGGCGACGTTTGGATCCGATAGTGGTCCATGCTTCATAGAGCAGAGGATAGACCTCTGTTCAAGATTTGCTACGGAGACCGGGAGACGTTAATTATGGCGGTCTTTGCAAAGTTTGGATGGAGCTTTAGAAATCATGTTGCCGACTAGTTCTTCCCTTGTTTGTTGTGCTCACTAGCTGGACTGAAGTTTATTTTACTTGTTGCTGTATGGCTTTGATTTGTATTTTGGCTGTCGGTTGTTTACCATCTACGTTGTTAAAGGCTGGATCTTTGTTCCCTTATTTAAAAAAAATAGAAGAAAGCAAGTGGAAAGCTATTTTAGTTGGAACCGAGCCAAGATAATTAAATGGCTTAGCTACAGTTTGGAACCATGGTGTTAAGCAACACTCTGGACTGGTTCGGTTCCAAGAATACCGGTGGTCTGGTTCAATTTAGTTTGGAGATAATTTTTTTAATCAGACCCGTCTTAGTGGGGGTTCAATGTCTCAGTTTTAACATATCTATGTTTTAGAAATAGTGCAGAAGAGTTTTATCCCCATAAATCTCTCTTTACTCTAATGAAACTTGTCGGTGTTTTGTAAATCAGACTAGTAATTTAATACGATTCTTGCGCTGCTCTAGGAAGACGATAGTAGCATCCAATAGTCATGATGACTTATACTGGTTTAGGCCGGAGCCCTACGTCTGTCGACGAAATATGGTCGGCAGTCTACCAAGGGGTATATACCGATAATAGATAATCATGACTATCGGGGTATCCCACAGATTCATCTATTGTTATTCTAATTTTATCAGTGAACACTGATCACCATTCCTTCTCGGGTTCTCGGAGCAGGCCCTGTCTCTGGTTCCTCCCAACGCGTGCATGGGATCCGCTCTATACGCTACGGGTGATTGGCATGCGCTCTCTGGTTTGACTTGTGTGTTTCTACGTGTGCACAAGCTACGCACCTCACACTCCGACTGCAAGATAAACCAGGGCCGTACAAACCTTTCAGGATGACGTGTCGACTAAACCGGTATAACTAAACAGAATGCCAACACGTTCTTACTTAGTTATATCAACATGATATCCGAGCTTAAACACGTTTTTTACAAACACAAACAAGCTTATGTTGAGATACAGTTACGTTATTACAAGCTTGCCTGAAAAGGTCAAAGTTTATAATAACCCAACTACATCTTCTTCCACAGCTATAGCCTACACTATTGGCTGGTCGGGGCACGCGGCGCCTGCTGCTCGCTGGGCCTGACATCGTGCTCGGGTCTCTGGGACTCTGGCATTGATCGAGCTGAAGAAGATGGCCCCGCCGATGCCTGGCTGGTCGAGACCGCAGGCTTCGCCGGTTGGCTTGAAGATGATGGCGTTCCTTGTACGGGTGGTGTCACAGGACGTAGGTATTACGCCCTCACGGTGGCCGAACCTAGATAAAACCTCATGTCTGTTTTGCGTCATCATCTCGTTAGTAGCTTGCGCACCAGTCTGCCAATAATCTACTACCTTGGGCATACCCCTAGGTAGACTGCCGACCATATTTCGTCGACAGTGGTGCGCCAGGTAGGGGGTGTGCGTACTGCTCCCCAGACGAACAAGATGGTCATCATCCCTGGCTCCATGGCTACGCCGAACGGCCTCACATTCACCATCGGCCAGATCACCTGGACCATTGGCTCTGACAACTTCATCGCCATGACCACGGAGGAGACACAGATCCAATCTGCGTCGACCACTGCTTCACCAGCATCGGCTACGGCTCCGACCATGTTAGATCTGGCTTCGGCCACACCAGCGTCGTCTTCAGCCACGCCGGCAACCCGTCGTTCGCTTCCTCGCTACAAAGGGAGACAGATCGACAACACCGACCTGCTCGACTCCATCGATCGGGTCGGCACCAAGCTTGCTGAAACCATAGCTCTGGTAGATTCGATTCAAAATCAACCTACCGAGCAGGTAGCCACTACCACGATAGATCTACCCAAATAGCTTGGGCCAGTCGTCCTGCACGACTCGGTATGGATCTCGTGGTCACGTCTACTCCTGAAGGGCGCTCCGTTCGTCGCCGACCAGGCCCCACAACTGGTCTCTGGCTCTCTGAGTGCGAAGCCTTGATGGAGAATCACTAGGCCTAGCCCTACGGCCTGCAAAACATTGCTTCCAACTATGCGTACAATATATAATGACCTCGGCCAAAGCCACGCAACTTCGTCAACATGGTTCGGATCGAGGAGTACCAAGAAGGATCGGTCCACACAGTTCAAGAGGGCGGCTCAAGCTCCCCATCCAGCACCGCATCTAATGGCTCCATCCACACTGAGCTTCAGCTTCGCGATGATGAAGAAGTTGATTACAATCTGGATAGCCCAGACCACCCCCGGGGTTTCCACGATTCCCATCCTTCCCACCAAGGCGAGGAGACTTAATGAATGTCGTCAGTAATGATGAAACCCCGGCAGTTGGTGAAACAGAACAAGAAAGGCTAGCACGCGAAGCACACAATATTGACTGGTTTAATCGCAGACAAGCTGAAGCCAAGGCAGAAGTGGAGGCACGACGCATAAGGCTCCAGCCATGTGATCTCTACAATGCCTTTGATAGGGTAGGGGAAAAGCAAGTCTTCTGGACTCCAAGCGCCAATGTAGCTATTGCTATGGCGACAATGCAACGACTACCCAATACCCTAGAAATCCAGGCAATTCGTGATGATATGCAAGCCTACCTGATGGCTGCTATGGCCTAGACCACAGAGATTGTGAACCAAGCTCGGGCTCCAACCGCCTCAGACGAATCAAGCCACAGTTGTTAGTATTCAAGTTGCCCACAGCCACCCAACCAACGTGGCTCGCGCAACAACGTCCCACCAGGCAACCGTCAAGGCGGAAACGGTGGTCATGATGGTGGTCGGGACGACAATCGACGAGAAAACCACGACAATCGCCGTGATAACCATGGTCGCAGGCTCAACCAGGGCGGCAACTGGGATCGCCGTGATGGCAATAACGATCTCCGCCATTATCTCGGAGAACGCGATCTGCGTGATCGCATTAACCAAAGAGCCAACGATCGTGCATCTCACGAAAGCTATCGCCATATGGAATATGATACTACCCACGGCCCTCCGGGTTTGAAGTTATTCACTCACCTTCGCCAAGTCGTGTGGCCAAAAAACTTCAAGCTCGAAAAACTCCAGAAGTACGACGGTAAGGAGAACCCCGAGTTATGGGTCATGCTCTACGAAACCGCATGTAGATCAGGCATGGCTGACGAGCACGTCATGTCTAATTACTTCCCAGTCGTCGTTGGCCATGCAAGCCACCAATGGCTGGTTAGCTTGCCGACAAACTACTTTGATTCTTGGCAAGAGCTCAAGCAAGCATTCATCGATAATTTCATTGCTACTTGCGAACAACCCGGCAACAAATATGATCTGCAGCGGATTCGAGATCGCAAAGATGAGCCACTACGCGAGTACGTCCGACGCTTCTCGGAGATGCGCATCAAGGTCCCATCAATCTCTGACAATGAGGCAATCGAAGCTTTTATCACTGGTCTCCGCATCCACGATGCCCTAAGAGACAAGCTCCTTCGCAAAAGACCTGAATCGGTCACAGCGCTCCTAGCTACCGCTAAAAAATATGCGGACGCTGATGTTGCTAAAAAGATAATCATCGAAGAAGAAGCAAGGGTTCCATGCTCCGACCACCCCCACACCGCGACGACTACCGCAACAACCATGGTCGGAAAGACAATTTTGATCGCCGCAATCAGCGCAACGATCCTCGCAACCACCACGGCCAGCGTAATCATCGGCGTAATCGCCGTGACGATTACAGGGGCAAGCATGCTCGGGAAGATGACGGCGAAGTCAACATCGTTAAAAAAGGTGGCGTACGTCGCAATTACGAAGAAGACTACGCCAAAGCATTGAAAGGACCCTGCCAGCTCCATCCCAAGTCAAGCCATACCATGGAGGATTGCCGTGTTCTCAAATCCATCTACACGCGCCAACATGCTCCGAATAAATCCGACAAGCCTAACGACGTAGGGGAGCAGTGTGACGACGACAACGACGATGAAGATGCAGATCCCCGTCACAAGTACGTCAAGCCAACCGACCGTGTTCACACCATCATTGGGGGCAGAGTGTCCATTGAGACCAAACGAGAGCGCAAGCTGCTCGCCCGCGCTTGCCTGAACATGGCCAATGCCGACAACCTCATCGCCGATCCGCGGCTCCCTCCTTGGTCTCACCGTGAGATCTCCTTCAGCAGAAAGGACCAATGGGCTGCAATACCTGAGCCAGGGCGTTTTCCTCTGGTTCTCGATCCTTGTATCAACAAGGTCCAGTTCGATTGAGTGCTGATTGACGACGGCAGTTCCATCGATATACTGTTCAAGAACAGTTTGCCGGCCCTGAAGATAACCCAGGCTGATCTCAAGCCATACAAGGCCCAGTTCTGGGGTGTTCTCTCCGGACAGAGCTCCACACCTCTAGGGCAGATCACGCTACCTGTGCAATTTGGTACCCTAGACCACTTCCGCACCGACTACGTCAACTTCGTGGTCGCTGACTTCGAAGGCGCCTACCATGCTATCCTTGGCCGACCAGTGCTCACCAAGTTCATGGCCATACCTCACTACAGGTATTTGGTGCTCAAGATGCCTACTGAGAAGGGGGTTCTAACTCTCAGGGGCAACGTATACGCATCTTACACCTGCGAGGATGACAGCTTCAAAATAGCAGAGGCTCACGACCTCTCTATTCGCATGGCCGAGACCATGCTCGACGCTAAGCAGACCCTAGCCGACCACCTGGAGATCCCAGAGCTCGAGGCCCCATGCAAGAACATCAAGTCCAAAGAGCACAAAGAGATCCAGCTGGTCGACGGTGATCCCAGCAAAACGGCCCTTATCGGGGCCAACCTGGATCCGAAATAGGAAGACGCGCTCGTCAGGTTCTTAAGGAGCAACATGAGTGTGTTCGCATGGAAACCCGCTGACATGCCCGGTGTACCTCGGAACTTGATCGAGCACTCCTTAAATGTCGATGACAAGGCCAAACCCACCAAGCAGAAGCTACAACGGTTCATTCACGACAAAAAGGAGGCTATTAGGGTAGAAGTTACATGGCTTTTAGCAGCCGGATTTATCAAAGAAATGTATCATCCAGAGTGGTTAGCCAACACACTCACCTGTACGCAAAAAGAATAAGGAATGGAGAATGTGCGTTGATTACACTGATCTCAACAAACACTTCCCTAAAGACCCCTTCGGCTTACCTCGCATAGACGAGGTCGTAGATTCAACTGCTGGTTGCGAGCTGCTCTCCTTTCTCGATTGCTACTCTGGTTATCACCAGATCGCTCTCAAAAAGGATGACCAGATCAAGACATCCTTCATCACGCCCTTCGGCGCCTACTGCTAACGACCATGTCGTTCGGGCTTAAGAACGCTGGGGCTACCTACCAACGCGCCATACAGTCCTGCCTCAAAGACGAGATAAAAGACGACCTCGTCGAGGCTTATGTTGACAATGTGGTTGTTAAAACCAAGGAAGCACACACCCTTGTCAACAACCTAGAACGTACCTTTGTAGCCCTTAACACATTCCAATGGAAATTAAACCCAAAGAAGTGCATCTTTGGTGTTCCATCTGGTATACTGCTCGGCAACATCATCAGTCACGACGGCATACGCCCTAACCCAGAGAAAGTAAAAGCTGTCTTGGACATGAAGCCAACCAAAAAGGTGAAGGATGTTTAGAAGCTTACCAAATGCATGGCTGCCCTCAGTCGTTTCATATCTAGATTAGGCGAAAAAGGACTACCATTTTTCTAGCTGCTAATAGCATCCAAGAAGTTTGAGTGGTCGGAGGAAGCAGACGCTGCGTTTACACAGCTGAAACAATTCCTTACATCACCTCCGGTCCTCACTTCTCCCAGAGAAGACGAAACCCTCCTGCTATACATTGCGGCAACTAATCGAGTGGTCTCCACTGCCATGGTGGTCGAGCGTGACGAGCCCGGCCACGTCTACAAGGTACAACGACCAATCTATTTCATCAGTGAGGTGCTCAGCAAATCCAAGACCAGGTACCCACAGATTCAGAAACTGATCTACGCCATACTAATTACATCCTGAAAGTTGAAACACTACTTCGACGGATATCCTGTGGTGGTCATGACCGAGTACCCTCTGGGAGACATCATTCGCAACAAGGATGCAAATGGGTGCATCGTCAAATGGGCAATGGAGCTATGCCCTTTCTCCTTGGAATTTTCAAGCTGTACTACAATCAAGTCTCAGGCACATGTCGATTTCATCGTCGAGTGGACAGACTTAAGCACACCTGCCTCTTAGGGGCCCGCCGAGTATTGGAAGATGTACTTCGACAGCTCTCTCAACATCGACGGTGCAGGAGCAGGGGTCCTATTCGTATCACCATCCAAGGAGCAGCTCCGATATGTCCTCAGGATTTATTTCCCGGCGTCTAATAACGCCGCCGAGTACGAAGCATGCCTACACGGTCTGCGCATTGCGGTCGAGCTCGGTGTCAAGCGTCTCTATGTCTATGGAGACTCAGCTCTGGTCATCAACCAACTTAACAAGGACTGGGATACGACCAGTGAAAAGGTGGACGCATACTGTAAAGCGATCAGAAAGCTAGAAGGCAAGTTTTATGGCATCGAGTACACACATGTGGTTCGGGACAAAAATCAAGCAGCAGATGTGCTGTCAAAGTTAGGATCGTCCCGAGCCAAAGTCCCACATGGCGTATTTGTTCAAGACCTGCTCACGCCCTCCATCAAAGAAGAAGATCCCGTGATTGACAAGCCTCAAGACCAGCCATTGGTGGCTACGGTTCCGGCGTCAAACACCACCAATAAGCCCGACTAGAGAGTACCTTTCATCAAGTACCTGACAGATGGTAGCGGTTACACCGATCGAACAGAAAACAAACACCTAATACGCCGCAGTAAGTAGTATCTGCTCATCGATGGCAAATTGTGGCATAAGAATGCGAAGGAGGAAATCTTGACGAAGTGTATAACCTAGGAGGATGGCGAACACCTCCTAGACAAAATCCACTCTGGCTCCTGCGGCAACCACGCGGCCTCGAGAACGCTGGTCGGCAAGGTTTTCCGAGTAGGGTTCTATTGGCCGTCAGCCGTAGCCGATGCAGAGAAGCTAGTCCGCCACTGTGAAGGTTGTCAGTTTTTCGCCATGAGAATCCATGTACCAGCACACGAGATTCAGACTATACCAGCCTCTTAGCCCTTTGCATGCTGGGGACTGGATATGATCAGGCCTTTCAAACCGGCCCCTAGAAAATTTACGTGCGTCTTTGTGCTGATCGACAAATTCTCCAAGTGGATAGAGTACATGCCCCTGGTCAAGGCATCTTCAGAAAAGGCTGTCGCATTCCTCGACCAGGTCATCCACCGCTTCAGCATACCCAACAGCATCATCACTGATCTGGGTACTCAGTTCACCGGGAACGTTTTTTGGGATTTCTGCGATGAAAGGAGCATAGTAGTGAAATACGTCTCGGTGGCATACCCTAGAGCTAATGGACAGGTCGAGCGGGCAAATAGTATGATCCTAGACGCACTTAAGAAGAGGATGTACAGAGAGAATGACAAGGCTCCTAGAAGATGGCTCAAAGAGTTACCAGCCGTGGTCTGGGGTCTCAGAACCTAGCCCAGTCGCAATACCGGCGTATCACCATACTTTATGGTTTATGGCGCTGAGGTAGTGCTCCCAGCAGATATAGCCTTCAGATCAGCACGGGTAGAGAACTTCGATGAAGAAAAGGCCAAGGAAGTGAGGGAGCTCAAAGTGAATAGTGCAGAAGTGAAGCGGCTCGATTCTTGCGTACGTACAGCCAAATACCTTGTTGTTTTACGCAGGTACTACAACAAGAACATCAAGGAGCGGTTCTTCGTGGTTAGGGACCTGGTCCTAAAGTGGAAGATGAATCAGGCTAGTGTCCACAAACTCGCAACCCCATGGGAAGGACCCTTCATGATCAAGGAGGTCACACGGCCTACGTCTTATATTTTAGCTCGCCTAGATGGCACATACATACCCAATTCCTGGCACATCGACAAGCTTAGGCGTTTCAATGCTTAGCTGCTAAGATATGAACCCCTCTTGTATTTTTGATGTATTTTTAATAAAGCTATTATGATTTCTCCAACCACTCTAATGTGTCACTTCGAAGTCTATTGTTATTCTAATTTTACCAGTGAAAACCGACCACCATTCCTTCTCGGGTTCTCGGAGCAGGCCCTGTCTTTGGTTCCTCCCAATACGTGCATGGGATCCTCTCTCTACGCTACGGGTGATCGGTAGGCGCTCTCTGGTTTGACTTGTGTGTTTCTACGTGTGCACAAGCTACGCACCTCACACTCCGACTGTAAGACAAACCAGGGCCGTAGAAACCTTTCAGGATGATGTGTCGACTAAACCGGTACAACTAAATAGAACGCCAACACGTTCTTACTTTGTTATATCAACATGATATCTGAGCTTAAACACGTTTTTTACAAAACAAACAAGTTTATGTTGAGATACAGTTACGTTATTACAAGCTTGCCTAAAAAGGTCCAAGTTTACAATAACCCAACTACATCTTCTTCTACAGCTATAGCCTACACTATTGGCTGGTCGGGGCATGCGGCACCTGCTGCTCGCTGGGCCTTACATCATGCTCAGGTCTCTAGGACTCTGGCATTCATCGAGCTAAAGAAGATGGCCCCGCCGATGCCTGGCTGGTCGAGACCGCAGGCTTTGTCGGTTGGCTTGAAGATGACGGCGTTCCTTGTACGGGTGGTGTCGCACCTCCACATAGGTTAATATCGCCAATTATTTTCGCCGACAAGTCCAGCTGGGTCATCCGTAGCTCCTCGGCCTTGTCTGGATCTACCTCCTTTGGGTATCCAGCCTCTAGGCGCTTGAGATCGATCAGGGGGTAGTGAGCACGTACCATGCTTAGTACATGTCCGCCTGTGTACTCTCCCACCTCCTTCACGAACTCCTGGAACCATCCCCATGCCCTTTGGCATCTCTCGGTCAATCCCAGCTGTGGCGTCCTTGGCACATCTTCTGCTAGCGCTGGATCGATGAGGTTAAGGACCAGCAAAATGCCCATTGCCACCTCCTGGCACCGGTTTTTCCAGGTGTCACGGTCCTTGGTGATCTCTTGGCATTGCGCCTTCTAGTCGTCATGGTCTTTCATCATGGTCTCCAGATGTTTCTTTGTATTGATTTTTATAACTGCAAACCGCATATGTTGTTAAGACATTAGACCACGCCAAACTACGGTGGCAATAAAAACGAGCAAAGGCGGTTGGATAACTTACATTTCAGCTCCTCTGCCAATAAATATTCCTCTGCAGATGTTCGTAGCTTGCGCACCTGTCTGTCGATAATCTACTACCTTGGGCATACCCCTATTTAGACTGCCGACGAAATATGATTGGCAGTCTACCTAGGGGTATGCCCAAGGTAGTAGATTATCGGTAGACAGGTGCGCAAGCTATGAACGAGATGATGACGCAAAACAGACATGAGGTTTTATCCAGGTTTGGCCATCGTGAGGGCGTAATACATACGTCCTGCGTCTGATTATATCGCTGTATGTCAATGACATTGTGATGCTTTGAGAGGGGTCCCCTGCCCACCTTATATAGTCTGGGGGCAGGGTTATAGATCTAGAAACTAATCCTAACCGGTTACAATTGCCATAGGTGGCCGGATAAGGATTCCTATTCTAACCGACCAGGATCTTGCTTGATCTCCATGTCTACCATGATTCCTTGCGTGGGACTCCGAGCAGATTGGCTGGGCCACGCGTCCTCTTCTGGTGGACCGAACCTCCTGGTCCGGGACGGCCCAAACCTAGCCATAAGGGTATAGGGGTTAATACCCCCACAGCTAGTCCCCGAGCACCATGTATTATGTTACAACACGCCTTTTGATCTTCTTCGGCTAATGCAGTCTGTCTTCATGTCATCTCCAACTAGTTGAAACATTGACCAAGCAAATGCGCCAGTATTATGGTCAGCACAGAAAGCAGTAGACCACGATTATAGCCAAAGATTTCGGTTGTCCGAAGAATGCATGGTGCTCTAAAGAAAAAAAGAAAAAGATTTCTTTCCTAATCAAGTGTGCCCACTTGTATTTCTGAAAAGTAATGTAAGTGACCCTTGTACAGGAGTAGTTATGGCCAATAGTCAGAGCGTAGAGGTCGATAAAAATAAACACATTCACCGCAAGGTGAAGTGTGCCCACTTAGTCCCCGAGCCTGGTAGTAGGTGACATAGGCACATGGTGCTAGGGTCTAAAAAAGAATTTCTAGTTAAGTTGAGAATCCAATCGTCGTACAGGCGATACGAACTACACCAACAGGTGCATCGTACCGATGTAATCCCCGAGCTTGCTGGAAGGCGAGGTATCAGCCTTGTAGCAAGGTCTAAGTGAGAAAAAATAAATGCCTCTCAACTGTATGTGAGTACAAATCACATGTAGCTGAGGAGAGCAGTCCCCAAGCAATGGTCAGAGAGTGGTCGGAGCAGTCCTGAGCGCAGCATGGGGAAAACGACGAATCCCCGAGAATAACCATAGTCAGAACAGTCCCCGAGCACGAGGGCTGTCGAGACAGTCCCGAGCACGAGAGTGGTCGGAATAGTCCCCGAGCACGATGGTGGTCAGGATAGTCCCCGAGCACGATGGTGGTCAGGACAGTCCCCGAGCACAAGGAATGTGGCAAAAAACCATATGCCACTATTACTATTAATTTATGTCTTTATTTATTTATTTGTTCTGTCAAGTCCGGTCTGACACGTCTGATTAAAAAAAAGTAGACGGATATAGCATGTCATACTGCCTTTTTGTCTTGTCAAGCAAACAGTTGCGTGGCACCTATAAGTAGATGCGTCAGCGTGGGTCCTCCCACACTGGCAACGAAAAGGCGCATTTATTGGCAGAGGAGCTGAAAGGTAAGTTATCCAACTGCCTTTGCTCATTTTTGTTGCCACCGTAGTTTGGCGTGGTCTAATGTCTTAACAGCATATGCAGTTTGCAGTTATAAAAATCAATGCAAAGAAACATCTGGAGGCCATGATGAAAGACCGTGACGACTGGAAGGCGCAATGCCAAGAGATCACCAAGGACCGTGACACCTGGAAAAACCGGTGCCAGGAGGTGGCAAGGGCATTTTGCCGGTCCTTAACCTCATCGAACCAGTGCTAGCAGAAGATGTGCCAAGGACGCCACAACTGGGATTGACCGAGAGATTCCAAAGGGCATGGGGATGGTTCTAGGAGTTCGTGAAGGAGGCGGGAGAGTACACAGGCGGACATGTACTAAGCATGGTACGTGCTCACTACCCCCTGATCGATCTCAAGCGCCTCGAGGCTGGATACCCAAAGGAGGTAGATCTAGACAAGGCCGAGGAGCTACGGATGGCCCAGCTGGACTTGTCGGCGAAAATAATTGGTGATATTAACCTGTGTGGAGGTGCGACACCACCCTACAAGGAACGCCGTCATCTTCAAGCCAACCAACGAAGCCTGCGGTCTTGACTAGCCAGGCATCGGCGGGGCCATCTTCTTCGGCTCGATCAATGCCAGAGTCCCAGAGACCCGAGCACAATGTCAGGCCCAGCGAGCAGCAGGCGCCGTGTGCCCCGACCAGCCAATAGTGTAGGCTATAGCTGTAGAAGAAGATGTAGTTGGGTTATTGTAAACTTGGACCTTTTTTAGGCAAGCTTGTAATAACATAACTGTATCTCAACATAAGCTTATTTGTTTTGTAAAAAACGTGTTTAAGCTCAGATATCATGTTGATATAACTAAGTAAGAACGTGTTGGCGTTCTGTTTAGTTGTACCGGTTTAGTCGACACGTCATCCTAAAAGGTTTGTACGACCCTGGTTTGTCTTGCAATCGGAGTGTGAGGTGCGTAGCTTGTGCACACGTAGAAACACACAAGTCAAACCAGAGAGCGCCTGCCGATCACCCATAGCGTAGAGGGCGGATCCCATGCACACGTTGGGAGGAACCAGAGACAGGGCCTGCTCCGAGAACCCGAGAAGGAATGGTGGTCGGTTTTCACTGGTAAAATTAGAATAACAATAGACTTCGAAGTGACACATTAGAGTGGTTGGAGAAATCATAATAGCTTTATTAAAAATACATCAAAAATACAAGAGGGGTTCATATCTTAGCAACTAAGCATAGAAACGCCTAAGCTTGTTGATGTGCCAGGAATTGGGTATGTCTGTGCCGTCTAGGTGAGCTAACTTGTAAGACGTAGGGCGTGTGACCTCCTTGATCATGAAGGGTCCTTCCCATGGGGTTGTGAGTTTGTGGACACCAGCCTGATTCGTCTTCCACTTCAGGACCAGGTCCTCAACCACGAAGAACCGCTCCTTAACATTCTTGTTGTAGTACCTACGCAAAACAGCAAGGTATTTGGCTGTACGTACGCAAGAATCGAGCCGCTTCTCTTCTACACTATTCACTTCTAGCTCCCTCACTTCCTTGGCCTTGTCTTCGTCGAAGTTCTCTACCCGTGCTGATCTAAAGGCTATATCTGCTGGGAGCATTGCCTCAGCGCCATAAACCATAAAGTATGGTGATACGCCGGTATTGCTACTAGGCTAGGTTCTGAGACCCCAGACCATGGCTGGTAACTCTTTGAGCCATCTTCTAGGAGCCTTGTCATTCTCTCTGTACATCCTCTTCTTAAGTGCATCCAGGATCATACCATTTGCCCACTCGACCTGTCCATTAGCTCTAGAGTATGCCACTGAGACATATTTCACTACTATGCTCCTTTCATCGCAGAAGTCCCAAAAAACGTTCCCGGTGAACTGAGTACCCAGATCAGCGATGATGCTGTTGGGTATGCCGAAGCGGTGGATGACATGGTCGAGGAACGCGATAGCCTTTTCTGAAGATGCCTTGACCAGGGGCATGTACTCTATCCACTTGGAGAATTTGTCGATCAGCACAAAGACGCACGTAAATTTTCCAGGGGCCGGTTTGAAAGGCCCGATCATATCCAGTCCCCAGCAAGCAAAGGGCCAACAAGCTAGTATAGTATGAATCTCGTGTGCTGGTACGTGGATTCTCTTGGCGAAAAACTAACAACCTTCATAGTGGCGGACTAGCTTCTCTGCATCGGCTACAGCTGACAGCCAATAGAACCCTGCTTGGAAAGCCTTGCCAACCAACGTTCTCAAGGCTGCGTGGTTGCCGCAGGAGCCAGAGTGGATTTTGTCTAGGAGGTGTTCACCATCCTCCTGGGTTATACACTTCATCAAGATTTCCTCCTTCACGTTCTTGCGCCACAATTTGCCATCGACGAGCAGATACTGCTTACTACGGCGCATCAGGCGTTCGTTTTCTGTCTGATCGGTGTAACCGCTACCATATGTCAGGTACTTGATGAAAGGTACTCTCCAGTCGGGCTTATTGGTGGTGTTTTATGCCGGAACCGTAGCCACCAATGGCTGGTCTAGAGGCTTGTCAACTATGGGATCTTCTTCTTTGATGGAGGGCGTGAGCAGGTCTTGAACTAATACGCCATGTGGGACTTTGGCTTGGTATGATCCTAATTTTGACAGCGCATCTGCTACTTGATTTTTGTCCGGGACCACATGTGTGTACTCGATGCCATAAAACTTGCCTTCCAGCTTTTTGATCGCTTTACAGTATGCGTCCATCTTTTCGCTGGTCGTATCCCAGTCCTTGTTGAGTTGGTTGATGACCAGAGCCGAGACTCCATAGACATAGAGACGCTTGACACCGAGCTCGACCGCAATGTGCAGACCGTGTAGGCATGCTTTGTACTCGGTGGCATTATTAGACGCCGGGAAATAAATCCTGAGGACGTATCAGAGCTGCTCCTTGGATGGTGATACGAAAAGGACCCCTGATCCTACGCCGTCGATGTTGAGAGAGCCATCGAAGTACATCTTCCAATACTCGGCGGGCCCTTGAGAGGCAGGTGTGCTTAAGTCTATCCACTCGACGATGAAATCGACAAGTGCCTAAGACTTGATTGTAGTACGGCTTGCAAATTCCAAGAAGAAAGGGCATAGCTCCATTGCCCATTTGACGATGCGCCCGTTTGCATCCTTGTTGCGAATGATGTCTCCCAGAGGGTACTAGGTAACGATCACCACACGATATCCGTCGAAGTAGTGTTTCAACTTTCGGGATGTAATTAGTATGGCGTAGATCAGTTTTTGAATCTATGGGTACCTGGTCTTGGATTCACTGAGCACCTCACTGATGAAATAGATTGGTGGTTGTACCTTGAGACATGGCCGGGCTCATCGCGCTCGACCACCACGGCAGTGGAGACCACTCGATTAGTTGCCGCAATGTAAAGCAGGAGGGTTTCGTCTTCTCTGGGAGCAGTGAGGACCGGAGGTGATGTAAGGAATCCTGCGAGAAGGCAGATGGCTCGGATATAGATGAACGATAGATCATGACTAGTTGTGGGAGAACGATGAATCCCCGAGAATAACCTTAGTCAGAACACCCCCTACCTTAGTGCACCTGGGCCAGTCATGTTTCTTAGGGACCAGAGGTGCGGGTATACCATTTAATATCGTAGGTAATAGATGAATCGGTAGACTTGCGTGTAATAGGAACCGGATGGTGACACAAGCGCAGAAGCAGTGATTTAGATAGGTTCAGGCCATCTGATCGACGTAATACCCTATGTCTTGTGTCTTTGTTGGATTGTATTGTATATGAGATGAATTCAATGGGGTCCCTACCCGCCTTAAATAGTCTGGGGATAGGGTTACAAGTTGGTTTAGGCCTAGATATATTCGTCTATATGGCAAGTATTTACAAGGAATATGATATCTATCATATCCAAAAAGATCTTCCTTCATCGCTAAGATGTCTTCTGATTGTCTTGCGGTGCACGCCAACCAGAGCTGAACACCGTAGGCCTTGATCTTATGGGCTGGACCTCCCCTGGTGGTGCAGCCCATGTCCATTGCCATGGGTACCTGGGGTTATACCCCCACAGCTAGTCCCCGAGCACCTTGTATCGGCTGAGCAACGCCTTCTTGCAGCAAGTCCGAGCAGTTTAACTTGGAGTCAACCAGCAAATCTGGCATTCCGACCAGTTTAACTAGTAATCCAATCAACAAAACAAAGTGCTGACCAATTTAACTAGTAACCCGACCGGTGAAAATTGAAGCCAGCCAATTTACCAGGTGACCGGATCTCGGACTTAGCCAAGTAAGGCTTGCCAGAAGGATGTAAGGAGCTCAAATTTAAAATTTAAAAATTCTCCATCTTAGGTGAAATGTACACACTTAAGCTTTGTTGGCGAAGTCAGATGATCATCATCCGTGACTTATGCAAAGAGGATATTAGTACTGATATATGCGCCGCAAGGTGCAATATATACATTGTAGTCTCCGAGCCTGACGGTAGGTGAAGAATGCCCCTGGTGTCAGGATCAAAGAATATCAGCAATTGAAAAAGAAAAACAAGAACTTAGCCAACCATTAAATTTGATACAAGCACCGCTAGGTGCAATGTATACATTGTATTCCCTGAGCCTGACAGTAGGTGAAGAATGCCCCTGGTGTCAGGATCAAAGAATATCAACGATCACTTAGTCAAAACAACCAATTCCCAGCTTAGCCGAGCACATAGCTAGTCCCTAGCTTAGCTGAAAAACCAGTAAGAAGAAAAATAGTACATTCACCGCAAGGTGAAGTGTACACACTTAGTCCCCGAGCCTGCTGTAAGATAGAAAACATCTTATAGCAGGATCAAAGAATTAAGTATAAAGGACGAAGTCCCCGCACTTAGCACTGGACATCTGGAGTAAAACTTGATAATATCGAGCGGTAAAACATGGAGAAAATAGAAAATGCTTAGCACTAGATTGCTGTGATAGATATACTTATCAAAGACCATGACGTGCCACCCAAGATCAGCACCCTAATCTAGATAGTATGGAAAACCTTGATATCACACATGACATGCAGCGTCGGCAAAACGTAGAAAGCCAACAAGCGAATCGGCAGACAAAGTCCCTAGCTTAGCTGATGAGCCCCCAGTGTAACTAACAATGAAGCGACAGACAATCCGACCAGTTGGTTGGCGAAGAATCAAGTACCGAGCAGCCCAACCAACTGGTCGGCGGTGAAGTGAGCGCCGAGTAGAAGTGAATACCGAACGGTCTGACCAACTGGTCAGCGACCAAGTCATGAACCTTGTGGTCTGACCAGTTGATCGGTGGAGAAATCCAAAGGCCAGATAGTGTGACCACCCAGATGATGATCTTGCAATACAAATATGTAGGACGGGTAGTACATGATTTTAAAATAAAATATATGAACTCGGTGATGAAGAAAATAGAGCGGAGTTTATTAGGAGCAATGTATCGATGAATTTTATATCCTACAGAGCAGTTTATGTTTATTTGGAGTTTATTCATATTTGTATAAAGGATGAAATCTCCGTGCTTAGCACTGGACATAGGAGTAAAATTTGGAGAGTGCTGAGCACTTAAAAATGGAGAGAGTACTTAGCAATTAACTATGGCAAATTTTGGAGAGTGCTTAGTACTATAGCATGGCAAAATTGGAGAACATGGAGGGATTTGGAGAACATGGAGAAATTTGGAGAATATAGAGAGATTTGGAGAACATGGAGATCATTGGAGAGTGCTTAGCACTTAACCGTGGTGAATTTGGAGAACATGGAGAGTGCTTAGCACTATACCGTGGAGAAATTTGGAGATCGTGGCGAAAATTGGAGTACCATGGCGAAAATTGGAGACCATGGTGAAAATTGGAGAACCGTGGTGAAAATTGGAGATGGTGGTGAAAATTGGAGATCATAGCAAAATTTGGAGATCGTGACAAAAATTGGAGAACTGTGGCGAAAATTGGAGAACCGTGGCGAAAATTGGAGACCGTGGCGAAAACTAGAGACCGTTGCAAAAATTGGAGAACCGTGGCGAAAATTGGAGACCGTGGTGAAAATTGAAGACCGTGGCGAAATTTGGAGATCATGGCAAAAATTGGAGAACCGTGGCAAAAATTAGAGAACCGTGGCGAAAATTGGAGACCGTGGCGAAATTTGGAGATCGTGGCGAAAATTGGAGAACCGTGGCTAAAATTGGAGACCGTGGTGAAAATTGGAGACCGTGGCAAAATTTGGAGAACCGTGGAGAGTGCTAAGCACTGTACCAACAAGACGTGGGGGGCATTCTATCCCGAGATGTTTGTGCATGCTTAGGAATATATGCATCACCGAGAAGCTGTTGTCGATAACCCGTGGCGCAGAGTGCTACTGCTCATGCATACTTGGGGATATAGGCATCACCAAGGAGCCGCTGCGATCACCCATGGCGCGGAGCGCTACTGCTCATGCATACTTGGGTGCTAAATTGAGGACAGGGCTTCTTTTGGGTAATGCGAATGAGAATGTGACTGGTCAGCGGTGATGAAATTGACCAATCCTCGAGCTTTTCTGGCCTGTCACCATGGTGGCGATCGCTGTTGTCACAACGCAGTTCTTCACGGTGGTCATCATCGCGGCATGGCATGGCTTGATTATGACTCAGGCGGCTCGCTTAGCAGCTTGCTTGGCGACTCGGGTGGCTTGGTGACACGGTGGCTCGAGCGGCTACGCAGAGTCATAGTCAAACAGACGTAATTGGAGCTTGGCGGAGTCAATTTGTGTGGGGAGGCGAAGCCCTTGAGCATGTCCGACTATAACAGAACCGACCAATTATACGAAATTAAGTAAGAAAATCATCCGCCAGAGCAGACGATTTAGCAAACTTAAGCCCGTATAACCCGGTAGTCCGTGAAATCATGAAGGATTTCAAACCAACTTCCATTCCAGCCAAGATCATAATAAGTTTAGCGGTCACCGTCACATATTACATAAAAGTTCACAATCTCAGATACATCAGAGTTTCAACATAGTTATTACAAAACAAGTTCGAATAAAAGTAGCGGAAGCCATTTGTTCAAACCACACACACACTCACGCGGAGTTCAAATATAGTGCCAGCGAATGATCATCTCCATACAAAAGCATCAGACGAGACGTAAGGAATGACCATGCCCATGGTCCTAAGTATCACCCATCGCAGGATACAGGCAGTTGATACAATAGCCGTAATACATCTGCCCATCTGTAACAAGTGGGAATAAAACCCTGAGTACGAGAAGGTACTCAGCTAGACTTACCCGACATAACCGAAAATAAGTGACACCAAGGATTATGAAGGGCTTTATAGTAGGGTAGCTGACTCATTTGCAAAAAGAAGCATTTTTAGCATTTCAAGAACCTTTCTAAAAACATTATTGGCAAGTTAATTATTATTAACCTGTCGACTAGATTTGCACGTACACTAGAGTAAACATGTGATTAAGCAGATAATGATAACCAATGATCATTAAACAACTTCGGCGAGTGTTTGTTATCTGCATATTTCAGCAACAAGTAATGATTGAGTGAAGCTGTAATAATTGTGAGTGAAGGAAAAATTATGTCGTACTGAATTTACTGGAGAGAATAAATTCATACAATAAAACAGAGGCACAACAATCTCATCCCAATTAAAACAACAATACTTAATCAAATTACTTCAACGGCAAACATCACGTCCATACAATCCAATTGCCAGCATACATACACTAGACTTTTTATGCGTTCAGATATCGCATTCTAAATCAAGTTCCAACCATATGCCAAGTCTCATACGCTCGAAGCAACATACAATAGGTTACATGCCAACAAAAGAAAGGTCATCACGATAGGACCTAGATACTAGCGCAAGGCAACTAGCCTACTCCTCGGGGCCATCGTCGGGATCAAAGACGTCACCATCGCCCCTAGGTGAAACTACAGGCTCATCCTGGTTGTCGCCGTCGATATCCATGCCAGCGGCATCTGGTGGAGCATATGGGCCAACCCCATTATAGAGCGCGTGAAACTCCTCATGCAGGTTGCCGTTGTATTCCTCTAGCTCATCAACCCTCTGTCGTAGAAGGTTTCTTGCGTTCCAGGCTTCATTCCTTTCCTGAACCAACTGTCCTATCATGCGGTCTGCATTGTTGTTGGCTTGAGTCAACGTATGCACTCGCTGCATAGCTCTATCACCTCTCTCAACCGCCTAATCTCGTTGTAAGTTCATATCAGCCAACTGCTCCTACAAGCTAGCTATAGCACGTGCCTGTCTCTTCTTCTGCTTTCTCCCCTTGAGCTTATCCTCACCACGCAAGCCAGTCAAAGTCCAGTAGGTACTCTCGAGACCCTCATACGCTCTGATGGCGGCGAACATAGCACTCATTGCCTGGTTGTCGCTAGCCTGTCCTTCAGCTGGACCTCTGACCAGGGCACTTCCCTGAGGCTAAACCCAAATGGCATCACGAGGATCATCCCTAGGAAAAGTGCCAGCTAGAGCTGCGGCAAGCTCACTGGGAAATCTGCTCATAATGTCCCTGATGACACGGAAGGTTGCTCCCTCTGCACCCTCAGCTGGAGTGCGACCCTCAAACTCCAAATGCCAACCATCCCAATCTGGAGCATCACCGAGAGCAGGAACCGTGATCTCCACCACTACGAGTCCATCCTCTGCTAACTGGCTCTCATTCCAAGAGTACACTGGCTCTTGACCCTCTGGGTACCCCACATCATGGAGCACTCTCCAAAGCAAGGTTGGCATGCCAAACTCGCTCAAGAAGGTGTCCGTGGTGTGGTGCTCCCTCAGGACCAACGGACATCAAGGTGCTCTTCCTTCGGTGGACTTACGGGTGGTCTGCTTCGTACGGGCCATCTGTAGCAAAAGTTCTTTTATTACCTCGGGGAAACATATTTTAGGTGATACAACTTTTATCAAAATGAGATAATCAATTTATAAGGGGAGGAATGCATGACATGAATGAAATGCACAAGTAACATGATGTATGTACGTGCCGTACGTTCTCACAAACTTAGGAATAAATAATTTTTAACGACGAATTCGGTGGCATACAAACAATCTCTCAAATACGTAGCTAATACGTTCTACACGATAGCGTTGTTATGCACCTGCAGAAGATTCATTTCAGCCCAATTCCCAATGAATGCATAAAAGCAGTAAAGTTTTATCTACACGCTCTACATGAATCCCCAGATACGTGTACAACGGTAGTAACTACCTGAACCATCGTCCTATTGACGGCATCGCCTCCACAGACGGAAGACCCATACATGAGATACCTTTGTAAAACATGCGTAGAACATGTAATTACTCCAGCATCATATAAGCATTCACCCTAGATCGGCGGTGTATCCGATCATGCTCTCAGAACTCACACTTACCGAGGCGTAGAGGCAATTGATCCATACATTACCACTCAAACAAGTGGCACTCATACAATAGCACGCCGTATGAGCGACGAAAGAGAAATATGATGCAAGAACCCCAAGTCAGTACTTAATTAAGCCGCCTAGAGTCCTTAACTGGGCATAAAGGATATGATCACTGGCACACTTATATTTTAAAAATCACATTTTCTAAATGCCTTTTTGTTTTAAATACACTTGTGAACAGTAACACGCTAAACCATGCTCTGATGCCAGCTGTAACAGAACCGACCAATTATACGAAATTAAGTAAGAAAATCATCCGCCAGAGCAGACGATTTAGCAAACTTAAGCCCGTATAACCCGGTAGTCCGTGAAATCACGAAGGATTTCAAACCAACTTCCATTCCAGCCAAGATCGTAATAAGTTTAGCGGTCACCGTCACATATTACATAAAAGTTCGCAATCTTAGATACATCAGAGTTTCAACATAGTTATTACAAAACAAGTTCGAATAAAAGTAGCGGAAGCCATTTGTTCAAACCACACACACACTCACGTGGAGTTCAAATATAGTGCCAGCGAATGATCATCTCCATACAAAAGCATCAGACGAGATGTAAGGAATGACCATGCCCATGGTCCTAAGCATCACCCATCGCAGGATACAGGCAGTTGATACAGTAGCCGTAATACATCTGCCCATCTGCAACAAGTGGGAATAAAACCCTGAGTACGAGAAGGTACTCAGCTAGACTTACCCGACATAACTAAAAATAAGTGACACCAAGGATTATGAAGGGCTTTATAGTAGGGTAGCTGACTCATTTGCAAAAAGAAGCATTTTTAGCATTTCAAGAACCTTTCTAAAAACATTATTGGTAAGTTAATTATTATTAACCTGTCGACTAGATTTGCACGTACACTAGAGTAAACATGTGATTAAGAAGATAATGATAACCAATGATCATTAAACAACTTCCATACTGTCATATTCATTATAACTGTCCAAGTGTTCCATAACATTTACTACGATGAAGTCACTCAAGTCAAGTGCTCACTATCCAGGAGCGATGGCGATTCGAATCGTTTCCTAACCAGCTGGTGATTTATTCCTTACACAAAGCTCACTCACCCGCTAAAGTGAGATATTGATCACCGAGTCAACTTTCCAGGTATCTCGAGTTTGCCAGGAACCACATATACCCGGGGGCCGACCGACTGCACTTTGGTCTTATCATCTCGCCCCCATGTCCTACCACACCTGCTCCGGCACAGTGCGCTGCGGGCAATCTACTCGGCCCAAAAAATTTCCCAGCTTCGCGGTCGGAAGGTACTTTATCCGGCCAGCTAAATGTAAGTCATGCATTCAACATGACTCGAGGCCCAACAATGATTGGTCCTTAATCGACACAGACGGAAACACTACAGTCCAAAACTCTGCAAGTCTCCGTCCGGTCTCAACTTCATTTAACACTTAGTTATACCATGACTTCATAGTCATCCAAGCAGATCCAGGTAACCCCTATAGCTCGCAGGTGACAGGGAATCACCAAACTTCTACCGGTCTAAGCCAGCTAAGCATTGACTCAACTGCGGATACCTGGGTAACAAGGATATAGTATAACAAAGGTAGACAAGGTATAATGCAGCAACGGTTGCAAACAACTCCTGAACGTAATGCATCAATTCAAGTAAAGCATTTAATTAAATCATTGCAAACCGGGAGAAAAATGCTCCGGGGCTTGCCTCTCTCGAAGGAGCTCGGACGGTGATCGGGGCACTCTAGAAGTTCCTCAACGTTCTCCTCGTCGGCTTCTGGCACTTCCTGCGGCTGCACCTCGAACTGCTCCTCAGGCTCCTCGGGTATGATGACTGGGTTCTCGGTTTGCGATCCTGTATGATGCAATGTGCGTAAGTGCTTATGCAATCGGTGCATCGGATGAGATGAATACAATGAATATGTTTGAATGCAAGGTAGTCAACATCATCCAAGAAAATATACTACAAGCACATGTCATCTACTGCATTCTCTTCAAATACTAATATGTTAAGTCAACACATCTTATTAAATGCTTCGAAGATACACCAAAGCGAACATTATTAACTAACTTGCATTTAAGAGGATTATTTTATTTCATTTTAAACTAGGGCTACAACAGCAACCTATATTTTTGGTGCTTATAAAAATATAAGAAAATTACAGTAGCATAGTACTACTCTAAGTAGACTACCATAAAATTTTCATGGCACTTGGATAAGTAAAATAGTCTACACAAAAATGACAAGGCATAAGTGCTTAAAAATGCATAAATAGGAAACCTTAGTTAAAAGTGTCAAGCAACAGATTTCTCATTTTTCCTAGTATCACTTGATCATAAGAATAGCACTCACCAAATTTTACCTTTACTGGATCTATAGAAAAATTATGAAAATTCACACAAGTATTAATCAATGATAAAAGGAAAATCTATAACTCAAAAACCACACATGCACTAGCTCTGAAATTTTAACCAGAGCTTCTACTAAGCAAGACTAGCATACCCACAAAATTTCATAATTTTTGGACCACAGAAACTTAAGATAAAATTTCAACAAGTTTGCATGCATCTAAAAACACATTTCAAAGTCCTATTTAATTCATCCAAAATTTCTAAAACCTGTGCTCATATAATATTTTTATTAAATACTAGACATTACCAGGAACTCAACAAAATTGGAACCATAACATTTGGATCTACCAAACTTGATTTACACATTTTTTAATCATGCACACAAATCTGTGAAAAACAAAATAAACAAAACAAAAAGGAAAACCTAATCACTCATTGGGCCGATCGGATTAGGCGGCCCACTGGCTGTGCGATCGGCGGCGCAGCCCAGCTCGGACCGGCGGGTGACAAGAGGGGCTCGCGTGTCGATCCGAAAAAGCGAGCACGGTGATTTAATGGCAAAACGACGCCATCTCGAAACGGTATTTCTCATTGTCCGAGTGAGGGCGGCGTGCCCACCTCGACCCTCCGCATCCATAGCACTCCTAAAACTAGACTCTAGTGGATGGCGGGAGCTACGGTGGTTTGGATGGTGGTGGGCATACAAAGGTGCGAAAGCTTTGGTGAACAAGACGGACCTTCCTATGCTACGCTAACTACGGCTACGGTGAAGCGGTCAGGCAGGACCGCGTGAGATCACCGGCGACGACCATGGCGGCCATGCCGCGGTGGTGCATGGTTCGGCAATGCCGCTCAACTGACTTGGCTGGCTCCGTGAGGGCGCTGACGAGGGGCGAGGCGATGGCGAGCTACGGTTTGGATGGTGGTGGTGTGGCCGCAGGAGCTGGCTGCAAGCGAGAGAGCTGATGGTGTCGGTGGTGCGCTGCTACTGCTGGGGAATGGGGAAGGCAACGGAGGGTGAATGAAGGCAGAGCGCGTGCGAGGGAGGCGGCAGGCGCGCTCCTCTTCAAGCCAACCCGGTGGCTGCGTGGTCGGTGGCGAGCCGGCGATATGGCGGACACGCGGCGGCTGCCATCTGACTTTGGTCGGCCATGAACGGTCTGAATCCATAACACTGTAGCGCGATTCAGAGAACAAGGAACTGACTGACAGCGCCAAATGGTGATGCTCTATCTCCTAATCCGTTGATCGTTAGCGAAAGAAATCAAAACAAAAGTTGTACACCTACATGCCAGCTACAAAACTCCTTTAGAGATCAATGTCTAATTCATAAAGGACAGAGAGTAAAATCATACCAAAGTCGTGCTCAACAAACTAAAAAATGGATTTTATACTTAGAAAATTTCTAAGTGTTGAACCCAACCCAATTTCTGACTTGTGGGACCATTTAGAGCATGTTGTGCACATTTTCATGACTTGGTCACAAAATAACTTTTGTTCCTTATATAATTTGCTACAACTTTGTTTTGGGTTGCTCAGACATGCAAACATTCTAAGTGGTACTTTTTGAACAGTCAAACCAAAGAGTCCTAGGGTCAAAACAAGTCAACCCATGACTTGGAAACTTAATTAGACAAAATGATCAACATGAACATTGTTCCTAATGACTTTCTAGGCATAGCTAGGATGTTTAACAATATATTGAGCCATACCCCACATTGGTCATACAATAATCAAGCACTGAATGTACTGAAACGATGAAAAACAATTGAAATGATACTTTTGTTTCATAGTCATGTTTCACATGTTTTGGGATCTTGTTGCATTACAATAACTAGCTAGGTTCCACTAAAGTGAGTTGCACATGTTGCACTTGGGTGTTGCACACTCTTTAATTCACAAAAACAACACTCATGAAATATACAGTACGTTGCAATGTTTCGATAACATGTTTCATATGATATATGCTCATGAATGGATGAATGATGCTCACGTTCATGAAATGCAAGTGCAATTAGGCAAGACTAACACCAGGGGTGTTACAGCCCTCCCCCCTTATAAAAATCTCATCTCGAGATTTGGGTTACGAACCATTTGTTATAAAAGTCTTCATAAGCTTTTTGTAGATACTCTCCCGTTTCCCAAGTTGCATCTCCCTCATCATGATGATCCCACTTTATCTTGTATGTTTTCACCACACTATTCCGAGTAGCACGTTCCTTAGTGTCTAACACCCGGACTGGTTGCTCACGATACACCAAATCTGATTTGAGTTGGATACCTCGAGGTTCTATTCTTTCCTCCGGAACACGCAAACATTTCTTGAGATGTGATACATGGAAAACTGGGAAAACGGTACTCATTGTCTTAGGTAACTCTAACTTGTAGGCTACCGGACCTCTTTGTTCTAGGATCTTGTATGGTCCTACGAATCTTGCGGCAAGCTTTCTTCGAACTCCGAACCTTTTCTTCTTCATTGGCGTGACTTTCAGATAAACATAGTCACCAACTTCAAACATAAGGGGTCTCCTCCTTCTGTCTGCATAGCTTTTCTGACGTGATTGGGCCGCTTTCATATTCTGCTAAATAATCTGAACTCTCTTCTCAGCTTCTTCTACAAAGTCAATGCCATAATACCTTCTATCTCCAGGCTCGACCCAATTCAATGGTGTTCTACATTTTCTGCCATATAAAGCTTCGAATGGGGCCATCTTGATGCTTTCTTGATAACTATTATTATAAGAAAACTCAGCTAATGGTAACCATGACTCCCATGATCCCTTAGAAGACAATACACAGGCTCTTAACATATCCTCCAAAACAGCATTCACTCGTTCCGTCTGACCATCTGTCTGAGGATGATAAGCGGTACTGCGAATCAAACTAGTTCCTAAGCCTTTGTGTAAATGTTCCCAAAAGTGAGCCATGAACTGTGAGCCTCTATCAGATACTATGGTCTTCGGTATACCATGTAACCTCACAATTTCTGCGATATATTTCTTGGCATATTGAGGTGGTCGATAAGTTGTCTTGACAGGTAGAAAATAAGCGGTCTTAGTAAGACGGTCCACAATTACCCAAATCGAATCATGTCCTTTTTGAGTAGTGGGCAAACCAGTGATAAAATCCATACTTATATCGTCCCACTTCCAACTAAGGACGAACAAGGGTTGCAACATACCGGCAGGTTTCATGTGGATGGCTTTCACTCGACAACATGTGTCACATCTGACAACATATGCTGTAATTTCTTTCTTCATTTTGGTCCACCAATAACGAGATCTTAGTTCTTGATACATCTTACTACTTCTGGGATGGATAGATAGCTTAGAAAGGTGAGCTTCATCCATGAGTTTATTCCTAAGCTCTCGATCCTTGGGAACCACAAGACGGTCGTCAAACCATAGCACGCCCTGTTCATCCACTTTAAAGTGTTGAGACGACTTTTCTTTTATTTTCTCTTTGATGTGGAATATTCCCTTGTCGATTTTCTAGCCTTCTATTATCTTACTCTCCAAAGAGCAACTAATCTGAATACTATGTAACACAGCAGGATGCATCAGATCGAACCCATCTTCAAGTAATGGCTGCACACTCAAGTAATGTGACTTTCTGCTCAAAGCATCTGCCACTACATTGGCTTTTCCAGGATGATATTGCACATTCAAGTTGTAATCCTTGATCAATTCCAACCATCTGCGCTGTCTCATGTTTAGCTCTGGTTGGGTAAAGATGTACTTAAGACTCTTGTGATCTGTGAAAATATTGCACACATTACCAAGTAGGTAATGTCTCCAAATTTTTAGGGCGTGCACAACTGCAGCAAGTTCAAGATCATGTGTTGGATAGTTGACCTCGTGCTTTCTCAATTGACGTGATGCATAAGCAATGACTCTCCTTTCTTGCATAAGAACATAGCCCAATCCAGTCTTCGATGCGTCGCAAAACACATCAAATGGTTTCTCGATATCTGGTTGTGCTAGAATAGGAGCAGTGGTCAACAGTTTCCGCAAAGTGTGGAAAGCTGCTTCACACTCCTCTGTCCACACAAACTTGTGATCCTTCTATAGGAGACTCGTCATCGGTTTGGCAATCTTCGAGAAATCTGGTATAAAGCGACGGTAATAACTGGCTAGTCCTAAGAAACTCCTAATCTCTGGAACGGTGGTCGGTGCTTTCCAATTCATAACTTCTTGCACCTTACTTGGATCTACTGAAACTCCATTCTCTGATAGAATGTGACCAAGGAAAGGAACTTCCTTCAACCAGAATTCGCATTTGCTAAACTTAGCATACAGTTGATGA
Organism: Miscanthus lutarioriparius; assembly: GCA_904845875.1. Classification (NCBI taxonomy): domain Eukaryota; kingdom Viridiplantae; phylum Streptophyta; class Magnoliopsida; order Poales; family Poaceae; genus Miscanthus; species Miscanthus lutarioriparius. The sequence goes on along the minus strand of CAJGYO010000011.1, from coordinate 58,756,541 downwards.
TCCCTAAGTCTGGTCAAGACAGTTCTCACATGCTCTTCATGATCTTTCTTGTTCTCGGAGTACACTAGAATGTCATCAATGAACACTACCACAAACTTATCCAATTCTGGCATGAAAACTGTATTCATCAAAAACATAAAGTATGCAGGAGCATTTGTCAAGCCAAAGGACATGACAAGATACTCATACAACCCGTATCTGGTGGAAAATGCAGTTTTCGGTATATCCTATGGCCTAATCTTGATCTGATGATAACCGGATCTCAAATCTATTTTTGAGAACACTTTGGCCTTGGATAATTGGTCAAACAGAACATCAATATGAGGCAAGGGATACTTATTCTTTATGGTTACATCGTTGAGTGGCCTGTAATCTACGCACATTCTTAATGTGCCCTCTTTCTTCTTCTTCACAAACAAGGCGGGACATCCCCATTCAGACTTGCTTGGCCGTATAAACCCCTTTTTTGATAAATCTTCTAACTGCTTCTTCAGCTCAGCTAGTTCATCTGGAGGCATCCGATATGGTCTCCTTGAAATCGGAGCTGTTCCGGGGACTAACTCAATTCCAAACTCAATCTCCCTATCCGGCGGAAGACCAGGTAGCTCATCCGGGAATACATCCAGAAATTCACACACTACCAGAATCTGATGAATAGGAATGACTGCCGTAGCACATGTAACACTTATAAGGTCTGTTCTCCGAGGCAATGGTACTTGGAAAGTACCCTCACCCAGGGGATCCTTAAGGGTAAGTACTCGACTTCCAGTATCTATGACTGCTCCCCAATCCTTCATCTAGTTCATCCCTATAATGACATCCAAAACTAGTCCAGGCTTAACTATCAAGTTCACTCAGAACTTCCTGCTACCTAATTCAAGGGTTGCCCCTCGAACCATCCGGTTAGTCAAAACATCAGCCCCTGCTGAACTTATACGATACCCATAACCCAATTTTGTGCATAGTTGTCCATGTTTCTGTGCAAATGCTTGACTCATAAAAGAATGCGATGATCCAGAATAAAATAGAACAACTACAGGGTTTTCGTTGACAGGAAACTTACCAGCAGTGACGGGCTCTCCCTCAGGAATTTCATCCACAGTCGTACTATACACCCTAGCATTATAAGTCTGCTGCTTCTTCTTGGGTGGGTACGGACAAAACCTCGAAAAATAGCCGGGTTGATCACAGTTATAGCAGGGTCCCCTCACTGTCCCGACAGATCCCACAGTTCCCTTAGAACTGCCTTGTACCGTAGTTGCGGCTGCTTTGTTGGACTGCACTGCCATCTTGTAAGGCTTCTGGGGTCCATGGAAATTCTGACTTCTTTGCTGAGGTGGCCGGAACCTAGCGCTAGGTGCCGATGGGCGATATGGAGGACGACCTCCCATAGGTGCTCTAGCTTGCGACAAACCACCTTCAAGGGCTCTCTTGCGTGTCTTGGCTGCGGTGCTGGCGTTGTTATTCTTCTCCTGCTTCAGACAGTCACTGATGAAGTCATTGAATCTGACGCGGTTGTTGGTACCAACATGCTTCATCATTTTTGGATTGAGTCCCCTCTTGAAACTGGCTATTCTTTTAGCATCTGTGTCAACCATGTCGGGAGCATAGCGACACAAGTTATTGAAGGCATGCAGATATTGCATCACGGTCTTGGTGCCCTGGTTCAACGCCAGAAACTCTCCCAACTTCATCTCGGTCAGCCCGGGTGGAATATAGACTCCCCGGAAGGCCTCAACAAACTCTCTCCAAGAAATCTGGGCATTTGGAGGGAAGGTGGTGCGATGGTGCTTCCACCACATTCCTGCCGGTCCTTGCAATTGAAGTGCAGCATACTCCGTTTTCAACACCTCAGTCATCCTCAACACACGGAATTTATGTTCCATCGTGTTGATCCATTCCTCAGCATCGAGTGGCTCTGTTGCTTCCTTGAATACTGGCGGTCTGGTGTCCATGAAATCTTTGAAGCTGCTATATTGGTTCACTCCCATGCCACCACCTTGATTGTTACCACATTGAACGTTGTTGGCGATGGTGCGCAGAAAATCCTCCATGTTCTTCTGGGATTGTTCCGCGTTGCGCTGACTCCCGAGCAGCTGTGCGAGGAACATCTCAGGGGTAAACGGGGGAGGAGGTGGCAAATGCGGTTCATGGGGAGGTTCATTGTTGTTGCCGTGGTTTCCACCACCACCGGTCCCCGCACCGTTAGCACCGGTCTCAGCGGCCTCACACGTGGTTCGGCGAGTGTTTGTCATCTGCATATTTCAGCAATAAGTAATGATTGAGTGAAGCTGTAATAATTGTGAGTGAAGGAAAAATTATGCCGTACTGAATTTACTAGAGAGAATAAATTCATACAATAAAACAGAGGCGCAACAATCGCATCCCAATTAAAACAACAGCACTTAATCAAATTACTTCAACGGCAAACATCACGTCCATACAATCCAATTGCCAGCATACATACACTGGACTTTTTATGCGTTCAGATATCGCATTCTAAATCAAGTTCCAACCATATGCCAAGTCTCATACGCTCAAAGCAACATACAATAGGTTACATGCCAACAAAAGAAAGGTCATCGTGACAGGACCTAGATACTAGCGCAAGGCAACTAGCCTACTCCTCGGGGCCATCGTCGGGATCAGAGACATCACCATCGCCCCTAGGTGAAACTACAGGCTCATCCTGGTTGTCGCCGTCGATATCCATGCTCAGCGGCGTCTGGTGGAGCATATGGGCCAACCCCATTGTAGAGCGCGTGAAACTCCTCATGCAGGTTGCCGTTGTATTCCTCTAGCTCATCAACCCTCTGTCGTAGAAGGTTTCTTGCGTTCCAGGCTTCATTCCTTTCCTGAACCAACTATCCTATCATGCGGTCTGCATTGTTGTTGGCTTGAGTAAACGTATGCACTCGCTGCATAGCTCTATCACCTCTCTCAACCGCCTGATCTCGCTGTAAGTTCATATCAGCCAACTGCTCCTGCAAGCTAGCTATAGCACGTGCCTGTCTCTTCTTCTGCTTTCTCCCCTTGAGCTTATCCTCACCACACAAGCCAGTCAAAGTCCAGTAGGTACTCTCGAGACCCTCATACGCTCTGATGGCGGCGAACATAGCACTCATTGCCTGGTTGTCGCTAGCCTGTCCTTCAGCTGGACCTCTGACCAGGGCACTTCCCTGAGGCTAAACCCAAATGGCATCACGAGGATCATCCCTAGGAAAAGTGCCAGCTAGAGCTGCGGCAAGCTCACTGGGAAATCTGCTCATAATGTCCCTGATGACACGAAAGGCTGCTCCCTCTGCACCCTCAGCTGGAGTGCGACCCTCAAACTCCAAATGCCAACCATTCCAATCTAGAGCATCACCGAGAGCAGGAATCGTGATCTCCACCACTGCGAGTCCATCCTCTGCTAACTGGCTCTCATTCCAAGAGTACACCGGCTCTTGACCCTCTGGGTACCCCACATCATGGAGCACTCTCCAAAGCAAGGTTGGCATGCCAAACTCGCTCAAGAAGGTGTCCGTGGTGTGGTGCTCCCTCAGGGCCAACGGACGTCGAGGTGCTCTTCCTTCGGTGGACTTACGGGTGGTCTGCTTCGTGCGGGCCATCTGTAGCAAAAGTTCTTTTATTACCTCGGGGAAACATATTTTAGGTGATACAACTTTTATCAAAATGAGATAATCAATTTATAAGGGGAGGAATGCATGACATGAATGAAATGCACAAGTAACATGATGTATGTACGTGCCGTACGTTCTCACAAACTTAGGAATAAATAATTTCTAACGACGAATTCGGTGGCATACAAACAATCTCTCAAATACGTAGCTAATACGTTCTACACGATAGCGTTGTTATGTACCTGCAGAAGATTCATTTCAGCCCAATTCCCAATGAATGCATAAAAGCAGTAAAGTTTTATCTACACGCTCTACACGAATCCCCAGATACATGTACAACGGTAGTAACTACCCGAACCATCGTCCTATTGACGGCATCGCCTCCACAGACGGAAGACCCATACATGAGATACCTTTGTAAAACATGCGTAGAACATGTAATTACTCTAGCATCATATAAGCATTCACCCTAGATCGGCGGTGTATCCGATCATGCTCTCAGAACTCACACTTACCGAGGCGTAGAGGCAATTGATCCATACATTACCACTCAAACAAGTGGCACTCATACAATAGCACGCCGTATGAGCGACGAAAGAGAAATATGATGCAAGAACCCCAAGTCAGTACTTAATTAAGCCACCTAGAGTCCTTAACTGGGCATAAAGGATATGATCACTGGCACACTTATATTTTAAAAATCACATTTTCTAAATGCCTTTTTGTTTTAAATACACTTGTGGACAGTAACACGCTAAACCATGCTCTGATGCCAGCTGTAACAGAACCGACCAATTATACAAAATTAAGTAAGAAAATCATCCGCCAGAGCAGACGATTTAGCAAACTTAAGCCCGTATAACCCGGTAGTCCGTGAAATCACGAAGGATTTCAAACCAACTTCCATTCCAGCCAAGATCATAATAAGTTTAGCGGTCACCGTCACATATTACATAAAAGTTCGCAATCTCAGATACATCAGAGTTTCAACATAGTTATTACAAAACAAGTTCGAATAAAAGTAGCGGAAGCCATTTGTTCAAACCACACACACACTCACGCGGAGTTCAAATATAGTGCCAGCGAATGATCATCTCCATTCAAAAGCATCAGACGAGATGTAAGGAATGACCATGCCCATGGTCCTAAGCATCACCCATCGCAGGATACAGGCAGTTGATACAGTAGCCATAATACATCTGCCCATCTGCAATAAGTGGGAATAAAACCCTGAGTACGAGAAGGTACTCAGCTAGACTTACCCGACATAACCGAAAATAAGTGACACCAAGGATTATGAAGGGCTTTATAGTAGGGTAGCTGACTCATTTGCAAAAAGAAGCATTTTTAGCATTTTAAGAACCTTTCTAAAAACATTATTGGCAAGTTAATTATTATTAACCTGTCGACTAGATTTGCACGTACACTAGAGTAAGCATGTGATTAAGCAGATAATGATAACCAATGATCATTAAACAACTTCCATACTGTCATATTCATTATAACTCTCCAAGTGTTCCATAACATTTACTACGATGAAGTCACTCAAGTCAAGTGCTCACTATCCAGGAGCGATGGCGATTCGAATCGTTTCCTAACCAGCTGGTGATTTATTCCTTACACAAAGCTCACTCACCCGCTAAAGTGAGATATTGATCACCGAGTCAACTTTCTAGGTATCTCGAGTTTGCCAGGAACCACATGTACCCGGGGGCCGACCGACTGCACTTTGGTCTTATCATCTCGCCCCCGTGTCCTACCACACCTGCTCCGGCACAGTGCGCTGCGGGCAATCTACTCGGCCCGAAAAATTTCCCAGCTTCGCGGTCGGAAGGTACTTTATCCGGCCAGCTAAATGTAAGGCATGCGTTCAACATGACTCGAGGCCCAACAATGGTTGGTCCTTAATCGACACAGATGGAAACACTACAGTCCAAAACTCTGCAAGTCTCCGTCCGGTCTCAACTTCATTTAACACTTAGTTATACCATGACTTCATAGTCATCCAAGCAGATCCAGGTAACCCCTATAGCTCGCAGGTGATAGGGAATCATCCGACTTCTACCGGTCTAAGCCAGCTAAGCATTGACTCGACTGCGGATACCTGGGTAACAAGGATATAGTATAACAAAGGTAGACAATGTATAATGCAGCAACGGTTGTAAACAACTCCTGAACGTAATGCATTAATTAAAGTAAAGCATTTTATTAAATCAGTGCAAACCGGGAGAAAAATGCTCGGGCTTGCCTCTCTCGAAGGAGCTCGGACGGTGATCGGGCACTGGAAGTTCCTCAACGTCCTCTCTCGTAAACCACGGCACTTCTCTACGGCTGCATTCTCGAAGCGCTCCTCGGGCTCCTCGGGTATGATGACTGGGTTCTCGGTTTGCGATCTTGTATGATGCAATGTGCGTAAGTGCTTATGCAATCGGTGCATCGGATGAGATGAATACAATGAATATGTTTGAATGCAAGGCAGTCAACATCATCCAAGAAAATATACTACAAGCACATGTCATCTACTGCATTCTCTTCTACTACTAATATGTTAAGTCAACACATCTTATTAAATGCTTCAAAGATACACCAAAGCGAACATTATTAACTAACTTGCATTTAAGAGGATTATTTTATTTCATTTTAAACTAGGGCTACAACAGCAACCTATATTTTTGGTGCTTATAAAAATCTAAGAAAATTACAGTGGCATAGTACTACTCTACGTAGACTACCATAAAATTTTCATGGCACTTGGATAAGTAAAATAGTCTACACAAAAATGACAAGGCATAAGTGCTTAAAAATGCATAAATAGGAAACCTTAGTTAAAAGTGTCAAGCAACAGATTTCTCATTTTTCCTAGTATCACTCGATCATAAGAATAGCACTCACCAAATTTTACCTTTACTGGATCTATAGAAAAATTATGAAAATTCACACAAGTATTAATCAATGATAAAAGGAAAATCTATAACTCAAAAACCACACATGCACTAGCTCTGAAATTTTAACCAGAGCTTCTACTAAGCAAGACTAGCATACCCACAAAATTTCATAATTTTTGGACCACAGAAACTTAAGATAAAATTTCAACAAGTTTGCATGCATCTAAAAACACATTTCAAAGTCCTATTTAATTCATCCAAAATTTCTAAAACCTGTGCTCATATAATATTTTTATTAAATACTAGACATTACCAGGAACTCAACAAAATTGGAACCATAACATTTGGATCTACCAAACTTGATTTACACATTTTTGAATCATGCACACAAATCTGTGAAAAACAAAATAAACAAAACAAAAAGGAAAACCTAATCAGCTACTGGGCCAGCCCGATCGGATTAGGCGGACCACGACTGTGCGCGCACATAGCCCAGAACGGCGCAGCCCAGCTCCGGTTCCCTCGCAGCAGCGGCGGCTGACAAGAGGGGCCTGCGTGTCAGCGACCGAAAAGCAGAGCACGGTGACGAATGGCGCAGAAACGACGCCATCTCGTCGGCGGCGATTTCTCCAGTGGAACCGAGGGCGACGGCGTGCCCACCTCAGCCTCCCGCATCCATAGCACTCCTAAAACTAGACTCTAGTGGACTCTAGGGACGTCAGCCATGGCCCACGGCGGCTCGGCCGTGGCGCACGGTGGTGCTCCGGCGAGCCCCGGCGGTTGGTGGGCATACAAGGTGCGCGAAAGCTTTCGGTGAACAAGACAGACCTTCCTATGCTACGGCTAACGACTATGGTGAAGCGGTCAGGCAGGACCGCGTGAGATCACCGGCGGCGACCATGGCGGCCATGCCGCGGTGGTGCATGGTTCGGCAATGCCGCTCACCTACAGCTTGGCTGGCTCCGTGAGGGCGCTGACGAGGTCCGCGAGGCGATGGCGGAGCTACGGTTTGGATGGTGGTGGCTGTGGCGCCGCGGCGAGCTCGAGCGAGCTCGGTGGAGCTGATGGCGTCGGTGGTGCGCTGTGGCTGTGAATGGGGAAGGCAACGGAGGGTGAATGAGGGCAGAGCGCGTGCGGAGGGCAGCAGGGCGCGCTCCTCTTCAAGCCAGCCAGCGCGCTGTGTGGTTAGGGCGAGCCGAGCGCATGGCGGACACGCGGCGGCTGCCATCTGACCTTGGTCGGCCATGAACGGTCTGAATCCATAACACTGTAGCACGATTCAGAGAACAAGGAACTGACTGACAGCGCCAAATGGTGATGCTCTATCTCCTAATCCGTTGATCGTTACCGAAAGAAATCAAAACAAAAGTTGTACACCTACATGCCAGCTACAAAACTCCTTTAGAGATCAATGTCTAATTCGCAAAGGACAGAGAGTAAAATCATACCAAAGTCGTGCTCAAGAAACTAAAAAATGGAGTTTATACTTAGAAAATTTCTAAGTGTTGAACGCAACCCAATTTCTGACTTGTGGGACCATTTAGAGCATGTTGTGCACATTTTCATGACTTGGTCACAAAATAACTTTTGTTCCTTATATAATTTGCTACAACTTTGTTTTGGGTTGCTCAGACATGCAAACATTCTAAGTGGTACTTTTTGAATAGTCAAACCAAAGAGTCCTAGGGTCAAAACAAGTCAACCCATGACTTGGAAACTTAATTAGACAAAATGATCAACATGAACAATGTTCCTAATGACTTCCTAAGCATAGCTAGGATGTTTAACAATATATTTAGCCATACCCCACATTGGTCATACAATAATCAAGCACTGAATGTACTGAAACGATGAAAAACAATTGAAATGATACTTTTGTTTCATAGTCATGTTTCACATGTTTCGGGATCTTGTTGCATTACAATAACTAGCTAGGTTCCACTAAAGTGAGTTGCACATGTTGCACTTGGGTGTTGCACACTCTTTAATTCACAAAAACAACACTCATGAAATATATAGTACGTTGCAATGTTTCGATAACATGTTTCATATGATATATGCTCATGAATGGATGAATGATGCTCACGTTCATGAAATGCAAGTGCAATTAGGCAAGACTAACACTAGGGGTGTTACACCGACCGAGGTGAGGGCGCAGTCCGATTTGAATGACGATAGTATACATCATCTTAAAGATGTTTAGCATTGAGAAATAAGTAATTTGAGAAAAATTATGGAAAACAAATGAAGAAAGCACAGGGCCGCCGCTGCTATTAATAGTTATCAAGGTAGACAAAGTTATATATATGTTAGAATATTCAATGGAAAAAACCATGACTTAGCTCGTTTGGATTGATGGTGTTGGAGTCACGTTTCGTGAGTGTAGATCGGTAGCAATGGAATTTATTTCTTGCATGCATGCTCGAGGCTGTATATTGATGCAGTCAAAACACCATGATGGTTTGTTTACTTATCTCGCATGGTATTGTAGATAATACGTTGTCCTTTGCTTGTTGATGTTGATCTTAATGAAAATCACAATGCATCGTCGTGAGTTGCCTCATAGTGTCGAGTCGATAGCGAGGACCACGTGAGTCGTCAATGAGGGCTGACGAGCGCCACCAAACGATGATGATGAGTTGATGTCGGGTGATGTAGCTGAATTCTTGAAGTTGACCTGCATGCTATTGGCTTTCCTCTTGTAGCTGTCTCCTTGATTGGTGCCGACGAAGCGCAGCGTTGGACCTCTAGAGAATTCTTATGAAGAGCGATGCCCCTCGGAGCCTTGAGTTGAGATCGCCATCTCACAGAGCTGAGTCATCGTCACAAATGGTGATGATGATGGAAAATTCCCATCTGGTTCTCCCTAAGAGTAGCTGACGATGAAGCGACAAACAATCCGACCAGTTGGTTGGCGAAGAATCGAGCACCGAACAGCCCAACCAACTGGTCGGCGGTGAAGTGAGCGCCAAATAGTCCAATCAACTGGTCGGATATTGCATTATGGAACATCTTAAACATAGAGACATTAAACATGGAGACATTTAATTATGGAAAAACCAGAGAAATAATAATTGGAGGAGCAAGGCAAACACTCGGAGAAAATAATTGGAGAAAGCTATATTAAATGTAGATATAGTAGAGGTACTTAGCTTTAGTCAAAATGTCTGATTGACAGCGTATGACATTATTTAGTCAGCGTCGATGAAATTGCCCGGCCCTCGAGCTTTCTAGCCTGTCATCACGACAGTGGTCGCTGTCGTCATAGCGCCATTCTACGCGGTGATCATTGTGATGCGGCAGGCGATCGGAATGAGTAGTCCGGGCGACATTGTCCTTATGCCACTGGTAGGCCTTAGGTAGATGTGGGGGGCATGACCCCGGATACCCACGGCAGACCACATGGGTTGCGCCCGAGGCCCGCCCACAAGATGAAGCCTTGCGGGGCACGATTCTGCTCGGCACCTCTCGCAAGACATAAGGAAGATATCCTGAAGATACTATGAGATCTGTTAGGATACGTACGATCCCATGATTCTTGTAATCTGTTATTACTCTCTGGTTATCTCTTAGATCTAACTAACTTGTAACCCAGCCCCCCGGACTATATATGGCGGGCAGGACCCCCTCCAAAATCACGGCATATCATACGATAGCTAATACAAACCAACAGACCACATGAATAGGGTATTACGTCATACTGACGACCTGAACCCGTCTAACTCGTGTGTCTCTATTGCCTTCTTGTTCTTTATCTCACGCTCCTCTACCAATCAATCTACCTTCGTGGGATACCCCTCGGAGGACTACCGACGATATTCTGTCGATAGTTGGCGCGCCAGGTTAGGGTCTGCGTGCTGTTTCCTTGTCAAACAAGATGGCTTTTTCCATAGGCTCTTCGTCCCTCTTGCAGCCCGGCTAGATCTTCACGGTCGGATCCATCTCGTGGGTCATCAACGCTGACGGAGTTGGAGAGCTCCTCGATCCGACGCAGATCTATTCTGCGCTGACCACCCTCGCACTTGCGACTGCAGATCTGATCTTGGAACTACTTTCGAGGTCGTCTTCATCAATGACTCACCGCTTGCTTCCTCGTTACCAGAGGAGGCACGTCAACAATGATGATCTGATCGAGTCCATTGATTGGGTGGGTCTGAAGCTCGCCGATTGTCTCTCCATCGCCGAGTCGGCTCTGGACACCTTCGTTCAACGCTGACCACCCTCTGATCAGGTCCTGTCGGAGGCTGCTTGACAAACTCTAGGGGTTATGGCCCTACCCTTCGGGCTCGCCAACACCGCCGCTACATACCAAGATGCCTTGAGGGGCAAATTCGCCGACCAGGTGGGGGATATCCATCCTCTCGCCGACCAAATCGCCGACCAGCTCCCGCCGACGGTCAACATGCTGCACGCCAGCCGATGCCCCGAAGCATCCCTCAGAACCATCTTGGAGGAAAGTCCGGACTCCAAATCTTAGGGCTCCACAGAGACCCTCGCCGAAACCTTCACCGAGCAACCCCCTCTACCGCCTTTCCAGGGTGGGGCAATTTTCAACGTCAGCATCGACAGCCCCCCTCAGAACAGCGAAACGGATGAGGAACGCGCCGCTTGTGAAAATAGGAACATCAACAGCGTGCAGCACCGTGAAAACAAGCGCGCCCTTGCGATGGCTAAGGCCACTCGCGACAACCAATTCAACTCGCAAGGGAGGCCGCTCCATCGCAACCTTGACGAAGATTTTCTCCATGTCGACGGTCACGACGTCTACAACACTCCAAGCAGTAACTTGGCCGTGGCCGCCAATGAGCTCGCCCGGCTCCCGCAAACTCCCGAGGTCGCCAAGGTTGCCGCCATGCTCAAAGCGGTGCACTGCCAGGTCAACGAGATCAGCCAGGATCAAAGACCTTCATGCTCCACAAGCACAATTCATCGATCAGCCATGCCAAGATGCTGACATTTTGCCGACCAATCACTACCCCTCCATGGTGGGGTTGGGGGCCACCGTGCTGAGCACCATCGCCAGCATGACCAGGAGGTCGAATAGGACACTCGAGTGCACCTCAGTAATCTCCGGGATGCACGACGACGTATCGAGCAGCATCGCTTTGGTCACTGTGAAGATGAAGTACGCCACCGCTAGGAGTACGAGCGAGAGTACGGTAACCCGGACTTAGCTCTGGAGCTGATCGCTGCCAGCAACATTACAGATGATGGAGCCGGCAATCCCGAAGGCCCTCTGGCATTCACCAGGGTGCTCCGAACACTCCTAGTGGCCACGTGGTTTTAAAATCACTGGTGTCGAGCCCTATGAAGGAAGGATGAACCCAACCCAGTGGCTGCAGGCTTATGCCACTGCCATTCACGCTGCCAGAGGTGAGACCAACGTCATGGCAAATTACCTCCCTGTCATGCTCATGCTAGCCACCATGAGCTGGTTCACAAGCCTCACCCCGGACTCCATCGGATCTTAGGAAGAGCTAAAAAAAGTTTTCACCGACAACTACATGGCTACATGTACGTGTCCAGGCACCAAGCATGATCTCAACCGCATCACCCAACAGCCGTCTGAGCTCCTCCGCAGCTATATCAGATGCTTCTCCAAGATGAGGAATTCTATTCCCAACATCATGGAAGCTGAGGTCATCATCGCCTTTGTCTAGGGACTTCACCACCGCGAGCTCCGGTCCAAGTTCAACCGTAAGCCACCTATAGGCATCGGCGAGATGATCACGACCGCCAACCAGTACGCCGACGCCGAGGAAGTGGAGGTGTGTTTCAATGAAGACACGGGCACAAATCACCCGCCTCACTGCTACAATGACCGCCCCGATAACCGACGCCACAACGACCGCCGCTACGACGACCGCGTTTTCCACCAGGATAGCGGCCGTGATCGGCCAAAAGGGTTCAAGCCCGATCAAAATTGTCGCCGCCGGCCAGACCACTTCGTTGCTACTATCAATGAGCCTTGCGCCAAGTAGAACTACGACGAGCAGTATAAGAAGATCCTCGACGGTCCTTGCCGTCTCCACAAGAACACAAAACATAAGATGAAAGACTACCTTGGCTTGGACAAGGAGTTCTAGGACAAGAAGCTGGATGATGACGCCAACAGGAACGGAGGCCGCCAACCACCTGGGGGCAATAACAATGCCTTCTAGGATCATGACAAGGTGGTCGCCATCATCTTCGGAGGCCTTGCCTCTAATGAGAGCAGAAGAGAACGGAAGCTCGCCGCCTGACAAGTGCTCACCGTCGCTTCAGAGGAAACCACCGCCAACCCTAGCTACCGCCCATGGTCCGAGGTCCCCATCACCTTCAGTAGGGCCGACCAATGGTTGGACATACCCTACACAGGGCATTTTCCCCTTGTCCTCGACGCTACTGTCCAGAAGGTACTCTTCAGAAAAGTCCTCGTCGACGGTGGGAGCGCTTTGAATCTACTCTTCGCCAGGGCCCTAAGGGAGTTGGGTCTCGGGACAATAGATCTCACGACCTCGGATTCCTCCTTCTGGGGCGTGGTACCTGGCAGGGCATCCATACCACTTGGAGAGAATACCCTACCAGTACAGTTCGGCATGGCAAGCAACTACTGCGTCGAGCATATCAACTTCTACGTCGCCGACTTCGACACCGCCTACCACGCCATACTTGGTCGGCCGGCTCTGGCCAAGTTCATGGTTGTACCGCACTATGCGTATCTGGTGTTAAAGATGCCTTCGCATGTAGGAGTCCTATCTCTGCGTGCCAACCTCTCCGTCGCCTACGCCTGTGAGACAGAGAGTCTTGCCCTCGCTGAAGCCACTGACCTCTCCATCCAAATGGCTAGCGTGGTCGCCGAAGCCAAGATGGCACCCGCCGATGACATGGAGATCCCAGAGCTAGAGCTTCCTCGTGCTTCCACCAAGTCCAAGGAAGTCAAGGAGGTCGGCCTCGGCCTCGATGACCCCTCCAAGACTGTGAAGATTGGGGCTCACCTTGACCCCAAATAGGAAAGCATGCTCGTCTCCTTCCTACGTGCCAACGCCGACGTGTTTGCTTGGAAACCTGCAGACATGTCGGGGGTACCCAGGGAGAACATCGAGCACTCCTTGAATGTCTCGCTGACCACCAAACCGATCAAGCAGAAACTCCACCGATTCACGCTAGACAAGAAGGAGGCTATTAGGGTAGAAATAAAATGGCTCTTAGCTGCCGGATTTATAAAAGAAGTGTATCATCCAGATTGGTTAGCTAATCCTGTTCTCGTTCAAAAAAAGAATAAAGAATGGAGAATGTGTGTTGATTATACTGATATTAATAAACACTGCCCTAAAGACCCTTTCGACCTGCCTCGGATAGATGAGGTTGTAGACTCCACCACCGGCTATGAACCGCTCTCCTTTCTTGACTGTTACTCCGGCTATCATCAGATCTCCCTCAAGGAAGAAGACCAGATTAAGACGTCGTTCATCATGCCTTTCGGTGCATACTGCTACACCACTATGTCCTTTGGAATCAAGAACGCTGGGGTGACCTATCAAAGGGCTATCTAGATGTGCCTTGACCAACAGATCGGCCGCAACATCAAAGCCTACATTGACGACGTGGTCGTCAAGACCAAAACTGCCGACAATCTTATCGCCGACCTTGAAGAAACTTTCTCCAACCTGAACAAATACTGATGGAAGCTGAACCCTTCAAAGTGCATCTTTGGAGTTCCATCCGGTATATTGCTGGGCTACATCGTCAGCGCTCGAGGCATCGAACCAAACCCTAACAAGGTCTCCGCCATCACCAACATGAAACGGCTGACATGCGTCAAGGATATACAGAAGCTTATAGGCTACATGGCTACGTTAAGTCGCTTCATCTCGCACCTCGGCGAAAAAGGGCTACCTTTCTTCAAGCTCCTCAAGGCCTCTGAGCGTTTTCCTGGTCGGAGGAGGCAGACACAGCTTTCGAGCAGCTCAAGTTGTTCTTAACAAAACCTCCAATCATGACAGCGCCATGACCAGATGAAACTCTACTGATCTACATCGCTGCCACTTCTCGCGTCATCAGCACAGCTATTGTCATCGAGCGCGATGAATCCGGGCACGCCTACAAGGTGCAATGTCCGGTATACTTCATCAGTGAGGTACTTAATGAGCCCAAAACTCGTTATCCTCAGGTACAAAAGCTTTTATACGCAATCCTGATTACATCACGAAAGCTCTGACACTACTACGCAACAAAGAGGCCAACGACCGCATCATTAAGTGGGTTGTTGAGCTCGGCACTTACTCCATTGAATTCAGAAGCAGACCTACCATTAAGTCACAGGCGCTTGCTAATTTCGTCGCTGAGTGGACCAAGATCCAAGAACCCATTGCCGCCACTTGCCCTGAGCACTAGGTAATGTATTTTGACGGCGCCCTCAACATCAGCGGTGCCGCACGCGGGCATTCTATTCATTACGCCGACCAAAGATAAGCTCCGCTATGTCCTCCGGATACACTTTCCGCCCTCCAACAACGCAGCAGAATACGAAGCATGTCTCCATGGTCTACGAATAGTCGTCGAGCTCGGCGTCAAATGACTTATGGTGTATGGGGACTCTGCGCTGGTTATCAACCAGTTCAACAAAGACTGGTCCTGTTCTAGTGAGAAGATGGACGCATACTGCGCCAAAATCAGGAAGCTTGAAGGGAAGTTCTACGGTATCGAGTACCACCATGTGGTACGACATCAAAATCAACCAGCCGCCCAGCTCTCAAAGATAGGTTTGTCTCATGCCGCGGTTCCATCGAGGGTCTTCGTGCTAGATCTCCTGGTGCCATCCATTATAGAAGAAAAGGAAGTTGAGGAGGTTCCCCCTGTCGAGCAGTTGGTACTTGCGGTGCCTTTGCTTGTCGTCGATTGGAGGGAGCAGTTCATCAAGTACCTCACCAACTCTGAAGTACCCGCCGACAAGACTGACACCGAACACCTAATCCGCCGAAGTAAGCACTATGTGCTGGTAGACGGTAACTTGATGAGGAAGAGTGTCAAGGAAGGGGTATTGCAGAAGTGCGTCACTCAAGATGGAGTGAAGCTGCTTCACAAAATTCATTATGGTTCTTATGGCAATCACGCGGCCTCGAGAAAACTAGTTGGCAAAGCTTTCTGAGCTGGCTTTTACTGGCGCATGGCCATCTCCAATGTTGAAGACCTCGTCCGACGTTGTGAAGGATGTCAGTTTTTTGCCAAGCAAATACACGTACCAACACAGGAACTGCAGATCATCCTAGCTTCTTGGCCTTTCGCATGCTGGGGACTGGACATGATTGGGCCTTTCAAGCCAGCGCTAGGAGGTTTCCGGTATGTATACATCACCATTGATAAGTTCTCCAAGTGGATCAAGTACAAACCGCTCGTTTCAGCAACTGCAAAGAAAGGAGTCGACCTCTTTGAAGATATCATACACAGGTTCGGTCTCCCGAACAACATCATCACCGACCTCGGAACCACGTTTACCGGCCATCATTTTTGGGACTTCTGTGAAGACCGGTGCATCTCCATTAAATACATTTCCGTTGCTCATCCTAGAGCTAATGGCCAGGTCGAGCGGGCTAACGGTATGATCCTTGATGCCCTCAAAAAGAGGCTATATCAAAAAGAAGAAAAGCATCCGGGCAGATGGCTCAAAGAGCTACCAGCTATGGTCTGGGGACTGCGCACTCAAGCTAGTTGCAGTATCGGTGTGTCTCCATATTTTTTGGTCTACGGCTCAGAGGCCATACTACTAGCAGATGTTGCCTTCCGAGCACCTAGGGTGGAAAATTATGATGAAGAGCAAGCTGCAGCTGTTCGGACAGAGGACGTTGACCGGGCCGAGGAAGAACATCTAATCACCTGCGTCCGCACAGCCAAGTATCAAGTATCTAGAAGGTACTATAACCGCAACGTAAAAGGTCGTTCATTCACCATCAGCGACCTTGTTCTCCACAGAAAACAAAAGACCGAAGGGTTGCACAAGCTTTCTTCCCCTTGGGAAGGGCCCTATGTCCTCAAAGAGGTCACCCGACTAGGATCTTATCGCCTATGTGACTTAGATGGGATTGATGTTCCAAACTCATGGCACATCGAGCACCTTATACGTTTCTATCCTTGAAACGCTCCAGATATGTACTCTCCACTTTATGATGAATAAAATTTTGGTCTTCATAATTTGTCTCCATTTTTTCTCCATTAACTTTTGATCTTCGCGTACGGTCGCCAAGCATTACGATACTCCATAACGATCTCCAAAATCACCGAACATTTTTCTCCAAAATTGCCGAACGATTTCTCCAAATTGCCGACCACGATTTCACTGAATAAAGTTCTCCAAATCTCCAAACGGTTCTCTCCAAAAATTGCCGAACGTTTTCTCCAAAACGCCGACACATTTTTCGCCAAAAATCGCCAAATAATTTTTCTCCAAACACGTCTCTTCCAAATCACCAACGTGTCTCGCCACATGTTTTCTCCAAACCACCGAACAATTCACTGTAAACCTCCAAGATATTTCGCCGATCAGCGAGCAGCCTACTTTCTTTTCTGTTCTCTTCGGAGAAGACCCAGTCTCCAATCTCTCCCTACACGTGCCACGGGCTCCGCGCTCTGCGTTATGGGTGGTCGGCTGTGGTTCCTTGGTCATGCCTATTTTTCATACACGTGCACGGGCTCTGCACTCGACATTATGGATTATGGGTTGTCCGAGGCCAAGAGCTCAGAGCAGAATTTATTGCTCGGTCGCCGCTTATGCCATCTATAGTCATTTCGATAACTGCCGAGCAGCACACGTTTTGCTCTTTTCTCTATGGAGAGGACCCAGTTTCTGATCTCTCCCTACACGTGCTACGGGCTCCGTGCTCTGCGTTATGAGTGGTCGGCTGCGGTTCCTTGGTCACACCTGTTCCCCCTACACGTGCTCGGGCTCCGTGCTCGATGTCATGGACTATGGGCTAGCTGAGGCCATGGGGGTCAGTAGCAAACTAACTACTCGGACTCTACTTATACTCCGTATAAATACCTTATGGTCATAACTACGAAGATTTTTTCACCGAAATACAATCTAACTGCATACACAACCACTTTATAACATTTATCGTATACATAAGTGTTCTTGCGCTTTCGCGCGTTCTAACTACATTGCACAGAAATTATAGATGATATCAGCCAAGCAGATCATTGGGCTACGCCACTGCCGTCCGTCTCACCGAACAAATCTATGTCGCCGGCCAGGTTCTTGCTGCATCCTCCAGCTTCTGGGTCTCCGCATCGCTCAGTCCTTCGGCGAAACCACCCCCTATCGACTGAATGTCGATGGTTGGGTGTGGGACCGAACAACCGCAAGGACATGAGTAGCAACGGTCATAATGGCATCGCAGTTGAAGATCTTGAAGTTCTCCCATGCTGCCTTGCACCTTTGGATGATGGTGTCTGAGCGTTGCCGCCTGTCATCGGTCCGAGTAGCCATTTCTATGTCAAAGCAGTCAAGCACCGGTCTAATTGCGGCGACTACAACATCGAAGTTCTCCTTTTGGACCTTGGCCTCCTGCATCAGCACGTCCCACTGTGCCTTGGCTTTATGATGATAGCCTACAAGCATTACAATGTTCCATCATACAAGGAAGCTATTTCAACAGCAATTCTGGCTAGGAGGTATTCATCTTTCAGCTCTTCGGCCATCTTGTCCGTTTGCTCTGACTCCTTCGACTTCTCTTGGCGGAGTTGTTCGATGGCCTAGCATAGTTGGATGAGCTCCAAGTCTTGCTCTGCAAATGCAACAGTTATCACCGAAGATGTGGTTGTTCAGCAATTCAAAAGTGCATTCACCGATATATCGTACCTGCTTTCTGCTTGGATACACTGTTTAGTTGCTCGTTTTTCTTCTATAGCTGCTCGGAAGTATTCTTTAGTTGGCTGGAGACAACGGCCAGTTGCTCAGACTGGCTCCGCACTTGCTCTGACATAGCGGCTAGCTTTTTGGTCCGGACCCCTTTCTGGTATTCCAGGTCCCGTGCATTGGATTCCGCAAGGTCTCTTTCATGTTGGGCCCACTGGATATTTTTCTCTAGGAGTTTTTTCGCCTCTTTGAGTTTTTCATTCTCTTCAGCAAGGGGCTCAATTCGCTTTATCATCTGGCAGCGCTGCTCGGCAACCAGAGTTATCTCCTGCAAATGCACAAAGACAATGACATCATCCAATTCCAAACATCAACCAGGACCTCTTTAGAAACAGTACTAACCTTGATCTGTTTCATCACCCCGAAAATGGAGGTCTCTAGTCTCCTAAATTCCTTGGTGGTGTCCTCCTCTTCGACAACTACTATGTCGTTGTCACGCTTTTGGAGGATCCGAACTGATTGGGTCCGAGGTTCATCATGCTCGATCTCCTCCACCTCGTCCTCCTCGTCTGCGTCTGGAGGCACCACCCAGGGGCTTGGTGGCCGGATGGCGGGTCCGACCATGCTTTTTGAAGCCTCAGGGGGCGCCGTCTGCTCCCTTGGCGCTGTAAGATTCTCTGCCCTAGGCCCCGACGTCGCGTGAAGGTGCTGCCGCTGACTTGTTCACCATCAACCAATCGCTGCCGCCAAGTCCGCCAGGGGCAGCGTTTGGTTCTCCAGCGTGTTGCCCGGCACTCGGGGACTCCAGGTTTGAGTCCATTGGCATCTCCCCTGCCCCGAGGCCAGCTCCCGGCTGCTGCTTAGTCTGGGTGGGTGGGGCTGGATCCGTCATTTGCTTGGCACGTCGTCAAACTAGTTCGTCAGTAATCAGAGAAGCAAATAGACTATAGTAATGTACCCTCAACTCAAAGACACTCACTGTTTGGTTTGACGGTTCAATTTCTTGAACCATCGATGCCTGCCTAAGCCTCCAGGTGCAGCCATGGGGTCGACTCTCATGCTCTGTGGGGGAACTCTTGGCTCCTCCTCGGTCAGCCTCTGTTGTGCTTGTGGCCCCGGATCCGCCTCCGTTGGTTGCTCGGGGACTGCTGTTGTTCGCTCCGAAGGGACTTCAATCCTTCGCTGTGCAGGAATTTCCTCCACTTGCTGCTTGGGGACTCCACTCATCGGTGGTTCATGGCTTTCTTCGTTTTCCCTTGATTGATCCCCCGCGCGCATGCTTCGTGGAGGCTCCGTCGTGCTTGGTGGAGGAGCCGTCAGAACTTCGTCGTCATCAGACCAATCGAACACCGTGGTCCTTCATGGTCGACTGGTCTGATCATTGCCGAGCGATATGCTGCCTGGTTTGTGGGGAGCAAGCAGCCCCAGTTTTCCTCTTCTTCTATGCCGACTCGTCTTCCGCCAGCCTCTTCCCCGGATTTTCTTCGATACCAGGGGAGGACTCTATGTCCGACCAACATCCATACTTTCGGATTATGAAGAAACACCGACAGAACTTCTTTCAGGCTGAGTTGGTGGTCGTGCATCCACCGCCGGTGGCCAATCACCTCTTGGCACGCCCGAGAAATACACGGCTCTGCCCTGCGAATGAATCTTCACATAAGTGAATCAGTCTACTGCTCGGTAACAACAAAAGAAAAAGCTGCTCAGAAAATACACAGTGGGGATAATCACCTGAGGAGGCAGATTCTTGTAGTTAAAGGGCTTTGTGTACCCTGACAATCTGAATGAGGAAAGTGGAGCAAACAGCTTGGCAGTCCGCTCTTCAACATCATTTCTGGACAGTATCTCTAGCCTCTCTCGGGTGTCGTCGGTCTCCCCTTTGAACTCGAAGCCTTGGTGCGTCCTCTCCTTACAAGGCTAAACACGGCGCACTATGAAACTCACCGCTACTAACCCTCCATTGGTCCTCACGCCTTTTATGAAGCTGAGGAACTCCTTTACTTGCTCCATGTCATCGTTGCTTGGAAGCTCGACCAACTCTACTGGCTTTCTAGGATGTGGTCGGCGTCACAACGGACTGCCGGGTGGCTCTGTTTCATGTAGAACCACCTGGCATTCCACCCTTTCACCGATGTGTTCAGTGGCACAGTAAGATACTCGCTCGCCATCCCATCGTGTAGTTGAAGGTATACGCCGCCGACCACCTTGGAACCAGCGCCGCCTCTTTTCTTCAACCAGAATAGGTGACGGAAGAGATTGAAGTGGGGGAGGATTCCGAGGTATGCCTCATAGAAATGGATGAAGATGGAGATGTGCAAAATGGTATTGGAGTGGAGGTTGCACAAACTAACCACCCAGAGCTCCAACAGACCCCTCAAAAATGGATGAACAGGAAATCCCAACCTATGCTAGAAATAATCCTCGAATACCACTGCCTCCTCAGTATGAAGTGTTGGGAAGGACTCACCGAGGGCCGGTCGCCATCCGGTGGTGGCACGGTCAGGAAGAACACCAGCTTCCACCAATCTGTTCAGCTCCACCTCTCCTGTTCATGACGGCACCCACTCTTCATCGCGCCTGGCTACAGCGCTCGCCTTCTTGGGACTAGCCTTCTTTGGTTTCATGGCTCCTCTTTTCGGCGCCATCTCCCAGATCTGGTTAGGGTTTGGCGGCGGAGGCGAATGGGGTTGCGGATTCAGGGATGCGAGGTATGAGGAGGAAGATGAAGTGGCAAAGGTGGGAACTGGGTATGCGGCACAGTTATAAAGCACTTTCCCCACCTTCCTGTATTCAAGGGTTTTTGGGAAACCGTTCCCACGATCTACGCCGCTCTGAGTTCTCCGATGCGGTACATGGGTTGTTACCTAGGCTTTTGCGCAACCGCAGCCCATGTCGCTCATTTATCGCAGCCGTCAATTGCTACTCGCCGAATAATCATCGATTTCTCTACCATTTACTAAGGCTCAGCAACTGTTGTTGTACAGTCGTTACTCTGGTTTTTCCTCCACGGTGTGATTTCTCTGGTATCTTCGCCTGTAGTTAGGGAACTAGCTACCTGCTTGGCTGGTTTTTCGTTACTTCTCTGTTTCTGACCCTGGCACCAAATGACTTCGTCATCTACTATCAGGCTCGGGGACTAAGTGGGCACACTTCACCTTGCAGTGAATGTGCTTTAATTTGTTTACGGGCTACGCCCAGGGACTGGCTGCCTGCTCGGCTGGTTTTCTACTTTAGACCCTAGCACCACTTGACTACGTCACCTGCTGTCAGGCTCGGGGACTAAGTGGGCACACTTCACCTCGCGGTGAATGTGCTTGTTTTTTCTGGAAGACTCCGTGCCTCTTGAAGCTAAAGAAAGTTATCTCCTTTCCTCGTGGTCGGATTCTAAGTGGGCACACTTGGGCCACTGCGAAGAAATTTTCAATTCTGGACTTGAGCTCCTTACACCCTTATGGCAAGCCGTGCTTGGGACATGCTGCTCGGTGATGATCCATGCTACTCGGCGATGATTACACGCTGCTCGGCAACTGCTCACAACTGCTTGGCGACTCATCATGGTGGTCGGACAATGAGTTGGACTGCTCGGCTTTGGTGCGCTCCTACTTGGACAAGTTCAAGACGGCGTTGCACAACGGGTACAAGGTGCTCGGGGACTAGCTGTGGGGGGTACGACCCCGGATACCCACGGCAGAACCTCCTAAATTATAGGGCCCACATGCACCTGTCACTGTCCAACGACCTTTGACATCTATGCATATGTTCCCGGTAACTTAAGAAGACTATCGGGTGTCCTCGGGGAACCTCGAATCATCCATGATTTCCGAGTAGGATCACATTACAGAGTCATTGTAGTATTACAACAGTTTATTCAAATATATATACATCAGAGTAAAAGTAGCGGAAGACTTACAATAACATAATTTACAAACCATTTGTTTCAAACCATACAACTAAGTTCGATAATTATTACAAAACCTAGTAGTGGAGTGGCATTATAACATAATACAAAACACACAAATAGGCTGCCCTGCCCAAGAGCCACACATCTACTTATCGTCCTCGCACTGATCAACAGTCATGCAGCATGATCCAAAACAGATCTGCTCATGAGCCTCACCTGCAACAAGGGTCAACGAACCCTGAGTACAAAAGTACTCAACAAGACTTAACCGAAATAAAAACTAATAGAACTCTAGAATGCAGGATCATGGGATTCAAGGTATGGCTTTAACAATAATCAAAGTTCTTTTGCGTAAAAGCTTTTTACCAAAATTCTTTATATCAACATTTATAACTTCATAAAATCATATACAAAGCTGACATGATCCGTATTGAGATCATGAAACTTCGTATCCAACACTTTCTCAAACCAGCCTCAAGTTCCAGTTATTAATACTACGATGATGAACAGTGAGTTGAGTCTCCATAACCGAGGAGCAACGACGATTCGAACCGATTATAACCCAGCTGAGAATTCCAGACCACACGACATATGCAGGTCTCCGACCTACATATACCAACCTACCCTCGGATCCTCTAAAACAAGAACGGGTCCGCGCCACCCGAGAATATAGTACTCCACACTCCAGCCCATTGCCACGTGGGTACACGCTATTCCCGCCATCTCTCCACTCCCAGTGCGCGAGTAGCCATTCTTGTAATAGAATAACCAAGTTAAGGCTTACCGGAGTATGTGGTTAGTACTACAAAGTCTCACCTC
The DNA here is from genome assembly GCA_904845875.1 of Miscanthus lutarioriparius. NCBI lineage: Eukaryota > Viridiplantae > Streptophyta > Magnoliopsida > Poales > Poaceae > Miscanthus > Miscanthus lutarioriparius. Next base: position 58,733,477 of record CAJGYO010000011.1, on the reverse strand, counting down.
ATGCAATTCAACAACGGTACGGACCTTAATCGACACAGGCGGAAAGAACCCGCTCACAAGACCTCCATGTCTTGCGACTCCCATACACCGAGTCCGCCCGGTCTAGATTTATTACTCCACATTCCCATATCACATGATGACATAAGTAACCAAAATTCCATTTAAAACTTGCAGATGACAGGTAATCACCCGACTTTCATCGTTCTAAGCATAGCTAAGCAAAACTAGGCATATACGAATTTAAAACTGGTAATATGGTAAAATATGGAATAACAAGGTTGGTAATGCATCAATTAGGTTTTCACTTAACTCTAATCACTTAATGCAGTAAAGAAAAGCAAAAGCGAAATCAATTTGTAAAACACAAGGTAGGGTTGTATGCATCCGGGGCTTGCCTTCGTTGACGAAAAAGTCCGGGTCCGGAGTCGTTCCACCGATATCAACACCAACCTCCATTGACGGATCAACCTCCTCAACTACTTGATTAACTACCATGTGTTCACCTTCGTTCACTACACGAAGTAACAATGCCATGTTTAACATGATGCGGGATACAAAATATGATGCTCGATGATGGATGCAAAATTAACAACTTGAATACAACTTTCCTTCACGGTACAGTTACAAGTTAAACTAACTAAACCATTTTCGTAACACTCACATCAATTGCCAAGGATCATACCAACTAATGACCTAAGGACATCACTCAATCAAAAACTCAAACAAAACCTAAATCACTAAAGGTTACTATTTGCTTTTATGAATTAATTAATTAATAAAGAATTATGAAATAAATAAACTTGTTCCAATTGGCCTCAAAATTTTTTTAAATGTTCATCACATGATAACTAAGTGACAAAACAATTTTCATAATTTTTAGATACCTAAATAAGCCTAGAAAAATCCTGGAAACTCATTTATTAATTAATTGAGCAATTTTTATCACATTCAAAAAGTATTGAAAAACAATATTTCATATTTTTCCTAAATAATATACATGACATAGAGGTCACACAAAAATTTTCATAATTTTTGGAGCTATAAATAAATCTACACAAAAATAACAAAAACAGATACTATTCATTCATTGCTGAAAATAGAAAAATCCATTTTGAACTACACAGTCGCTGACACCCGGGTCCCACTTGTCATCCCCAACCTCCGGCTTTGACCGCGACGGTGACGACGCTGACCGGCGCTAACTCGCCGACGGTGAGTCCAACAGCGACGGCCAAAGTACCAAAACACTCATAACAACATGGCGCATCGATTGGAGACACTAGCTAACTCAATCACGGCACGATCCAAGGCTAACACCGGCCATGGCGGACACGGTGGCACGGCAGCGCTACGCCGGCAACGTGAAACCAGTAGAGCTTAAACAAAGGATCCATGAAGCACTAGTAGCTCACCCCGAACGCGTTGAAGCAAGGAGTGAGGTCGGAGAAGCAACGGAGAGGCGTGACGACGACCACGGTGATCACGGCGGAGCAAAGATCGTCGGTGAGGGAGAACCGGCGACTGCAGTGATCAAAGCGAGCAAGCAACATAGGATTAAGCACGACAGCATCAAGATGAAGCCATAGATACACTGATCATGGGCAACGGCTCACCGGAGGATGCTGGCCGCGGAGAAATGGAATCTCGGGTGAGGTGACTGGCCGCGAGAAAGAAAGCGACGAACGGCGAACTTACGGCGAAATCAATCGACCAGAGCTAGCTAGATTGGTGTGCAAGGAGTAGGCAAAACTATTGAGCACTACGCTGCGATGGCACAGGCGCTGGATCGACGGTGGGAGCTCGTCGGAGATGAACAAGGCGACGGGAAGAAAACAGAGCAAGGGAGTGGGGACAAACGGCGACGGCCAAGGCTAAATAGAGTGGCTCAGAAACGCAAGGAAGCCACGCAGGAGTCTTCTCCGCTCCAGCGTGAAGCCGAGGACGTCCACGCGCACGCCTGTAACTGAACCGAAGGTCGCCGGCAATGTAGCAAGAGCGGTGAACACTGTTCATCGAAATTACAGAATTGCCATCCAGTTTGAAACTCAAATTACTCCCAAATTTTTGTAACAACTCAAAAATCTCCAAAAACAAAAGTTGTTCAAAATCAAATGTTCTACAACTTTGCTTTTATAACCAACCCCTAATTCAGTATACATTTTGAAATGAACTTTTGAATTCAAATAGGGGACATTTAAGGAATTTCGCCTTTTCAAATAACTTCAAATTTTACTAAACAACTTGAAAAACTCCAAAAACAAACTTTGTACAACTCAACAAGCCCTACAATTTTACTTTAAGGCTCAACCCCAAAATGTGCTTCGATTTTAAAATGGATTTTCAGAGTAGGGTTTAAATATTGAAAATCAGGGTTATCGGAATTTCAAATCAATACAAAGGTTTCAAACTTGATTCAAACAATACCAAGCAATACTTATAACATAAATGTAAACTTGTTTTAGTGAATGCATATCAAAGTTTGCAATATGACCAATGCCTTGCAATGCATATGATGATATGTTTTTAATACTTAAACACCCGAGGTGTTACACCAGCCCACAAGATGAAGCCTTGCGGGGCATGATTCTGCTCGGTGCCTCTCGCAAGACATAAGGAAGATATCCTGAAGATACTACGAGATCTGTTAGGATACGTACGATCCCATGATTCTTGTAATCTGTTATTACTTTTTGGTTATCTCTCAGATCTAACTGACTTGTAACCCTACCCCTCGGACTATATAAGGCGGGCAGGGACCCCCTCCAAAATCACGGCATATCATACGATAGCTAATACAAACCAACAGACCACAGGAGTAGGGTATTACATCATACTAACGGCCTGAACCTGTCTAACTTGTGTGTCTCTATTGCCTTCTTGTTCTTGATCTCACGCTCCTCCACCGATCAATCAACCTTCATGGGATACCCCTCGGAGGACTGCCGACGATATTCTATCGACAGCAGATTAGATACGGAGAGATCATTATCGTAGCCGCATTCAATTTGATTGAAGACCGAGTGGAGTAGTTAGCGTGTCGTAGAGACATAGTTGGACGAGAGCGCAGAGACATAGGCAAACAGGTGTTGTCACTTGATGCATCTCGACGAGCAGATGAGTCGTCGGTCATGGGATCCTGCAGCTGATGACCCAATGAATGAGTGCATGCATACCATGGTAATCTTCGCGTAGCTTCCATAATTAGTTTCTTCTTTGATGCATGTCCATAATTAGCTTGTATATGGCTATATGGGCTCAGCTTGCATTGTTGCATGCTCCTTAGATGGATGTGAGACCGAGTACTTGATGTCATATCTTTCATGGAGCTATAGCTTGATACACCTTGCTTTGTTTGCTTGCTAGTCGAAAGCAATGTTGGTTCTTGATATTTCACGGCTCTTGTTGATTAGACTGCATGGTAGGTGCGTGGCCTGCTTTCAATCTTGATTAGCTTGGTGCTATGCGGTGTCGTTGTCGATGGCATTGGCAAGTGATGAGTAGACAATGGGGTCCTCAATGCCGGGTTGCTGTAGGATGACGGCGACGAGGTCGTTGCTGCCAGCAAGGGCCATGGAGCGTCGATGGTGATGAGTAGGTTGGCGACGGTGAGTTGATCACGTGTGATGATGACGAGATCGAAGTTTGTGTTAGAATTGAGATCAAAATGTAGATGAATTCTCCATGCATGCGTACATGCAGATGCGGATACATCAATATCCGACTCGCATGGCCTTCACGGACGCATTGCTGGATGTGTATACGCCTCCTCCTAGGTGACAGACTCGAAGTGTGTCGCTGCCAAGTTTGATCTATCTGGCTGTCCCAGGCTTCTGAGAAAGCACAGGGCCACCGCTAGACTCCCCACGCCATGACACGTTGCCACGAGTTGCATCGTGATGTTGCCTAGATCAGCCGAGTTGCCACGAACAATGTAGCTAGATCTTGAGGTAAGCCATTTGGTTTGCCAGAGGATCAACACGCTCACCCCCTACCTAGTGCACCATTGTCAATGAAATATGGTTGGCAGTCTACCGAGGGGTATGTCCACAGTAGTAGATGAATCGGTAGAGGTGCACGTAATAGGAACCGGATGGTGACACAAGCGCAGAGATAGCGATTTAGACAGGTTCAGGCCGTCTGATCAACGTAATACCCTACGTCCTGTGTCTTTGTTGAATTGTATTATATATGAGATGAATTCGATGGGGTCCCTACCCGCCTTATATAGTCTAGGGGGTAGTGTTACAAATTGGTTTAGGCCTAGATCTATTCGGCTATATGGCAAGTATTTACAAGGGATACGATATCTATCATATCCGAAAAGATCTTCTTTCATCGCCAAGATGTCTTCTTATTGCCTTGCGGTGCATGCTGACTAGAGCCGAACACTGTAGGCCTTGATCTTATAGGCTGGACCTCACCTAGTGGTGTGGTCGATGTCCATTGCCGTGGGTACCTGGTGTTATACCCCCCACAACGTCTAGTCTCAGAGATGATCGAGTGTGTGTTCCTCGCTTGAATGTTCTGAAGTTCTTACAATAGGGGGTGTAAGAATGGTGGAAGAGGTGGTTGAACCTATGCTAGGCGAGAGGTAGCCCAAAGAGAAGCTTCAGGAGCCTCACTACTATGGTGAATGAATGGAATGGTAGAGGATGAAGAATGTGAAGATGTCCCAATATAGGTGCCCTGGCTGCCCTTATATAGAGTTCGGGGCCAGGGCTTGATACAAAGAGGAGGTTCCCTTGATCGAAGGGTCGTGAGCCTGAGGGATGTCCTGGCCAACTTGGCTTGCAAGCTACGCCGTCTTCTGGTGTTCGTCCATGCGTGGCTATCGTAATGGTCTTGTGGCCACGTTGCGGCAGAGCGTGACGTGGTGCTACTGTACCAGCCGTGGCAGGCACTATCGGCACGTTCGTGGTTCATCATAATCTTTGCCGTCATCTCTAGGTTCCCTAGGGCATCATACCTATAGTAGGTAGCCGCCCTAGGTCATCGTTCACCTGGTTGCTTCATGGGGCTAAGGGCCATGACCCCGATCGTTGGGGTTAGGGCACTTCTCTAGTCAGGAAGGTCTCTAGGTTGAGACCATTGTCATGGATCCCATCCCATAGTGGGTGGGATCATACGTGCATCCCATTGGTCCGTATTTGGACGATGGGTTTCATACCCATTGTGACCACTATGCGGCATTGTCCCATTGGCGCGGCATGGCATAGGTATGGTGTCTGACCGCACCGAGGTGACTGCTGTTCCCTCGGTCCTTGTGAGGTCAGTGTAGTGTGCCTGCTCTTATCAGAGCAAGCATACTGCGCCACGCTCAATCTCTCCCCATCCTTCCTAGGGGTCATGACGGGGGAGAGGTCACGCGTTTTCCGTGTGGCTAAGGTAGGAGAAAGGGTTGTGGCCAACCCTAGCCTAGGTGTTGGTTTGGCATGCTCGTCCTAGCTGGGCCTTGATCATTTGGTCCATTGTTAATCCGATGAGTTGCAGGCCACGTGGCCTGCCAACTAATTGATGCCTTGAGACACCCAGGGTCATAACCCCGATAGTAGCTCTCGAGTGTTTTTGTGATCACGAAGTGATCGTGAAAGTGCTGATATGCGTGTCTGTTCGGAGCGCAGGCTCGTAGACACAATCCACTCGAGCTTCGTTGCTCGACCCCTTGTGGGCTAGTGCATTCGATGCGGTGGGCGGTCATTGTGTTCTACTTTACTAGGATGTCCTGGTGTTGTGGTACATGACCACTATGCCTTGCCGCATCAATGTGCCATGCATCGGGGTTTGCAACCTAGGTGGAGCGGAATGGTCTCGTTGATGCTATGCCGTCCCTGCCTTTCCAAGAGTCTCAATTTTTCTGACCCTAGGCGGGTATTCGACACTAGTCATGACCTCCCTTGGTTCACCACATGGCGAGGGAGTCTCGGGCTGCTCAGTCTTCTTCTGAACTTTATAAGCGGGAGCCTTCTCCCATTTGAAACACTCGTATCTATGACTATGGATTGCTCCCTTCCTCCCATCAGGCGAGTGTGGACATAAGAGAGATGCGATTATCCTTTCCAATAGCTAGTGCGAGAAGGGATCTTGCATGTAGGGGAGGATGAGATGCCATGGAGGTCGGCTCCATGATCATGCGACCTTGGTTTTACTTGTTCCTAAGTGGCATAGGTAACCATGAGGCCCATTGATCAGGGGAAGGTTTGCCCTCATGCTGTGGGTCATCAAAGTGTGCAGGCAGTGAGTCGGTTCTCTGGAGAGAATGTTCGTCGCTCCCTAGCCGCTGGATGATGGACCCGGGCGACATTCGTCACTATGCCCTGTCGTGGCATTATGACGACGCGGCGAGACATTCCTCGCCGGAGTCCATTTTACCCGTCTCTCCTCTCCACGCTCTCTGATCTTGGGGGGTTGCGATGTTGTGAGGGGGCCTTCAGGGTGTTCTTTTCCACCTTGTCCAACCATACTCACAGTTCACACTCCCTGTGGTGTCGTCTTTGAGGTGGCGTTGGGTTATTTTCTTGATTTCGCAATTTGCCCATGCGTGTAACGCTTGTACCCATGGAATGTGTTTTTCAAACTTTTCATTCCTTCCTCGAAGTCGCGTCGAGCCCCCGAGCCGCTAGTTTTCGGCTGTGGGGATTTTATATCTAAAGCTAGGATTTTTGTGTGGGAGGTAGTGCTCCCTTCCTGTGGGATGGGAAGGTCGTCCTTCGATGCGAAAGCCTTTGCTTCATTTGTGTTTTGACCTTATCTGGTCCGGGCATCCCCATTCATCGAACAAGTTATGACCTTGCATCCTAAGCAGGGTGATGTGATCGTGGGGCCTTTTGGTCTAGCCAAGAGTGGACACTCAGGCTCGAGCGGGCCTAGATCATATGCGCTAGAATCGTCGTAGGGTCATTTTCGCATGGGTTTTTGATCGCTGCCTTGTGAGGAGGGTACCATCACAGGTCCCAGGCGCCCGAGGGATTTTTCTATGAGGGGTCGTTGATCCCTGTTGGTCCGTCGGTTTTTGGTCATGGATTTGGTATCTCGGAAAGGGCTTGTCACGTGGACTTAGCCCTAGTCGTGGATTCCTGGCGACCTCAGGGGTTGTTGTGACCTATTTTTGGTTAACTTTGGTTTTGCCCCATGCGGGGAGAGGCATGTCCACAGTAACCACGTGGTCGGAGCGGTGCGCCTCGTCGGGGTCGATGGGTAATTCGAGCGGGACATGATATCCTCCGTAATCAACATGGAGTTCGGCTGTGCCTCACGTGAGACGTCCCATAAATCGTCGGCTGTCAATCCCGTTGGTCCCCAACCACCTCTGCAGCGGCGAGAGGGCAAGATGCCTCCCCCCTAGAGGGGTCAACCGGGAGAGTTCGAAGCGGACAACTCGAACACAGGGAGAGATAATCATGTGGCTCCGCACCACTGATTAGAGCTACAGGGGCCCATCTCCTCCCTTCCCCTATCCCTTTTTTGGCCTTGAGTCCTTCTAAGGACTAGCCAAAAGGTATAGTTCCTAGGTATGACATGGGGTCATGGACGCGGTGGGTCGCTCTATGAATGGACTTGAGGGATCATTGCTTCCCTGGTCGCTGCGTGGCTTAGCGACGACCGCTCAATTATGGGGCAAGAAAAGATTGCGTGGGAAATCAAAGATGTGAAAGAAGGGGTGTAGGTCTTATGCGTGCTCTACCTATCGCTTCTTCGTTCCCTATCCTTCACCTCATTCCGCTAGGGCCCTTCCTATCTGGGGTCTTTTCGTAAAAGGGGTTAGTTTGTGATGATAGGAAGGTTAATATAAATGTAGGAAGAGAGACTAAGGATAGAATCTACGTAGCTGCTCAATGTTCCAGGAATTGGTGTAGATCTCGCCGGTGTCATTCATGAGCCGGTAGGATCCTAGGCGAATAACTTTGGCTATGATGTAGGGCCCTTCCCAAGGTGGCATTAGCTTGTGCATGTCTTTGGTGGTTTGGATCTGCCATAGGACGAGGTCACCGACCTAGAACGCTCGCTCTCGGACGTTCTTGTTGTGGTACCTCCGTAGCGCTTGCTGGTACTTCGCAGACCAGAGGAGCGTCGTTTTCCATGCCTTGTCAAGTTGGTCAAGTGCATGTTGCCGATCTTTCTCCGCTTTGGCTTTGTCGTATGCTAGGACTCGCGGTGTTCCGTAGTCAAGGTCGGTCGGCAGGACAGCCTCGATGTCATTTACCATGAAGAATGGTGTGAAGCTGGTGGACCGATTCAGAGTTGTCCTCAAGCCCAGAGCACGATCGGTACCACCCCTGCCCATCACACCATGAATTTGTCGAGCCTATCAAAGATGCAGGGTTTGAGGGCCTAAAGTATCATGGCATTAGCTCGCTCCACTTAGCCATTTGTCCATGGGTGAGTGACAGAGGCCCAGTAGACTCGAATGCCGTAGTCATCGCTCAATCAGAGGAACTTCTTCCTAGTGAAGAGCGTGCCATTGTTGGTGATTATGGAGTTTGGGACTCCAAATATGTATATGATGTCGAGGAAGAATTCCATCGCATCTTCAGATCTTACTCTCGCTATGGGCTTGGCTTCGATCCACTTGGTGAACTTGTCAATTGTCACCAGTAGATGGGTGTAACCCCTGGGTGCTTTCCTGAATGGCCCGAGTAGGTCGAGAACCCAGGTCATGAAGGGCCACGTTAATGGGATGGTTTGTAGCTCTTGTGTAGGTAAGTGCTTTTGCCGTGCGTAGAACTGACATCCCTCGCAGCTTCGCATGATTTGCTGAGTGTCCACAACTGCTGTGAGTGAATAAAAGCCTTGTCGAAAGACCTTCCCAACCAGCACTTCAGGCGCTGCATGATGTCCACAGATTCCCGCATGGGCTTCCCACAGGAGTCGTTGCCCCTCCTCTTGGGAGATGCACCTTTGAAGAATCCCTGAGGTGCTACATTTGTAGAGGATGTTGCCTATGATCATGTAGGATTTGCAGCATCTTGCTAGACGCCGCGCCTCCATTAGGTCATCAGGCAAATTCCCCCATGCTAGAAATTCTATGAAAGGCATGGCCCAGTCCGTCTTGGTGTCTGCCACCGCTCGGTCAATTGCCATCAGGCCAGGAGGGCTCGCGGCCTCCGAGTCATGGTGGTGTTCAACTGGCAGGGTGGGTTCCACCTTGCCAGCCATGCACGTCGTTTGGTCATGCGGCCGATGGGCTTGCACCGATGGTTTGTGCATGTCGTTGACGAACACTCCCGATGGGGCTGGTCCCCGACTTGATGCAATCTTGGCTAGGGAATCAGTAGCTAGGTTGTCCTGCCTGAGGATGTGGTGGAGTTCTAGCCCATTGAATCTTTCTTTGAGTTTCCAGACTTCATCATAGTAAGACGCCATCTTGCTATCACGACATGACACTTCTTTCATGACCTGGCTGACGACCAGCTCTGAGTCCCCCATAACGAAGAGGCAGCGAGCACCAAGCTCAGAGGCAATTCTGAGGCCATGGATGAGGGCTTTGTATTCCACGATGTTGTTGGTTGCCCATAAGTGGAGTCGAATGGCATACTCCATGTGCTCTCCTATCGGTGAGATTAGGACGACCCTGGCCCCCATGCCCATGGCCATCAGCGACTCATCGAAATATAGTGTCCAGTACTCCTGGTAGGTCGGAGGTGGGGGTGTTTGCACTTTGGTCCATTTGGCGATCAAGTCTGTGAGGACTTGCGATTAAATAGCTATTCTTGGGACATACGTGATGTGGCGGCCATGAGCCCAGTTGCCCATTTGGCCACATGACCGGAGGTGTCATGGTTTTGAACCACGTCGCCGAGCGGGGCAGATGCCACAATCACAATGGGGTGCCCCTCGAAGTAGTGTAGTAACTTTCGTTTGGCGATGAGGATGGCATAGATGAGCTTCTAGATTTGCGGGTAACGCACCTTGGTGTCCGAGAGAACCTCGCTGGTGAAGTACACTATTCTCTAGATCTTGTGGGAGTACCCGCTCTCTTCTCGCTCAATGACAAGTGCCATGCTGACCACCTACGTGGTTGCGGCAATGTAGAGGAGTGGCTCTCCCTTCTCGGGCAACACCAGCGTGGGGGCCATCGCTAGGAATGTCTTGAGCTTCTCGAAGGCCTCTTGTGCTTCAACCATCTAGGTGAACTGGTCAACCTTTTTTAGGAGCTTGTATAGTGGCATGCCATGCTCCCCAGCCATGAGATAAAGCAGCTAAGGGAGGCTAAGCATCCCATGAGCTTTTGGACTCCTTTTAGATTCATGATGGGGCCTAGATTCTTGATCGCTATGATCTTCTCCGGGTTGGCTTTGATGCCCTGCTCGAAAATAATGAACCTAAGGAGCTTTCCCTTGAGGACCCTGAATATGCATTTCTCAGGGTTGAGCTTGATCCTGAATTTTCTGAGACAAGCAATGGTGGCTTCCAGGTTGCCGACTAGCTGGTCGGCTTTTCTGGACTTTATGACGATGTCATCGATGTAGACCTCTATGATGTCCCCGATGAGCCCACCGAGGCATTGATTCATGCACCTTTGGTAAGTGGCTCCCACATTCTTGAGTCCAAAGGGCATTGTGACGTAGCAATAAGCGCCAAATGTGGTGATAGAGGAGGTGGTGAGCTAGTCGTTCTCCTTCATCGTGATTTGATGATACCCGAATACACGTCCAAGAAGCAGAGGGTTTCGCAACCCATGGTCAAATCGATGACTTGATCGATTCGTGGTTGCAGGTAAGTTACCTTTGGACATGCCTTGTTCAAGTTGGTGTAATCCACGCACATCCTCTAGGTCCCATTCTTTTTTCGAACTAGGACCGGGTTAGCGATCTAGTCTGGATGGAAGTCTTCCTTGATGAATCCCACCGCCAGGAGCCTAGCGATCTCTTCCCCAATGGCCATTTACTTTTCGTCGTCGAAGCGATGGAGGCGCTGTTTGACCGGTTTGGAACCGGGTAGAATATTGAGGCTGTGCTCGGTGACCTGCCTCGGGATTCCTGGCATATCGGATGGTTTCCATGCAAAGATGTCTAGATTTTGGAGCAGGAAGTTGATGAGATTGCGCTCTTGCTGGTCGGAAAGGCCGCAACCGATTCGAATAGTTTTGCTGGTACCTTCGTGGTTGACTTGTACCGCCTTGGTGTCTTCAGTGGGCTTGAAGGCCCCTGCAGACTGCTTCCAAGTGCTGGATTCAGGCACGACTTTGGTCACGGTGGCCTAGATAGTTCGCAGCTTTGAGGCTCGAACCGCTGCCACTATGATGTTGAGGTTTTCCTCCTCGCAGGAATGCGCCTATGTTGGTCGTCGCCGACCGTGATGACCCTATTGACGGTAGTTATCATCCATCATAAACCGTCAACATAACTTGAATAAATGCATAAAAAGGATCACCAACATAGACTTAGAGGTTTAAACTGACAATTTTCATAAGTTTTGGTGAATCTATGTTTTTAGTAGGGTTATTCCAGAAAACTGGCAAGGGGGATCAAAATGTCAAATAAAATTGCGCTTATCCACACGAAAACTACTACAAAAAGTTCTAGAGGCCACCATACGGCATCCCCCCAAGGCAGACCCCGAGGGGATGTCAGGTGGCACCGGCCGTCCCCACCTGTAGGCCGCTTGCCCCCCCCAGGGCCCACATGTCAGCCCCTATCACTACATCGGTTCTCCACTACCTCCTTGATTGCATCTACGCCGTTCATTCAAGTCAGTTTGATTCGAGGGCTCAGGATTGATGCTCCAGCCTATATAACCAGCCCCTACCCCCCCACTGGAGTACGCTACCATAAGTCAAGAGTAGACTAAAAATTAGTGTTTTCAGAGAGAAGAGAATAGAGCTCCAATTCTTCAAAGTTCTAGTACAGGCTAGCTAGCAAGGTTCAAGTAGAGTGTGGGCTATTGCTTAGGATTCTAGATCCGCTGTTCGGAGACTGGTATAGCTACTGTATCTCTTTATTTATGACTTTGTGCTACTTCAATATTATGTTGCTATTTATTATGTTTCTTGTTTGCTCTAGTTATATGGTTGATATAGTTGTGATTGATGATGAGTTTATGCATATGTTCACAAAGCGCTTAGCCCATGATGCATGTGGGTTAAGTGGTCGACATTATGTAAGCATGGTGCTTAGATATTGTTTACCCGTGGATGCATTATGCACTCTGGGTCATGTGGTAGATCGCGAATGTGACACTCACATTGAGTCCTTTGTAGTCCACTCCATGTTTGTAGAGCAAGTAGAACACGGTTGCGAAGGGAGACAAGCTTTGTTCTTGATCTTCCTTAGTAATGTTCCTTATGCTTAGATCCAGAGTTAATTATGCTATAGATGAGAGTATATATACTTTTGTGTACAAAAGACTAAGTAAATAAGGAATGACTTAGGAATCTTTTGGTCTTACCGAATCTCCTGCCTAGCCATACTACATTTTATGAGTCTGTATTTGTATCTTTGGAATTACTATCAATGCTTCACACTTATCATTTGACTTACCCCTGCCATAGCATGAGAGTGGTTTTATCATAAGTATATATATTTGTCAATATCTCTATGCCAACAATCCCATAGCTCCTCCCTGTGGATAAAATACAAATAACGATACTCGGTATACTCCCGGGTGAAATACTACAATGGTATATTATTTGTGCGCTTGCGGATACTTTAAGATATATAATTTTCTCTAAGTTTACAAGTGTCATTTATAATTACCAACAATGCATTTCTGGCATCATGCTAGGGATGACAATTTAGTAAAGAGTGATGCTAAGAAATGTCAACAAGCATTTCTGGCGCCGCTGCTGGGGAGGGGCACATGGCTAAATAGAATAGATCAAATAAATACTTATTGATAAAATCATAACACCTCTGCTTTAGCAGGCTTACCCTTGTTTGTCTTTTTCATATCTTATACAGGGTAATTGCAGGATTGGTTGTGATTCACCAACAACTATCAATCAAAATCAACCAAATCAAAAGGAAGCTCAATACTAGTTTCTGAAGCTATGGTTGACAAGACTCTGCGTGAGTTCTTTGCTCCAATCACCGAGAGATTCACACTGGGCCAACACTCAACATCGACAACCTTGAGTTCGAGCTCAAGCCAAGCTTCATCAACATGGTTCAATCTACCCTATTCAGCGGAAAGGCACATGAAGATGCTAGTGCTCATCTTTAGAATTTTCTAGAGATTAGTAGCACAATCATCATCAAGGATGTTGCTCAAGACATCATACTTCTTCGCTTGTTTCCATTCTCACTAGTGGGAAGGGCAAAGCGGTGGTTCTACACCAACAAAGATAACCTCAATACATGGGCAAAATGTTCAAAAGCCTTCCTAGAAAAATTCTTCCCTGTAGGCAAGACCAATGCCTTAAGAGGAAAGATTTCTAATTTCCAATAGCAGAAGGGAGAGACCATTCCAGAAGCATGGGAACATTTCCAAGAATATGTTTTAGATTGTCCTCATCATGGAATGGAAGATTGGTTGCTCATGCAAAGTTTCTACCATGGTTAACTCAAAAAGCTCATGAACAACTTGATGCCACTATTGGCGGATCATTTATGTCACTCACCCTTGGAAAAGCTAAAACTTTTGTGGAAAAGATAGCCTCTAATCAAGGCTGGTCTCAATGCAACATTCAATCATGCAATAAAAGCAAAGAAATACCAGAAGAGGTGTGTGCACTGTCAACCAAGATGGACATACTATTAAATTGGCTCAAACAACGAGACAATTACAAGAGAGATTGTCAGGCCATTCAAGATGCTTTTAATGCTCAAAACACATGTGGAGAATATTTGGGGGTTGAATTCCCTAAATATCAAGAGGATGTAAACATCATTGGCAACAATTCAGGTTCACAACAACAACGACAAGGATGGAATCAACAACAACAGTCAACTTACTAAGGTAAGTACCCAGGTAACAATTATAATTCTTTTAATCCCAAGTAACCGTCCTTAAGAGACTTAATCTTAGAACAAGATAGGATTAGTTAGAATATTTTTAAAAAGCTTGTTTTTAATGATAAGGTCCTAGAAAACATAAATACTAAAATGGATAGTTTTTCTTCTGCCATAAAAGACCAACTTAGCTATAATAAAAAGATAGAATCTCAATTAGTCCAGTTGGCCGCTGCTCTGCCTTTTGCTACTAACCTTGAAAAGGTCAACGCTATAACCACAAGAGGTGGCAAGTCTACTCGTGATTCGCCATATCCGACAAGGATAGATAAGACACCGGCGGCAGTACAAGAGGTGAAGAAGGACGATGAAGTTGAAGAAGTCGAGCCACAAGCACAAGAAATGATGCAAGATTTTCATGACACCACCTTCCTATCATTTCCACGTAGAAATCAAAAAGCCAAAATAGATGAGCAGTTTGGTAAGTTTGTAGAGGTAATTCAAAAGTTTTATATCAATATTCCTCTACTAGATGCCATACAGGTACCCACCTATGCGAAGTACCTCAGAGACATCCTCAACAACAAAAGACCACTGCCCACTACTAAAGTAATCAAGTTAACGAAGGAGTGTAGTGCGGCCATCCTAAACACGTCACCTGTCAAGAAGAAGGATCCGGGGTGTCCCACTATCAATTGTTCCATCGAAAGCCAGAACTTTGAGAACACATTATGCGATCTTGGAACAAGTGTTAGTGTCATGCCCAAGACGGTCTTTAACAAGCTCAACTATTCAATACTCACACTAACGTCAATGTGTTTGCAACTAGCTGACTAATCGGTCCGCTACCCTACAGGAATCACCGAGAATATTCTGGTAAAAATATGAAAATTCATTGTTCCTGTGGATTTTGTAGTACTTGACATGTAGGGGGACATGAAGACATCTCTCATTCTTGGGAGACCCTTCCTGAGCACTACAAATGCGCACATTGATGTCGGAGTTAGAGAAATCAAATTCCATATCAACGACAAGGAAGAGCGATTTGCCTTCAAGCCAAGATCAGAACAATGCTCTAATTTGGAATTGTGTAAGAAACAAGTTCATCCATCAAGGTCTCCATCTCCAGGACCAAAGGACGCTCCCGAAGAATAAACGCGAACAGGGAAGTCTGGTTAGGTGGACTTAAAATGCAAACCCTCGCCGGGAGGTAAGTCGGTAGTTATCTATAATCATTTCTCGCATTATATTGTACTTTGGCATATTTACTTTTTAACACCTGCATTATAAAATAAAAATTCTCATCATGCCATTATAAAAATTCAAGCCCCATATAAATAATTTTTACGACCATAAAAACCTCGTAAAGAAATATTTACTGTGGAGGCATAAAAATTTAAAAATACCATCATTCATCTTCTTATATTTCATAGTTTTGTAAAATAGTTTTTATTGCATACATATATACTTGAATATATGGTAGAAATATGGGCACTGGGACCCACAAACACTTGGGACCGACCACCATCACCTCCATAACCACTCCCATCACTTCTATCTCCACTCAACCACCACTTTCACCTCCATCATCTCTCCACCAGCCATCCTAGTCATATCACCACCGAAAGAGCACCAAAGGAGTGGATGTTTTGCTTAAGCGTGAAGTAGAGGAGCACCAGGAAAATGGAGAGCCCATTTGGCCATGATGTTGGGCCAACCAGCCCCACAACAAGGCCGGCCGGCCTGCTGCTCAACTCACTCACTCACACTGCAATCCAGCTTCCTGAGTTCGAATTTCCAATTCCAAATCTCGTAGATGAAAATTCCCTTGGTAGAAGTAGTTTTGGAGTGAAAGAAAAGGGTGAGAAAGTTGAGAGTGAAAGTGTTGCTAAAATCTTGAGTAAGAGAGCGAGAGGTGCTGCTAAAATTTGAGCAAGAAAGAGAAGGTTTAAGAGTGGTAGTGTTGTCCAAATCAAAAGAGAAAATTAAAAAGAATTAGGGTGGAAGTCATGCCAAAATATTGATTAGAAAAATTCTCTAGGTAATCTCGGACGACTAACCCTCTGGACGACTGACTTTTGGATGGCTAACCGCTAATATTTTTATTTTCCTAATCCCATTCCATGAGTTGTGTTGTCTTTTGTCTATTTTGCAGGAAAATGAGCAATATCGCCGAAAAGCTCAAGCGTGCGGTGTTGTTCCACCTAATGAGAAGTTTGTCATCTCGGGCAAGCACCGACATGGAGGTCGATCCTCCATCTCCCGCTGTCAGAGCACCGTCTTGTTTAGCCCCCGTGGAGAGAAACATTCTCTTTCAAGAGAAGCAGCTCAAGCTTCGGAGCGATACGGAGAAGGACATCTACAAGAAGCTGAAGACCTAGAGGTTCGTCCTCACTCCCGCTTATGATCCAGCTCTACTACAAGCCACAGGTATGAACACTGAATTTGAACTCATTTTTAGAGCTGTAGGATGGGAGGATGTTTTGTAAATAGATGAGCTGGGGTCTAAGCTTTTGACAATGGAATTTCTATGCACCCTCAACCCCACTGATTCAGAAGTATCATTTAGACTTTCTGTAAAAGATTTTTCTATCCCATGGAAACAATTTAGTGAACTTCTAGGATTTCATGCACAATGTGTGATTGATGTAGACACTGCTATACAAGACATTGATAGGATGAAATTTTGGAGGGAAATATCTAAAAGACTTACTTGGTACCGTCCCCGTACAAATGAAATTCATCACCCTACTTTGTGATTCATGCATAAATGGCTAGGTTTTTTCTCTTTTTCCTAGGAATGATTTTTGCATTGTTAGGAATGATGAACTTAAACTGCTCTAAGCTATGGTTAAGAAAAGAAAAGTTTCACCTGTCCAGTTTATGATGAAACAATGGAAAGAAATTCTTGATCTTAAGGGAGATGTTGTGTGTACTTCTTTGGTCACCCGCATAGCTAAAAATTTGGGTCTTTTGGAAAATGCTTCTTTTGCTTACATTGATGGCATTCCCTATTGGCATATCGTTTATGAATATTTTGCTCAAGCTCACATGTTGAAGAAGAAAAAGGATGGAAAACTTGTCATGATGTGCATGGATTATACAAACAAAATTCCGTTACCAGACCAAAACCTTGGTCTGTATGCGGTGTAGTATTTTGTCTTTGATTTATAGGTGAAGGAGGCAGCGCCTCATTGGAGCACTTTTGCAAGACTCACGCACAACCCGCAGCCCAGGTACTGTGGCGATGATCCGATTCCGGATGGACTGACCTTCACCTTCACTAGCTATGTAGGCTAGGACTAGCTGAGATCTTTCCACATGCACCACCCAAGCAAGCTGGTTGGGAATCCTCCCACATGCATCAGCCCGAGCATGCTGGTTGGGAGCAGCCCGCTACTCAGCACGCTAAGAGCTCCTGGCATCAGGGTTCAAGTGAGACTTGGTAGGATGGCAACTTCGACTACTATCAATAGCATCCATATGAAGAAGTCTCGAGTGGCCATCAGGGAAGACGTATGTCCTTCTCTGCCTATGGCTACCATGACCAGCAGATGCAGCATGCCCACCTCGACAACAGGTTGATGACTATCTAAGAGACGGAGCAAGACATTCGAAACCAACTACACTAGCACTCCAAGTGGCAAGCAGAGATGGGAGAACGCATCACCACCATTCAGCAGCACCAGGAGTAGGAGAACGAGAATTGGCAATACTTGTTCCAGGGTCTCCACATCGACCCGCCTTTTTGAGAGACCGCAGCAACACCCAAAAACAAAATAAAAATTTGTCTTTGTCTATTATATACAGATTACTATGGTGTGCTCTAAAAAAATGAAAAACCAAATAAAAAAAGTGTGTATATAGTTTGCTTAAGATGTGTTTTAGTTTCCTTTCTTGTTTTTAAGAGCTAGATAAATAAAAAGAACTTGAAGATGGTCTCACATGATGGAAAATGATGAATAGTTGCTCTGTTAGAATTCTTTTCAAGTACCTAGTTTTTCAGCTTTGAATTCTCTCAAGTTTTAGATGAAATTGATTTAACATGAGAATTTGCTCTAAACTTAAAACTCGTGGGTAGCATATGCTTGATCTAAGTCTAGGTAATTGACGGATATGATATGAGAAGGTATGAGCTGCTATTTATCTTGTTCCAAGTGACACTTGAATTTCAAAGATTTATCTTTTGAAAAACATAAAAATGCAACATGATGAGATCTTGTATGACAAAGCTTGAATTCCTACCAGAACAAAATATGATATTTAGACTAAGAAAACTTCCACTTATATATGCTGCTTGCATTGCATTGAGTTTGGTCAAGCTTTGTTGATGCCTTTATGAGAGTTTTGTCATGCTTTTAAAATCAAGATCATGTACACACCACCCACATATGCACTACTCCTACACTGGGGGTAGGCGCAAAAACTTGCATTCCATCTAGATCCAGCATAAAATGTTTTACTCCTACACTTGGAGAAAATGCCAAAAACATGCTTGATAGGTTTTCCACCAAATAAATGCTCCAAGTTCTTGTTACTATCTCTCAATAGTTTTGTTGCAGAAAGAAAGGGGGGCTATGCAAGAGTTATTCATAAAAAAAGAAAGAAAGAAAAAAATTGAAAAAATGGACAAGTGTCCGAATTATTAAAACAATGGGTACTCAGATGCCCGCCTGAAAAAAAATAAGATGAATAATATAGCCCCTATTTTCTTGCAATTGTTTCAAAGTTCCAAATGAGAGATATGTTTTCAAGGACATAGCAGAATTAGGCTAGCTACACACACATGCACATCTTGATTTTATTATATGACTCAACTCTCTTTGGATCCATTGTTTGACTTTATAATATATGTATTGCAAGTATGCTCTCTCATACAATTACCACTCCTATGAGCTCCACATAAGCCTTAGTTGTAGGAAGAGAAAGGCATAACATCATTATTGCCTTGGTAAGGATCCACAAATATCATATACATGAGAGACTTGAGAGTGTCATACAATGGAATCTCTGAGTTTTGTTTTGAAAACTTGTAAAACTCTAGAATAATGGTTGAACAATGAACTTGAGACATAGTGTTTGACTTGATCGTTCTATTTTTCAATTGCTCAAGACCCAAGTGAAAGCTCATAAGCCCCATGGTGAAGGTAATATGGGTAAGTTTGAAAGATAGATCGAAAGATTTTAATTTGGAGGAGAATTCTTTGTTGAATGCATGTGTACTTTTGAGGAGTAAAAACATCGCAACAACTCCTGATCCATTGCTAAGTTTAGCTTTACTTAGGGACGAGCAAAGGTTAAGCTTGGGGGAGTTTGTTGACTGTAGTTATCATCCATCATAAATCGTCAACATAACTTGAATAAATGCATAAAAAGGATCACCAACATAGACTTACGGGTTTAAACTGAGAATTTCCATGAGTTTTGGTGACTCTATGTTTTTAGCAGGGTTATTCTAGAAAACCGGCAAGGGGGATCAAAACGTCAAATAAAATTGCGCTTATCTACGGCGAAAACTACTCTAGAAAGTTCTAGAGGCCACCAGAAGGCATCCCGCCGAGGCAGACCCTGAGGGGATGACAAGTGGGGCTACCTGGCCCCACAAGGCCCACATGTCAGCCCCATCGCTACGTCGATTCTCCACCGCCTCCTAGATTGCATCTATGATGTTTATTCAAGTCGGTTTGATCCGATGGCTCAAGATTGACGCTCTGGCCTATATAACTAGACCCTGCCCCCCTTCGGGGTACGCTACCATAAGTCAAGAGTAGACTAGAAATTAGGGTTTCTAGAGAGAAGAGAATAGAGCTCCAATTCTTCAAAGTTCTAGTATAGGCTAGCTAGCATGGTTCAAGTAGAGTGTGGGCTATTGCTCAGGATTCCGGATCCGCCGTCTAGAGACTGGTATAGCCATTGTATCTCTTTATTTATGACTTTGTGGTACTTCAATATTATGTTGCTATTTATTATGTTCCTAGTTTGCTCTAGTTATATGATTGATATAGTTGTGATTGATGATGAGTTTATGCATATGTTCACAAAGCACTTAGCCCAAGACACACGTGGGTTAAGTGGTTGACATTATGTAAGCATGGTGCTTAGATATTGTTTACCTGTGGATGCATTCTGCACCTTGGGTCATGTGGTAGATCACATATGTGTCACTCCCGTTGAGTCCTTTGTAGTCCACTCCCCGTTTGTAGAGCAAGTAGAACATGGTTGCGAAGGGAGACAAGCTCTGTTCTTGATCTTCCTTAGTAATGTTCCTTATGCATAGATTTAGAGTTAATTATGCTATAGATGAGAGCGTATATACTTGGGTGTACAAAAGACTTAGTAAATAAGGAATGACTTAGAAATCTTTTGCTCTTACCAAATCTCCTGCCTAGCCATACTACATTTTATGAGTCTCTATTTGTATCTCTGGAATTACTATCAATGCTTCACACTTATCATTTATTTATCATTTGACTTACCCCTGCCATAGCATGAGAGTGGTTTTATCATAAGTATATATATTTGTCAATATCTCTATACCAACAATCCCATAGCTCCTCCCTATGGATAAAATATAAATAACGATACTCGGTATACTCCCGGGTGAAATACTATAATGGTATATTATCTGTGCGCTTGCGGATACTTTAACATATATAAATTTCTCTAAGTTTACAAGTGTCATTTATAATTACCAACAATGCATTTCTAGCATCATGCTAGGGATGACAAGTTAGTAAAGAGTGATGCTTAGAAATGTCAACAGACCCCTTGATGACCAAGGATCTTAAGCTTGAGGTAGGCATAATTTGGGATGGCCATGAATTTTGTGTAGCACGGTCGGCCCAAAATGGCATGGTAAGAGTTGGGGAGGTCGATTATCTCAAAGTCAAGCATCTTAGTTTGAAAATTCATTCATCCTCCGAACATGACAGGTAAGGTGCTCTGCCCGAGGGGTGATATTCGTGCTCCGGGTATTGACCCCATAGATTAGGGCATTCGTTGGCCATATCGCTGCTCTAGAGAGGCCTATGGCATCATACGCCCGCAAGTAGAGGACATTGAGTCCGCTTCCTTCATCCATCAACACATTGGTGAGTTGTGTTCCTTCGATCATTGCACAGATGACGAGGGAAAAATGTCCTGGCAGCTGAATGTGGTTGGCGTGATCGGTCCTATCGAAGGTGATCGCTGTTTCCGACCATTTTAGGTAGCCTAGGGTGGTCTTGGTCTGGGCTACAGTCGCGTTGACCTCCTCCCCGCTGAAGTTGACTTCAGCTTTGATTCATGGATGGATGGCTCACTGATTAGCGGGATTGGTTGTCTTGCTACGTCGAATGCCTGGGCGCGGTCCTTAAAAGTGGTTCCATAAATTTGCCTACCATGGACTAAGAGCTCGGGGCTCCTGAATCAGGGGATTCGATCATGATCTTTGGTGTGGGAAGATAGCAATCCTTCCATCATGGTGCGCTCTTGGATGCGGCCGCCGTAGGCCATTCCATGAGCGTGTCCACCATCGGTGATGAGAGGGGGTGTTGGCCCCCTTTCGCGAGTCAACTCTGGGACGCAGCCCCCGAGGGCAATTCTAAGAGCGTGTCTGCCATAGGCCATGGGATCTAGACTTCCAAGATGGAGGTCCAGATCGCGGTCGGAGGCGGACATGGGCACTGACCCTTTGACGCCAATGAACTCATAGTTTTCACGGCGGATGTGGCCACCACGGGCCATTCTGCTAGTGAGTTCATTAGTGGTGAAAGAAGCCATCGCTTCCTTCTCAACAATCGAGAGTGCATGATTGTCCCCTACTTAGCATGCCAACTATCGATGTTTCATAAACCGGACTAATAAATTAATACGATTGCCGTGCTGCTCTAGTAACACGATGGTAGCATCCAATAGACACGAGGATTTATACTAGATCAGGCCGAAGCCCTATGTCCATTCTCAGAGATGATCGAGTGCATGTTACTCACTTGAATGTTCTGAAGTTCTTACAATGGGGGTGCAAGAATGGTGGAAGAGGTGGTCGAACCCATGCTAGGAGAGGGGCAGCCCGAAGAGAAGCTTCAGGAGCCCCACTACTATGGTAAATGAATGGAATGGTAGAGGCTGAAGAATGTGAAGATGTCCCGAGATGGGTGCCCTGGCTACCCTTATATAGAGTTCGAGGCCAGAGCTTGATACAAAGAGGAGGTCCCCCCGACCGAAGGGTCGTGAGCCTAAGGGAGGTCCTAGCTAACTTGGCTTGCAAGCTACACCATCTTCTGGTGTTCGTCCAGGCATGGCTATCGTCATGATATTGTGGCCACGTTGCGACAGAGCGTGACATGGTACTACTATGCCTGCCATGGTGGGCACTATAGGCATGTTGGTGGTTCGTCAGCCGTCCTATGTAACAAGGTGTTCATCATAGTCTTCATCGTCATCTCCTGGTTCCCCGGGGCATCATACCCATAGTAGTTAGCCGCCCTAGGTCGTTGTTCGCCTGGTCGCTTCATGGGGTTGAGGGCCATGACCCCGATCATTGGGGTCAGGGTACTCTGCCAGTTAGGAAGGTCTCTAGGTCAAGACCCTTGTCATGGATCCCATCCCATAGTGGGTGGGATCGTACGCGCGTCCTGTCGGTCCATATTCGGACGGTGGGTTTCATACCCGTTGCCACCACTGTGCGGCGTTGTCCCACTGGCGCGGCGTGGCATAGGGACGGCGTCTGAACACAATGGGGTGACTGATGTTCCCTTAGTCCTTGTGAGGTCAGTGTGGCGTGCCTACTCTTGTTAGAGCAAGCATACTAAGCCACGCTCGATCTCTCCCCATCCTGCCCAGGGGTCGTGACGGGGGAGAGGTCACGCGTCTTCCGTGTGGCTAAGGCAGGAGAAAGGGTCGTGGCCAACCCTGGCCTAGGCGTTGGTTTGGCGTGCTTGTCCTAGCTGGGCCTCGGTCATTCAGGCCATTGTTAATCTGATGAGTTGTGGGCTGCGTGGCATGTGAACTAATCGGCGCCTTGAGACACCCCGAGGTCATAATACCGACAAAACTTTTATTATCTTTCTTCATAAATATGGTGCCACATCAGCACATTGAATGCCCTTGAAACTGAAACCTGGCCTCATGAACAAGTTTGTCCTAGGTTCGGTTCGATTTCCAAACCATTAGCAGTTAGCACGTTTAGCTACAGCAACCTTTTAATGCCATGTTATGAAGTCAGTCGGATTTTATTTCATATTGTAAATTTGGCTAGCGACGTTCCAAGGTGACAAGCAGTCCACCCTGAAATGGATGCCACGTAAAATCTCCTTGTGTGTTATTTGCGCATTTTGTAATATGTTTTCCTACTTATTAATGCATGCCAGCAAAGGATCTTTTGAAAAAAATCCATAAACATGCGCAGAACTAAAAAGAATCTATGGAAAAGATCTGGCTGAGAAAGGCGGTGAGAACACCACACAGGGAGTCATAGCCACATGAAGCAACAAGACAAATCTACCAGCCCCACGCTCGAAAACACTCGTAGCAAAACGAAGAAAAAGAAGACGACGATGTGTTTTGACTTCTGCTCCTAAGACCTCACCGCTAATCTTCGTCCTGTTTTAATAATATTTTTCTCTCACAACAAATCAACATCTACAGTAGCAGCAGCTAAATTTTAGCAAAACGAAGAGGGCCAAGCACAATAAGAAACTGAAGCCATATCCAGATGGGATGTGCTCGTATGTCCAAGCAAAAGGTATCCATGTCATCCCCAATTCCAGAACAAGTTGCTGCACCGCACACACGGGCAGTTGAGGCCGCACAAGACAAGACAATGCATAGTATGCCAAGTGCCCCTTGAGCGATCATTATGGGCACAAGGCCCAGCGTCACATGTGAAGTTTGGGAGTTGAAAACCATGGACCTGGGCTAGTCAAACATGTTACATGTAGCACATGATGCATATTCATGTCACACCACATAAAGAATTATTTTATTTCATTTCATTTAGCGTGATAGCCAAGTGACGGGCTCAGGCGAGGACATACTCACATGTACAATAGGATAATGTACAGTATGATAGTTGAGTGAGAGCCCATTTAGAGGGGCACCTTCTAGCTCTGGCAGAGCTGAGAGAAGCTCCAAATGTGGTGTTTCTTCGGTTCCTCCTCTTTTTGTTTATTTTTTGAGGAGCCAGAGCCGTTTTTCTCCCAACTACAATAAAAATCAGTGTTGTACAGTATATTGGGAGCTAGAGCCAGAAGAAGCCCCAAATATGGCGTTGTTGATGCCATACCGCCAGGTACCTCGACTTCCATATTGCCGACTACCCTATTCAAGAAAGGATATCTCTGGATTGCGCCAAGACTCTAACTAGGGAATGACTCCTTAGCTTGTAGGGCAAGTTGATCATGGATATAAATAGCTAGCAATATCCCCTGTTGTAATCATCGACTCTTTTATATGCATAGCTACATTGTAACAGCAATCTCACCGAATATATGCAATACAAGAGTAGCAACTGGATGTATGGCTTTTACTCGCTTCCCGGGGGCCCGAACCAGCATAAATCTTGACTCCATCTATGATTGTTCTTTGCACCAAGCGGGGTTCCCCAAGAACCAAATATCTACTGGTAAAAAACACCAACAGAGGCGCGCTAGGTAGGGGGATCTTGCGCGAAGGCCAATGATGCCGATCATCAACAAAGTTTGGTACCCAGATCCGGCACGTTCTGACGCCGCTGCGGCACCATCCTCACTCAAATCCGTGATTATGGGCTATTATTACTCATACTCGCAGATCTATTCTCCATCCCGCGATGTGTCACCAACTATCCACTTCAAAAGTCCAGTATTCGAGCACTAGGGAGACTTCAATTTGAAGCTGATAGGGATTAATGATCCTGATCTAACATGCGCTGGCCGTGAAGTTTTCACCTCGTTTAGTCAAATCCCTGAAGACCTAGCTGACTCTACTGCCCGTCTCGATCTTGACTATGATGGCTTAGAAGAAGAGGTTGAGATTGATCCTTACGAAACCTGTAAGATCTACATGGCCACATGGGATAACACGCAAGCGACGACTAAGGCTGGGTCGTCAGCATCCCAACCACTGCCCCGTCTCAGCAACGCTCCAACGCTCAACACTATTCTGGCATGAACAGTAACAAAATCTGCCCTATGCTTGAAGAATCTAAATTTCAACTTGCACGCAGCTCAGGAAGACAATATCCAGATCAGAACGCTCCTAGAAACTATGGGAGCCCTAGCTCAAGAAGGAACACCACTGGCAACCGTCATCAAATAGGCTCAAGACTTGTCTAATCAGGCTAAGCAACGCCTACACGGAAAGGCAGCTGCACCTTCTAGGTTAGCCAGGTCACAATCATGTAATTAGAATGCTAATCCTAAGAGATATAATCAGTAAGTAGGCAATCGCTACAACGCACCGCCTGGTGGTCGGGACCTCAGGCCCAAGTTAGATGCGAATTGGAGGAATCAGGATGCCCGAATGACGCTCAACACCAATCAGGCTCAACATTATAGCACCAATCCCCGAGTATCGATCACCAACTATCGCACATTCGCTCAAAACCTCCGAAGGGTTGTCTGGGCCCCAAAGTTCAAGCCTGGCCCAATCGAGAAGTATGACGACACCACCAACCCTAAAGAGTGGATCCAGTCGACTCCATGTTTATCGAGGCAGCATCAGGTGATGACTACGTAAAAGCCAACCACCTCTCGACTGACCTATAGGGTTTGGCCCGAACATGGTTGATGAACCTACCCGAAGATACCGTTTAGTCCTGGGCTCATCTATGCCAGATGTTCGAGGCCAACTTCCATGCAACATACACCCATTCCGGTCAGGAGGATGATCTATTTGCAAGTATCTAGAAACCCGATGAATCTCTTTGGGATTTCATTCGAAGGTTGAGCGATATCCGCAACACGATCCCTGACATAATAGAAGATCGGGTGATTGTAGCCTTCAAGCAAGGCTACAAGGATGAGAAAACCACCAAGAAGTTAGCCATTAAAAATCCTAAAACGGTGGCTAAGCTCTATAAGATCATCGAGGCAATGGCCAAGGAGGCTGACGCTCGAGCACGAGTGCATAGACAACTTGACACCTCACGATCAGTGGAGGATAAGAAGAAGGGAAAGGACAAGAAGTGCAAGAACGGAGGCGCCAAAGTCCTCGCCACTAAAAAGGGAAAAGCTCCGCCCTGACACCAAGGTAAACCCGATGACCTTCTGTTGGTGATCCTTAATGACCAAAAACCGACCGCCAATTAAGATAAAAAAGAGGAGAAACTAGCAAACTTAAGCACATGCGCATTTACTATTGACCTAGTTCCACATGTATTTGGACAACATTGTTTTGCAGGACATAAACACAAATACATGGAGAAATTCACTGAAGGGCGCTTTCTAATGCTGATTCGCGCAAAGGAACAAGGGAGACGCCCATCAACTCAATTCAACTGGGCAAAAGCACCACCGAGGAGAGATCCAGGTCTAGCCCACAACCCACCATGTGAAGGCGGGGATGAGGTGGCTCAATTAGGGGGTAGCCGACCCCTAGGGGTGCCCGATTGAGTTGAGTTAGGGGCAGCCGTCCTCCTTGTATAAATAGAGGGGCCCCCTCTCACAAGACACAACACACAAGAGCAAGAGCACTCCACCCTTGAGCTTCATTCCAATGGCTTAGGCCCTAGATAGCTAGTAGAGTTAGTTAGGAGAGATGTGAGGGAGAATACGGGGAAGAGCCAGACTTGTCGGTGTCTACCCGAGTTTGTACCTCGACAAACATCTATGCCTCAACGGAGCTTTCCACTAAGTGAGTGTTCGTGATTCCCCATGTCCGGGTATGACGTGGAGCTATAGGCCATCAATGCCTGGTAGACCAGGTGTTAAGCGGTGCCCAAAGTGAGCAAGTAGGCAAGTAGAAGTTGAGCTTATCTGTCTTTAGACCCTATTACCATAGGAATCCTTCTCTACCCTTTCCAACTCTACCCTTGTGTTGTTCTTGGATGAATTAGCTAGAAGAATACCTCCGTTCCCAGTAGGAAATACGATACCCCAAATACTTCCGGGTGAAGTGCTACAATGGTACTTCCGTGCGCTTGCGGATCATTTCTGTTTGTGTTAAGAAATACCAACAGACATTTCTGGTGCCGTTGCCAAGGAATGGTTGTCATATTTTCTTCAAACCTAGTTCATCCTCGTATTTTATCTAAAAAACAAAAAAATATTTTATCTTTTCTATCATGAAGCCAATTCCAAATCCTACCCTTTCCGCTTCAAAGGGGGAGTTCCCTAAGCCACCTTCAAAATCAAACCTGTCATCTGGCTGTGAACTCTACCCTATCTTGATAGCCATGGTTTAGGCACAAGCCTTCTCAGGGCACTGTATTGAAAACCCCTACCATCACCTGCACGAGTTCAAGGAGATGTGTTCATTCCTGAACATCTCAGGCATAACACAGGAAACTCTGAAGTGGAAATTGTTTCCCTTCTCTCTCACGAGGAAGGCGAAGCAATGGTACACACATGCTGCAGAAAGTATGAATGGGGACTAGGATGAATTTAAAGACAAGTTTCACCTTAGATTCTTCCCTATGTCCCGTATTGACTCTCTACCAAGGGCAATCCTCGACTTTGAGCAGCTCAAGGAGTCTATAGGTGCAGCCTGGGCTAGGTTTTCAGCGTTAATACACACCGGCCTAGACTTGTCTTTACCCAATAGCATATTGTTGTGACTCTTTTGTTTGGGTATCGACATACATGCTAACCTATGACCAGACATGACTGCCGGAGGTCGTTTCACACACAAACCCTTACCGAACAAGTTAAATTCCTTGAAAACTTCATAGAAAGCTATACTTCCCACATCATGAGAAATAGAACCCTCCAGGTGAAAGTCATTTCGGAATTGAATTCAGGGATTACGGCAATACCTTGAAATACATTTGGCACAATCCTTACAAAGAAGCTTCTCCCAAGGTAGAACCGCCAAAGGAATGGTTGTTGGAAGTGAAACGTTCTTCCGAAGCAATTCAGATTCTTTTACCTTCCACAACCATACCTTGTTCATTAAGGGGAACAAACATAGAAGCCCTGAGCAACCCCATAGTTGGGACTAGTATCATGTCAGAATTTCTTGCAAAAAATATTTTGGGCAACATGCCGCTAGTCTTGACCAACAAACTTTTTGAAAGTCCCTGGGAATCATCTTCGAGTGTTATGGGATTGCCAAGGCTATGCCAATCATAATAAATGAAATCGAGGTTTACCTAGACTTCTACATCTATGCCATCCTCGATTTTAATGTTCTTATAGGCTACCCTTCCGAAATACTTTTTCAAGAAAAATCTTCCCATGGGAGCCTTAACGAAGAGTTTGGGAAAATTGCTTCTGCCACTCACTCAGAATCCCAAAGGCGAAGCATCATCCCAACAATGACCCTATTCATTCAAATCACCCTTGCTCGAACTTAAGCAATGTCCCTCTAGCCATCCAAACATTGTTTTCAATAGTGGTCTACATTCAACCAATGTATTTCTTGAGAACAAAAACTTCTATGCCATGGACATTTTGCTTAGTGCCACATGCTTCCACGAGGATCAGAACCACCTCTTGATCCTTGTCTCCAAACTTTTTAAGAGGATGGTTGTTGATGCCTTCGTGTATCATAAGTACTGCAAATCCCATAGTTGCACTGTGGTACTAACCTTGCAGCTCGAATGAAAATACTCAATGCTTTGTGGTGACGCTAGGAACTACACCACCAATGATAGCTGCAAGACAAAGTTCCTATGATCGAGCTTAAGACCATAAATCAAGCACTGCCGGGAGATACCCCAGATTATCATAAAAAAATATATCTATATGATTATAAAAAAATAACTTTCTTATTAATAAAAATCAAGAACATGTTATCAAGTTAGTATGCACCTTCAGGTATTCTTGTGTGTTAACCATTTTAGGTTAAGATCAAGAAGAACAGGGGACATACAATGCCTGAAAACATGGGAGCTGCATCGACTACATATCTCGATGATCTTTGATGATGGAACACACTAAAAAAGGAGACCCGACATTACACACTTGACTTTTACACAAAAGTCCAAGTGTGGGGGAGGATGGCGAGAATCCCAAAAGTTCCATGCACAAAAATGATAATGACGATGTTAGCTCTATCTTGCTATAAAAGAGAGAGGGAGAGAATAATGATAAGAAAACAAACTAAATGTTCACCAACTTATTTAACTTATGCTTGTCTCCAATGGATATATCTTGATCATGCAAAATCATGCTTTCTGTTGTTTATGTCATATACTCTGGTTTGGGTGTATTTGATCAATACACCCATAGGCTTTTTAAATTAAGCATGGTGCTTAGGTTAAAATAGCCTTCTTTAATCAAAACTTGACATGGCGTTAAATTTTGGTTAATAAACTTAGAGTATTACTTTATAAACAGTAGAAGTAATCTAGTGTGGAGATGAATCAAGGCTAATTCTTACATTGCAATCCTTACTTTAGTCATGCTTGAGTTGAAACAAAAAATAATAATAATAAGTTAGGTGAACACTAAAAAATATATATAATAATTAAAAAACAATAATAATAATAAAATAATTTAAGATCCCTGGTGTTCAAACCGGGAGAGCCCTTATTTGTTTCCACCGTTGTTTCTTTTTGTCGAATAAAATAGGTACACAAAAAATAAGTGTGGGGGAGATCTCTCAAGCACAACTGACACACATTCAAGATCTCCCACCAACTTGTTGTCCAACCCTCGGACGATCCATCATACAAGAAGCACAAGACAAATAGTTTCAGAGGGGATTGGATGAACCTCTAGTTTAGCCAAACCTTCTCTAATCTCCTCAACTCCTTCCTCTTCAAACGATGGTTTGTACAACACAATCCTCTACTCCCTATAGTTTTGAGTTTGAACAAACATGAATCTTGATCACAAAAACTAAACTCAATTTATCCCCGCTATCTCCTCGTGATCAACAATGCCCCTATAAAAATCTACAAACCACACTTCGTTTAAAATTTTGAAAAGTGACATGTTCATAACATGTTTAAGATAGAAGCTTGCATAAAGTTTGTTCCATATACATTCACTTATGCTTGTGGGAAAATATTCTAATAGGACAATCATGTTGACTAAGTTATTGAGAGTGTGATATAATTCTGACTTAGAAATCCTACCATTTTTATTCAAAGTGCTTGGAGAATTTGTTTTGATAAAAATGTTACAAAACCATAGTATCACATACTCCTCAATTGGTGAGCAATTCCTACCAAAGCCAAAAATGACATCTTGCAAGTTTTAAGCCATTCACCTATGATGCTTGTCATTGTGTTGAGTTTTGTCAAGTCTTGTTGACCCTTGTTGAGAGATTTATCATGCTCCCAAGATCAAGATCACATACACTCCACATACACATGCTGCTCCTACATTGGGAGTACGCAAAAACACGCTTTCATCCAGATCCACTAAAAATTCTGCTCCTACACTGGGAGTAGACAAAAATATGTTGGTTAGGGAAATACTCCATGTTCTAAAAAGATAATGATCTCTCTCTAAATATGTGGTTTAGAAGAAGAGACATGGGCTATGTAAAAAGTTTATGAAAAAAATATATATAAATGGACACATGAAGGTCCAAGTAAAAAAAAGAAATATGATGAGCACATGAAGGCTCATGTATTGAAAAAAAGAGAAGGAAGAAAGATAGCCATGTTTCAAAATAATAAGTTATAGAGAGAAATCATATCTACAAAAGGAGTATAGTTTTAGTTTACCCTTTTCCACACACAAGCACATCTTGATCTAAGAGTATGGTACTTCTCTCATTGGATCCTTGATTTGACTTTACACCATATGCAATACAAGTATGCTATATTGTTTATCCCTACCTTAAGCTCCACATAAACCTTTTTAGAAGTAGGAGAAAATAAAAGAAGGCAAAACTCTACTATGCCTTGGTGAGGAGTTATACACCATTGAGTATAAGGTGAACTATGCTTTTCTTGAGAAAAACTTTCAAAAACTCCAAGTTACTAAGATGTGATTTGGGAAGATGACTTTGTTTCAAGAACTGTTCCACTTTTCAACCACCCAAGGAAACATGTTAGCTAACGCCACATATCCCACTTGTGTAAAGTATGTGTTGGAACAACTTTCATGTATAGTCATATATCTTAGAATATTATGCTCATGATTACTTTCATTCCTAAGCTTTGCTCGAGGACGACCAAAAGGCTAAGTGTGGGGGAGCTTGTCGGCGATCCTTAACGACCAAAAACCAACCGCCAATTAAGATATAAAAAGAGGAGAACCTAGCAAACTTAGAGAACATCTGTGCCTCAACGAAGCTTTCCGCTAAGTGAGTGTTCGTGATTCCTTTGGTATAAAGTCTATTGATTAGTTAATCTTTATCCTTGTTTGCTAGATCATCGTTCGCCCTTGCGGCGAATGCTCTAGTAGAAGGGCCCTGATAAAGACGAATAACCCTTATTAACGCACTAGAGTAGTAGTCGATAGCGTAGACGTGGTGTCTAGGCTAGAGGCTACCTTCGTTTGCCTCGTACTCCATGGTTGAGGGGTAGGCGAAAGGTGGTGACAGCCCTGTCCATCCCTCGTAATCCCCCACGTCCGGGTATGACATAGAGCTATAGGCCATCAATGCCTGGCAGACCAGGTGTTAAGCGGTGCCCAAAGTGAGCAAGTAGAAGTAGAGCTTATCTTTCTTTAGACCCTATTATCATAGGAATCCTTCTCTGCCCTTTCCAACTCTACCCTTGTGTTGTCCTTGGATGAATTAGGTAGAAGAATACCTCTGTTCCCTATGGAAAATACGATACCCTAAACAATTCCGGGTGAAGTGCTACAACGGTACTTCCATGTGCTTGCGGATCAGTTCTGTTTGCGTTAAGAAATACAAACACCTTCCTATTTATTGCCTCATTTATCGATCTACCAAGCACCCCTTCATAGAGTGCTCAGTGTATAAGAAGCAAAAATAGGAAGAAGAGCAGCAGCGCAGGGCCGAAGCACCAGTATGCCAGCAAATGCTAAATCAGAATGTTCATGTGGCAGATGAGGAAGAAGAAGTTGTCCTACCCAAGAACGAGATACTCACTATCTATGGTGGCACCGCCACCCCATCTTCCAGGACCAAGCTAAAACAAGTCCAGCGACAGGTAAGCAGTACCTAGCCGTCGAAGAGAAGGCTCAAGTGGTCAGAAGTCCCTATTTTATTCGACATCAGGGATTATCCCCTGAATTTGTATGGTGGACCATTACTCACGTTGGTAATCAAACCATATATAGGGAATTACAAGGTCGGACGAACCTTAATCGACTGTGGCAGTGCACTCAATCTACTCTTCATGAGCACCTATGACAACCTCGCTTTATCCAGGAAGGCCCTAATTCCAGTCAAGGAACCCTTCTACGGAATAATGCTAGGCATGTCAACTTACCACCTTGGAAGGATCGATCTTCAGGTTACCCTTCAAGAAGGCGAGAACCTAAGATCTGAATTCCTCACCTTTGAGGTGGCGGACTTTGATTTGGCGTACAACCACATTTTGGGTCGACCGTTCCTAAAGAAATTCATGGTCGTCGCCCACTTTGCCTACTCGATAATCCATGTACCCGAGCCTCATGGCCCCCTCACTATATACGGTGACCGAAAGGGTGCTGTTGCCTGTGACATGAAAACTCTTTGACTTAATCAAGCAGTTTAAGCAAGTTCTAGCAGACCTGGCCGAGCCACCATCAAAGGAACAAAAAGCAACAAACCCAGCTATCATGACAATGCCAGCAGCAACTCTACCTGCACCTGTCGTGACAATGCCGCTTCTTGAGGCTGTGACTAAATAGTCAGTTCCTCGAGAGTTCTAAAGCAGCCAAAGCCAGAGTCAAGGCTCTGGCCCTGCTAGAGAACCAAGTTTCGATGCTTCGGCAAACTCAGGTTCCAATACTGCCCCAAACTTAGACTTTGGTGCTTCCATAGCCTCAGGCTCTAGGGGTCAACATGGAAATCTCCAACCAAGTGGCAGTCGTGGACAAACCTGATGATGTTCCTCAATCCAAAGAAGTCACAACTGGGAGCCCATTACCATTGATCCAACAAACCTGGTAAGGTCACCCATATTGGGACCTACCTTCCCCCTCAATAGGAACTCAAGCTCATTGCTTTCCTCTGGGCAAATAAAGATGTGTTCACTTGGGAGCCGTCGGGCATGCCCGGGATCCCTAGGGAGGTAATCGAGCACAAATTGGATCTACCAGCTGGCGTTTGACTAGTCAGACAAAAACAAAGATGCTATACACCCAAGAAGTGAGCCACCATACGAGATGAAATCAACCGGTTACTAAAGGCCGGTTTCATATGAGAGGTCCCTTTCCTAGAGTGGCTAGCCAACCCCGTCATGGTCAAGAAGCCTAATGGCACATGGCGGATGTGCGTGGACTACACCGACTTGAATAAAGCATGCCCTAAGGATGAATATCCCCTTCTGAGGATAGATCAAATTGTAGATTCAACCTCCGGATGTGAATTGCTATGTTTTCTAGATGCCTATTCATGGTATCACCAAATTAGCATGTGCATAGATGATGAGGAAAAACTGCATTTGTAACTCCTTTTGGCGTGTACTGTTATATTAAGATGCCTTTTGGCCTTAAGAATGCCGGTTCTACGTATCAAAAGTGTGTTCACATTGTTCTTGAAGGCCAAATTGGCTGCAATGTGGAAGCATATATTGATGACATTGTTGTTAAAAGCAAATTCAAAGGTGATCTAATCGCCGATCTAGAAGAAACTTTTAATAACTTACGTAAGAACAAGATGATGCTAAATCTTGATAAATGTTCTTTCGGTGTTTCTTCGGGTAAGCTACTCAGGTACTTAGTGTCTCATCGGGGCATCGAAGCTAACCCAAAGAAGGTCAAGGCTATCGATGATATGCAATCTCCACGCAACAAGAAAGAAATCTAGAAGCTAGCTAGCATGATGGTAGCCCTAAGTCGATTCGTATCCAAGTCAGGCGAATGAGGTATGCCATTATATAAATTTTTAAAAAAGCATGATGGTTTTCTTTGGAGTGAGCAGGCCGAAGAAGCATTTCATGCATTCAAGCAATACTTGAAACAATATCCTATACTTGTCCCTCCCAAAGATGGCGAAACCATGCTTCTTCATATAGCAGCAACTCTAACAGTTGTCAGTATGGTCCTGATGGCCGAGCATCAAGCCAAGAAAGTCAAGAAAATAACACCCCGTGTATTTTGTGAGTGAAGTGCTTCATGATGCCCGATCCAGGTACCCAAACATTCAAAAATTACTCTATGCAGTATTGATGTCTCCTCATAAGTTGAAGCATTATTTCTTAAGTCACAAGATCAAAGTGGTTTCTTCATATCCACTTGGTACCATTGTTCATAATCGAGATGCCATTGGTAGAATCGCTCAATGGCCAGTTGAGTTAGGCCAACATGATATAGAGTTTGTACCTAGAACTACGATCAAATCGCAGGCTCTAGCTGATTTCGTTGCAGAATGGACAAATCCTAAACCTAAGAAGGTGGCCCAAAACCTCGAGCACTGGTTGATGTTCTACGATGGAGCAAAATGCAAGAACAACACAGGGGTTGGTGTCGTCTTAATCTCTCCAAAAGGGGATGCCATGAGGTACGCAATTCAAATTGATTTTACTGATCCAACTCCAACTAACAATATTGCCGAATATGAGGGCTTGTAAACTGGTTTACAAATTGCTATATCCTTGGGTGTTTGAGGACTACTTGTGAAAGGGGATTCAGGGGTAGTCGCCAGACAAACCAGTAAAGGATACCGAGCAATAAATGAGAACATGGCCACATATTTACAGGCATATAGACGATTGGAATCTAAGTTTGATGGACTCGAAGTCCAATACATCCCAAGAAAGCTTAACTCGGATGCTGATACGCTCACTAGCCGGGCCGCTGAACGACAGCACCTACCGGGAGACGTCCTAGTCAAAGTGCTCACAAAACCCTCTATCCCGATGTCAAAGTTGGGTCCAAACTCCAGGCTTGATCCATCACGCGATGAGGCAATACTCAACAAATTCCTTGGGAAGTCTATTCTAGGCGATATGGCTCGTGCTGCTGCTCTAGTTGGAAACAGGGAGAACTAGATGGATCCAATCTAGGTGTACCTCACAAACCAGGCTACTCTAGTTGATGATACAAACATACAATGAATTGGCCTTAAAGCCATGAGTTATCAAATGGTAGACGGTACCCTCTACAAACGAGGGTGAAATGGGGTTCTTCTCAAGTGTATCACCTAGGCTGAGGGCATTAGTTCGCTCAGCGACATCCATGGAGGAATCTGTGGGTCCTATGCATCTCATAGAACGCTGGTTGGGAAAGCCTTTCGACAAGGTTTCTACTAGCCAACATCGCTCGAAGACGCCACTGAGTTGGTTAGAATGTGTGAGTCTTGTCGGTTTTTCAAACGGCAGATTTACCAGCTAGCTCAAGGGTTAAACATGATCCCTTTGTCTTGGCCATTCGCCACCTAGGGCATTGACATCTTGGGTCCTTTTCCAAGAGCCCAGGGTGGTTATAGATTTCCGATTGTAGCGATCGATACTTTCACAAAGTGGGTCGAAGCCAAGCCAGTAGGCCGGATAACCAAAGAAAATACATTCAAATTTTTGTGGAGCATTGTAATGCGTTTTGGCGTACTGCACCGAATACTCTCGGATAATGGTACACAATTTACCAGCAAAAAATTTGAGAATTTTTGTGAAAGATGTGCCATTAAGCATTATCGGACCTTAGTCTATCACCCGAGGACCAACGGTCAAGTAAAGCGTTCTAACGGTATAATTCTGCAAGGGATCAAAACACACATTTCTAATAGGCTTAGCACGTATGATAAAAAAATGGGTCGAAGAGCTCCCTACAGTTTTGTGGGTGGTACGCACTACAGCTAACTGGGCCACGGGTGAAACACCATTTTTCCTTGTATACGAGGTTGAAGCCGTCCTTCCCCCCGAAGTCTGACTAAATTCACCCCAAGTAGCGATGTTCTCCGAAGAAGAGCAAACTGACCGTCGTTATACCAACCTTAAACTCCTCGAAGAGAAGCATGACATAGACGCATTCCAAGTAGAGAAATATCAGCAAGCCCTTCGGAAATATCACAACCAGCGTGTACGTGGCCGAACGCTTAGTATCAGACTTGGTACTCAAATGAGACCAACACACAAAGGATAAGACTAAGTTAACACCCCCTTCGCAAGGGCCATACATTGTGGTTGATATAGCCCGACCAGGCGCATACCGACTTGTAGAGACAGATGGAGACATGCTACCGAACACATGGAACATGGATCAGCTACAACGCTTTTATGCTTAATAAACCGTGTTCCTAATGTCTTGTTTCTTAGTGTCACATTCAGATACGTGCTTATTTTTCTATACTCCTTTTTTCTTTCTTAGTCGTGCTTTACCCGAGCATAATACACTCAGGGGCTAGGGATGGGGCTGTTCAATCTCAACATTTTTTCTCGGCTAGTCTACTACCCTTCATTCGGATAAGTTACTCATATCCAAATAAAGAGTCAGGGCTATCATACTACTATTCACTAGTCTACAAAAAATTCTCAATCATGCTAAGCCTAGATCAAGTAAACAACATCGACATACAGTACGCAAACCGCCTGAGTTTAGCTACTATAAGTCTAACTGATCGCTTGATCAATGGTTGAAATAGCAAAAATAAGAAGAATTATGTGAGACTAAGGATAGTACTTATAATACATTTCACAATGTTGTAGGGATAGGTAAATGTTTTCATTCCTCCTCTTCCTCATCACTAATAGACAGGTTCAACTTCTCTACAAATGGTTTGAGCGCGGTCTAGCTCTTGTCAAAGAGCTCCTCGCCTTACCTCCATCACAATTGTAGCCTTGAGAAATCAGGCCTGCATCAACATCAGGCAAGTAGCTTTTGAGGATGTCGATGGCATGCCCAACCGAAGTGAGAGCTCCTTCCACTAGCTTGGCTTCCACATCTGTATGGCGCTGCTCGGAGACCTCAAGCTTGTGTCGCGACTCTTCAATCTCCTACTCTAGAGTCGCCTTCTCACCCTCCAAGCGCCCGGTGTAGGTGACATGATCTACAAACATGGCAAGGTTTGAGACAATCCCTATAGCAAAGGTACAAATTTACACAAGCAAGTCATTTTACATACCTTCATTAGCATCCCAAAGAGTTTTCACCTCTTCTTCAAGCTGAGATACCACCACCTTGTAATGCTTGGCCTTGTCACTAGCATCTCTCCACAACCTTTGATAGGTCTTCATACTCTCGATCATTGGACTCATTTGAGAGGGGCCCTCTTCGGGAAGCACCTCCTCGCTCCCTAGAACCTTAACCTGGGTCGATAGCTCCAGTTTAGGCCTATCTGGGGTTGGGGCAGTATCTAGACTGCCACCTCTGGCTGGCACGCTTGGAGCTTCAGTTGGCCTGGTAGCGTTATCAAAATACACATATATCAAGAGGATATTCAGGTCAAAGAAGATACATAACACATAATTTAGTTCACTCACGACTTAAAGGGAATGAAGCACTTAAGCTTTGGTACCTACCTAGTCATTGGGTTCCTAGATGTCGGGGTTGATATCTTCTCCTGAACACAAACCTCCCATGTGCGTTTGATACCATCCAGATAAGCGAATGTCTCAAATAATCTACCAAAGACGATCATAGTGGATACCTGGTCATGTCCTCGGGGTGGGTCCCTAATCGAGCGCTCTTCGCTAGCGCCGCCTTGGGCCAATGCCACCCTAGTCCCCTCTCCATATGGAGGGCTCCTAGATTTACTCCTTGCCCTCTTGCTCTCTGGAAGGGAGACGTTGTTGGGTTCCCCTTGCGATCAGAGTTTTCTCTTCTCCACTAGAGGGGCTGATCGGGCAGCCAGCATCTTCCTAGGTTTCACCGGCCCTCATATTATGTCCCCCTTTGTCTTCTTCCCCTGAGTCATCCTTGATTTGGGGGAGAGGGTCTTGTCAGGGAGAGCCTGCTCGCGTGGCAGCTTTCCCCCGACTGTAGCCTGCTCCTGTGCAGGGTTTGCCCTGACCCTTTCCTGTCCTTGGGCCAGTCCATCCATGGCTCCAACAACCTTGAGGGCTAGGGCTTTAGGAGCTCCCATCTTGTCTCCCTCATCCCCACTCAGGTCAATACTCCTGAGGACAATTCCCACATCGGGGTTCACCTGATTTCACAAGATACAAAATTAACCTGATTGCTTGAAGAAGACAAGTCTAAGGAAAATTATTCGACTCACTTCGGGTGGAGGGTTCTTGGCATGATATGGCTAGGGAATGCCTTCCCAACCAGCTCGGTCCATGTTGAGGATATACTTCACCCAACGAGTCATCTCTTCTTCTAACACTTCTGAAAGGCATAAGGTTAAAAATAGATATTGATGGGTCAATACTTTTGAATAAGAGCAAGGTCGTGTTAGGATTTCTAAACTCCCACTGACTCTTTGTTTGGATCCCTGATCCCCAAATATGTGCTGGCCAAATCCCTACGCTTCAAGTGGATAATCCTCCATCAAGTGAAGGTTTTGACTATGTGTGCGACAGCCAATCCGGCTTCCCGGAGAGCCCGAACACACTCGATATGACCTTGCATTTTCTCAGTCATGATTGGGGTTGAATACCATGGTTCACTAGTCACAGGCATCCTATAATCGGCCTTGATAACATTTTTCTCCCGAAGATCAATGTAAAACCATTTCTCTGTAAAGCCCTTCTAGGAGGACTTAATTGGGAGGACAATGTACTCTCCTTTCTTCCTAAGGGAGAAATTCATTGACCCCATGAACAGATGACCGGGGTAGCGGGAGTGGTGCCCACCGGTTGGGTCAGGTCTTCCAGCTCATCCTCATCGGAGAGCTCGATGGCACCAACTGGGTTGATAGCCCAGCTAGGGACCCCGACGGAGCACCTTCGTCGACCCCAGCATCCCCTCCTAGGACCGCTGGGGCTAGAGGCGTGGGAAGCACGGCCAGCGGTGATGCCGCTGCCGGCGCTGGGGCTTTGGTGGACGTCGGGGACAGAGACGCGGGCACAGATGGCTGGGTTGATGGCGTATTGCCTGACGATGACACCTCGAACAATTGGCTGGGCGAGTTGGCGAGCAGCAGACATGGCACTTTGCAGGGATGCTTGCGCCCGGCAGTTTTCTTCCTCATTTTTGCAACAAGATTAGGGAATGAAGGTTGTAGATTCATCATGAGCGGGCCTGATTAAAAGGACCAAGCCACCTTCCTAGGAATCTCAACCGTTGTCCCAATTAAAAAGGAATTAAATCTCAACCACACGCACCCATGGGGAGTCAAGCCGACGCACCGCTTCGATTGATAGACAACTGCGCGCCCCCTGGCTTGCGTGTGAAATAGGATTGACAAAACAAGATGACCCGGGGATGGCACTGGAACAAGCTCGTCTCCCAATAGCGCACCTTTATCGGCTTGCACGAGATCGGGACTTAAGTCCCTATTCGTAACTCAGGTTACCTCTTAGTACCCGAACTACAAACCACCTGACAAAGACAATCCCAACTACTCACAGACGACCAAGTTGCGTTTGATAGACAAGCTTGGGGGCATATGTCGATGCCATACCTCTGACAGGTGTGTCCAGTCACCCTGACAGGTGTGTCCGGTCACCCTAAAAATGCTGAGTTGGACCCTAATGGGTATGTTTTAAAGTGGGGAGTATAAATACTTCTTCTACTTGTCCAACTTAGCTCTCTTGTCCATTTGTTTAGTTGAGGAAACACTTTGGAGTACATGGGAGAGCAAGAGCCTAGTGGGGTGATTGGGATTTGAGAATCCAAGATTAAGGACCTTATTAGTGCATAGAGAGTAGCAAGTGTGCATCCACCTTTCCCATTAGGCTTGTCTTGGTCAAGTGAGAGTTTGTGCTTGTTACTCTTGGTGATCACCATCACCTAGACGGCTCGGTGGTGATTGAAAGCTTGGTGATCATCTGGCAGAGCTTGTGGATGACCCAAGTCATGGTGTGAGTGGTTGTGGGCGATTCACCAAGATGAAGTGTCAAAGAATCAGCCCATAGATAGCACTTGATCCTTGCG
This sequence comes from Miscanthus lutarioriparius, assembly GCA_904845875.1. Classification (NCBI taxonomy): domain Eukaryota; kingdom Viridiplantae; phylum Streptophyta; class Magnoliopsida; order Poales; family Poaceae; genus Miscanthus; species Miscanthus lutarioriparius. Next base: position 58,693,420 of record CAJGYO010000011.1, on the reverse strand, counting down.
CGGATCAAGGGGGAGCTACATTCTTGTGTGGGTGCTCCAACCAGGACTAGTGGGGAGCGGCGACTCTCGATACCTTGAAAAAATATCACCACATTCCACTCTGTTGGTATAAATTAACGTACTCAGAATAATCCGCAAGCGCACGGATATTATACTGATGTAGCACTGTGGGGGGTATGACCCCAGATACCCATGGTAGACTATATGGGCTGTGCCCCCAGGGGTGGTCCAACCCACAAGACGAAACCTTATGGAGCACGACGCTACTCGGTGCGCCCGTAAGACACCGGAAGATATCCTGAAGATACCGCATAATCTTTTAGGATATGTTACAATCCCGTGATCCCTGTAATCTATTATTACTTACCGGTTATCTCCTAGATCCAAATGACTTGTAACCCTGCCCGCCAGACTATATAAGGCGGGCAGGGACCCCCCTCAAAACACACGCAATATCATACGACAGCCAATACAAACCAACAGACCACAAGACTAGGGTATTATGTCATGCAGACGGCCTAAACCTGTCTAACTCTTGTGTCTCTATTTCCTTCTTATTCTTGATTACGCGCACCTTCGCCGATCAATCTACCTTTGTGGGATACCCCTCGGAGGACTATCGAGCATCTTTTGTCGACAGTTGGCGCGCTAGGTAGGGGTGTGCATGATGTTTCTATGATGAACAAGATGGTACATTTTGCAGGCCCTTTGTCCTCCCCAAAGCCCGGCCAGATCTTTACGGTTGGAATGATCTCCTAGGTCATCAATGTTGATGGAGACGGAGAGATCATCGAGCCAGTGCAGATCGATTCTGCACCGACCACACCAACACCTGCAATAGCAGATCCAATCTCAGAACCGCCTCTGAGGTTGTCTTCACTAACAACCCATCGCCTGCTCACCCGCTACCCAAGGAAGCAGATCAACAATGATGATCTGATCGCATCCATCGATCAGGTTGGCCAGAAGCTCGCCGACTGCCTCTCCATCGTGGAATTGGCTCTGACCACTCTGGTTCAGCGCCGACCACCCTCTGATTTCGATCTATCAGAGGCTAATCAGGAAACTCCAGGGGTTATAGCCGCCATCCATCAGGATGCCCTATGGGGCAAATTCGCCGACCAGGTGGGAGACATCTATCCTCTTGCCGACCAGCTCTCGCCGACTCTCAATATGTTGTAGATCGGCCAATGTCCTGAAGCATCCCTCCACACCATCCTAGAAGGAAATCTAGACTCTGAGTCCCAGGGCTCTATGAAAACCATCATCGTCCAACCTCCTTTCCCACCCTTCTGTGGAGGTGGGATTTTTGATGTCAGCATTGATAGCCCTCTGTGAGATGGAGAAACTGATGAGGACTGCATAGCTCACGTCAACAGAAACGTCAATCGTGCACAGCACCGAGCAAATAAGGCCGCCATTGTGTTAGCCGAGGCTGCTCGCAATGGAGAGCAGCTCGACTCATAAGGGAGGCCATGCCCACTCTACCGCAACCTCAATGATGAATTCATCCGTGTCGACGGCCACGATTTCTACAAGACCCCAAGTGCCAACTTGGCTGTGGCCGCTAATGAGCTCGCTCAGCTCGAGCTAATGTCGGAGGTTGGCAAGGTCGCCGCAATGCTCAAAGCTGCACACTACCAGGTCAACGAGATCCACTAGGATTAGGGACCTTCCTACTCGACAAGCTCAAATCACCGATCCACCATGCCGAGATCCAATCGCCACCCCGGCAAAAGCCATTTCATCGATCCACATCGCGATGATGGACAACCCCTCTAGGGGGGAGCTAGGGGAAACCACATCAACTACCCTCGCCAACACGACCAGGAAGTCGATCAAGACATTTGAGCACACATCAACAACCTCCGGGATGCACAACGTCATATCGATGGGCCCCGTTTCTCTCGCCATGAAGAGGAAGTACGCCGACATCAAGAATATGAGCAAGAGTTCAGTAATCTCGATGCAGCTCTCTAGCCACCTAACGCTGGCAATGCTACAGATCCTGACGATGATGATCCCGAAGGGCCCCGAGCATTCACAAGAGCACTCTGAACACTCTAGTGGCCCCATGGTTTCAAAGTCACTAGGGTCGAGCCCTACGATGGGTGAATGAACTCCATATAGTGGCAACAGGCTTATGCCACTGCTGTGCGTGCGCCGCCGGGGAGATACCAGTGTCATGGCGAACTATCTTCCTGTCATGCTCACGCCAACCGCAATGAAATGGTTCACGAGCCTTGCCCCAGATTCCATTGAATCTTGGGAACAACTGAAGAAGGTCTTCATTGACAACTATATGGCTACGTGTACTCGACCGGGCACCAAGCACGATCTGAATCGCATCTATCAAAAACCATCCGAGCTTCTCCATAGTTACATCAGGCGATTTTCTAAGATGAGGAATTATATTCCCAACATTACGGAAGCTGAAGTCATCACCACCTTCGTCCGAGGACTCCATCACCATGACCTCTGCTCCAAATTCAATCGTAAGCCACCAAAGGGGATTGGCGAGATGATCATGACCGCCGATCAGTATGCCGACACTGAAGAGGCCAAAGTTCGCTTCAATAAGGATGTGGGCACTCACCGCCCAACTCGCCGCAGTGATGAGTGCCCCAACGAACGACGCCACAGTGACCGCCGCTACGATGACCGCGGCCACCATCATGACAGTGGCCGTGATCGGTCGGAAGGGTCCAAAACTGGTCAGTATCGCCATCGTTGACCAGACAACATCGTCGCCACTGTCGACGAACCTTGTGCCAAGTGTAAATACGATGAGCAGTACAAGAAGATCCTTGAAGGACCATGCACCCTCCACAAGAACAGCGCGCACAAGATGAAGGATTGCCTTGGCCTAACTAAGAAGTTCAAGACCAAAAAGAAGGACGACGACAATGACAATGGAGCCAGAGGTCGCCGACCACCTAGGGACAACAACAACGCCTTCCAGGATCATGACAAAGTGGTCACCACTGTCTTTGGGGGCCTCACTGCCGCCAAGAGCAGAAGAGATCAAAATATCACCGCCCGTCGGGTGCTCGTCTTCAACACAGAAGACGTTATCGCCAACCCTAGCTATCGCCCCTAGTCTGAGGTCCCCATCACCTTCAGCAGGGCCAACTAGTGGGCAGACATCCCTTACACAGGGTATTTCCCCCTCGTCCTCGATGCAACCATCAAGAAAGTACTCTTCAGGAAAGTACGCGTCGATGGCAGAAGTGCTCTGAACCTCCTCTTCGCTGGGGCCCTAAAGGAGCTAGGCCTTGGAATAGAAGACCTCACTCCCTACGACTCCTCCTTCTGGGGTGTGGTACCTAGCAGGGCATCCAAACCACTTGGAGAGATCACCCTCCTGGTACAATTTGGCATGACAAGCAACTTCCGTGTCGAGCACATCAACTTCTACATTGCCGACTTCAACACCGCTTACCACGCCATACTTGGTTGGCCAGCTCTGGCCAAGTTCATGGCCATACCGCGCTATGCCTATCTAGTATTGAAGATGCCTTCGCCTATAGGAGTTCTAGTTCTATGGGCCAACCTCTTCATCGCCTATGCCTATGAAACAGAGAGTCTCTCCCTCGGCGAAGCCACCGACCTCACCATCCAGATGGCCAGCATGGTCAATGATGCCAAGATAGTGCCCACCGATGACCTAGAGATCCCAGCACTGGAGCCTCCTCGTGCCTCCGCTAAGTCCAAGGAAATGAAGGAGGTCAACCTCAACCTCGACGACTCCACCAAGACTGTCAAGATTGGGGCTCATCTCGACCCCAAATAGGAAAGCGCGCTCATCTCCTTCCTACGTGCCAACGCTGACATGTTTGCTTGGAAACCTGCAGACATGCTAGGGGTACCATGGGAGAAGATCGAGCACTCCTTGAATGTCTCGTTGACCGCCAAACCGATCAAGCAGAAACTCCGACGATTCGCGCCAAACAAGAAGGCTGCTTTTAGGGTAGAAATAAAATAGCTCCTAGCTGGCAAACCCAGTCCTTGTTCAAAAGAAGAATAAAGAATGAAGAATGTGCGTTGATTACACCAATCTCAACAAACACTACCCTAAAGACCCTTTTGGTCTAGCTTGGATAGATGAGGTTGTAGACTCCACCACCGGCTATGAACTCCTCTCCTTCCTCGACTATTACTCCGGCTACCACCAGATATCCCTCAAAGAGGATGATTAGATCAAAACGTCATTCATCATGCCTTTCGTTGCGTATTGCTATACCACCATGTCCTTCAAACTCAAAAACACCGGGGTGACCTACCAAAGGGCCATCCAGACGTGCCTTGACCAACAATAGGCCGCAACATCGAAGCTTACATCGATGATGTGGTTGTGAAGTCCAAAACCACCGATAGTCTCATTGCCGACCTCGAAGAAACATTCGCCAACCTAAAAAGATACAGATGGAAGTTGAACCCTTCAAAGTGCATATTTGGAGTTCCATCCGGTATACTCCTGGGCTACATCGTCAGCGCCCGTGGTATCGAACCCAACCCCGACAAGGTCACCGCCATTACCAATATGAAACGGCCAACCTGCGTAAAGGATATACAGAAGCTCATAGGGTGCATGGCTGCTCGTAGCCGCTTTATATCGTGCCTCGGCAAAAAGGGACTACCATTCTTCAAACTACTCAAGGCCTCCAAGCGCTTCTCCTAGTTGGAAGAGGCTGATACGACTTTTGAGCATCTCAAGTTGTTTCTAATGAAGCCTCTGATCATAACGGCGCCTCAACTAGATGAAACCCTATTGATCTACATCACTGCTACCTCTTGCGTCGTTAGCATAGCTGTAACACCTCGGGTGTTAGCCTTGCATAACTTGACTTGCATAACATGAGCATGAGCATCAAGCATTCATAAATCATCATTTATAATTGAAACATGTGATCGAAACATATGAAACATTGCTTGTTATTTCGTGTTTCTTGGAACATATGCATATGATCATGTGCAAATGAATGCAAGTGGGTAATGTTAGTCACTAAAACACCTTAGCTACACTTAGGTTAACAAAAGGAACCTTGTTCATGAAGGTCACCTTTCATGATCAAGCACGTAAGTAATATTACATGTGTTGACCTGGATAGCTCTAAGAGTGACTACTACATGAAATGCTTAAATGACCTTGCAAATTGTTTAAACATGCTTAGAGTATCATCATGAACAACTTTGGTATTTAGGGCTAGGGCTAAATAGGTCACTAAGTCATAGTTCTTGCTCAAGTCATCTTTGGAATGTAGCATGTTTGACTAAAGTTGAACTAGGTGTTAGAGACCTTGCATGGAGGAGTTCACTAAATCAAAATTGTAGTGTTTGACATAAGGAACACCTTTTATTTTTGGGTTATTGATTGATTCAGCTCCTAACATGCTTGAATTTGGATTTCAAAAATCATCAAATCCCTGATTTCAGCACTTAGCAAATTTCGCTAAGTCATGAACACTGACCGACTGACAGGCTCACTTTGGGGATGATTTTACTCGGTTTATGTTGCGAATTAGAGTATGCTGCCTTAACAAGAGTTGGAGATGGTACTTAGATCTACAAGTTTGTTGTTGACGGATTTCGATTTTGCTGCACGGTTTAAGTGAACGAACGTCAGCAAACCGCGCTGTCAGGCATGAGCGATTGCTTGTCTGACGAACTGAATCGCCGTTTCGGTGGCCGACCAGCGCAGAGCATTGCCGCCGCGTGGCGTGTGAATCGGCCGCGCGTCGTCGCCGGTCTGTCCGCGCAGGCCACGACGCGCTTGGGGGCGCCTTCATCACGCCAGCGCCCGCCCGCACCCAGCCGCACTCCATTTTCGCTTCGCCTCGGCCTTTCTTCCTCGCAGCATTAGCCGCCGAGCTCTCGCAGCTCCACCGTCGCCATAACCGCGCGCAGCTCGTGCCTAGCCACTCTAGCACCACCGCCATAGCTCCACCGTCTCCCCAGCACCCCATTGCTTCTCCCCGTGCCGCTGACAGCACTTGGTAAGCCGCCGCAGCGCATGCAAGCTCGCCGGAGTTCCGCCGTGAGCCCCGTCGTCGTGGCCACGCCGCCACAGTCCTTCTCCCGCTCTGTTGGCTAGCACGCTAGGTCCCCCAGCGTTCATTGTTGCTTGTCCGCATCTTAGGTTGGGCCGCCGGGGTCGTCACCGGCGTACCGCTGATTTCCCGCCCCGCCATTCCGCCATGGTCGCCGCCGTCAGCTCTTGGGTCGACGATACGTCCGGCCATGTGGCTCAGTAGGTTCGCTAGGTCGCATAGATCACGTAGCGTAGATGTCCTTGCCGGCGAAGCTCGCCGTCGACGAGCCGCAGCCGCGCAGTGCCAAGCAGGGCCGCTGCTCTGCTTCGAGTCAATGACATGTGGGGTCCCCTGACCACCGGGTCCCACCGGTCAGCGACAGCAGTATTGAAGGATAGCTCATTGATTCTAGTTTTTGATTTCTTTTGTGATTTTCATATCTTCAGTTTGATAGCTCCTAAAATTTTGAAATAAATTTGTGAGTGTTCCTTAGGAAGAGTAGTATTTAGGAAAAATATGTTCTTGACTTGTACAGAATAAATTTTTGGAGATTTAAATAAGGATTTGAAATGTGCTTTTGAATGCATTCAAATTTGTTTATTTTATATCTAGAGTTCCTGTGATCCAAAAATTATGAAATTTTTGTGTTGAGCTATTCTTAGCATATATGAGCTCTAGTAAAAATTTGGGGACCAGTGCATGGGTAGATTTATAGTTATAGATTTTTCTTTTATGAATAGTCAATCCTTGCATAAATTTTTATAAATTATTTATGAGTCCAAAATTCATGAAATTTGTTGGAGGTAATCCTAGTACCATATGGATGCTAAGAAAAATAGGAAATCTGTTGCTTGACAATTTTCAATAGGGTTTTCCATTTATGCTATTTCAAGCCTTGCTGCCTTGTCATTTTTGCATAGGATGTTCTACTTGGTAAAATGACATGAAATTTTTATAGTAGTCCTTTGATAGCATTAGTAAGGCACTGTAAAATTTTGAGAATTTATTAAGTACTTCTGATATATATTTATTATTTAACCTAGATATATAAATAAAATGATAAAGGCAATTAAATAAATAGTTTGGGCTTCACCATTATATGATTCTAAATGCAATTGGTATGCTTAAACTGTTGGTGGATTCTATGTTGTCAAATTTTGAATGATTGCATGAAGTAGAAGTATCGTTACTTTATGTTGCATGTTGAATAGTTTCCGGACTGATTCTAGAGTTTGATGAGTGGCATGTTGAAAATGATGTGTACTGTAAAAATGGTTAATAACAAAGTTGTAGAGAATTTGATAAGCTTTCCAGAAAGTCCAGGATCACTGGATTTGGATTTGTAGAACTCCCGTTATGAGTAAAACAAGTAGCTGCTATTTTATGGTATAATCGATGCATTATGGAAAGATAATTAAATAACCGAGAAGAGATATGCACCTACTCAATAAACATGATGCACTTGTTAACATATATGCATTCGTAATACTTATGCCATACTCATGCATCTAGGATTAGAGGAAGAGATCACGTTGCTGGAATTCGAAGAAGCAGAGGAAGGGAACCAGCAGGAGGATCCGCAAGCCGCAGCTCCCGAAGGCGTGGAGCAGAACCCTGAAGAGCTTCCGGAGTGCCCTGACCACCGCCCTACTTCCTTTCTGCGAGGCAAGCCCCGAAGCATTATAAGTCTCCCAGTAATTTACAAATGTTTACTTAAGTACTTATGATTGCTGCATTAGGTTATAAGAGTTGAATGAAACCACTTGATGCATGTACCTTCCTTGTTCAGATATTACACCTTTAACCGGTATAGGTCCAGGATCGAATAAATGCTTAGCCATGCTTAGACCGGTAGAAGTCGGGTGATTTCCGGTCACCTGTGAGATATAGGTGGATACCGGAGCACGATTGGTTAAAATTGCTGTCGTGGAAAAGAACCATGGTCAATATAATTGGAGACCGGGCGGGATGTCGATAGAGAAACAACAAGACATGGAGGTCTTGGGTGTGGATCTATCCCCGTCTATGTCGATCAAGGACCGTACCGTTGTTGGAACTTCTGACAAGATTGAACGCATGCCTCTCACTTAGCTGGCCGGATAATTCGTTCCGACCGCGAAGCCGAGTAATTCAACTCAGGCCGGGAATCATTCTGTTGTGCGCTCCTTCCGTGGAACGATCAGACTGAGCCCAAGGGCAGGCTTGGCCTGAGCATCCTGGCATCTGGTGTTCTAGATCGTGCGGCGCAGTACGGACCCGCGAAATGTGTACCGGAGTTGTACCAAAGGTGACCTAAGGCTATCGTGGCTGGTAGACCTGGGTTTGTGTTAGGAATAAATTCTCAGCTGGTTGAAATCAATTCGAATCGCTGTCTCTCCCGGATAGTGAGAAACTTGGCTAGCTCCAACATCGTAGTAACTGTATTATGGAACATGATGGTTCGGATGAAAATGGAATTACAATACCTGCTATGGTTACTATTGTATGCTTCTAAATGATATACCACATGTTTGGCATAGGATAGTTGCTAATCTAGAAATGAATAGTTATAATTAACTTGGTAAAGGAATCATAATTGTACAACAGATCAGTTGCCTTTTTCGCAAAATGTTGTCAAGTTACGTCCACTTATACAGCCTTGCATAATCCTTAAAGTCATTTTATTTTCTGGTTCATGATGGGTAAGTCTAGCTGAGTACCTGCTCGTACTCAGGATTTATTTTCCCGTTGTTGCAGATGGCACTGTGTATCATGGTTATTGCAAGAGTTGCTTTTATCCCGCTGTGGATAAGGAGTAAGCCTTGGGTAGGCTTCTTTAGTAATTCCTATCCTTACTTTTGTGGACCGTGATCTAGCTTGGCACTGTATCAAACTATGTTGGAAACTTTATCTTTGAACTTATTTGCTTCCGCTTTATTTATCAAACTCGGTTTGTAATAACTTTTATTCGTACTCTGATGATGATAAGTATCTGTGAACTTTATGTAATATGTGGCATGTATGTTGAATCCTGTACGATCTTGGTTGTTGTAAATCGTTTATCGAGATCCGTCGTGGTACTCGACGGACTACCGGGTTTTTATGGGTTCAAGTATGATAGTGCGACCGCTTGCGGATTGCCATTGTACTTGTATTCTTATAAATTGGTCGGTTCTGCGATAACAGCTATCGTTGTTGAGCGTGAGGAGGCCAGACATGCCTATAAGGTGCAACGTCCAGTCTACTTCATCAGCGAGGTTCGTATTGAGTCCAAAACTCGTTACCCTCAGGTTCAGAAGCTGATGTACGCCATTCTGATCACGTCACGTAAGCTCCACCATTACTTCGAGTACTATAAGATCGCCGTTGTCACCAAGTTCCCTCTAGGGGACATCCTCCGCAACAAAGAGGCCAATGGCCGCAACATCAAGTGGGAAATCGAGCTTGGCACTTACTTCATCGAATTCAGGAGTAGGCTGACCATTAAGTCGCAGGCGCTGGCTAATTTCATCGTTGAGTGGACCGAGATCCAAGAGCCCATCCTCGCTGCTTGCCCCGAGCACTAGATAATGTGTTTCGATGGTGCCCTCAATATCAATGGTGCTGGCATCGGCATCTTGTTTATTACTCTAACCAAGGACAAGCTTCGTTACGTCCTCCAAATTCATTTTCCAGCCTCCAACAACGCCGTAGAATATGAAGCTTGTCTCCATGGACTTTGTATAGCTGTCGAGCTCGGCGTAAAATGCCTCATGGTATACAGAGACTCCGCGTTGGATATCAACCAAGTCAACAAAGATTGGTCCTGCTCTAGTGAGAAGATGGATGCATACTGCGCCAAGATCAGGAAACTCGAAGGAAAGTTCTACGGTATCGAGTACCACCACGTGGTACGAGATCAAAATTAGCTCGCCAATCACCTATCTAAGATAGGCTCTTCTCGTGCCGTGATTCTGTCTGGAGTCTTCATTCAAGACCTCTTTACGCCGTCTACTAAGGAAGAGAAGGAAGTTCAAGAAATTCCCCCCGCCGAGCAGCTAGTACTTGTAGTACCTTCGCCGGTCGTAGATTGGAGGGAACAGTTCATCAAGTACCACACCAGCACTGATGTACCTGCCAATAAGATTAAAACTAAATGCCTCATCTGTTGCAGCAAGCATTATGTGCTGGTAGATGGGACCTTGATGAGGAAAAGCACCAAGGAAGGGATACTGCAAAAATGCATCACCCGAGAAGAGGGTGTAAAACTACTCCTTGAAATACACTCTGGCTCCTGTGGCAATCACGCGGCCTCTAGAAACCTGGTTGGCAAAGCTTTCCGAGCTGGTTTTTACTGGCCCACGGCTATCTTCGACGCAGAAGGCCTCGTCCGACATTGTGAAGGATGTCAGTTTTTTGCCAAGCAAATACACGTGTCGGTGTAGGAATTGCAAACCATCCCAACTTCTTGGCCTTTTGCTTGCTGGGGACTAGACATGATAGGGCCTTTCAAGCCCACGCTAGGCAGTTTTTGGTACATGTACATTGCCATTGACAAGTTCTCCAAATGGATTGAGTACAAGTCACGGCATTCGAGCTCTTCGAAGATATCATCCATAGATTCAGTCTCGCGAACAGCATTATCACCGACCTTGGAACTACATTCACTGGTCACCATTTTTGGGACTTCTGTGAAGACCAATGCATCTCTATCAAATATGTCTCTGTTGCCCATACTAGAGCCAATGGCCAGGTCAAACGGGCGAATGGCATGATCTTCGACACCCTCAAAAAGAGACTATACCAGAAAGAGGAAAAGCATCTGGGCAGATGGCTTAGAGAGCTTCCATCTGTGGTCCAGGGACCGCGCACTCAACCTAATCATAGCACCGGTGTATCTCCATTTTTTTGGTCTATGGCTCAGAGGCCGTACTTCCCGCGGACATTGCCTTCCGAGCACCTAGGGTGGAACATTATAATGAAGAGCAAGCCACAGCTGTTCGGACAGAGGACGTCGATAGGGCCGAAGAAGAACACCTGATCACTTGCATCCGCACAGCCAAATACCTAGAAAGCCTGTGAAGATACTACAATCGCAACATTAAAGGTCGTTCATTTGCGGTCGGCGACCTCATTCTCCATAGAAAGCAGAAACCCGAAGGGATGCACAAGCTCTCCTCTCCCTCGGAAGGGCCTTACGTGGTTAAGGAGGTTACCCAACCAGGGTCTTACCGGCTATGTGACATGGAGGTAGTCGATATCCCCACTTCGTGGCACATCGAACAACTTATACATTTCTATCCTTGAAATGCTCTAGATATGTACTATCCACTCCATAATGAATGAAGTTTTTGTCGCCATAATTTGTCTCCATTATTTCTCCACTCCAGTTTAATCTCCACTTACGATTACCAGCTCCGAGCTACTCCTTAACAAACTCCAACAATTATACATGATCTCCATAAATGCTCCGCCCCGTTTCTCCATTCTAAAATATCTCTAAGATATTTCACCAACCATCGAGCAGCACATGTTCTGCTCTATATTCTTTAGAGAAAACCCTACCTCTGATCTCTCTCTAAACGTGATATGGGCTCCAGCACTCTGCATTATGGGTGGTCGGCTGTGGTTCCTCGGTCACGTCTATTCCTCCTACATGTGCACGGGCTCCAGCGCTCGACGTTATGGAATACGGGCTAGCCAAGGCCAAGAGCTCAGTAACGAACTAACTGCTCGGACGCTACTTATACCACATATAAATGCGTTAGGGTTAACAATACATCTATTTTCCATCGAAAGCGCTAGCAAGCCACACAAACATGCGTACAACGTCTACTTACAACATTTATACAAATACATAAGGGTTTGGTTATGCCCTCGCGCATTTAACCCTCCTCTTCAGTTGTTCAATACAGGTCCCTCTCCACTTAGGCTATTAGGCTTGGCCATCAGCATCTACCTCGCCGAATAGATCAACATCGCTGGCCAACTTCTTCGTCGCGTCCTCCACCTCATCCTTCAGCTGCTCCTGCTTCATCGCACCCATCCCTCTAGCAAATTTGGCCCCTATCACCTGAAGATTTATCATAGGGTAGTGGGACTAGACCAATGCTATGGCATGCGTCATGATGGAGACAATGGCATCACAGTTGAAGCCTTTGAAGTTCTTCCATGCTGCCTTGCACCTGTCAATGATGGCGTCCGGACATGGCGGCCTATCATCGGGCTGAGGAGCCACCTCCATGTCGATATAGTCGAGCACCGGCCTAACTCCGGCCACCATGGTGTCAAGTTTTTGCCTCTGGGTTCTCGCCTCCAGCTCCAGCACGTCGAACTATGCCTTGGTCCTTCGACAGTATTCTGCAGACACCAAAAGGATCCATCAAATGAAGAAATCACTTCAGCAACAACTCCGACCATGAATTACTCACCTACTAGGTCCTTGGCTAGTTTCTTCACTCACCCAGACACCTTCTCCTTCTCTTGGAGTTGACCGATGACTTCTCGCAACCGGCCGAGCTCTGCATCTTACTCTACAAACAAAGCGGTCAACAGCAACATCAAGACTGTTCGGCAATGCAGAGCAAATTCACTGATCCATAGTACCTTTCTTCTACTCGGAGACACCTTTTAGCTGCTCGGAGGTGCGACCTAGCTGCTCAGAGAAGCTATTCAGCTGCTCGGAGGTGCGCTCTAGCTGCTTGGAGATGGTCTTCCACTACTCGGATAAGGTGCCCTTCTGGTACTCTAGGTCCCTCGCGTTTGATTCAGCAAGATCCCTTTTGCGTTGGGCCCTCTGGACATTCTTCTCCATCAGCTTCATCGCCTCCTTCAGCTTCTCGTTCTCCTCGTTGAGGGGCTTCATCCTCTTGATCAACTGCTGCCATAGTATAGCAGTTCGCGCTATGCCCTGCAAAGCACCAAGATTAAAAAGACCATATTCTCCAACGCCAAAGACGACACCGCTGACGCAATACTAACCTCAATTTGCTTCATAGCTATGGAAAGGGTGGACCATAGCCTCTTCACCTCATTGGTGGTGTCCTCCTCTTCCATGACCACAACTTCATCACCTCTCTTGCGGAGGATGCGGACGGCTTGAGGTCGTGATTCTTCATGCTCAATCTCCTCTACCTCGTCCTCTTCCTCCATAGCCGGTGGCACTGCTTGGGGGCTCGATGGCTGCACACACTGACCGACCACATCCTGAGTCATCTCAGGGTGTGCCGCTCGCTCCTCAGACACTGTCGGCCTCTGCGCCGCCGATTCCGACACTGTCGGCCTCTACGCCGCCGATTCCAGCACAACGTCGGTAGCTCCCGCTCCCGCCTCCGAAGACTCGATGGCTCCCACCGTTGCCCTTGGCGTCTCTGTCGACTCACTCGCCATCGTTGCCCACCGCTCTCCACCTCCAACTCCATCAGCAGCGGTGGTCGACTCCTCTGTAGACCGACGCGCGCCTGGAGACTCTGGGACGAAGTCTGCCAGCAATGTCTCCACGTAGGGAATAGCCCTCGGCTGCTCGCCAGTCTGGTCCGAAGGTTTTAGATCCTCCACGCGCCTCGTTCTGCATCAGATCAACTCATTGGTCACCACAACTATAAAAATTGGATAGCTACCGACCCCAAGGTAAAGATACTTACACATCAGCTTCCCAGTAGACGGTTCTGAACCGGCGCTACCTCCCCAAGCACCTAGGCGCTGCTCAGGGGTCAACCCGCATGGCCTGGGCTAGAGGTCTTGCCGCCTCCACTATTAGTGTCTTCTCCGCCTGCTACTCGGGGACTCCTTCCCCTCCCTCAGGTTGCACCTCCACGCATGTGTTGCGCGATGACGCTTTAGTGCTCGGAGGGGGAGCTACTGGAGCCTCGTCGTCGCCCAACCACTCATATATTGCCATGCTCCGCATCCAAGTGGTCTGATCACCACCAAGTGATATGCCGCCTGGCTTGTAGGGAGCTACATCCGCCGTTCTTCTCTTCTTTCGGGCCAACTCATCATTCGCCGCCCTTTTCCCCCGAACCTTCTCCGATACTGGGGGGGACTCTCCTTCTAACCAACACCTCCACCTCTAGATTTGGACAAGGCACTGACAGCACTTTCCTCTGGCTGAGTGGTCAACCTGGCATCCACTGCCTTTGGCCAATCGCTCCTCAGCATGCCCAAGAAGTATGCCTCCCATTCCTGCAAATGAATCTTTCCACGAGCAAATCGGTCCACTACTCGGTGTCGGCATGGGATAAAAAGCACCAGGAACATCAGTCGAGATTTTTACCTGAGGAGGTGGGTTCGTGCAGTTGAAGGCTTTTGGTTGTTCTGGCATGCTGAATGGCACATTTGGAGCGAATTGTTCTGCGGCCCGGTGTAGCACAGCCTCCTTCGTCAGTCTCTCCATCCTCTCCCGGGTGCCATCAGTATCTCCCTTGAAGTCAAAGCCTAGATGAGCCCTCTCCTTGCAGGGCTAGATGCAGCGCATTATGAAGCTCACCGCCACCACCACTCCATTCATCCTCATGCCCCTTATTAGCTCGAGGAGCTCCTTCACCTACTCCATATCGGCACTAGTCAGTTTCTCCAACCAGATCCTCAAATTCTCCAAAATCTGGTCGACACCGCATCATGTAGAACCACCTGACATTCCACCCCTTCAGTGAGGTATTCAGTGGCACAGTAATGTACTCGCCCACAATCCCATCATGGAGCTGTAGATATACACCGCTGACCACTTTGGAACTGCCCCCTCCTTTCTTCTTGAGCCAGAAAAGGTGTTAGAAGAGATTGAAATGGGGGAGAATGCCAAGATAGACCTCACAGAAGTGGATAAACACGAAAATGTGCAAAATAGTGTTCGGGTGAAGATTACACAAGCTTACTCCCCAATACTCCAACAGATCCCACAAGAAAGGATGTACCAGAAGTCCTAATCCACGCTAAAAATAATCTTCAAACACAACAAGCTCATTGGTGTGTGGCATCGAATAGGGCTTACCGTCGGCCGGATGCCATCCAGCTGTGATACGGTCAGGAAGAATGCCCGCCTTTACCATCTCATTGAGCTCTGTCTCCCCCATGAGTGATGGCACCCATTCATTGTCACAACTCACCCCTGGTGGCCGCCTTCTTTGGGTTACCACCTCCCCTCTTCGGCCCCATCCCTTAGATCTGGATCAGAACTAGCCTTTTCCACAAGCTTTTTAGCCCTAGCGGCGGAGTGCGTGTGAATGCGAATGGAGGAGCGTGAGGCTGAGGAGGAAGACAAAGTGGCAAAGGTGGGAGTGCGAAGTGCAGCGACGCAGTTATAATGAAACCGTACCCACTTTTCACATTCAAGGGTTTTTCGGAAACCGCACCATATTGATTTGTGCCCTTCCGAATTCCCCAAAGCGGCGTGGTGGGCCGTTATCTGGGCTTCCGTGCAACTGCGGCCCATATCGCCCATTTTTCGATGCAACTTGGTACTGCACACCGAATATTCACCGACTTCTCCGCAATACCATCAAGGCTCAGTAATTTCTACTGTATAGCCATTACGCTAGTTTTTTTCTCCACGATTTGCGTAATCAGTACTTCTTGATTTATTCTAGATTTCCACTTGTGGCTTGGAGACTACGTCATCATTATGACTCAGTTTCTCACCACACTGGGGACTTCTTCTGGTTACTATTATTTCTGACCCTAGCACCACGTGACCACGTCACCTACTGTCAGGCTCGGGGACTAAGTGGCCATAGTTCACCTTGCGGTGAATGTGCGTTTTTCATTTTAGGGCTCAACCCATGGACTGGTTGCCTGCTCGGCTGGTTCTCTATCTTTCTTCTATCTCCTGGACCCTGCTACGTGACCACGTCACCTACTGCCAGGCTCGGGGACTAAGTGGGCACACTTCACCTTATGGTGAGTGTGTTTTCTTTAATCTAGAAGGCTCCGTGCCTCCCGAAGTGGAAGAAGATTATCTCCCTTTCTCGTGGTCGGACTCTAAGTGGGCACACTTGGTTCACAACAAGGAAATTTTCAATTTTGAACTTGAGCTCCTTACATCCTTCTGGCAAGCCTTACTTGGGATACTCTACTCGGCGACGGTCCACAAATGCTCGACGACTCATTAGAGTGGTCGGACTATTAGTCTGACTACTTGGCTTTGTTTACACCTGCTTGGATAAGCTCAAGACGGCGTTGCACAGCATATACAAGGCGCTCGGTGACTAGCTATGGGGGGTACGACCCCTGATACCCACGGCAAACTACATGGGCTGCGCCCCTAGGGGTGGTCTAGCCCACACGACGAAGCCTTGTGGAGCATGGCGCTGCTCGGCGCGCCCCGCAAGACACCGAGAAGATATCCTGAAGATACGGCGTAATCTGTTAGGATATGTTACAATTCCATGATCCCTGTAATCTATTATTACTTCCGGTTATCTCCTAGATCTAACTAACTTATAACCCTGCCCCCCAGACTATATAAGGCGGGCAAGGACCCCCCTCAAAACACACGCAATATTATACGATAGCCAATACAAACCAACAGACCACAGGAGTAGGGTATTATGTCATGCAGATGGTCCGAACCTGTCTAACTCTTATGTCTCTGTTGCCTTCTTGTTCTTGATTACACGCACCTCTGCCGATCAATCTACCTTTGTGGGATACCCCTCGGAGGACTGCCGAGCATCTTTTGTTGACAAGCACTTCACCAGAAGTATCCCAGTTTTATATTAAACTCAAGGAAATGTGTATGAGAATAACTAAATCTAACTTAACCCAACTTCACAACAAGGCTTAGATACACAGGAGTATAAAAGAAGATCACTAAGGTCTTCTAGCTCTAACCTCGGTAAGCTATGTCTTCTATTGTTCAATTTTGGGGATATTACTAAAGAAAATACAGGCAGAGTATGTTTCCTATAGCAACAAGGTCCAGCTAGGCCTATAAACAGGAGGTGGACTACAAAGGATTCAATGAGGCTATAAGAGTCACCCTCATGAGCTACCACCGATTCGAAAAGTAGGGTATATCCATGAGTAACCGAGTCTAAGCACCATGCTTACACTACGAATACTACTTTAACTCAGGAGCTACAAGGATTAAAGTACTCAAAAGAGAGTTGCAAACCTGAAGAACAATATGAACAAGATGCTTATTTGAATTAGAAGTTGATTACCAGAGAATCTCAGAAGCAAGCTCAAGAAGAAATTAATTCTGCTAGGGTACAAGCCATAGAGAGAGCACTGACAGGCCATGACTCCTTGCAAACTCTTCCCTCACACTCTCTCTATCCCTAATACAAGACTAGATCCTATTAAGAACTAATCTTCTCTTGATTGCTAGCTCTGATCCTGGTGGAAATATGAACTAGGGTTTCTAGCCCCCAGGCTCTCAGGATCAAATGCCTCATGCCCTGGAGAGGGGGGTATAAGCAGTTATATATAGGGGCCTTCAAGCATCCTGGACCCTCGGATCAAACTGACTGAAAAGGACGGCGTAGATGAAAACCCCAAGGCGGTGGAAGCAACGGGAGGCTAACAGGAGGGGCCCATAGGCCCGTCGGCCTGACAGTGGGGTGCCCGACCCCACATGTCAGTGGCTCATGCCCTGTTTCGGTGATTTGTCTTCTAGAGTCTTCTAGAGTCTTCCCACGTAGGTATCGCTCGTGGATAAATGTGATTTTCTTTGACGAATAGGTCCTCCTTGGCGGTTTTCTGATTAAATCCTGCTGAAAACACAGATTCACCAAAACTAATGAAAATTGTCAGTTTAAACCCCTAAGTCTATGTTGGTGATCCATTTTAGTCATTTATGCAAGGTATATTGATGGTTTATGATGAATGTTAATTACCGTCAACAAACTCCCCCACATTTAGGCTTTTACTCGTTCCCGATAAAAGGATAGATTACTTTAGACATAACCTTGGGACAAGAAATCACCATAAAACCATTCCCAGTCATACATGCACTGCAGGATTTAAAGTGTCTACCATAAAACTTTGGATGGTTGAAGAATGGAACAGCTTGAAACAGATCACCATCTTCCTTAGTCAAGTCAATTGGAGAAACATTTTAAGATTTTTGAAAAACAAAACATAGCTTACCTTCTCCTTTTGTAGTACTCTCAAATCACTAGTGTATGTAGTATTTTAGGATCCTTACCAAGGCATTGATGTTCTTGCCTTCTTTTTACCTACTTCTAAAAAGCTTATGTGGAGCTTAGGTAGGGATAAATATGAGAACATACTTGTACTGCATATATTCTAAAGTCAAAACAAGGATCAAGAAGAAAAATGTCATACTCTTAGATTAAAATATGCATGTGTGTGGATATGTATATTGTGGCTAACCTAATTCTATTATGCTCCTTGAAACTTATCTCTCTTGTTGAAACCTTGAAAACACTGTTGCAAGGAAACATGGGCTATCTTATTCATCTCTTCCTTTCTTTCTTTTTTCATGGCGGGCATTTGAGTACCCATTGTTTTCAATATCTCGGACACTTGTCCATTTTATTCAATACTTTTTCTTTCTTTCATGAATAACTTTTGCATGGCCCATGCCTCTTTTCTGTAATTGAAACTTTTCAAGAGAGACATTTACAAGAACTTGGAGCATTTATCCTAACAAATATATTTTTGAGCCTATTCCCAATGCAGGAGTAGAACATTTTTGGGTGAATGGCAAACATGTTGTTGCATACTCCCAGTGTAGGAGCAACGGATATATGTGGAGTGTATGTGATCTTGATCTTGGGAGTATGATAAATTTCTCAGCAGGGGTCACAAGGTTTGACCAAACTCAATACAATGACAAGTAGTATATGTAGAAGGTTTCCTAATCTATCATATCATGTATGGCTCTGGTAGGACATTGCTTACCATAAAGGAGAGGTGTAGCTATTCTTTTTACTTTTTGAAATAAAATTCTCCAATAACGAGACATCAGGAATCAAGTTCTTATTATTCTACTGTATCTCATTCCATAACAACTTAAGTAACACGGGGTCCCTATAAATAAGTTCCCAACAGTAGCAAGACTTTCAGGAAAAGTATTATGTGAATCTATCCTTTAGTATGACTAAAATAATCTTTCCTCGGGTTTTAAAGTTGTTTATCATAGGATTTCCAATTCGGTTCGAAACGGAAAGCGAAACATGTGAAAATAGAACATACGGGCCGCAAACCTGATCGTGGACGAAGCGCGAGGTGAGGCGGCACTAGGATGGGCTGGTCGGCCCATGTAGGAGGCCGGGTGGCCAGCTCCAGGGGCTGCTCGAGGCCCGCTTCATTGCACATGGTCCTTGGTTCATTATTTTCTGAATTTTGCAATTTTCGCTCTCGGATCTTGTTTTGTTGTCGCGATGTGCTTCCCCCACACTTGTTTCTTGTTTTCCTTTATGCACAACATGTGGAGACAAAACACATATATAGAAGAAATAGAGAGCAGATAGTAATAACAAAATTTATTGATAGGGCACTTTATTACACAATCCAACCTAAACACAAACTTTCAACTGGCTAGCACAAACTTCAATTACTCTAACTTCTAAGCTAAGCAAACGACTTAAACGTTGACCTAAACGCGCCCTAGCGGTCCACAACCTAGCTTTAAACTCTCATACTTCTCTTTGTTGACAACATAGCGACTTAAGATCGCAAGCTCATATTCTAGGGTCTTGCGATAAACGTGCTCCTTATCTATCCTAAACTGCAGAGTTTTGATCTTGTCGGGCAGCATGGCAACGGTCGGCCGTTGGTGCTTCTCGACATTCTATGGGACAGAGTGTGGCGCGCTCTTCTTCTCCTTCGGCGGTACGACCTTGATTTGCTCAGGAGTAGCACGAACTCCATCTATGCTGAAGCGAGGCGTGACCGACTTGTACTTTGCACATGTGACATCTCTGAACTTATTGGTCTTTATCTCGGTCAGCGTCTCGTTCACCCTTGGAGGAAGGAGGTTGATCTCCTTCGGGATCTTGATCTTCGACGCCTCCGGCTGGCGTGGCTTGTCTTGAAGAAGTAGATGCGGCGGCGGTGGAGCGATCACCGGACGACGAATGGCTTGGGCGAAGTAGGATTGGCTGGAAGGAACAGGAGTTACTTCTCGCGGTGGAATGATGTTGAGCGTTATAAGTTCTTCAACTTCATAGGGGACGATCTCTCTACCGGCCATTGGAACTAGGGAGGTGGAGAGCTTCGGTGCTGCTGGAGGTGGAAGGCTTTGATGGAATGGCTATGGAGGCAGACAATGTCTCGTTTATATAGGGGGAAAAACTTACAATAGGGGTTAAGATCTTTATCCATTAGGGTTTCATAATTAAGGATAAATGAATGCGACGGAAACTGCGGGATAGCAGAGGGGAAGGTTCTATAATACACGACAGAATTGACCGGAGGCGAGGGGACTGACAGGTGGGCTGGCCGGCTAGCCCCACATGTCATCTTTTCACGGAGGTTTTCTCTTGGCGGTTTCTAATTCCTAAGTAATCCCAAAAAAGATATTCTCGCGTTATGAAACGTAAAGAGGAAGGCAGTGGTGTAAATCTATGGAAAAATAAGAAAATTTACCTCATCCAAATCTTCAGTTGGTTTTCAGGTTTTAGAAAAATCTTGACACTATACCATAGCCCAACATTAACGTCACATGGTGGTCGTTAAAAATACCAAAATAGTGTTGGAAGGTCAGACGTTAAAAATTTATAACATTCGGTCAGTCGTTATATCTCATTTTTACTATTATTTCGCTTTACCGTTCGACAATCTCTCGTTATATCTTAGTTTTTCGACCAACCAACCGTGGCTACATAATAATTGGTCTCGCACGCGCTTGGCTGACCTAGTTCCCGCCTAATATTTTGGCGGCCGACCGGACATAGGGGCTGTTCGCTGGTCTGGTCTGAACCAGCCAGCCAGCTGATCCCCCTCTTATTTTACTATTCACCAAACCAGCCAACAGTGTTTTTCTCTCACAACAATTCAACCAGAACAGTGTTTGTCAGCCAAGTTTCAGACCAGCGAACGGGGCCATAACCAAATTTTTCCGAACCCAACGCTTATCCCCTCCCTCACTCAGCACTCCCCACCCCCAGCGACGCTGCCCTCCTGCTGCGCTCCACGGCATCCCTGCCCCCGTCGCCATCGTCATCGCCGAGGAGACGAGGCGCGGGCCGGGCCTCGTCCTCCTCTCCTCCCCCAGCATCCCCGCCCTCGCCATCGTCGTTAGCGCTCGCCCAGCCGTCATCAACAGAGCTCGCACCCGCCATGTCGTCAGCTCCCGAGGAGACGAGCACCCGCCCTACGCCAGGTGCCTAGTTCCTCGTCGTGTCCTTCACCTGCAACGAGCGCCCACCACCAGGTATGCACGCCACCTCTCTTCCCTTGCTGTTGCAACGTGCACGGGACCCTAACTCAAGCTATTTGGCTATTTGCATCTGGATCTGATCTATTACTTAGTTCGCCGGTGACGAGCACCCACCAGGTATGCAGGCCCCTTATCTTTCCTTGCTGTTGGGATGAGCACCCGTACCCTAACTTAAGCTATTTTGTTGTATCCGGATCTGATCTAATTACAAGTGTATACATGCCTACCAAGTTCGATTTTTTGCAAAAAATAAAAAAAAAAACTTTTCTTTTAGGCCTAGGTGGATTAGCTTACTGAAATTTCTTTCATTTTCAGGCTTCACTTGTCATAAATTATGATCTCACAGATAACCGTGAGCTTTACATCCACTGCATTGGTCGCTCTGGTTGTTCTGGGCACAAGGTGAAGTTTCTAATTTCTGCTACTAATTATTGCTTCTGTTTATTCTAGTGGACAGATTTGTTGTTGCTTATTTGCTTAACTGGCAAACATGAATACATAGTTCATGCAGAGCTTCAATGTGTCATCCAGATTTATTGTAGGAAGTATAGCAGTTGCCTTTAAATTTACTCAGTCTGGACTGCTTAGTTTGATCTTCAGTGTGGGCTGTGGTTTAGTTTGATCTTCAGTTACTCCACATTCAGTTACTGTGGCTTAAGATTATTTTTTCCTGTTTGTTTTGCTTCCTGTGGATAGTTCAAGAGAATCTATAGCTTAGTTGAAAACAAGTGTAGCTTAGTTGAAAACAAGTGTACTACCGCTCGCAGCCTCTCTGCCTTGTAGCCGCTGCGCCGCTGCCTAGGGGAGAGGAAGAGATGTGGGGCGTTGCACTGCCTTCTTCCTGCCCGGCGAGTTTGTGGCATGGGGCACCGGCCGCTGCCGCCGCCGCCTTTTCTGCTGTGAGGAGTAGGAGAGACCGAGAGAGTTGTCTGGAGTCTGGAGCCTGGAGCCAAGCGAGCATAGAGAGCTAGGAGGACTTGACAATGTCGCTGAAATAATTAGATTATCAGCATAGAAAGCGGCAGTTTATGGATGGCAAAAAACTAATTGTAATTATATCTGATGCAGGGTTAGCTGGTGTTTCTCTCCATGTTGATAGAAGGGCAACAAACCAGGTCTTATGTTGCTCCATTTTAGCCATATGTGGCAATTATGCTAGAAGCCAATTTATCAAAATAATGCTCAAACTGCTTGCATTAATTTTGCAGAGAAGAATACACATAACTCTTGAACTCCCTTGGAGTGCAGATCGTGCAATACAGCAGTATGGGAACCCATTGTTCTAATCAACTTCTGCTATGCAGGTCAGTTCCCTACCCCCCGCTTATTGTGCGCATGCTATCAGACACATTTTTTCCGGTCATCATGTGCATAACGGTTTCAGTTTGGCAATTTCATTTTTTTGTTAGTTAGACAAATAAGTGTTCATGACTCCACATAAAAGAAATCAAGCCCAGTCCCTGTACAGCTAATTTTTATTTTACCATTGCCATGTTTTCATTGCCCACCGATATTAAGAGTCGGTACATGTAGTTGATATAATATTAGTTGTCGATCATTGGTTAAAGATCATCTTACTTCCAATTCCAGGTGTATTTCATTTGTCGGTGTCACTAGCTTTAGTGGACTGAAGGTCTCTTAGTGTGGATGCCTCTCACTGCACCATAGATGACGTCATAGCTGAAATTGTAATGGGTTGAAACCAGAGTATTGCTGTTTGTGCTGCCTGTTAAACCATAGCTCTGTTTGTGCTCGGTGCTGGTGTTGGTGCCACCTGTATACTATGAGCCTTTTATGAAGTTTTAGGTTGTGTTTTTTGATGAATTTCAACTTTTATTTACAGGTGGTGGGAGGAAATATTTGGAAGTAGACTGCAGCCAATGATTGAATCAAAGTGCTCATAACGACGTTTTGGACATCCTAGCTATAGATGAAAACTTTTGTTTGGACTTACTAGAGGTGGATCATTTTGCAAAGAGTGGAAGCAAACTATGAGACATGGGTTGTGGAACTGAATATCTCTAGTCTAGCATTTTGGCCAAACTTATTTCATCTTAGCTTTTGTTTGCCATGAATTGTGTGTAAAATGGCATGACATATTATGATGGCTTTAATATAACTCGTGAGCTTTGGTCCAGTTTATATGTGTTTCATGACTGTATTGTTTGAATGTATGACATGGTTAGTGTTGATTGTATGGTTAACATATAAACAAGAAATGATATTATATGTTATTTTTTTTGTATGGATAGCGTTAGGCAATTGGTTGCTATAAATATATATCATCAGACAATGTGTTGTTATAAGTCTATAAAAGGCGTCAGTAAGTCTGTCGTCATATCTTTTACATAACGTTAGACGGTCGGTCGTTAAAAGTCGGTCTGATGTTAAAAGATTATAACGACGCCAGTATCAATGACAGATATAAGTGTCGCTATAGATTTATAACGACCGACCGTGGGTCGTTAAAACGGCTTATAATGACCCATCGGACGACGCTAAATCTAGGTTGTGGTATAGTGTGAGACGATGATCATTTACCTTGAATAACATACCTTCATTATTTTGAAGTGTTACCGCTCCATGCGACGAGGTGCTTATAACTTTGAATGGTCCTTCCCATTTGCTCTGAAGTTTTTCATGCCCGAATAATTTTACCCTGGAATTAAAAAGTAATACGATATCTCCCGGGACGAACTCCTTGATCCTCTTATCATGCCATCTTTTTGTTCTCTCCTTATATATCTTGGCGTTGTGATATGCTTTTTCATGCCATTCATCAAGCTCAGAGAGTTGCATCTTCCTTTTGGTTCCTGCAGCTTCAAAATCCATGTTACATCACTTGATGGCCTAGTGAGCCTTGAATTCTAGCTCAACAGGTAGATGACAGGTTTTCCCGTAGATGAGTTGATATGGTTGTTGGCATTTCTTAGCACAATCACTAAGTGTGGAGGTTTTTAGTCCATCCTTAGCAACGACGCTAGAAATGTCTGTTGGTATTTCTTAACACCATCACTAAGATTGAGTTAACCTTAGCGATGCCGCCAAGAAACACCAACTACGATAGTTCTTAACAATTACAAAAAATATCCGCAAGCGCACGGATCTATCGTTGTACCATTTCACCAGAAAGTATTTATGGTATCGTTATTTATATTTTTCCAAAGGAGGGCAAGGTATAAGAGTCTAGCATGAGCATGAACAAGATTACATACTTGCATAGTGGACCATAGTCATGATAGGGGTAAAAACAGTATTTCAAGGATAGTGGACACACATATGAGCCAACCTCAAGGATAAAAGGAAAACAAAGAATAAAAAAATGTTGTTACATAGAGCCGGCATGTTCTAATATAGCCGTGCAAAGAACAAGTGATGATCATACAAATTACATGGTTAGAGCTAGAACTGAGCGTAAGATAGGTCGAGAGGCCACCGAGTACTAGTCCACCAACAACCTTGTGTGACAATTTAGACTCCTACACCCTACCCGAATGTGGAGGATTACAAGGGACGGACAGGGCTGTCACCACCTGCCGCCTACCCCTCATCCGGAGAGTAGGAAATGCATTCACCTGTTTCTCCATACCCAAGCACCATGCTTGCGTACACAAAAACTACCCAAATTCCCCCGGGTCCCCGACCCTACGGATCGACAGGTAAAGAATTTGGGCACATCCGAAAGCACGATGAACTACCACCTCAACTTAACTCTAATTCTACTCATATAAGTTATATGAATGCTTAAGCATAAAATTCTACATGTTAATATCATAACACACAAACTATATGCTAGTTCATATATCATGATTATAACATGAGAACTATATTCTAGTTCATATGCATTGTTATATTGTAAGTATGAGAGCATGACTATGGAAGAACTCATTGTATTATTCATACCAAGGATCCTTTCTTCCAAGGAGCCAAGCCCTCCTTGATAGCTCTTGCCTTGCTCACAAACTACTACTAAAAGCTAAAAGAGTACAAGAGTAGGGTAGTGAGGTAGAGGCTCCAAATGTTGGTGTGTTGAATGGTGAGCACTACCCCCTACTTATACATGCTTGAGGTCGGTTTGGCGGGTGATAAATTAGGAAACCATGCTGAACCGCCTCTGCATGGCATTAATGAACCGCCAGAGCGAGGTGGGGCTAGGTGGTGCTGGGGGCGGTGCCGGCGCACCCTGGGCTGTCCCATTCGCCCCCATCTTGCTCTAGTGGGTTCTTGGCTGGGCCTGGATGGCTCCCATGCTGGTGCCCCGGCCAAATTTGGCATGTAGGTGGGCTTTTCCATTTATTCCCTTTGCGCATTTATGCTTTACGCATTCTATTTTGTGCCTTTTGTTTTGTTTTCCACTTGTATTCGAATATGAGTCATGCAAAACATATTTCTCTAACACAAGTGGAACTAGGTCAATAGTAAAGGCATATCCGTCAAAAGATTATTTATTTCTCCCGTTTTGGACTTTATTTTGCGGTCGGATTTGATCGTTAGTGACCGCCAACAATGGTGACATTCCAAGTGTTGTTTTATAGGCCGTTCTGTAGGCCCATAGCACATTAGGTAGTCTATCCTTCGATGCAGTCCCCATCTTGTTGACCGTCTTCTGCAGAATATTCTTGATTTGTTTGTTCGATGTTTCTGCTCGGCCACTTGTCTGAGGGTGATATGGAGTAGCGATGTTGTGATGGATCCCATGTGTTAACAAGTACTTGTGAAAGTTCTTGTCAGTGAAGTGAGTGCCTCCATCACTAATCACCATCCTTGGAACTCCGAATCGTGGAAATATTGTCTCTTCAAATATCTTCTTGGAGTTCTTTGCATCAGCAGCTTTGCATGGCATGGCTTCAACCCACTTGGAGACATAGTCAACTGCCACAAAGATGTATTCACAGTTCTTTGACTTTGGATACGGTGCCATGTAATAGATACCCCAAACATCGAAAAGCTCAATCTAGAGGTTGTTGGTGAGTGGCATGGCATCTCTTGAATTGGTATTCCCGTGCCTTTGACACGCTCCACACCTCTAGATGAAGTCCTTTATATCTTCATACATGGTTGGCCAAAAGAATCCACTTTGCCATATCTTCGAATGAGTGCGGAATGCACCATAATGTCCTCCATATGGTGATGAGTGGCATCGTTCAATGATCTTGATGCCTTCTTCTGTCGGTTCACATCTTTTGAGCAAGCCATCAGAATAGACTCTAAAGAGGTACGACTCATCCCATATCTTTTGCCATAGCTTCCTTTTGTTCTCCCCTGATGGCACATAACCTGCAACCATAAAATTAACAATATTTGCGTACCAGGGGTCAGATTTTGTGATCTTGAAGAGCATGTCGTCCTGAAGTGAATCATTGATGGGCAATTCCTATGGATTTTCAAACTGCATTCTGGACAAGTGATCGGCAACAAAATTTTCTACTCCTTTTTTATCTTTTATTTCTAAGTCAAATTCTTGGAGTAACAAAATCCATCTTATAAGTCTAGGTTTAGCATCTTTCTTAGTGAGCAAGTATTTTAAACTAGCATGATCAGTATAAACAATTACCTTTGCTCCAACTAAGTAAGATCTAAATTTATCTATAGCAAAAACAATAGCCATGAGTTCTTTTTTAGTTGTTGCATAATTAAGTTGAGGTCCTGTCAGAGTTTTGCTAGCATAAGCAATTGCATGATGCTTCTTACCTTTTGTTTGACCCAAAATTGCCCCCACAACATAATCACTAGCATCACACATAATTTTAAAAGGTAGCGACCAATCAGGGGGTTGAATGATTGGTGCAGAGATAAGTGCTTTCTTAAGAATTTCAAAAGATTTTAAACATGTATCATCAAATTCAAAGGGAACATCCTTGGCCAAAAGTTTTGTGAGTGGTCTAGCAATATGTGAAAAATCTTTTATGAAGTGGTGGTAAAACCCTGCATGACCAAGAAAATTGTAGATCCCTCTGATATTTATGGGAGGAGGTAATTGTTGAATTACTTCAATTTTAGCTCTATCTACCTTAATCCCTCGTTCA
The DNA here is from genome assembly GCA_904845875.1 of Miscanthus lutarioriparius. NCBI lineage: Eukaryota > Viridiplantae > Streptophyta > Magnoliopsida > Poales > Poaceae > Miscanthus > Miscanthus lutarioriparius. The sequence goes on along the minus strand of CAJGYO010000011.1, from coordinate 58,666,058 downwards.
GACACCAAGTGTCCAAGCACTATGCCTTCTCTAACCATGAAATGATATTTTCCCAATTAAGGACTAAATGCTTTTCTTTACATCTTTGCAAAACCTTGTCTAAATTTTCTAGACAATTATTAAAATTTTTTCCATAAACAGAAAAATCATCCATGAAAACTTCCATGATTTCTTCAATCATATCCAAAAATATAGACATCATGCATCTTTGGAAAGAAGCTGGATCATTACATAACCCAAAAGACATTCTACGATAAGCATAAGTTCTATATGGACATGTAAAGGTGGTTTTGCTTTGGTCATCTGGATGGATCGGTATCTGGTGATAACCTCAATACCCATCAAGAAAACAGAAAAAGAGTGATTTTCTAGTCGCTCCAACATTTTATCAATGAAGGGCAACGGAAAATGATCTTTTTTTGTTGCCTTGTGAAGTTTTTGGTAGTCAATACACATCCACCATCCAGTGATGGTTCTGGTATGAACCCGCTAGGGTTGAATCCCGATCTTTCGATGAGAGGGCGTGGTATAACTCGGTTGGTGGATGGAGACGACGTTCAAGGCCCGACTACAGCCTTCCAAGCTACGCCTTAGCAACCAATACACCACCTCCAATGGCTGCCGTGATCTTGTGGAGCGTGTCACCCGGCCACTAGGGCACTCGTCCTACAAACAATTGAAGAACTAGCAAGAACAAGTATAACAAGTACTGAATTTACTAGATGAAGATGAATGTTTCAAACTCAATCTCAAATAAGGTGGGGTTCCGGAGACAAGAAGTCAGGCGGCTGATCCAGCACGCACGCTTACAAGCAAGTAGCGAGAGCTAAACTTGATCTAAACAAAATCCAACTGTTCTTGGTGGCGGCTAAGGGGTATATGAAGGTGGAAGGATGACCACCAGGGTGTTAGGGTCGTGCTCCAACCCTAGGATGCATCCCAAATGGACACATTGGGCCAAACTAAGGCGACATAGCACCTTTGGACAGAAAACCTCTTGGTAGTAATTTGGTCATTGCAGCCACCTTAGAACAAATATGGACTTGATTCCAAATCCATGTGAAGATAGACTTCATAAGGATTCCATGAAGTACTTGAATGCCACAATCCGAGTCCGTATGCGACCGTGGTGACCATCACAAATTGGAGCTGTCCTTGAGTCCAAATCCAGCCTGCGTGAATCCTTTTCCCTTTGGGTCATCTCCCTTGTTCCTAACCAAAACAAGAGTGCACACATCTCCATGGTCTAAATATGATGGACAAAAACTCAAGAGTGAACTTACTTGATGATTAAGTTGACGAGCACGGGCGCGAGTAATAGGACCAGAAACTGATACTTGTGTCGGTGTGGATGTATCATTGGTGTTGATGTCCTCATCATCCTCCCCTTCTTGCATTTGAGTCATCCTCGACTCAAGCCCTTCTTCTTCTTCTTCCAAATATGGCTTCAAATCTGCAATGTTAAATGTGGGACTAACCCCAAAATCTGCTAGCAGATCGAGCTTATATGCATTATCATTAATTTTCTCTAACACTTTAAATGGTCCAGCAGCCCTAGGCATCAATTTAGACTTTCTCAATTCAGGAAATATGTCCTTTCTCAAGTGCAACCAAACTAAATCTCCAGGTTCAAATATTAGTTCCTTTCTACCTTTATCACCAGCAAACTTATATTTAGCATTCATACGCTCTATGTTTTCTCTAGTTGTTTCATGCAGTTTAAACATCAATTCAGTACGCTTAGTAGCATCAAAATTTAGTTTTTCAGAAGATGGCAAAGGCATCAAATTAATAGGAGCACGAGGCAAGAAACCATATACAATCTAAAATGGGCACATCTTTGTAGTAGAATGCAGCGAACGATTATAAGCAAATTCAATATGAGGCAAACAATCTTCCCACATCTTAATGTTCTTCTTTAAAACAGCCCTTAACATAGTAGACAAAGTTCTATTGACAACTTTAGTTTGACCATCGGTTTGGGGATGACATGTAGTAGAAAACAAAAGCGTAGTCCCCAGTTTTCCCCATAAAGTCTTCCAAAAATGACTAAGAAATTTAACATCACAATCAGAAACAATTGTGTTGGGCACACCATGCAAATAAGCAATTTCTTGAAAGAACAAATCAGCAATATGAGTAACATCATCCGTTTTATGACAGGGTATGAAATGTGCCATCTTAGAAAATCTATCAACAACCACAAACACACTATCATGTCCCTTCCCAGTCCTTGGTAAACCCAACACAAAATCCATAGAAATATCTTCCCAAGGAGCACTAGGAACAGGTAGAGGCAAATACAAACCATGTGGATTTAACCATGATTTAGCCTTTTGACATGTCGTGCAACGATCAACAAACCTCTCCACATGTCTTCTCAACTTTGGCCAAAAGAAATGACCAGCAAGTATGTCCTCCATTTTCTTAGCTCCAAAATGCCCCATCAAGCCACCTCCATACACTTCCTACATCAACAACAAATGAACGGAGCTAGCTGGAATGCATAGCTTGTTAGCTCTAAACATAAACCCATCACTAAAGATGAATTTGTTCCAACCTTTCCCATCTTTACAATGCAACAACACATCTTTAAAATCAGCATCATTAACATATTGGTCTTTAATTGTTTCTAATCCAAAGATTTTGTAACCAAGTTGATTCAGCAAGGTATATCTCCTAGACAAAGCATCAGCAATCATATTCTCTTTCCCTTTCCCTTTCTTGTGCTTAATAACATAAGGAAAAGATTCAATAAATTCAACCCACTTAGCATGTCTATGGTTCAATTTCCCTTGACTACGAATATGCTTCAAAGATTCATGATCAGAATGAATAACAAATTCTTTGAGTCACAAGTAATGCTGCCATGTTTCTAATGTGCGAACAAGAGCATACAATTCCTTATTATAAGTAGAATAATTCAGAATAGGCCCGCTCAATTTTTCACTAAAATACGCAACAGGTTTGCCTTCTTGTAACAAAACACCACCTAATCTAATTCCACTAGCATCATATTAAGCTCAAAAGTCTTATTAAAATCTAGAAGTTGGAGGAGAGGTGCATGTGTCAACTTATCTTTCAACATGTTGAAGGAGTTCTCTTGTACTTTGCCCCAACTAAATGGCACTCCCTTCTTTGTAAGCTCATTCAAAGGTGCAGCAATGGTGCTGAAGTCCTTCACAAAATGGTGATAGAAACCCGCAAGTCCTAGGAAACTCCACACGTGTGTGATAGTCTTTGGTATAGGACATCCCTGTATAGCTTCTACCTTGGCTTGATCAACCTCAATTCCTTGTGGAGTCACAACATAGCCAAGAAAAGACACTCGATCAGTGCAAAACGTGCACTTCTCAAGGTTACCAAATAAACGTGCATCTCGTAAAGCATTAAAAACAACACGTAAGTGATCAAGATGTTCATCCATAGATTTGCTGTAAATCAATATATCATCAAAGTAGACTACAACAAATTTTCCAATGAAAGCACGCAGAACCTCATTCATTAATCTCATAAAAGTACTAGGTGCATTAGTTAACCCAAAAGGCATGACTAACCACTCATATAAACCAAATTTAGTTTTGAAAGTAGTTTTCCATCCATCTCCCAATTTCATATGAATCTGGTGGTACCCACTACGCAAATCAACTTTGGAAAACACAACAACACCACTCCGTTCATCAAGCATATCATCCAAACGTGGAATAGGGTGTCGATATCGAATGGTGATATTATTAATAGCTCTACAATCAACACACATATGCCATGTTCCATCTTTCTTAGGCACTAAAATAATAGGAATAGCACAAGGACTAAGGGACTCACGCACATAACCTTTGTCGAGTAGTTCCTGCACTTGTCGCTGAATTTCCTTCGTTTCTTCCAGATTTGTCCTGTATGGCGCACGGTTTGGCAAAGATGCACTAGGAATAAGATCAATTTGGTGCTTCAATCCCTCGTATTGGTGGCAGCTATGGTAGAACCTCCTAAATTGTTTGGGCCCACATGCATCTATCACTATCCAACGACCTTTGACAACTACGCATAATCATCCACGATTTTTGAGCAGGATCCCATTACAGAGTCATTGTAGTATTACAACATTTATTCAAATAACGACACCAGAGTAAATCAATGGAAGTCTTACAATAACTTAGTTTATAAAACGGCAGTTTCAAACCTTACAACTAAGTTCGATAATTATTACAAAACGTAGTAGTAGAGTTGCATTATAACATAATACAAACACACAAAGAGATTGCCCTGCCTAAGGGCCACACATTTACTTATCGTCGTCGCATTGAACAACAGTCATGCAACACGGTCCAAAGCAGACCTGCTCATGAGCCTCACCTGCAACAAGGGTCAACGAACCCTGAGTACAAAAGCACTCAACAAGACTTAACCGAAATAAGAATTGATAGAACGCAGGAATGTAGGCTCAGGGGTTCAAGGTGTGGCTTTAGCAATAATCAAAGTTATTTTGCGTAAAAGCTCTTTAACAAAATTCTTTATATCAACATTTAAAACTTCATAAAGATCATATACAAAGCTAACATGACCCATATTGAGATCATGAAACTTCATATCCAACACCTTCACAAACCATCCTCAAGTTTCAGTTATTAAACTACGATGATGAACAGAGAGTTGAGTCTCCATAACCGAGGAGCAACGACGATTCGAACCGATTATAACCCAGCTAGGAATTCCAGACCACACGACATATGCAGGTCCCCGACCTACATATATCAACCTACCCTCGGATCCTCTAAAACAAGAACGGGTCCGCGCCACCCGAGAATACAGTACTCCACCAATCCAGCCTATTACCACGTGGGTACATACTATTCCCGCCATCTCTCCACTCCCAGTGCGTGAGTAGCCATTCTCGTAATAGAATAGCCAAGTTAAGGCTTACCGGAGTATGTGGTTAGTACTACAAAGTCTCATCTCACGCAGTTCAACAACGGACGGGCCTTAATCGACATAGGCGGAAAGCACCCGCTCACAAGACCTCCATGTCTTGTGGCTCACACACACTGAGTCTGCCCTTTCTAGATTTATTACTTCACATGCTCATATTTCATGACCACATCAGTAACCAAACTTAACCAAAGATCCATTTAAAACTCGCAGGTGACAGGTAATCACCCGACTTTGATCTGTCTAAGCATAGCTAAGCATAACTAGGCATTTATGAAGTAAAACTGGTAACAAGGTAGATACGGAAAAGCAAGGTTGGTAATGCACCAATTAGGTTTTCACTCAACTCCTAATCACTTAATGCAGTACTTGAAAGCAAAAGCGAAATCAATTTGTAAAACACAAGGTATGTTTAAATGCATCCGGGGCTTGCCTTCGTTGATGGAAAAGTTAGGATCCGGAGTCATTCCACAATTATCAAATCCAACCTCCATAGATGGATTAACTTCTTCCACAACTTGATTAACTACCACGTGCTCACCTTCGTTCACTACATGTAGTAACAATGCCATGTTTAACATGATGCGAGATACAAAACATGATGCTTGATGATGGATGCAAAATTAACAACTTGAATACAACTTTCCTTCGCGGTACAGTTACAAGTTAAACTAACTAAACCTTTTTCATAACACCTACCTCGATTGCCAAGGATCATTACCAACTAATGACCCAAGGACATCACTCAATCAAAAATTCAAACAAAACCTAAATCATTAAAGGTTACTATTTGCTTTTATGAATTAATTATTTAATTAAAAAATATGAAATAAATCAACTTGTTCCAATTGACCTCAAAATTTTTGTAAATGTTCATCACATGATAACTAAGTGACAAAACAAGTCACATAATTTTTGGATAAATAAATAAGCCTAGAAAAATCATGGAAACTCATTTATTAATTAATTGAGCAATTCTTATCACATTTAAAAAGTACTGAAAAACAACATTTCATATTTTTCCTAAATAGTACTTATCACGGAGAGGTCACACAAAAAATTTCATAATTTTTGGAGCTCTAAATAAATCTACACAAAAATAATAAAACATACACTATTCATTCATTACTGAAAATAGAAAAATTCCATTTTGAAACACTGAGCCACTGACAACCCGACCCCACCTGTCATTGTCTACCTTCGGCGCTGACCACGGCAATGACGCGCTGACCGGCGAAATCTCGCCGACGGCGAGGTCTCTAGCCACAGCGACGGTACCAACACGTTCCTCATAACACGGCGCATCATTTGGAGGCACAAATTAAACCGATTACGGCGAGGTTCGAGCTTAACATTGGTCATGGCGGCTCGGCCGAGCAGGGCACGGTGGCGCCGCGGTGTTCTAACCGCTAGAGCTCGCTAGAGCTACCTACAACTACTCGGATAGCATCAACGGCTCACCTGGATCGGAATAGGGCACTTGGTTGACCGAGAGCAGCAAGAGAGCACTACGGTCGACGTTGATGGCGACGGCGGTAATGACAAGTTCGACGTCCGGTGGCTGCAGTGGATGAACGGTCCAATCAACAAGTCGCATATAATCACAACAACACGGAGAAGATGGAGCAACACTACACGAGGGCAGAGACTAATCGTATAGCTCTGGCCACGGTGAAGCGAGGTCACCAGTGATGTTGCCGGCCGCGAGGAAGAAAGGCAACACACCGCGTATCTCGGCGATAACAGGCGCCCACGACTAGTCGGTTGGGTTTGCAAAGAGTAGGCGAAGCTGCGATAGGCTTGGCTGCGATGGTGAAGCACTATGGCGACGGCGCGGGCTCGACAGAGATGATCGGCGATGTCGGGAAAAGTAGAGCAAGGAAACGGGGACAAACAGCGACAACTTAGGCTAAATAGCTTGGCTTAGAAACAAGGAGAAGCCACGCCACGGCCTTCACCGCACCAGCACGACGCCGAAGATGGCCACGGCGACGACCAGAACAGATTAGAAGCACGCCGGCGATGAGGTGTCTTCCGCGGCTACTGTTCACCTTATTTACAAAATTGCCCTTCGTTTTAAATCCCAAATTTATGTAACAATTCAAAAATCTCCAAAAACAAAAGTTGTTCAAAATTCAAAGTTTTACAACTTTGCTTTTATAACCACCCCCTAATTCGGCCTACATTTTGAAAAGCAAGTTTCAATTCAAAAAGGGAATATTTAAAGATTTACGCCTTTTCAAATTACTCTAATTTTTATAAAACAACTTTGAAAACTTCAAAAACAAACTTTGTACACCATGACAAACTCTACACTTTTGCTTTTAGACTCAACCCCAAAATGTGCTTAGATTTTGAATTGGGTTACCCAGGGTAAACTTAAATGCTGGAAATTCGGGTTTTCGGAAATCCAATTAAACACAAATGTTTGGAAATTGATTCATCCATACAAGTCAACACATATCATAAAACAAGGTCCACACCAAGCATTGCAACAAAAATTATAAAACTTTTACTAAGGAAGAATTTGACTTGTTTAAAACATTCCCACATTAAGATTCACAAAGTTTCCTAATCATTATTATTAACATTATTTCAGGTAATATATAAAACACTCCATAAAATAACATTTGCATACTATAATATAAACATGAAATGCATTCATGAGTTGATGCATGATGATTATGCATAATGATGACATGATCGCCTTCTTAATTACTTTTTAACATCTAGGATGTTACAGCAGCCCCGCTGATATCTCACTTGGAAAAACATCTGAATACTCCTGCAAAATGTTAGCAACAGCAGGGGCAAAGAATGCTGCATATCGTGAACTGAAATCAAAGCATCCTTGCATACCAAAGCATAGGCAACAGAAGTGGAAGCAACCAATTCATTAATATCAAATTTAGTAGCAAGCAAGCAATGTCCTTTCAATCTTATCTCATCTTTCTTACTACTAACAGATTTGACATTTTTATCGATCTCAGTTTGAGTTTTCTTAGCTTTGGCAACATCATCACGCACAATAGCTTCAGGAGACATAGGAAGCAAAACAATTTTCTTATCATGGTGTATGGGAGAATACATATCTGATCTACCATGATGCATACAATCCATATCAAATTGCCATGGTCTACCTAGTAGAATATGATAAGCTTCCATAGACACAACATCACACTCAACAACATCATGATATGATCCAATAGCAAAATTAATTCATACCAGTCTCATCACCTTAACCTTACCACTATTGTTGAGTCATCGAATGTGATATGGATGTGGATGCGGTTTGGTTGTAAATGCAAGCTTCTCTACCATATCGCTGCTAGCAAAGTTGTTGCAGCTACCTCCATCAATTATCAAATAGCACAAACGCTCTTTAATGACACACTTTGTTTGGAATAGTGTATGCCGCTGATTTTGCTCCACCTTCTCCATTTGTGCGCTAAGCACACGCTGCACAATGAGGCTCTCATAATGATCTGCATCCTCTACACCAATCTGCTCGTCTGGTTGTTCCTCACTACCTGCATGGTTAGCAGCAAGCAAAGCAAGTGTATCTTCATCAAAATCACTAGCAGAGGAATACTCACCATCACCTTTGACGACCATAACATGCTTTCTTGGATAGTCACGCATCAAATGTCCATATCCCTTGCACCGGTGACACTAAACGTCTTTTGTTCTACCTATAGATGCCACGAACGAAGCACTCACAGCAGGCTTCTAGATCATCTTCGCCACTGAATTTACGGGAGTAGCACGAGGCTTGTCATTGGATGATGGCATAGGAGTATGTGTAGTCAGAGTAGTAGTCGTGCGGGGCTGTCATGATTTAGTTTTCCCTGCAGAAATATTATTCTTGGCACTGGCACGTCGCCCCTGCACTTCCCTTTTAGCTTTACAAGCAAGATGAAACAAATGGGTTACGTTAGTGTATTCTTTATATGCAAGGATGTCCTGAATTTTATGATTTAACACACCCAAAAATGTTGCCATAGCAGGTTCCTCATCCTCATCTAAATTACAACGCAACAAACCCATTTGCAATTCTTGATAATATTCTTCTACACTTTTAGCACCTTGTCTCAGTTGTTGCAATTTATTTAACAAATCACGTGCATAGTAAGAAGGAACAAATCTGGCCCTCATGATTCATTTCAAAGCATTCCAAGTTCATGGTATGTAATTAGGATTTTTCTTGCCATGTTCTATCCACCAAACAGTAGCAAAGTCAGTAAACTCACTAGTAGCAGCTCTAACACATGTATTCTTAGGAAATTCATGACATGCAAACTTTTGGTCAACAGCAATTTCCCAAGAAATGTATGCATTAGGATCATACTTACCATCAAAAAGAGGTATTTTAAATTTAATTTTACTGAAAGCATCATTATTATTGGGTACCTCACGTCGGCGATGACCACCCATACCTCTACGATTATGGCGTAGGCGACGTCGGTCATGAGTGTCATGAGCATCATGTTCAATATTAGTAGTATAATCATCATCATAATTATCTTCGAGTCGCTCTTTGTCCTTGTTGTCTTCATTATGTTGCTCTTTGTCTTTCATGTGGAAGTCATCAAAATGCTTCAGAAGAGCAGCAAGGCTTCTGTCCATATGGGCAACAGATGCCTCCAATCCTATAAGCTTGGTGGTGGTGGCAAGTTGGGTGGCCTCCAATTGCCCAATCTTGTCATTGGTCACATGCAAATCTTGATCAAGTCCTTCTAAATGCAGCTGCACTTGCCTTGTAAAATGTTGAATGATGCCCTTGGTGCGAGGAGATTGTGGCATCTTGTTAACATCCTCTGACCCTGACATGGTTTAAAAGACAAGGACAACAAGAAAATAGGTGAAGAAATAAAAGCCCTACAGCTATTAGGATGTAGCTACATCAAGACGCTCACTCTCAACCTGTTACACAAGCTCTTACCATTTCTTACCTTGCTCAACAGGAGGGGACGACAACCAACAAGTCTGCAATCGTGGAATGAAGTGTATTGGTGCCGCAACAACAACACCTATCAAGCTATAGTCAAAATATGTGGAGCTGTACGTGGGCTGAAGCAAGGAAGTACTAGCACCACATTAGTCACAAAAGCAAGCTGAATAATCGTTCAACGGTGGTACTGTGCTGGTCCTAGCCTAGACCATACTAGAGGCATGAGCCTAGACACAAAGGAAGTCATAACACCCCACCGGAAACAAAGGAGAAGCACAACGATCAGTCCCTTTTCTTCCTTTTTTATTTCTTTTCTTTTTTCTTTCTTTTTTTTTTTTCAGGGGATCCTCAAAACTGATTATATAAACAAAAAGACTTCACAAGAGTCACACACCACACAAACTTTTTCCACACAAACTCTCTCTCTCTCTCTCTCTCTAGAGTAAAACTGAGCCAATATGTATGCACAATGTGGAGGAGTCGAGTATAGGTATGGACTTCTGCTGCCTTTCTGTAACACTTCAATATATGTAGCACAAGTGCAAACAGCAACAAGATTTGGTAACACGGCGCAACAACCAATTTGGACTTCACACCGATTCCAACTCGATCTTTAACAAGATTAGGACTCTAGAGTAAGCTGAGCTAATATGGATATGTTGGACGTGGAGAAGTTGAGTATAGATATGAACTACTGCTGCATAAAGTGTACTCAGATTCAGACTCAAAATAGCAATAAGGCAGCTATCAATTCGGACTCAAAACCAACTCAGATTCCTACTCAGACTTGAACACAAGGATGTATTCGGATTCAGCCAACAGAAGGTTTATATGGTAGCACATGGCTATGACTAGAACATGACAAGAACTCGAAACTCTAAAGGACTAAAACTAAGACCAGTAACTCAACACAACCGATGCAAACCAAAAACTCAACAAGCCCTATCTAAGCAGTGCAAGCAAAGGCTCAAAGGGTTTATAGGATTGCGAATAAACTAACCTACTATTTTTTTGGCTTTTCTAGACTATAGGAAAAATTAAAAACATCAAAGGATTCAAAGTCTCTCACCGATAAACCTTGCTCTAATACCAACTGGTATGAACCCGCTAGGGTTGAATCCTGATCTTTCGATGAGAGGGCATGTGATAACTCGATTGGTGGATGGAGACAACGTTCACGGCCCAACTACAACCTTCCAAGCTGTGCCTTAGCAACTGATACACCACCTCCAATGGCTGCCGCGATCTTGTGGAGCACATCACCCGGCCACTAGGGCACTCGTCCTACAAACAATCAAAGAACTAGGAAGAACAAGTATAACAAGTACTAAATTTACTAGATGAAGATGAAGGTTTTAAACTCAATCTCAAATAAGGTGGGGTTCCAGAGACAAGGAGTCGGGCGGCTGATCCAGCATGCGCGCTTACAAGCAAGTAGCGAGAGCTAAACTTGATCTAAACAAAACCCAACTATTCTTGGTGGCGGCTAAGGGTTATATGAAGGTGGAAGGATGACCACTAGGGTGTTGGGGCTGTGCTCCAACTGTAGGACTCGTTCCTAATGGACCCAACTTGATACACGGCCCATTGGGCCAAACTAAGGCGACGCAACACCTTTGGACAGAAAACCTCTCAATACTAATTCAGTCATTGTGGCTGCCTCAGAATAGATATGGACTTGATTCTAGATCCATGTGAAAATATACTTCATAAGGATTCCATGATGTACTTGAACACCCCAATCCGAGTCTGTATGCGACCATGGTGACCATCACAAGTTGGAACTATCCTGGAGTCCAAATCTAGCCTGCACGAATCCTTTTCCCTTTCGGTCCTCTCCTTGGTTCCTAACCAAAACAAGAGTGTACGCGTCTCCATGGTCTAAATATGATGGATAGAAACTCAAGAGTGAACTTACTTGATGATTAAGTTGACGAGCACGGCGCGAGTAATAGGACCAGAAACTGGTACTTGTGTCGGCGTGGATGCATCATTGGTGTTGATGTCCTCATCATTGGTTCTTTGGGGGATTAATTCATTCTTTTCATTTTTAATAATAGCATGCCTCCCATTTTAGGCACAACCAGAACAGGGCTTACCCACTCACTGTATGGAACAATATAGATGATCCTGGCATGCAGGAGTTTCAAAACACCTTTCTTAACAACCTCTCATCGCATTGTTAAGCCTATGTTGTGGCTCCCTAGAAGGTGTAGAATCAGGATCTGTAGGGATGCTATGGGTGCAAAGAGTAGGGCTAATTCCCATAAGGTCTTGGAGCAAGTAGCCAAAAGCAGAGCGATGCTTTTCTAAGACAGTTATCAAGCATAGGGATTCTTCCTGAGAGAGTTTATCACTTATGATCATAGGAGAATCCTGATCATTATTGAGAAAAGCATATCTAAGACCAAAAGGCAGGGGTTTAAGCTCAATTATGGGCTTAGGTGGTTCTAGCAATTCATCTAGGGGTTCAGGATCTGTAAAATTTTCTTCTTCCTCCTCGATGAAGAACTGGGTATCATCTTCAAGGTTGGGTTCGATCAATTCATCAAGAGATGCAACCTTAACCTCTTCCATTTGGTCTTCCTCGGGAATTGGCTTAGTCTTAGCATTTAGAGAATGAGTGATGGGTATAGAAAGTTTAAAGTTTTTCTCGAGACTTATTTTCAACTTCCCCATTTGTCCTTTTTAAATAAGTCTTTCAATTGGTTGTCCTATCAACTAGTTGAACTCCATGATATCAAAGATGTAAAAGCTCAAGTGGACCATGGTTCCTTGTACTTGGATAGGGAGGACGTAAAGAATTCCCAAACTTGGGAGAATGTGTCCTGAAAGACTTTTCAACAACTTTATTGTTAGGGTTAATGGCATGTCTTTTAATAAATCATAAGCAAAAGATGCAGACATGATATTAACACCCACAACTGGATCATAAAGAGCATCGAAAGGAGCTTTATTAATTTGGCAGTGAATGGAAATAGAAGGTGAATCTAGACGAATCACATCAGAGAAAAGCTCAGATTCTTCTAACCACTCATTGCTTATAATAAGACACTAGCTCTTTCATAGTCTTTTTAAGGAAAACTTCCTAAGAAGGGTCTACAATTTCTTCATTTGATGATGATTTCCTAGGCTTCTGGGGCCTCCTCATCGTATGGTAATTTGAGGTATCTCCGTATTCATCAAAAAGTTCATCCTCGAATTCAAGCATGAAATCCAAAATTGGAGTTTCCTCTTTTTCCGGTGGTTCATGATTTGGGACAGCTGAAGTTGGTGATAGGTTAGGCGACAATTCTGATCTAGCTATCTGGGATTTCTCCTCTAATGGCTTTTTTTCTACTTCTTCAGGGGTGTTCTCTAGAGTTTTAGTAAGAATGCTTCTCCCCGAATTAGCGGAGATATGCAAGAACAAGCCTCCTGAGGCCGTATAAAGATACTTCGAGGTTTTTCTATCAAGACCCATATAAAAGTGTTGAAGAAGAATGGGGTCTTGAATGCCAAGGTTAGGACCAATATTAATGAGAGCATGAAAGCATTCCTATGTCGTGCCTAGAAATTTTTTTCTTCTTATTTAAAGGATGGAACCTCTGAACAAAGGCTAACTACTCTAGAGATGGGAATGAAATGCAAGCAAAAGCTAGAACACAAGGCTTCCCAATCTCCTTGTCTACTCCCTATGGTGAGCTTGTACCAACATTTTTCTTTTCTCGTCAAAGAGAAAGGAAAAAGCTTCCATCATAAGGTTTTGTCTAACATACCCACAATGCATAAGCATGCACAGGTTTTCTCAAACTCATTTAGGTGGGAATAAGGGTTTTCATCATCTTCGTCCAAAAAGGATTGATCCCGAACCATGTTGATTAAACACGGGTGCAGCTCATAGCCAGGTGTTAGGATAGGCTTTGAAGATTCTAGTGGCTCTAGACGTGCGCTCATAGGTCCAGCATATTAGTAGATAGAAGTGGATTATGAATCCATAGTGAAAAGAAAAGAATAAAAGATAAAAGATAAAAGAATAATGATACAAGCTTAAGCTAGGTTCAAAGTTAACTCAACAACTGTTTCCCCCCGCAACGGTGCTAGAAATGCTTGTTGGTATAAATTAATGCACTCAGAATAATCCACAAGCGCATGGAAATTATACCGATGTAGCATGTAGCAGAACCGACCAATTTATAAGAGCACAAGTATAATGGCAGCCCCCAAGCGGTCGCACTATCATACTTGAGTCCATATAAACCCGATAGTCCATTGAGTACCATCAATATACAACCAAGATCATACATGATTCAACATACATGTCACACGTTACATAAAGTTCACAAATACAGTTCTTCCATCAGAGTACGAATTAAGGTTATTACAAACCACGTTCAGGTAAGATAGTAGCGGAAGTAAATTAAAAGTTTGAAACCGACATCTACAACATTGTTTAAATATAGTGCCAGCTCGTGATCACACTTCCACAAAAGCATAAGAGAGGGATTACTAAGAAATGCCTGCCTAGGGCTTTCTCCTCGTCCACGGCGGGACAGAAGTAGTTCTTACAATAGCCATCATAAACTGTACCATCTGCAAGAATAGGAATAAAACCCTGAGTATGAGAAGGTACTCAGCTAGACTTACCCATCACAAACCAAAAATAAAGTGACTCCAAGGATTATACAAGGTTTTATAAGTGGAGCTAGCTTGACAACACTTTGCATAAAAAGCTTATCAATTCAAGTATACAGTTATAATTCGGTCATCCAGTTAATTATAGCTATTCATCTCTAGATTAGTAACTAGCCTATGCCAAACAGGTGGTATATCATTTAGTAGCATACAATAGTAACCATAGCTAGTATAATAATTCCATGTTCATCTAAACCATCACATTCCATAACATAGTTACTACGATGTTGGTGTGAGTCAGAGTTTCTCACTATCCAGGAGACATAGCAATTTGAATCGATTTCAACCAGCTGGGAATTTATTCCTAACACAAACCCAGGCAGACCAGATCAACGGTCACCTTTGGTAAAACTCAGGTCCATATTTCATGGGTTCGCATAGCACCGCACAATTAGGGACAACCAGCTGCCAGGATGTTCTGGCCCGGCCTGCTCTTGGGCTCACGTCTGGCTCCCCGCACATCCTTACTACCATCCATAGTGCACTCTCTAACAGAACAGGGCCCGACCTAAGTTAAGCTACTCATCTTCGCGGTCGGAATGAGTTATCCGGCCAGCTAAGTGAGAGGCATGCGATCAATCTCGACAAAGTCACCAACAACGGTACGGTCCTTAAGCGGCACAAACGAAATCACATGAGTTAATCCACACATAGACTCCACCCAGCCTCTAGTTACATTACCCCATGGTTCTGTTCCACGATAGCAAATATAGTCAACCGTGCTTCGGTATCCACCTATATCTCATAGGTGACAGGAAATCACCTAACTTCTACCGGTCTAAGCTTGGCTAAGCATATATTCGATCCTGGACCTACATAGGGTTAAAGGTATATGTATATGGACAAGGTAGTTCTATGCATTAAGTGTTTTTAATCAACTCTTATAACCTAATGCATCAAACATAAAGGACTCAAGTGATATTTTGTAAAGCATGGGAGATTTAAAATGCTCCGGGACTTGCTTTTGAGGAAAGAGGTTGGCCTATGATCCGGGCACTCAGGGAGGTCCTCAAGAGGTTGTTCCTCTTCTTCTGGAGCTATGGCCTAAGGTGTTTCCTGTTGTTCCTCCTCTTCTTCTTCGTTGAACTCCAAAAGAGTTATCCCTTCAGACGATCCTATATGCATGAGCATGAAATAAGATATCATGGATGCATGTATAGTGACATGTATAATATGATATGATGTGATGAAATGCATCCTCATAAGTGTTCTCAGCAGCATTGCATTATGGTGATAACAAGTTACATTTTCTTTTACTGAGTAGGTGCATATCTCTTCTCTAGTAACTTAAAGAAACACTTATGTAAATCATTTTCTGGACTACAAGACAACAACCACTTGTTTTAACCATAACTGGAGTTATACACATCAAAATAATATGGTTGTAGACATTATGGAAAGACTATGAAATTGCCTACAACTTTCTTTTAATCATCTTAAGGTGATTTAGTAGTTATCTTGGTCAAACAATTCAATATATCAGATCTATCCAGAGAGCAAGCATTTCTGACAGCAGACTTCTAACAGGCATAATTCTTAAACCATAAGACCTATGACTATGAAAATTTAATACCAGGTATATAAGTAAGTTATCTATAACTTTGTTATTAATAAGTTTTACAGAAAAGACCAGTATCATCATGAAATTATTACCACAACCGAAACTACACATGTAGTCATCTAGTTGAATTATAGAGCAATAATTAACTAGTTGCATACAACCAATTACTTCTAAGCCTAACTAATAACATAAACAGATTATATCCATCACACATACCACAAAAAACATCATGGTTAAGTCTAACTAATTTATTTATATTCATTTATTAATTTCCTTAGATAATAAGGTGATTTAAAGGTAAATATTTCTAGTGCTCAATAAATTCTAAGAAAATTACAGTAACCTACAAATGACCACAATAGTCAATTGTACACATTTCATGCAATTTCAACAAGTATAGCTAGCTCTACAAAAATGACAAGTTACATATGCTTATTTTAGTAAAAATAGTTTAGCATAGTGAAAATTGTCAATAAATAGATTTAATATTTTTCTTACTTTCCTCCTAACATGAGAATACTATGTAAAAATTTGTATGATCATATGTTATATATTTTTACCCCAATTAATTTCACTAGAAACTAGCAATTAATTAAGATTAAATATGAAGAATATATTTCAATTATGCCTACTGTAGGTTCAGTATTTTTCCTAGCTAGAGCATGACAACACAAGGCCATAAAAATTAGAATCACATTTGTATCACTTTCCTAGATCAAGTTATGCATTTTACAAGATATAAACTACTTGAAAAGCACTTATCTTGCTCAATTTAATTCTCCTAGAAAAATACTCTAAATAGTAGATTTCATATTTTTATCAAATAGTAAACTTCAAGATGAGTCTAACAAAATTTGGTTCACCCCATTTGGATACTCCTAGCTCTAGATATAATTTTTACAAGTTTGCATTCAAATCTGTGAAAATAAATCTAGAAAAACATTTCAAATACTGACTTGACAAGCTGGGACCCACATGTTAGCGACACACAGAGGAGAGGTGCGGCTTGACCAACGAAAAGCTCACCGATGGTGAGGTCACCGGCGGTAGCGTCACTGGCCTCGTGTTCCCCACTCTCTTGCGCACCTACTGGTACCCTCGGTTTGCTCGAAGGATCATCGGAGCTAGCTCGCCGGCGAGCATGGCGGCTCAGCGGCAGCGCATGGTGGTGCTCTAGCCATCCTTGGCAATGGCATGGCTAGGCGAGCGTGGCTACAACATCTACAAACCCTAGCGAAGCTCTACGGCGTGGATTAGGTCAGGGTGGAGCAGCGACGAAGCTTGGCCGTGTGCATGGCGGCGCGAGCACAACGGCGGCACGGTGGCGTTCCGCTCCGACGAGGTCGGCATTGGCCATAGGCTCTTGCCTTGAGCTAGACCTAGCTCTAACCTAACTCTAACATCTAGAAGCACGTGAGGAAGAGAACTGGGCATGCGCAGCCACAGCGGTGTGCATGGCAGCGGCGCTCTCGGCTCACGACGGTGCGGCTCACATTTCGACAACGGAGACACGGTAGCGGCTCAATGAGCTATGGCTATAGCTTCTAGGACCTACGACGAAGATGAATCTAGAGAGAGAGATGGGAGGAGCAGTGGATAGGGCTGGCCATGGTGAGCTTGAAGCTCAGCGCGCTTCGTGACCATGGCGACGATGGCAACGGCCCGTAGGCCTTTACCTTGGCTCGATTGGCACGGCTAACTGGTCGGCAAGGTGGAGGTGGTGATGGGCGAGCGGTGTGCTCGAGCAATCGCACAATGGCATGGTGGCAGTGGCGTGTGAGGTCAGTAAAGGTGTGGCAGCGATGGAGCGGCGCTCGGCTTCATTGGCGGGCAAGAGAGAGGCAGAGAGAGGGCGAGAGAGCGAGAGTGAGTGAGCACGGCGGCTTCACCTCCCTTATCTCCCCCTGCTGGCCCGACTAGCCGGGTCGACGCCGGCATGCTGCCGCCATGCGGCGCGCACGCCCTGGCGTGGTCGGCCACGACAGCCAACCGATTCAAATCGGCTAAGTGTCGATTCAACGACTGACATCGCTACTTCATTCCTTTATATCTCCTAATCCAGTTCGAGTTAGCAAAATTTGTATTAGTGAAAGTTGTAGAGCTATGTGAGATCTCCAACTTTGCTTTAGGGACCATCATCTAATTCTCAATTGTGATCAAACAACAAAGCTCTAAAGTGAGGTACTTTGAAACTGAAAACAGCTTCAACACTTAGAAAAATTTCAAGTTTTGAAAACAACATTTTTTGATAATTTTGAGCTCTATTTGACCATGTTAAACACTAAATTAGCTCATGACCCTTAAATAAAGTTTGTTGCCCATGATAAGAACTACAACTTTTATTTAGGTCACATAGCCATGCAAATACTCTAAGCTATTGTTCAACTTTGGTCAAACTAGTATCATGAAAATGGCATTTCAAAGGAAACCAACACTTAGAAGCAAATTTGGTCTATGTCATGAATATAAACATTGTTCCATTTATAATTCTAGATGTGTCTAAGGTGTTTTCATGGCCTCACAACCATTTCATACATTGGTCACATATGATTACAAGCATAAGCATATATATAAAATCAACATTTCATGTGATAAGTTATAAGAATGAGATGAAATTTCATATGCTCATGTTCATGAATGCTTGGATAATGCTTGTGCTCATGAAATGCAAGTGCCAAATGTAATGCTTAACACTAGGGTGTTACATAGCCCTTCATAAGAAGTATCCTAGTTTTATATCGAACTCAAGGAAACATGTGTGAGAATAAATAAATCTAACTTAACCCAACTTCACAACAAGGCTTAGATAACAGGAGTATAAAGAAGATCACTAAGGTCTTCTAGTTCTAACCTCGGTAAGCTATGTCTTCTATTGTTCAATTCTAGAGATATTACTAAAGAAAACATAGATGTTTATGGTAGTTAACAACCATTATAAACCGTTTATAAAACATGTATAAGGGCATAAATATGATCACCAACAAAGGTCTAGTGGTTTATACTAATAAATTCTATGAGTTTTGGTGAATCTGTGTTTCTATAGGGTTTATCTAGAAAACCATCAAGGTGGACCTATATGTCACAGTTAATTATGCTATTCCACATCGAGGCGGACACCAGAAGGATCTAGAAGACACCAGATGACACCATGCCAAGGCAGAGAGGAAGAGGCAACCAGGTAGGACCGGCCGTCCCCACCTATAGCCTGGCTGGCCCCTAGGGCCCACATGTTAGCTCCTAGTTGTTATGTCGGTTCTCCATCAACTTAAGGATTGCATCTATGTCGTTTATTCAACTTGGTTTGATCCGAGGGCTTAGGATTGACGCTCTGGCCTATATATACCAGCCCCTGCCACCCCCCTTAGGCATAAGTCATTTGAGAAGACAAAAACCCTAATCATCCTCAGAGCTCCACCATATTCTAGGGCATAGCTAGTTAGGGTAGGTCTAGAGGGAGGCAACCAGGCTTCGCTTGGATTCTTGATCGTGCCAAGAGCGTGGTTTCGTATAATCTTTGTACCCCCTCTCTTTTGTATCTCTCATTACTTTTATATGTTTGCTACAATTGTTATGACATTAATAATCATATCATTCATGTTCCTAGTTATAATGATCATTGTTTACTTTGGTGATATACTTAGTATAGCTAGATTATCCTTATATTTATGCATAAGTTCGTATAGCGCTCACTCTAAGGTACCATGGATGAGTGGTCGACATTGTGTAAGCGTGGTGCTTACAGGTTGTTTACCTATGGATACACCCTATATTCTGGGTCATGTGGTAGATCACGGATGTGACACTCCCATTGAGTCCTTTGTAGTCCACTCCCCGAATATAGGTATACAAGTAGGATCTTGTTACGAAGGAAGACAAGCTCTATTCTTAATCTTCCTTAGTAATATCCCTTATGTATAGGTATGAAGTTGATCTTAGCCATGATTACTAAGTGTAATTGCACTAATCAATGTATGCTTTGACTTGTAATTAAGAATGACTTAGGAATTATTCCTCTAATATTCTACTTAACCATGCTAATGCCATAGACAGGAGTACTCTGAGTGATCAATGATTACTTATTATTTATTATTCATACACATTTACCTCTTGACTTACCCTTGTTATGAGTAGAATATTGGTTATGGTTTACTTCTCCATCAATCGTATAAGTTATCAATACACGTCATTGCCTAACCTTCCCTGTGGTAAAAATATAAATAACGATACCAGGAATACTCTCCGATGAAGTGCTACAATGGTATATTATCTGTGCGCTTGCAAATTTCTTTCCTTTCATATATATAATTCCTAGTCACATAATATAATAAAGAACTACTTAGTATTATTCTAGTAGTAATGCTAATTAGTACCAACAAGCATCTCCTACATCATCACTAGGGATGACAACCTGGTAAAGTAATGTTAAGAGATGTAGACATACATTAGGTGGCTGCTAAAACAAGTGACAAGTTAATAAATACCAACAAGCATTTCTAGCGTCGTTAGTAGGGACTAGATTCAACTCTGTTCTTAGTAACAACGCTAAGGAATATCAACGGCAGGCAGAGTATGTTTCCTATAGCAACAAGGTTCTGCTAGGCCTACAAACAGGAGGTGGAGCACAAAGGATTCAACAAGGCTATAAGAGTCACCCTCGCAAGCTACCACCGATCCAGAAAGTAGGGTACATCCACGAGTAACCGAGTCTAAGCACCACGCTTACACTACGAATACTGCTTTAACTTAGGAGCTACAAGGATTAAAGTACTCAAAAGAGAACCGCAAACCTGAAGAACAATATGAACAAGATGCTTACTTAAATTGGAAGTTGATTACTAGAGAATTTCAGAAGCAAGCTCTGTAACACCTCTGGTGTATTGACCTATCATTAAAATTTGACATGTCATCATATGCATTGCAAAGCATTCATGAAGTAGAAAATTTTGAATGCATTCACTAAATAAGCTTTATTTCATAATGTTGTTATTTCATGTGATGTGTTTCAAAACCCTAAATAAAAATAATGACCACAAGGGTCAAATTTCATGTGATCATGTGAGGCCATGTGTCATTTGACTCAAATAACCCTAATGGGCCATGTTACTGGTCAAAAATCAAAGTTAAAGTAAAAGGAAGACAAATCAAATTTGAATTCAAATTCATATTATAAAAGTCCTTTTTGCCCCTTTTGACTAATCCAAAATCCATGTGGAATTTGGGGTTGAGGCAAAAATCAAAGTTGAAGATTATTTTATAAGGGTCAACTTTGGTATTCAAAGTTTTTCAAGTTTACATATAAAATTTGGAGTAATTTTGAAATGATTCAAATACTCAAATGCACCCCAAATTCAAATTTCAAAATGGAGGCAGAATTTGAAAATATTCCTTGAAGCATAGTTGTAGAGTTTGAAGAATTGAGCAACTTTCATTTTTGGAGATTTTCAATTTCTTTAGAAAATTTGTGAGTAATTTGCAAAATTGTTGCAGTGGCAATTATGTAAATATATCAAAATTGAAAAAAACAGCCGAGCGCCACCTCTCTGCTTGCCGTCGGCGCCACGCGGATGTCCCCGACGATCAGATTGCGCCGCTTCCTCGCGCATTGACACGCAGCTGGTGCCATGGCGGGTCCGTTCATGCGCTGTCGACGCCGGGCAACCCCTTCCCGGCTATAAATAGCAGCAGCCGCCGCCGTCGACCCTGTTTTCCCCTTCTGCTCTGCTCCGCCGCCAGCTAGCTCCGCCGCTCACCGTAGTCATCGTCAAGCCGCGTCCGTCGTGCCCAGCTACGCCAACGAGATCGCCTCGGTCTTGCGCTCTCTGTGGCTTGCTCACGTTGCTTGGGTTGGCCGAAATCGCCCGGCGCAACGTCTTCTTCCCCAAGACCGACCGGAGCTCCGCCACCATCGACTCGACATGGCCAGGCCATTTCAGACCATCTCCGTCTTCACCAAATGCACCGGCGTGATCGTGGTGAGCTACTGAACGCGATACTCGCTTTGTTTTAGACTCTACTGCACCGTTGCTGGGGTTATGCCATACGCCGTCGTGCTCGGGCCGCCATGGCTAGCGTGGAGTCTTCTCTGGTGCGCCTTCTGCCATTCAAAGGGCGGGGATGGGTTCGTAGGAGTGTGTAGATCATTTGGTTGCGGTATGCCTCGCCGGAGCGTCACCGTCGGTGCATTTTGGGCCGGCCAGTGATGGCAGCGCTGCCGTGACCTGTATGTGTCACTGACGAGTGGGGTCAGGCTGTCAGTGAGAAAGAAGGAGAAGAACAGTGAGGTTTTATTATTTTCTGATTTTGAATAGTGCTGAATTTTTGGAAATTTGTAGGAAAATAATCAAAGCTCCAAAAATTCCAAAATTTTGTGTGTGGCCTCTGTACATGCTCTAGTATGGTTTAAAAATTGGAAACTTGAAATTTGAATAAATTTTTAATGTTCAAATATTCAGTCCATTAATTAATAAATGCAATTTCCATGATTTTTGTAGGCCACTGTATAATTCAAAAAATTATGAAATTTGTTTTGGTACACTAATTTGTCATGAAGAAGCTTACATAAAATTTTGAGGTCATTTGGCACAAGATCATTTTTGGGCTTATTTCCAAATTAATTCAAAAATAAATAAAAGCAAACCCTAAGTGTTTGATTAGTGTTTGATCTTATTTTGATCATGTTTTGTGACCAGTAGGGTTTCAAGATTAGTGGTCAGAGAGTTCACCGTAGTGGTCGGAGAGTTCACCATAGTGGTCGGAGAGTTCACCGTAATGGTCGAAGAATTCACCGTAGTGGTCGGAGAGTTCACCGTAGTGGACGGAGAGTTCACCGAAGTGGTCGGAGAGCTCACCGAAGTGGTCAGTGCTGACGTTGTCACATCCATTACAAATATGGTTTGGTTAGTTTGGCTTGTAACTGTATCGTGAAGGAAAGTTGTATTCAAGGTGTTGTTATATTTCATGCACCATGAAAGCATCATGTTTACATTATCATCATGTTGAAGCATATGCTATTATTTCATGTAGAATCGAGAGTGAACCGATTCTAGTTGAGCAAGTTCTGGAAGAATCCCCGGTTGTCACGGGATTCGATAATAGTGGTGCTAATCCGGAACCTGAGATCGTCAACGAAGGCAAGCCCCGGTTTATGCATTAAACCATTACCTTGTTTACTTTGAAAAGTTTATCACCTATGTTACTTATTGCATTATGTTAATTTATTCAAATGTTACCTACTTGATGCATTGCCTACCTTGTTGATTATTTACCATCCTTGAAGATGATTTCATTTATAAAGGTGTAGAATTGCATAGTATGCTTTATGGTAGGTTTTCAAAGTAAAAGTTTCAATACAATCAAAGATGGCATACTGGCGAAAGAAAAAAAGAAAGAAGATAGAATGAACTAGAGACTAGTTGGGTGGCTTATCTTGAATGTTGGGCAATGTTGCCGACTATGTCGCTTAAAGGCCACTCATTGTGGATCTTCTGAACAAGACACTTTGTAGTACTAGTCACATACTCCGGTAAGCCTACTTCGGCTAATCCGATACTAAGACGAATGCCCACGCACTGGGAGTGGTGAGATGGCGGGAGTAGCGTGTACCCTCGTGACTTGAATATGGCCGGATTTGAGGCGTGTTGTGCTCTCGGGTGGCGTGGAGATAGCTTAGTATAGGAGGATCCGGTAGCGAGGTTGATATATGCAAGATTAAGTTCTACATATGTCGTGTGATAAGGAATCCCCAGCTGGGACTTGAATCAATTCGAATTGTCGGTGCTCCGCGGATATGGAGACTTGATTCATTACAGAAGCAATGTAGGACTGGTGAATTACTAAAACATGAGAAAAAGAATGGAATGAGATGGATTGGAACAAGGGATATGAACACTTGGTTGGAGATAATGAACTAAAGTACTTAGGGGTAAAACTTAAAACTAGGATGAAGAATAGTAAGCTTTTGGCAAAGAACTTTTGAATCTTTCTACATCCTTACCTTGACCCAACACCTGCATCCCTAAGACCTTCACCCTTTTTTATCGGGTCAGTCTTGTTGAGTACTTTTTTACTCAGGGTATGTTAACCCTTGTTGCAGGTGAGTCGCATGTGCAGGCTTGTTTTGGTCCCTGCTGCATGTCAGTGTTTGAAGTCGATGACGATGAGGAATGATGAATGGCCTTTGGACAAGGCACTAGTTTGTGTGAAATAAATAATGTTAATGTAATATTATCCCGCTACTATGGTTGTATGACAATTATGGTTATGTAAGTTTGAAACAACTGGTTTGTAATATCAAAACTTAAGTCTTCCGCTTTATAATCTCTGGTATGTATATTGAAAACTATTGTAATCTGCAATGACTGTGATTGGGATCCTGTTTGGAAAAGATTCGTGGATGATTTGGGTTTCCCGAGGACACCCGACAGACCTGTTAAGTTGTTGGGAACTTGTGTACGCTATCTGAGGTCTGTTGAGACATCAATAGGTGCACGTGGGCCCAATTTCTTAGGAGGTTCTGCCACAGCTGGTATCAGAGCAGGTCCTATCTAAGATCATTGTAGGTTACTTTGGAAAACCTTCAAATTGATTTGGATCAAAGAAATTAAACTCGATATTTTGAGTTCAAATTTCTTTCTTCTTCCCTCTGATCTAGCCTCAATCTTATCTTATTTGAAAGTTTGTGGCGGATAATATTATTAGGTTTGTCCTATGTATTAAAAATCTAGTACTTTTGATTGTATAAATCCTTTGTACTCGGATTCGTAAGATCGATTCATGCATCATGCTTGAACACCTTACATAATAATTCCCCTTAAAAGTGGTTGGGTAAGTAATGTCAATCCCATTCTTGCTAACCTCCATTATCCTCAAGCTATCCTTATAGTCCAATCCTAAATTCTACAGGCTATGGCAAAGACCAAGATAACCGCATGCGAGTCCACTGGACCTCATGGAGTCCCTCATCACCAGTTGGCACCACGTAACCGTGAGCTTGGTGAAGGAAGTTCCAAGACCCTAGGAGATGAAGGATCTTCAAGCAATCCCGCCAACATTGAGAACCTTACCAAGGAGCTCAACACTCTTCGTCGAGCCCATGCCAAAGATCAAGAGAAGCTGGCGGAAATGGAAAGGGACATCACCAAGAATACCAAGTTGCGGAATGAAGCCTGGACTGCCACTAGACCGAGATGTGGAGTTTAGAATTGACCTAAAACCAGGAACGACACCTGTGTCTAGAAGAGCATATAGGATGCCACCCAAAGAAGTAGCAGAATTAAAAATACAACTACAAGAGTTGTTAGACAAGGGTTTCATTCAACCCAGTTCATCACCTTGGGGATGTCCCTGCTATCTTCGTGAAGAAGAAGGACCAAACCTTAAGGTTATGTGTTGATTATTGGCCATTAAATGAAGTCACCATAAAGAACAAATACCCCTTACCCCGAATTGATTTGCTTTTTGATCAACTTGCGGGAGCTAAGGTGCTCTCAAAGATAGACTTGAGATCAGGCTATCACCAGATTAAGATCAGACGAGAAGATGTGCCGAAGACAGCGTTTACTATCCGATATGGTCTATATGAGTATTTAGTCATGTCTTTTGGGTTGACCAATGCCCCGACTCATTTCATGTAACTGATGAACTCAGTTTTCATGGCCGAGTTGGATAAGTTTGTAGTGGTATTCATTGATGACATTCTTATCTATTCTAAGAGCAAAGAAGAACATGCGGAACATCTCCGCATTGTTCTAC
The DNA here is from genome assembly GCA_904845875.1 of Miscanthus lutarioriparius. Taxonomy (NCBI): domain Eukaryota; kingdom Viridiplantae; phylum Streptophyta; class Magnoliopsida; order Poales; family Poaceae; genus Miscanthus; species Miscanthus lutarioriparius. The sequence goes on along the minus strand of CAJGYO010000011.1, from coordinate 58,640,196 downwards.
AATGATTAAGAGATCACCAATTATATGCCAAATTCAGCAAATGTGAATTCTGGTTAGAGGAAGTACAATTTCTAGGTCATGTGTTATCTGCTGAAGGTATAGTTGTTGATCCAAGCAAGGTAGAAGAAGTCCTTAACTGGAAAGCACCTTCCACTGTTCATCAAGTTCGTAGTTTTCTAGGGTTGGCAGGTTATTACCGTCGGTTCATCCCTGAGTTTTCTAGAATTACGAAGCCAATTACTAGACTGCTGAAAAATCAAACTAAGTTTGTATGGTCAACTGGATGTGAAGAGGCCTTTCAGACATTGAAGAAGTTGCTGACAACTGCACCAGTATTAGCACAACCTGATATCGAGAGGTCATTTGATATCTATTGTGATGCATCTGGAATTGGTATTGGCTGTGTTCTTATGCAAGAAGGCAGAGTCATAGCATACGCTTCTAGACAACTCAAGAAGCATGAAGAACATTATCCCACCCATGACCTTGAATTAGATATTGTTGTTCATGCACTCAAGGTTTGGCGACATTATTTATTGGGCAATATCTGTCATATCTATATGGATCATAAAAGTTTGAAATATATTTTCACTCAGTCAGAACTGAATATGAGGCAAAGAAGATGGTTGGAACTTATCAAAGATTATGACTTAGAAGTGCATTATCATCCAGGCAAGGCTAGTGTGGTTGCCGATGCCCTGAGTTGCAAGAGTCATTGCCATTGTCTGACTGTGAAACCTATGCAACGAACATTGTGTCAAGAGATGGAGCATCTGAATTTACAAATCATAGGACAAGGTTCCCTGTCCAATATTGCAGTTGAGTCCACTATCAAAGATCAGATCATTGCTGCTCAACAGAAAAGTAAGGGCATAGCCCATATCAAGGATAAAGTCAGATCTAGAAGATCAACATGTTTTAGGATTGATGAATCAGATGTCGTATGGTTTAAGGATAGATTGGTAGTACCCAAAAATCCGGAGCCGCGAAAGCAGATTCTTGATGAAGCTCATTCTACAAGATATTCCATTCATCCAGGTAGCAACAAAATGTATCATGATCTGAGAACGAGATATTGGTGGACCAAAATGAAAATAGAAATAGCTCAATATGTGGCCAAATGTGATACTTGTCAGAGAGTCAAAGCGATTCACATGAAGACTACAGGTCCATTACATTCCTTGCCAGTTCCATCTTGGAAGTGGGAAGATATCTGTATGGACTTCATAGTAGGGTTGCCTAGGACATCTGCAGGCTACAATTCAATATGGGTTATTGTTGATCGCCTAACCAAGATAGCTCATTTCTTACCAGTCAGAGATAAATATCGAGCGGAGCAGTATGCAAAGCTTTATCTTGATAGAATCTTCAGTCTACATGGGGCACCCAAGACCATTGTCTCTGACAGAGGGTCATTGTTCATATCCAAGTTTTGGAAAATTCTACATGAGTCTTTGGGAACTAAACTTATCCGTAGTTCTGCTTATCATCCGCAAACAGATGGACAGACGGAAAGGGTAAATCAAATTCTTGAAGATATGTTAAGAGCATGTGTTCTCTCCTATGGTGCTATATGGGATGAATGCCTTTCCTTAGCTGAATTCTCATATAACAATAGCTGTCAAGAGAGCATTAAAATGGCACCATTTGAAGCATTGTATGGCCGTAGATGCCAAACACCTTTACATTGGTCAGATGTTGGAGAACGTTGGTTCTTTGGAACGGATGTGGTCAAGGAAGCAGAAGAGAAAGTTAAACTCATACAAGCTAATATGAAGGTAGCTCAATCCCGACAGAAAAGCTATGCTGATAAGAGGAGGCGACTGCTAGAATTCATAGTGGGAGATCATGTCTACCTCAAGGTATCGCCAATGAAAGGAGTTCATCGTTTTGGCATTCGGGGAAAGTTGGCGCCCCGTTATGTCGGTCCATTTTAAATCCAACAACGATGTGGACCAGTCGCCTATCGCGTCAAGCTACCAGATCACATGTTAGCTGTGCATGATATTTTCCATGTATCCCAGTTAAACAAGTGTCTTCAATTACCTGACCAAGTGATTGACTTTGGTGATGTAGAACTAGCACCTGATTTGACTTATGCCGAGTACCCCATTAGAGTCTTAGATAAGAAAGATCGAGTCACTCGAAGGCGTACAATCAAGTTCTACAAAGTACAATGGAACCAGCACACTGAAGAAGAAGCTACTTGGGAGTCCAAGGATTACTTAGAAGAAAACTTTCCTGACTTCTTTGCTTCTCTCTAGTTGCAATACCTTGTCTATATTGTAACTTGTCTCTTTTGTCAAAAGAATGGAAAACCCCCTCACTAGCCTTTTGAATAAAGTTATGATGTGTTAGCTTGACACATTTCCTTTTCCATTACTTAGCTCTAGGTTATAAATCTCGGGACGAGATTTCTTTAAGGGGAAGGGTTGTAACACCTCTGGTGTTTTGACCTATCATTAAAATTTGACATGTCATCATATGCATTGCAAAACATTCATGAAGTAGAAAATTTTGAATGCATTCACTAAGTAAGCTTTATTTCATAATGTTGTTATTTCATGTGATGTGTTTCAAAACCCTAAATAAAAATCATGACCACAAGGGTCAAATTTCATGTGATCATGTGAGGCCATGTGTCATTTGACTCAAATAACCCTAATGGGCCATGTTACTGGTCAAAAATCAAAGTTAAAGTAAAAGGAAGACAAATCAAATTTGAATTCAAATTCATATTATAAAAGGCCTTTTTGCCCTTTTGACTAATTCAAAATCCATGTGAAATTTGGGGTTGAGGCAAAAAGCAAAGTTGAAGATTATTTTATAAGGGTCAACTTTGGTATTCAAAGTTTTTCAAGTTTACATATAAAATTTGGAGTAATTTTAAAATGATTCAAATACTCAAATGCACCCCAAATTCAAATTTCAAAATGGAGGCAGAATTTGAAAATATTCCTTGAAGCAAAGTTGTAGAGTTTGAAAAATTGAGCAACTTTCTTTTTTGGAGATTTTCAATTTCTTTAGAAAATTTGTGAGTAATTTGCAAAATTGACATAGTGGCAATTCTGTAAATATATCAAAATTGAAAAAAAAAACGAGCGGCGCCACCTCTCTTGCTTGTCACGGCGCCACACGGATGTCGCGCCCGATCAGATTGCGCAGCTTCCTCACGCATTGACACACAATTTGGTGTGTGTAGTGGTCCGTCCGTTCGTATATTTGTCGTATTGGGCAACCCCTTCCGGCTATAAATAGAGCGTGCCGCCGTCGTCCCGTTTTCCCCTTCGCTCGCTCTCCGCCTTGCCTAGCTCCGCCGCTCGCCGTAGTAATCGTCAAGCCACGTCCGTCGTGCCCAGCTACGCCAACGAGATCGCCTCGGTCTTGCGCTCTCTGTGGCTTGCTCACGTCGCTTGGGTTGGCTGGAATCGCCCGGCGCAATGTCTTCTTCCCCGGGACCGGCCAGAGCTCCGCCACCATCGACTCGACGTGGCCAGGCCGTTCCAGACCATCTCCGTCTTCACCAAACGCACCGGCGTGATCGTGGTGAGCTACTGAACGCGATACTCACTTTGTTTTAGACTCTATTGCACCGTTGCTAGGGTTATGCCGTGCGCCGTCATGCTCGGGCCGCCATGGCCGGCGTGGAGTCTTCTTCGGTGCGCCTTCTACCATTCAAAGGGCGGGGATGGGTTCGTAGGAGTGTGTAGATCATTTGGTTGCGGTCTGCCTCGCCGGAGCATCACCGTCGGCGCATTTTGGGCCGGCCAGTGATGGCAGCGCCGCCGTGACCGGTATGTGTCACTGACGAGTGGGGTCGGGCTGTCAGTGAGAAAGAAGAAGAACAGTGAGGTTTTTTTATTTTCTGATTTTGAATAGTGCTAAATTTTTGGAAATTTGTAGGAAAATAATCATAGCTCCAAAAATTCCGAAATTTTGTGTGTAGCCTCTGTACATGCTCTAGTATGGTTTAAAAATTTGAAACTTGAAATTTGAATAAATTTTTAATGTTCAAATATTCAGTCCATTAATTAATACATGCAATTTCCATGATTTTTGTAGGCCACTGTATAATTCAAAAAATTATGAAATTTGTTTTGGTACACTAATTTGTCATGAGGAAGCTGACATAAAATTTTGATGTCATTTGGCACAAGATCATTTTTGGGCTTATTTCCAAATTAATTCAAAAATAAATAAAAGCAAACCCTAAGTGTTTGATTAGTGTTTGATCTGTGTTTGATCTTATTTTGATCATGTTTTGTGACCAGTAGGGTTTCAAGATTAGTGGTCGGAGAATTCGCCGTAGTGGTCGGAGAGTTCACCGTAGTGGTCGGAGAGTTCACCACAGTGGTCGGAGAGTTCAGTAGTAGTGGTCAAAGAATTCACCAGTAGTGGTCGGAGAATTAGTCGTGAGTGGTCGAGAGTTCACTTTGTAGTGGTCGGAGAGTTCACCGTAGTGGTGGTGGAGAGTTCGCCAAGTGGTGGGAGAGCTCGCCAAAGTGGTCGGTCTTGATGTGGTCACTCAAATTCTGAATATGGTTTGGTTAGTTTAGCTTTGTAACTGTACCGTGAAGGAAAGTTGTATTCAAGGTGTTGTTATATTTCATGCACCATGAAAGCATCATGTTTACATTATCATCATGTTGAAGCATATGCTATTATTTCGTGTAGAATCCGAGAGTCACTCGAAGGCGTACAATCAAGTTCTACAAAGTACAATGGAACCAGCACACTGAAGAAGAAGCTACTTGGGAGTCCGAGGATTACTTAGAAGAAAACTTTCCTGACTTCTTTGCTTCTCTCTAGTTGCAATACCTTGTCTATATTGTAACTTGTCTCTTTTGTCAAAAGAATGGAAAACCCCCTAACTAGCCTTTTGAATAAAGTTATGATGTGTTAGCTTGACACATTTCCTTTTCCACTAGGTTATAAATCTCGGGACGAGATTTCTTTAAGGGGAAGGGTTGTAACACCTCTGGTGTTTTGACCTATCATTAAAATTTGACATGTCATCATATGCATTGCAAAACATTCATGAAGTAGAAAATTTTGAATGCATTCACTAAATAAGCTTTATTTCATAATGTTGTTATTTCTTGTGATGTGTTTCAAAACCCTAAATAAAAATCATGACCACAAGGGTCAAATTTCATGTGATCATGTGAGGCCATGTGTCATTTGACTCAAATAACCCTAATGGGCCATGTTACTGGTCAAAAATCAAAGTTAAAGTAAAAGGAAGACAAATCAAATTTGAATTCAAATTCATATTATAAAAATCCTTTTTGCCCCTTTTGACTAATTCAAAATCCATGTGAAATTTGGGGTTGAGGCAAAAAGCAAAGTTGAAGATTATTTTATAAGGGTCAACTTTGGTATTCAAAGTTTTTCAAGTTTACATATAAAATTTGGAGTAATTTTAAAATGATTCAAATACTCAAAAGCACCCCAAATTCAAATTTCAAAATGGAGGCAGAATTTGAAAATATTCCTTGAAGCAAAGTTGTAGAGTTTGAAAAATTGAGCAACTTTCTTTTTTGGAGATTTTCAATTTCTTTAGAAAATTTGTGAGTAATTTGCAAAATTGACATAGTGGCAATTCTATAAATATATCAAAATTGAAAAAAACAGCCAAGCGCCACCTCTCTGCTTGTCGCCGGCGCCACACGGATGTCGCCGCCGATCAGATTGCGCCGCTTCCTCACGCATTGACACACAGCTGGTGACGTGGCGGGTCCGTTCGTGCGCTGTCGACGCTGGGCAACCCCTTCCCGGCTATAAATAGAGCAGCCACCGCCGTCGTCCCCGTTTTCCCCTTCTGCTCTGCTCCGCCGCTAGCTAGCTCCGCCGCTCGCCGTAGTCATCGTCAAGTCGCGTCCGTCGTGCCCGACTACGCCAACGAGATCGCCTCGGTCTTACGCTCTCTGTGGCTTGTTCACGTCGCTTGGGTTGGCTGGAATCGCCCGGCGCAATGTCTTCTTCCCTAAGACCGGCCAGAGCTCCGCCACCATCGACTCGACGTGGCTAGGCCGTTCCAGACCATCTCCGTCTTCACCAAACGCATCGGCGTGATCGTGGTGAGCTACTGAACGCGATACTCGCTTTGTTTTAGACTCTATTGCACCGTTGCTAGGGTTATGCCGTGCGCCGTCGTGCTCGGGCCGCCATGGCTGGCGTGGAGTCTTCTCCGGTGCGCCTTCTGCCATTCAAAGGGTGGGGATGGGTTCGTAGGAGTGTGTAGATCATTTGGTTGTGGTCTGCCTCGCCGGAGCATCACCATCGGCGCATTTTGGGCCGGCCAGTGATGGCAGCGCCGCCGTGACCGGTTTGTGTCACTGACGAGTGGGGTCGGGCTGTCAGTGAGAAAGAAGGAGAAGAACAGTGAGGTTTTTTTATTTTCTAATTTTGAATAGTGCTAAATTTTTGGAAATTTGTAGGAAAATAATCATAGCTCCAAAAATTCCAAAATTTTGTGTGTAGCCTCTGTACATGCTCTAGTATGGTTTAAAAATTTGAAACTTGAAATTTGAATAAATTTTTAATGTTCAAATATTCAGTCCATTAATTAATAAATGCAATTTCCATGATTTTTGTAGGCCACTGTATAATTCAAAAAATTATGAAATTTGTTTTGGTACACTAATTTGTCATGAGGAAGCTGACATAAAATTTTGATGTCATTTGGCACAAGATCATTTTTGGGCTTATTTCCAAATTAATTCAAAAATAAATAAAAGCAAACCCTAAGTGTTTGATTAGTGTTTGATCTTATTTTGATCATGTTTTGTGACCAGTAGGGTTTCAAGATTAGTGGTCGGAGAATTCGCCGTAGTGGTCGGAGAGTTCACCGTAGTGGTCGGAGAGTTCACCACAATGGTCAGAGAGTTCACCGTAGTGGTCGGAGAATTCGCCGTAGTGGTCGGAGAATTCACCGTAGTGGTCGGAGAGTTCACCATAGCGGTCGGAGAGATCACCGTAGTGGTTGGAGAGTTCGCCGAAGTGGTCGGAGAGCTCGCCGAAGTGGTCGGTGCTGACGTGGTCACATCCGTTACGAATATGGTTTGGTTAGTTTGGCTTTGTAACTGTACCGTGAAGGAAAGTTGTATTCAAGGTGTTGTTATATTTCATGCACCATGAAAGCATCATGTTTACATTATCATCATGTTGAAGCATAAGCTATTATTTCGTGTAGAATCCGAGAGTGAACCGATTCTAGTTGAGCAAGTTCTAGAAGAATCCCCGGTTGTCACGGGATTCGATAAAAGTGGTGCTGATCCGGAACCTGAGATCGTCAACGAAGGCAAGCCCCGGTTTATGCATTAAACCATGACCTTGTTTACTTTGAAAAGTTTATCACCTATGTTACTTATTGCATTAAGTTGATTTATTCAAATGTTACCTACTTGATGCATTGCCTACCTTGTTGATTGTTTACCATCCTTGAAGATGATTTCATTTATAAAGGCGTAGAATTGCATAGTATGCTTTATGGTAGGTTTTCAAAGTAAAAGTTTCGATACAATCAAAGATGGCATACTGGCCAAAGAAAGAAAGAAAGAAGATAGAATGAACTAGGGACTAGTTGGGTGGCTTATCTTGAATGTTGGGTAATGTTGCCGACTATGTCGCTTAAAGGCCACTCATTGTGGATCTTCTGAATGAGACACTTTGTAGTACTAGTCACATACTCCGGTAAGCCTACTTCGGCTAATCCGATACTAAGACAAATGCCCACGCACTGGGAGTGGTGAGATGGCGGGAGTAGCGTGTACCCTCGTGGCTTGAATGTGGCTGGATTTGAGGCGTGCTGTGCTCTCGGGTGGCGTGGAGATAGCTTAGTATAGGAGGATCCAGTAGTGAGGTTGATATATGCAAGATTAAGTTCTACATATGTTGTGTGATAAGGAATCCCCAGCTGGGACTTGAATCAATTCGAATTGCCGGTGCTCCGCGGATATGGAGACTCGATTCATTACAGAAGCAATGCAGGACTGGTGAATTACTAAAACATGAGAAAAAGAATGGAATGAGATGGATTGGAACATGGGATATGAACACTTGGTTGGAGATAATGAACTAAAGTACTTAGGGGTAAAACTTAAAACTAGGATCAAGAATAGTAAGCTTTTGGCAAAGAACTTTTGAATCTTTCTACATCCTTACCTTGACCCAACACCTGCATCCCTAAGACCTTCGCCCTTTTTTATCGGGTCAGTCTTGTTGAGTACTTTTTTACTCAGGGTTTGTTAAACCTTGTTGCAGGTGAGTCGCATGCGCAGACTTGTTTTGGTCCCTGCTGCATGTCAGTGTTTGAAGTCGATGACGATGAGGAATGATGAATGGCCTTTGGACAAGGCACTAGTTTGTGTGAAATAAATAATGTTAATGTAATATTATCCCGCTACTATGGTTGTATGACAATTATGGTTTTGTAAGTTTGAAACAACTGGTTTGTAATATCAAAACTTAAGTCTTCCGCTTTATAATCTCTGGTATGTATATTGAAAACTGTTGTAATCTACAATGACTGTGATTGGGGTCCTGTTTGGAAAAGATTCATGGATGATTCGGGTTTCTCGAGGACACCCGACAGACCTGTTAAGTTGTTGGGAACTTGTGTATGCTATCTGAGGTCTGTTGAGACATCAATAGGTGCACGTGGGCCCGATTTCTTAGGAGGTTCTGCCACAAGCTCAAGAAGAACTTGATTCCGCCAGGGTATAAGCCATAGAGAGAGCACCGACAGGCCGGGACTCCTCCAAAACTCTTCCCTCACACTCTATCTCTCTATCCCTAATACAAGACTAGATCCTATTGAGGACTAATCTTCTCTTGATTGCTAGCTCTGATCCTGGTGGAAATATGAATTAGGCTTTCTAGCCCTCAGGCTCTCAGGATCAAATGCCTCATGCCCTGGAGAGGGGGGTACATGTAGGTATATATAAGGGCCTTCAAGCATCCTGGACCCTCGAATCAAACTGACTTAAAAGGATGGTGTAGATGCAAACCCTAAGGCGGTGGAAAACCGACATAGCAAAGGGAGGCTGACAGGAGGGGCCCATAGGCTGGCCGGCCCCACATATCAGTGGCTCATGCCTTGTTTTGGTGATTTGTCTTTTGAAGTCTTCTAGAGTCCTCCCACGTAGGTACCATCGTGGATAAATGTGATTTCCTTTGACGAATAGGTCCTCCTTGGCGGTTTTCTAATTAAATCCTGCTGAAAACATAGATTCACCAAAACTCATAGAAATTGTCAGTTGAAATCCCTAAGTCTATGTTAGTGATCCATTTTAGTCATTTATGCAAGGTATATTGACGGTTTATGATGAATGTTAACTACCATCAACACTCTCCTCTTTACTTTGAGCATTTATATTTGAGCAATTCAATTCATGTCTTTACATTCCTAGAATTGCCATTATAGAGTAGGATTAGAACCTAGGGTGCAAAACTTTTGTGCAGTAGAATAATAGAAACACTATTAGGCACAAGGGAGTGAAACAGGCTAAGTGTAGGACTTAATTACTGCAAGAAATTTAGAATTAGTCCAATTCACCCCCTCTTAGGCATCTTGATCCTTTCAATTGGTATCGGAGCCTCATGCTCCTTAAATTAGGCTTAACTGCCTAGAGCAAGATGTCCCACGGGGATGAAACCCCTCCCGTCTTTGAGGGAGATGATTTTCCTTATTGGAAAATTTGTATGGAGGCGTACCTAGAGGCTATAGATGTTGGAGTGTATAGAGCCACCACACAAGGCTTCCCAAAACCTAAGGACCCTACCAACCTTGTTGGTGATGAGGCAAACTACGTGAAGTGGAATGAGATGGATTGGAACATGGGATATGAACACTTGGTTGGAGATAATGAACTAAAGTACTTAGGGGTAAAACTTAAAACTAGGATCAAGAATAGTAAGCTTTTGGCAAAGAACTTTTGAATCTTTCTACATCCTTACCTTGACCCAACACCTGCATCACTAAGACCTTCGCCCTTTTTTATCGGGTCAGTCTTGTTGAGTACTTTTTTACTCAGGGTTTGTTAACCCTTGTTGCAGGTGAGTCGCATGCGCAGACTTGTTTTGGTCCCTGCTGCATGTCAGTGTTTGAAGTCGATGACGATGAGGAATGATGAATGGCCTTTGGACAAGGCACTAGTTTGTGTGAAATAAATAATGTTAATGTAATATTATCCCGCTACTATGGTTGTATGACAATTATGGTTATGTAAGTTTGAAACAACTGGTTTGTAATATCAAAACTTAAGTCTTCCGCTTTATAATCTCTGGTATGTATATTGAAAACTGTTGTAATCTGCAATGACTGTGATTGGGATCCTGTTTGGAAAAGATTCGTGGATGATTCGGGTTTCCCGAGGACACCCGACAGACCTGTTAAGTTGTTGGGAACTTGTGTACGCTATCTGAGGTCTGTTGAGACATCAATAGGTGCACGTGGGCCCAATTTCTTAGGAGGTTCTGCCACAGCTGGTATCAGAGCAGGTCCTATCTAAGATCATTGTAGGTTACTTTGGAAAACCTTCAAATTGATTTGGATCAAAGAAATTAAACTGGATATTTTGAGTTCAAATTTCTTTCTTCTTCGCTCTGATCTAGCCTCAATCTTATCTTATTTGAAAGTTTGTGGCGGATAATATGATTAGGTTTGTCCTATGTATTAAAAATCTAGTACTTTTGATTGTATAAATCTTTTGTACTCGGATTCGTAAGATCGATTCATGCATCATGCTTGAACACCTTGCATAATAATTCCCCTTAAAAGTGGTTGGGTAAGTAATGTCAATCCCATTCTTGCTAACCTCCATTATCCTCAAGCTATCCTTATAGTCCTATCCTAAATTCTACAGGCTATGGCAAAGACCAAGATAACTGCACGCAAGTCCACTGGACCTCACGGAGTCGCTCATCACCAGTTGGCACCGCATAACCGTGAGCTTGGTGAAGGAAGTTCCAAGACCCTAGGAGATGAAGGATCTTCAAGCAATCCCACCAACATTGAGAACCTTACCAAGGAGCTCAACACTCTTCGTCGAGCCCATGCCAAAGATCAAGAGAAACTGGTAGAAATGGAAAGGGATATCACCAAGAATACCAAGTTGTGGAATGAAGCCTGGACTGCCACCAGACCGAGATGTGGAGTTTAGAATTGACCTGAAACCAGGAACGACACCTGTGTCTAGAAGAGCATATAGGATGCCACCCAAAGAACTAGCATAATTAAAAATACAACTACAAGAGTTGTTAGACAAGGGTTTCATTCAACCCAGTTCATCACCTTGGGGATGCCCTGCTATCTTCGTGAAGAAGAAGGACCAAACCTTAAGGATATGTGTTGATTATCGGCCATTAAATGAAGTCACCATAAAGAACAAATACCCCTTACCCTGAATTGATTTGCTTTTTGATCAACTTGCGGGAGCTAAGGTGCTCTCGAAGATAGACTTGAGATCAGACTATCACCAGATTAAGATCAGACGAGAAGATGTGGCGAAGACAGCGTTTACTATCCGATATGGTCTATATGAGTATTTAGTCATATCTTTTGGGTTGACCAATGCCCCAACTCATTTCATGTAACTGATGAACTCAGTTTTCATGGCCGAGTTGGATAAGTTTGTAGTGGTATTCATTGATGACATTCTTATCTATTCTAAGAGCAAAGAAGAACATGCGGAACATCTCCGCATTGTTCTACAATGATTAAGAGATCACCAATTATATGTCAAATTCAGCAAATGTGAATTCTGGTTAGAGGAAGTACAATTTCTAGGTCATGTGTTATCTGCTGAAGGTATAGTTGTTGATCCAAGCAAGGTAGAAGAAGTCCTTAACTGGAAAGCACCTACCACTATTCATCAAGTTCGTAGTTTTCTGGGGATGGCAGGTTATTACCATCGGTTCATCCCTGAGTTTTCTAGAATTGCGAATGCCAATTACTAGACTGCTGAAAAATCAAACTAAGTTTATATGGTCAACTGGATGTGAGGAGGCCTTTCAGACATTGAAGAAGTTTGACAACCGCACAAAAGATAGCAACCCGATATCGAGAGGCCTTTCAGGACATTGAACAACTTCGATATCGAGAGGCCATTTGATATCTATTGTGATGCATCTGGAATTGGTATTGGCTGTGTTCTTATGCAAGAAGACAGAGTCATAGCATACGCTTCCAGACAACTCAAGAAGCATGAAGAACATTATCCCACCCATGACCTTGAATTAGATATTGTTGTTCATGCACTCAAGGTTTGGCGACATTATTTATTGGGCAATATCTGTCATATCTATACGGATCATAAAAGTTTGAAATATATTTTCACTCAGTCAAAACTGAATATGAGGCAAAGAAGATGGTTGGAACTTATCAAAGATTATGACTTAGAAGTCCATTATCATCCGGGCAAGGCTAGTGTGGTTGCCGATGCCCTGAGTTGCAAGAGTCATTGCCATTGTCTGACTGTGAAACCTATGCAACGAACATTGTGTCAAGAGATGGAGCATCTGAATTTAGAAATCATAGGACAAGGTTCCCTGTCCAATATTGCAGTTGAGTCCACTATCAAAGATCAGATCATTGCTGCTCAATAGAAAAGTAAGGGCATAGCCCATATCAAGGATAAAGTCAGATCTAGAAGATCAACATGTTTTAGGATTGATGAATCAGATGTCGTATGGTTCAATGATAGATTGGTAGTACCCAAAAATCCGGAGCTGTGAAAGCAGATTCTTGATGGAGCTCATTCTACAAGATATTCCATTCATCCAGGTAGCAACAAAATGTATCATGATCTGAGAACGAGATATTGGTGGACCAAAATGAAAATAAAAATAGCTCAATATGTGGCCAAATGTGATACTTGTCAGAGAGTCAAAATGATTCACATGAAGACTACAGGTCCATTACATTCCTTGCCAGTTCCATCTTGGAAGTGGGAAGATATCTGTATGGACTTCATAGTAGGGTTGCCTAGGACATCTGCAAGCTACAATTCAATATGGGTTATTGTTGATCGCCTAACCAAGATAGCTCATTTCTTACCAGTCAGAGATAAATATCGAGCGGATCAGTATGCAAAGCTTTATCTTGATAGAATCTTCAGTCTACATGGGGCACCCAAGACCATTGTCTCTGACAGAGGGTCATTGTTCATATCCAAGTTTTGGAAAATTCTACATGAGTCTTTGGGAACTAAACTTATCCGTAGTTCTGCTTATCATCCGCAAACAAATGGACAGACGGAAAGGGTAAATCAAATTCTTGAAGATATGTTAAGAGCATGTGTTCTCTCGTATGGTGCTATATGGGATGAATGCCTTTCCTTAGCTGAATTCTCATATAACAATAGCTGTCAAGAGAGCATTAAAATGGCACCATTTGAAGCATTGTATGGCCGTAGATGCCAAACACCTTTACATTGGTCAGATGTTGGAGAACGTTGGTTCTTTGGAACGGATGTGGTCAAGGAAGCAGAAGAGAAAGTTAAACTCATACAAGCTAATATGAAGGTAGCTCAATCCCGACAGAAAAGCTATGCTGATAAGAGGAGGCGACCGCTAGAATTCATAGTGGGAGATCATGTCTACCTCAAGGTATCGCCAATGAAAGGAGTTCATCATTTTGGCATTCGGGGAAAGTGGGCGCCCCGTTATGTCGGTCCATTTTAAATCCAACAACGATGTGGACCAGTCGCCTATCGCGTCAAGCTACCAGATCACATGTTAGCTGTGCATGATATTTTCCATGTATCCCAGTTGAAGAAGTGTCTTCAAGTACCTGACCAAGTGATTGACTTTGGTGATGTAGAACTAGCACCTGATTTGACTTATGCTGAGTACCCCATTAGAGTCTTAGATCAGAAAGATCGAGTCACTCGAAGGCGTACAATCAAGTTCTACAAAGTACAATGGAACCAGCACACTGAAGAAGAAGCTACTTGGGAGTCCGAGGATTACTTAGAAGAAAACTTTCCTGACTTCTTTGCTTCTCTCTAGTTGCAATACCTTGTCTATATTGTAAGTTGTCTCTTTTGTCAAAAGAATGGAAAACCCCCTCACTAGCCTTTTGAATAAAGTTATGATGTGTTAGCTTGACACATTTCCTTTTCCATTACTTAGCTCTAGGTTATAAATCTCGGGACGAGATTTCTTTAAGGGGAAGGGTTGTGACACCTCTGGTGTTTTGACCTATCATTAAAATTTGACATGTCATCATATGCATTGCAAAACATTCATGAAGTAGAAAATTTTGAATGCATTCACTAAGTAAGCTTTATTTCATAATGTTGTTATTTCATGTGATGTGTTTCAAAACCCTAAATAAAAATCATGACCACAAGGGTCAAATTTCATGTGATCATGTGAGGCCATGTGTCATTTGACTCAAATAACCCTAATGGGCCATGTTACTGGTCAAAAATCAAAGTTAAAGTAAAAGGAAGACAAATCAAATTTCAATTCAAATTCATATTATAAAAGGCCTTTTTGCCCTTTTGACTAATTCAAAATCCATGTGAAATTTGGGGTTGAGGCAAAAAGCAAAGTTGAAGATTATTTTATAAGGGTCAACTTTGGTATTCAAAGTTTTTCAAGTTTACATAAAAATTTGGAGTAATTTTAAAATGATTCAAATACTCAAATGCACCCCAAATTCAAATTTCAAAATGGAGGCAGAATTTGAAAATATTCCTTGAAGCAAATTTGTAGAGTTTGAAAAATTGAGCAACTTTCTTTTTTGGAGATTTTCAATTTCTTTAGAAAATTTGTGAGTAATTTGCAAAATTGACATAGTGGCAATTCTGTAAATATATCAAAATTGAAAAAAAACAGCCGAGCGCCACCTCTCTGCTTGCCGCCGGCGCCACACGGATGTCGCCGCCGATCAGATTGCGCCGCTTCCTCACGCATTGACACACAGCTAGTGCCGTGGTGGGTCCGTTCGTGCGCTGTCGACGCTGGGCAACCCCTTCCCGGCTATAAATAGAGCAGCCGCCGCCGTCGTCCCCGTTTTCCCCTTCTGCTCTGCTCCGCCGCCAGCTAGCTCCGCCGCTCGCCGTAGTAATCGTCAAGCCACGTCCGTCGTGCCCAGCTACGCCAACGAGATCGCCTCGGTCTTGCGCTCTCTGTGGCTTGCTCACGTCGCTTGGGTTGGCTGGAATCGCTTGCGCGCAATGTCTTCTTCCCGGACCGCCGAGCTCGCCACCATCGACTCGACGTGGCTGCCGTTCGCACCATCTCCGTCTTCACCAAACGCACCGGCGTGATCGTGGTGAGCTACTGAACGCGATACTCACTTTGTTTTAGACTCTATTGCACCGTTGCTAGGGTTATGCCGTGCGCCGTCATGCTCGGGCCGCCATGGCCGGCGTGGAGTCTTCTTGGTGCGCCTTCCGCCATTCAAAAAGGCGGGGATGGGTTCAGTAGGAGTGTGTAGATCATTTGGTTCTTGGTGCGCCTCGCGGAGCATCACCGTCGGCGCATTTGGGCTGGCCAATGATGATGGCCTTGGCCAGTGATCGGTATGTGTCAGCGACGAGTGGGGTCATTTGTCGGTGAGAAAAAGAAGAAGAAAAAGTGAGGTTTTTTATTTTCTCGATTTTGAATAGTGCTAAATTTTTGGAAATTTGTAGGAAAATAATCATAGCTCCAAAAATTCCAAAATTTTGTGTGTAGCCTCTGTACATGCTCTAGTATGGTTTAAAAATTTGAAACTTGAAATTTGAATAAATTTTTAATGTTCAAATATTCAGTCCATTAATTAATAAATGCAATTTCCATGATTTTTGTAGGCCACTGTATAATTCAAAAAATTATGAAATTTGTTTTGGTACACTAATTTGTCATGAGGAAGCTGACATAAAATTTTGATGTCATTTGGCACAAGATCATTTTTGGGCTTATTTCCAAATTAATTCAAAAATAAATAAAAGCAAACCCTAAGTGTTTGATTAGTGTTTGATCTGTGTTTGATCTTATTTTGATCATGTTTTGTGACCAGTAGGGTTTCAAGATTAGTGGTCGGAGAATTCACCATAGTGGTCGGAGAGTTCACCGTAGTGGTCGGAGAGTTCACCACAGTGGTCGGAGAGTTCACCGTAGTGGTCAAAGAATTCGCCGTAGTGGTCGGAGAATTAGTCGTAGTGGTCAGAGAGTTCACCGTAGTGGTCGGAGAGTTCACCGTAGTGGTCGGAGAGTTCGCCGAAGTGATCGGAGAGCTCGCCAAAGTGGTCGGTGCTGATGTGGTCACATCCGTTACGAATATGGTTTGGTTAGTTTGGCTTTGTAACTGTACCGTGAAGGAAAGTTGTATTCAAGGTGTTGTTATATTTCATGCACCATGAAAGCATCATGTTTACATTATCATCATGTTGAAGCATATGCTATTATTTCGTGTAGAATCCGAGAGTGAACCGATTCTAGTTGAGCAAGTTCTGGAAGAATCCCCGGTTGTCACGGGATTCGATAATAGTGGTGCTGATCCGGAACCTGAGATCGTCAACGAAGGCAAGCCCCGGTTTATGCATTAAACCATGACCTTGTTTACTTTGAAAAGTTTATCACCTATGTTACTTATTGCATTAAGTTGATTTATTCAAATGTTACCTACTTGATGCATTGCCTACCTTGTTGATTGTTTACCATCCTTGAAGATGATTTCATTTATAAAGGCGTAGAATTGCATAGTATGCTTTATGGTAGGTTTTCAAAGTAAAAGTTTCGATACAATCAAAGATGGCATACTGGCCAAAGAAAGAAAGAAAGAAGATAGAATGAACTAGGGACTAGTTGGGTGGCTTATCTTGAATGTTGGGTAATGTTGCCGACTATGTCGCTTAAAGGCCACTCATTGTGGATCTTCTGAATGAGACACTTTGTAGTACTAGTCACATACTCCGGTAAGCCTACTTCGGCTAATCCGATACTAAGACAAATGCCCACGCACTGGGAGTGGTGAGATGGCGGGAGTAGCGTGTACCCTCGTGGCTTGAATGTGGCCGGATTTGAGGCGTGCTATGCTCTCGGGTGGCGTGGAGACAGCTTAGTATAGGAGGATCTAGTAGCGAGGTTGATATATGCAAGATTAAGTTCTACATATGTCGTGTGATAAGGAATCCCCAGCTGGGACTTGAATCAATTCGAATTGCCGGTGCTCCGCGGATATGGAGACTCGATTCATTACAGAAGCAATGCAGGACTGGTGAATTACTAAAACATGAGAAAAAGAATGGAATGAGATGGATTGGAACATGGGATATGAACACTTGGTTGGAGATAATGAACTAAAGTACTTAGGGGTAAAACTTAAAACTAGGATGAAGAATAGTAAGCTTTTGGCAAAGAACTTTTGAATCTTTCTACATCCTTACCTTGACCCAACACCTGCATCCCTAAGACCTTCGCCCTTTTTGGTCGGGTCAGTCTTGTTGAGTACTTTTATACTTAGGGTTTGTTAACCCTTGTTGCAGGTGAGTCGCATGCGCAGGCTTGTTTTGGTCCCTACTGCATGTCAGTGTTTGAAGTCGATGACGATGAGGAATGATGAATGGCCTTTGGACAAGGCACTAGTTTGTGTGAAATAAATAATGTTAATGTAATATTATCCCGCTACTATGGTTGTATGACAATTATGGTTTTGTAAGTTTGAAACAACTGGTTTGTAATATCAAAACTTAAGTCTTCCGCTTTATAATCTCTGGTATGTATATTGAAAACTGTTGTAATCTACAATGACTATGATTGGGGTCCTGTTTGGAAAAGATTCGTGGATGATTCGGGTTTCCCGAGGACACCCGACAGACCTGTTAAGTTGTTGGGAACTTGTGTATGCTATCTGAGGTCTGTTGAGACATCAATAGGTGCACGTGGGCCCGATTTCTTAGGAGGTTCTGCCACAAGCTCAAGAAGAACTTGATTCCGCCAGGGTATAAGCCATAGAGAGAGCACCGACAGGCTAGGACTCCTCCAAAACTCTTCCCTCACACTCTATCTCTCTATCCCTAATACAAGACTAGATCCTATTGAGGACTAATCTTCTCTTGATTGCTAGCTCTGATCCTGGTGGAAATATGAATTAGGCTTTCTAGCCCTCAGGCTCTCAGGATCAAATGCCTCATGCCCTGGAGAGGGGGTACATGTAGGTATATATAAGGGCCTTCAAGCATCCTGGACCCTCGAATCAAACTGACTTAAAAGGATGGCGTAGATGCAAACCCTAAGGCGGTGGAGAACCGACATAGCAAAGAGAGGCTGATAGGAGGGGCCCATAGGCTGGCCGGCCCCACATATCAGTGGCTCATGCCTTGTTTTGGTGATTTGTCTTTTGAAGTCTTCTAGAGTCCTCCCACGTAGGTACCATCGTGGATAAATGTGATTTCCTTTGACGAATAGGTCCTCCTTGGCGGTTTTCTAATTAAATCCTGCTGAAAACATAGATTCACCAAAACTCATAGAAATTGTCAGTTTAAATCCCTAAGTCTATGTTAGTGATCCATTTTAGTCATTTATGCAAGGTATATTGATGGTTTATGATGAATGTTAACTACCATCAACACTCTCCTCTTTACTTTGAGCATTTATATTTGAGCAATTCAATTCATGTCTTTACATTCCTAGAATTGCCATTGTAGAGTAGGATTAGAACCTAGGGTGCAAAACTTTTGTGCAGTAGAATAATAGAAATACTATTAGGCACAAGGGAGTGAAACAGGCTAAGTGTAGGGCTTAATTACTGCAAGAAATTTAGAATTAGTCCAATTCACCCCCCTCTTGGGCATCTTGATCCTTTCAATTGGTATCAGAGCCTCATGCTCCTTAAATTAGGCTTAACCGCCTAGAGCAAGATGTCCCATGGGGATGAAACCCCTCCCGTCTTTGAGGGAGATGATTTTCCTTATTGGAAAATTTGTATGGAGGCGTACCTAGAGGCTATATATGTTGGAGTGTATAGAGCCACCACACAAGGCTTCCCAAAACCTAAGGACCCTGCCAACCTTGTTGGTGATGAGGCAAACTACACGAAGTGGAATGCAAAGGCTAGAAACACCCTCTTTAGATGCCTTTGCAAGGATGTCTTTAACCATGTGTGGAACCACAAAGACTTTCATGCTCTATGGTCGGACATTTGTGTGCTCCATGAGGGAACCAAGAGTGAGCATGAGGAACACTATCATCTTGTAATGAAGAAGCTTAATTCATTTGAAATGCTTCCTAGTGAAAGTGCTAATGAAATGTATTTTTGCTTGAATGTTCTTGTAGAGAAGGTCAATGGGCTTGGACTCACACAAATGCAACCATCTGATGTTGTGAGAAAGATCTTGAGTGTCCTCCCCATTGACAAGTATGGACATATTGTGACGGTGCTTCATCAAGGTGATCTTTCCGCTGCTACACCAACTCAAATATCAGAGGAAGATCAATGCACATGAGATGTACATGCACATCACTCCTCAAGAGGGCTTCTCTTCATCCAAGAAGAAAGATTTATCATTCAAGGCTAGACAAGAGAAGAGGAGCAAAGAAAAGGTCGCTCTTGATAGCTCTAGTGATAATGAAGTTGGTGATGCAAGTCTTGCTCTCATGGTGAGAAGAACCACCAAGATGCTCAAAAAGCTAAACAAGAATGGTGTCAAGTTTGATGGCAAGAAGAAGAAATTCTTCACTAGTAGCAAGAGGAAGCCCATCTCCGAAATGGATTGCTACAATTGTGGAGATCTTGGTCATCTAGCTCATCAATGCCCCAAACCCAAGAAAGACAAGTACAAGAAGAAGTACAAGGGCAAGAAAGATGACTCAAGTGATGATGATGAGAAGAAGAAGAACAAGCCATACAAGAAGAAGGATGGCAAGAATTAATATCACAAGAAGAAGAATGGCAAGGCTTATATTGTTGGTGATTGGCTCATGGACATTGAGTCATCAAGTGGCTCATCCGATGGTGAAAGTGATAATGAGAAGGAGAAGGTGGCCGCTCTTGTGATTGGGTCTTCACTATCTCCATTGCCACTGCCACCATCATCATCTACACACCTATGCCTCATGGCCAAGGGTGAATGAAAGGTACAAAGTGATGATGATAGTAGTGGTGATGACAATGCTAGTGATGATGAGAATGGTAGCAATAGTGATGAAAAATTTGAATCACCTTATGATGATCTTGTCAAGTTGCTAAACTCATACACCAAAATTATTAGAAAGACAAGAGCTAAAAATGAGAAGCTACAACTTGAGAATGATTCACTTTTAGCGAAGTATGACATAGCTAAAAAAGCTAGTGATGAGCTTAGAGAAGAAAATAAAATTGTGTCATCCAAGCTCAAGGAGCTTAAAACCTTTAAAAAGGAGCTTAGAGAAAAACACGATAAACTTGAGGGGATACACAATGAACTCACCACTAGTTACAACTTACTAAACGAAGAGAACACCAATCTCATGATTAATCATGACAATATTGTTTGCTAAAAAAATCATGACAATCTTGTTCTTTCTCATGAGTTTTTATCAAATGAGCCGCATGATGCTACTAACAATGTAGTTAAGATTGATATAGCCACATCATGTGATGACTTGATTGTTGAGAGCATTGAGAAAGGTTCTAGTAGCAAAGGCAAGAAAGTGGTTGAGACCAATAACTATGATGATTATGTCAAGCTCAAGAGTGAGAATGAGAAGCTCAAGAAGGATCTTGAAAAGCTATCAACCACCAACACAATTGTGATAGAAAACCTTGACAATGATCATAATTTGGCTCTTGAGAATAAGATGCTTAGAGAAGAGAACAAGAGGCTCAAGATGGAGAAGGATCTTGAGAAGCTATCAATGCATGATGAACTTAGAGAAGAGAACAAGAAACTCAAGTTAGAGAAGGAACATCTCAAGACCGGTTTGAGCAAGTTCACAAGAGGCCAATATCTTCAAAGTGAGCTACTTATGAACACCGTGATGAAGATGGATAGAAGTGGTATTGGATTCTTGGCAAATCAAGAGAAGAAAGCTCAAGCTCAACATCAACAACACAAGTCAAAGCCTAATCCAAAGAGATGCTTTGAGTGTGGACAAGAAGGTCACTTTGCTCATGAGTGTGAAACTCCATCACCACAACCCTTGCCCAAGCATGTTAGACCCTTTGCTTTTAATGCTCACTACATGGTTAGAAAGGATTCTAGTGGAAAGATGAAAGCAATGTTCTTAGGTCCACCAAACAAGAATAGGCCTAAGCAAATTTGAGTTGCTAAGTCACTAGTTGAGAAAGTCAAGGGCCCTCATCAAATTTGGGTCCCTAAACAACAAGCTTGATCTCTTGTGTGTGTAGGTGAATTACAAGACCGGTGGAAGTCATTGGGTTATTGATAGTGGTTGCACTCAACATATGACCGGTGATCCTCGTATGTTCACCTCACTAGATGAAGAAGTGGATTGTCAAGAAAATATCACATTTGGTGATAATTTAAAGGGCAAAGTACAAGGGTTGGGCAAGGTTGCAATATCAAATGACCACTCAATTTCAAATGTTCTATATGTTGCTTCATTAAGTTTCAACTTGATATCCGTTGGACAATTGTGTGATCTTGGCTTTGAATGCTTATTCATCGATAAGGAAGTGGTTGTATCAAAGAAGGATGATGAAGAAGTGATATTCAAAGGCTTTAGATACAACAATCTATATCTAGTTGATTTCACCACCGAAGATGCTAACTTGAAGACATGCTTATTCTCCAAAACATCACTTGGGTGGCTTTGGCATAGGAAGCTTGCACATGTTGGGATGAGTACACTCAAGAAACTATTGAAGAAGGTGTTGGTGAGAGGTTTGAAGGATGTCAAGTTTGAGAAGGACAAACTTTGTAGTGCATGTTAAGCCGGCAAGCAAGTTACAAACACTCATCCAACCAAAGCTTACATGTCAACATTAAGAGTGCTAGAGCTTTCCACATGGATCTATTTGGACCAACAACTTATAAGACTTTGGGAGGCAACCTCTATTGTCTTGTGATAGTTGATTATTCTAGATACACTTGGGTGTTCTTCCTTCATGACAAGACCGAAGTTGCCATATTTTTCAAGAAGTTTGCCAAGAGAGCACAAAATGAATTTGAAGTGAAGCTCAAGATGATAAGAAGTGACAATAGGAAAGAATTTGACAACACAAACATTGAAGCATATTGTGATGAAGTTGGGATCAAGGATGAGGTCTTCGCAACCTACACTCCTCAACAAAATGGTGTAGTAGAGAGAAACAACCGGACACTAATCACTCTTGCAAGAACAATGCTTGATGAGTACAACACATCTCAAGATCTATGGGTGGAAGCTATCAACACCACATGCTATGCATCCAACCACCTATTTCTTCAAAAACAATTTGGCAAGACCCTATAACAACCCAGGTTTTTGTGCAACAAAAAAATATGAGCTTTTTAAATTTTTTCCTGCAATGTGTGAATCATGTAGTCGCTAGGTCAAAGCTAGGTCAAACCTAGGAGGATTTACCGCTAAAATGTTGCATCCATCTAGATTTGATTGTAGGTGTGTGTGCCTTGTTCTTGAATTAGTTTCAGGTTTTGTGTTTTGTTCGGAGTGCATGAAGCCATAGCAAAGTCCCCTCAAAATCTCTTTGAATCTCTCAAGTTTCTTGAATCATACATGGGAAACCACTCCTACCTTTTTCCCAAAAAGGAATTGGGATATACTTTTCCCTCCTCCTCTTGAATTACTCCTAATCCCCTGAGTCATAATTCATAAAGGAAAAATCCTTTTCCTTCTCTCCATTAACTATTCTAATTCCCCCTTGAAATTCGCCCCAAATCTCTTTTGAATTCCCTCTCGAATTTCTTCCCGAATTCCTTTTGGATCCATCTAAAAATCCCTTAGTCATAAATAGAAAATCCTTTTTCATTTTCTTGGGCCAAAACCCTTCTCCTCCTCCCTTCCCATGGCCCAACTAACCCTCCCCCTGGAGATGATTTTCTTTTTTGCCTGCCCCTGCCTCCTCTTCCCCTTGCGTTGGCCCAAGCCACCACCACAAGGTGTTTGCGGAGGTTGGTGGGTTTGGGCATAAGCTCGTGCGGGATTAGGCGCTTTGGAAAAATGAAATGTCCTGGCAAGCCTCCTTGAGCAAGGGTGAAGAAGTAAGAGTTGAAATGGAGTTGATCTTGCCTCTCTTGCCCCTAGCTCAGACTTCATGATGATGGCCTTGCCACCTCCCATGCGCGATTCCAGGGAGCGTCCGGTCGGTCGAGGCCAAACGTGGGGCACCGGCCTACAAGCCTAGCTAGGATCCCCATAGGCCTAGCCCACGCCGTCTATTGGCCCCTCATAGCAAGGCCTAGTAGCAAAGCCCTCCCACTCCCCCATGGGCCCGCTAGCTAGGCATGCCCACACCTAAACCCGCTTGTTTCTCTTGGTGGTTGCCACCACCACCTACCTCACCACCACCTTCGGTGATTGTCGCCTTAGCGTGCCGAAAAGGTAACTCTAGTAAATTGTGCCCCATGTCCTCGCCTCGAGGTTTGTGAAACACCCCGTACCATGGCCCGCTTGAGGATGAGTCATGCATGTATAATCACTCTCGCTCATTTACATTCCCGCATGGATGACGAGGATTGTCGCCTTGCCCTAGAACCCTAGGTGCCGCGCTTATAAAGCGCCGTAGCCACCGCTCCCCTCTCGAGCTCCCTATAGGACCCGCTCCTCTTGCTCCTTTCTTCCCCTCCTAGCTAGGCTAAGCCCTAAGCCCCCATGGCCATGGCCCACATCCACTCAGGCATGCCACACCTTTGGTCAACGCACCATTGCCAGCCTAGCGTTGTTGCTCGCCCACCCACCATGGCCCGCAGGTTGAGCCTTCGTGGCCACGACCCCAAGCCACCGTAGCAGCACCTCCACATACACCTCCTCTTCTATGCCTTCGAGCCCGCCTCTACCTCGCTGACCTCCACGCTGTGCCCCTACACCACAAGCTTCTCCCCACTTGCCCCGTGCTGCCGACATTCCTTACCATGCCATCGTGCCCACGTTGTGCTCCACCGCTACAGCACGTCAGATCATCTCCAAGCCTCGCCGTGTCCTCCCATGCCTCCTCGATGCCGTCCATGTTGCGCTCTACCTCCTCCTCGTGCCAAGCCCAGACCCAAGCCCCAGCGGACATCCTTCCTCATCACCGGCTCCTCATTAGCAGCACCATGGCCTCAGCTTCCTCTTCATCGAGCCATGTCTCTGTCAACCCCCGCTTTGTCCTCACCGCACCTCTGCTCCATTCACCGAGCAAGTGGTCGTGCGTGACCTCACCGAGGAGCAGCCTCACCACAACCTCCCTACTCTGTGTCGTGACCAAGCTACACCCTTCCTTGTCATCGGCATTCCTCATTAGCGCCGTCGAGCTCCACCTCACCACCGATGAACTCCTCCTCGCCGAGCCCTACCCCCCTAGTGAGCCCCCAACACCAAGCTTTCGCATTTGCCCTTTCTGTTGCCATTCCTGACCATCTTGCTCCCTGTGCTGCCACACTCTTGGCCATCCATAAGCCTACCATGGCCGTCCCCTGCCCCTCCTAGATGTTGGAGCCAAGCTGCATCATCTCCGCCGAGCGCATCCATCACCGGCCTCCTCCGCTCGTTGCCGCTAGGAGCCGGGAACCAAAGCTGCAGACCGTGCCGGCCTCCTACTGCTTGCCATGGCCCAGAACCACTGCAACCAGCACCATGTCTTCAGTAGCCTATCGTCATTCTCCATGTCGATGAGCCACCAGTAGCCAAGCCTCCGCCCTTTTCCCCTTTTTGTTGCCGTTCATGTCTGAGATCGGCCTTCATGCCATGTTCTTCCACCGTCATAGGAAATCCATGACCTTGCTGCTCCATCGTTTGGAAGCTGGGCGACGACGCCTACCTCATTGGCCTCCTACCTCACCGCCAGAGCTACGTCTAGTAGTAGTAGCTAACCCCAGCCACCTGAAGCAAGCTGTAGCCACCTCTGGCTTACCATAGCTAGTCGTGGTCGGCCAATAGCTAGCTGTAGCTAGCCAGTAGCAGGCTGCAGCAGGCCAAGGGAGGTAGCAGCAGGCCATAGCCAGTCACAGCTAGCTATAGCCTATAGGGACGCGCCGCTGTAGCCCTTCACCTCCAAGGTCGACCTTTTTACCCTAGCCGATGCCATCCTCAGCATCAGCAAAGCTTCGCCTTTCATTTTATTCACTTGTTCATACATCATTATATCATCTATCATCTATACTTGTTCACACACTTAATACATGACCATCCCTCCATGTCTATGAATGCCTATGCCATGCCTTCACCGCTGGTGTATCTCTTGTGCTATGGATATGTGCTACTCCATCTGTCGTTGTCGTTGTGCTATGGTTCTTTTATGTGTTGTTGTGGTTGTCTAGGGACCGTGCCTTCGAGCCGGTCGAGGGATCATAGTTCATTTGATTGTTTTGGTTGTGGGTTCATCTTGCCATGGCCGTAACGCCAAGTGTAACTCATTCCCTCGCTTCTTAGTGGCTCTATAGTACTAGGATCGCTAGCTCCTATCCATGTCCCTAGGACATGGCCATTGTGGACTTGATGTCGATATAGACACGGTTCTTACCCACATGATTCAAGGCCTATGTGACCTAGTCTAGTGGGATATGAATTAGGGGACAACCTTCCTAGAACCATCAGAATGCCAACCCGAGTAGGTGGAGCTCATGGCCGTGAGTTGCCTCACCATGACCATCGGGCTTTACCTCTTTTGTTCGCTTGTTTATCCTAACCACCTCATATGCTTGTACCACATTGACCATAGCATTCCTTTGGATCTAGCGGTGACAACCGCATCGCTATGAACCTTAGGAATAGCCTCGTGTCAATTTAGTTGCACGGTCGTGGTGCCCTACGAGTTGGTTTGGATCATGGGATCGTGTCTCCTTTCTTCCAACTTTCATCCGCTCCATGATGAGTTGGTCGAAAGAGTGCGGATCCCTTTTTTCTCTCCTCTCTTGTTCTCAATCATCGTCGATCCAGTAAGATGTGGATTGAGCCCTTCGCTTGTTTGGTGTTTATTGCTCTCTTGATTCCATTCCTTCGAATCCCATTGTTTGCTATGGTGAGTGGATCAAAGGAAGCTGAATCCCGTGTCCCCCTCTTTGGGTTCTATCGTGCCTAAGCCCTTGTATGCTTGTACCTATTTAGACCGTAGCATTTCTTTGGTTCTTGCGGTGACAACCACACCGCTAAGAACCCTAGGGATGTCTTAGTGCATTTAGTGCACCTAGGTCATGGTACCCTACAAGTAGTTTGGGCACTCGTGTTCTCTTGTGTGTTGCTCCTTTTGATGCCCCATCTCTTGCCATGACATGTGGATTGGAAGACGTAGACCACCTCCCTACTCTTCTCTCCCCCGTTCCACCCTCTCTTGGTTCTCATCAATTATAATGGCGTATGGATTGAGAGAGACAGGGATTGCTTCTTTTTCCCCTTAGCCCGCTCTATTTGATCCCATCCTTAACAATGATGATCGGATCAAAGGCCAGACTACCACTTCTAGTTAGTGAAGCTAACGTCTATGTCGTGTTCTCGGAACGATGTGAGTCGACTCGATCGACCATTAGAGTGCCTTCTCTACCAATGATGTGACATGGACGTGCCTAGACAACTTTCTCCCTCACTTCTTTTAAGCCCGAGGAAAACGGACTTGCTTCATGAGGGCTAACCTTGTTTTCCCGTGGTGTTTGATTAAGCTAAGCTAGGGTCTAGGCCATTTTACCTAAAGCTGTACAGGTCGACACGATCGGCCCAGAAAGTACTGGCTAAGGCTGTGACTTGAACTTTTGCTTAACAAACAACCACTCCTGTTTCTTTAGGCCTAGGGATCGAAAATCCTCCGCTATGGCTAAGTCCTTTGTAATAGAACCGACCAAATCATAAGAACGTAAGTACAAAAACAATCACCGAAGCGATCAAATTCCTATACTTAAGCTCCCATAATCCCGGTAGTCCGGAAATCATGAAGGATTTCAACCAACTCTCGACATACAAACCAAGATCATAATGATTCAACACAACACATCATTCGTTACAACATTTCACAAGTAGCATGCGGATTACATCCATCAGAGTTCAAATAAAATATTACAAACCAAGTTTGAGTGTGCGGAAGCAACATAGTTTAGTACATAACTTCATAGTTTCAAATACATTGCGGATCGTAGTCATGTCCCACAAAAGCATTATCGGTATGAGAACTAGTAGAGACCCGCGCCTAACGGTCTAGTCTTCATCCCCAAAGAGGGAGAAGGCGATTTGCAAAGAACCAAAGAAGAACCGGTCATACGCAAATGTGGGGAAATAAACCCGAGTACGAGAAGGTACTCACTAGACTTACCCGACAAAAAATCAGAAATAAAAGACACCAAGGATCATGCAAGGCTTTTCAGGTGGGCTAGCTTGACATAGTTGCATAAAAGAGCTTATGATTATAGTAACCAATTTAAACTTATTATCAAGCTTATCATTATTTACCTGTCCACTAAATTAGCACCTGTACTAGAGCACTCACTTATTAGGAGCAAACAATATTAACCATAGCAGGTATAATAAGGCTGTCATCATCATATCATCATTTCCGAACCATTAAGATATTAAGTGTATCTACATTGGAGATAAGCCCGTCAAGTTCTCACTAACCGGGAGAGACGGCGATTTGAATCGAATTACAACTCAGCTGAGGGGGTATTCCTAACTCTCACCCGGCATACTTTGCAAGGGTAGCCGTGGGTCACCTTTGGGACAACTCAGAACCAAATTGCGGGTTCGATCAGCGCCAAGACTCTCGTGGATTACCCTTTTGCGCCAGACGATCGGGACTTTTAAATCACCGCCCTTGGACTCACGCCACGGCTCCTTCCGAGGCGCACTTTATACTTATCGACTCCCGCTACCGAGGTGAGCTACTCGGCCGTGGTCGGTCTCCGCACCCGCCAACTAAGATAGAGGCATGCGTTCAACATGAAAAGGAAAGGCTCCAAGACTTCGGTCCTTAATCGACTACTGCACGGAGAGTCATCGCAAACCGGCAAGCCTCCGTCCGGTCTTCATTTCAAATTAAGACCTGGTTCTTTTCCACGATAGCAAATATAGCCAACCGTGCCATATGTATCTTCCTATCTCTCGCAGTGATAGGAAATCACCCGACTTCTACCGTGTTTGAGCAGGGCTAAGCAGCACACGAGCCCCGAGCTACATAGGATTCAGGGTAACAATATCTCGGACAAGGATTGGATAACCAATGCGCAAGTGTTTGCATCCAACACCTAAACTTAATGCAACAATATATATATGTAACAATAATATCAGAATCGCATTTCGGAAATTAGAAGGCTTAATATGCTCCGGGGCTTGCCTTTCACAAAGTTGCAAGGACGGTGGTTAGGGCACTCAACGGCGACCTCGTCTGGCACTTCTCTCTCAAGGTTGCTCCTCCCCGAATCTCCGGTGTCGCCGCTTCTTTGCTTTCGTTCATTCCTCGAATTCCAGCAGAGGTTACTCCTTCCGGTACACCTATTGCATGCCAATGCACAAGATAAATATCATGGATGCATAAGGAATGACATGATGCTCATGATGAATGAATCACAATGGGTGTTTACGAAAACATCACTGGACACTCGTTTACCGAGTAATTAGCTCTATTCAAATCACTTTAAGCATGTATCCAACTTAACTTAAATAACAAGAGCAACTTACCTAACTTGCATAACCTAAGATAAAGATGCTCATCTTCAGTTAAAGGCCTAACACCTAGGAACAGTACCATGCACTTAGAATAGTAAAGACATACTTAAAATAATGATTAAAGCTTCATATGCAACAAGTAGTTACTTAATTCTATCATAACCAGAGTTCTATAACTCCAAATGACTTGCAAGAGGACATTCTGGAAAGCTTATGAAATTCTCTACAATTCATTTGTAAACATCAAAGCATGATTCTGAAGTTAAATAAATCCAATTCCAGTAGGCCTAGAATCTGTCCCGCAATGACAGGGTTGCTAACTTAATTATTCAATGATGGTGCAAAAGCCTAATTTGACCAAACCAAGTTTACCAACTTGTTTTTCATACCTAAGAAACATCAGAAAGTATAGTGCTAACTTCTAAATAAATTATTTAATATCCTTTTCCAATTTATTTAGTTAATTAGGTGATTTAAGCAATATATAGTAAAACTATTCATAAAAATCTACAAAAATTACAGTAACTATCTCATGCTGCATATAGACTACCATAAAAATTTCAAAGCCATTGGACCAACATAACTTGCTGTATCCAAAATAACAGATGACATGTCTATTTCTAGCATAATTAGGAAACCTTATTAAAAAGTGTCAAGCAATAGATTTCCCATTTTTCCTAGCATCCTTCTAGCATAAGAATAGCACCCATAAAATTTCACCTTCACTGGATCTATAGAAAAATTATGAAAATTCACACGGACACAACTGCGGAGAGCTCGAGCGAGTAGAGCAGTGTGGGACGCTCCTATGCGCGCGAGCAATTTCTCCGGGGGGACCGGCGGAGGGGCTGCGCGACGGCGAGCAATGGCGGAGCGGTAGCTCCGCTGCTACTGCGCTTCGGCTGGGTGGAGTAGGCGAAGGAGGAGGGAACAAGAGTGAATGGAGAGGCAGGAGGATGCGGCTTCAAGTGGAGAACATCGGCAGCGGGTTCAGGCCAGCCACGCGCACGTGGCAGGCTGGCGGTCGACCGGCCGTCGACGCTGGCGCCACCATGCCGTCGACTTCTCAAATGGCAAAAAGCATCAGAGTCTGAATTCTTCGTTTCAAAGAATTAACCGAACCGACCGATGTGAGCATGTTTGACGATCATTAACTCCTAATCCGTGGCGATCCAGTTAAGTCGTAGTTAGCAAATTTGGAGACCTACATGAGTACTACAAGTTTGCTAATTGGAGCTCGAACTAGTTTGGCTTGGTCGGTGAGATACTGAAAGGCTCCAAACATCAGCTCATGAAACTGAAATCTGCTTGGGACTTAGAAAAATTTGCTAAGTATGAAATCAGCATGTACATCTGACTTGTGGGCCATGTTTGAGCATGTTCTAGCCATTTTCATGAGTTGGTCATAAAACAACTTTTGCTCCTTGATAAATTAGGTACAACTTTTGTAAAGAGTGCACAGCCATGCAAAGCTTCTAAGCTGGACTTTTGAATCAGTCAAACGATGACACTCCATGGGTCAATTTAAGTCAAACTTGCACTTGAGGACATTTTGGTCATTTTGGTCTACATGAACAATGTTCCAACAAGTAAACTAAGTATAGTTAAGGTGTATTAGACCATGATCACCCATTTTACAAAGTTGTTATACCACTTCTACTGATCACATGTGATAAAGAAAGTAAAACAAGCAATTCATACATTTGTTTCAATACAATGTTTCACATGTTGCATGACCTTGTTGTTATCCTATACTTGTCACATTACTACCATGTTGCCATGCTTCAAGACATGGGAAATTCATGTTGCATTCATATGTTGCACTACTACCATTCACAAGCAATCCAAAGATTTAAACAAGCAGTAATATGTGAATGTTTCATATGTATGTTTCAGGAAAATGACATGATGAGATAGATGATGCACATGTTTATGAGACGAAATGCAATTAGTAGAAGCCAAACACCGAGGGTGTTATAGCCTCCCCTTAGAAAAAATCTCGTCCCGAGATTTGGAAAGCGCAATCAAGATAGATAGAAAGCTGGATAGTTTTCCTTTAAATAATCTTCCCGCTCCCAAGGTTGCATCCGTGCTCACTATGATTACTCCAAACTACCTTGTATAACTTAACCACTCGTGTATGAGTCACTCTTTCTTGAGTATCCGAACTTGCACGGGCTTTTCCTCATAAGAAAGATCAGATTTCAAGTTGACTTTTCTTGTTGCTATTCTTTCCGGGAATACGAAGACACTTCTTCACTAGGACACATGGAATACCGTAAATATAGCTCCCATCTCACGGGGTAGATCGAGTTTATAGGCTACTCTTCCACTTTTCTCGATAATGCGGTAGGGTCCAACATATCGAGGCTCAAGCTTCCTTTTAATTCCAAAACGCTTGACTCCTTTCATAGGGGATACCTTCAGATAAACATGATCACCTACTTCAAACTTAATAGGTTTCCTTCTCTTGTCAAAGATAGCTCTTTTGTCTAGCCTCGTGTGCATGGTCATATTCTTCTCAGATAGTTCGGACTTGCTCTTGGCTTCTTTTTACAAAGTCAATACCATAGAATCTTCTTTCCCGGTTCCACCCAGTTCAAAGGAGTTCTACACTATGCCATAAAGAGCTTCAAAAGGAGCCATTTTGATACTCTCTTGATAACTGTTGTTATAAGAAAATTCAGCAAGAGGTAAACCAGTCTTCCCAAGAGCCTTTGTAAAGAAATAAGACAAGCTCTAAGCATGTCCTCTATAATTTGATTAACACGCCATCGATGTCTCGTCTCGATGTTTGCGGATGATAGGCGTAATCGTGGATTAGATGAGTGCCAAGAT
This sequence comes from Miscanthus lutarioriparius, assembly GCA_904845875.1. NCBI lineage: Eukaryota > Viridiplantae > Streptophyta > Magnoliopsida > Poales > Poaceae > Miscanthus > Miscanthus lutarioriparius. The sequence goes on along the minus strand of CAJGYO010000011.1, from coordinate 58,608,633 downwards.
TCTCGATGTAAGCACTCCCAAAAGCGAGCCATGAACCGAGGTCCTCTATCGTAAACAATGGATTTGGGTACACCATGGAGACGTACCACTTGTTGAAAATAAATCTCAAAGCATAATTGTGAGGATGATAGGTAGACTTTGACCGAATAAAGTGAGCAGATTTAGTTAGACGATCTACGATAACCCAGATAGAATCACAACCCTTGTTGGTAGTGGGTAATCCAACAATAAAATCCATACTAATTTCTTCCCACTTCCAAACCAGAATAGAGAGTGGTCGCACAAATCCGGGCCTTATGTGAATAGCCTTGACTCGCAATGCTTATCACACCTTGCCACGTAAGCTGCGATTTCTTTCTTCATCTTGGTCCACCAATAATACAGCTTTTGAGATCTTGATACATTTTACTACTACCGGGATGGATGGACAACTTAGAAGAATGGGCTTCACCATAATTTGATTTCTAAGTTCTTTATCTTTGGGTACCACAAGTCTATCATTAAACCAGAGAATTCCTTTGTCATCGACCTTAAAGTGCTTGGTCTCTTTTCTTTCATTTTTCTGTTTGATATGAAACACACCCACATTAGTCTTCCGGAGTTCGATAATTCGACTTCTAAGAGAGCAATCCACAAAGTGATATTGTGAAGTACTACAGGATGAAGGAGGTGTGACAGATGAAAGTCTTCACTAACTAAGGAATTGCAATGGGCCTTTCGCTTAAGGCATCAAGAACCACATTTGCCTTACCGGGATGGTAGTGCACTTGAAGGTTGTAGTCCTTGATCAATTCTAACCAAATACCGTTGACGCATGTTCAACTCGGGTTGAGTAAAGATGTACTTGAGGCTTTTATGGTCAAGATAGATGTTGCACACATTACCCAACAAGTAATGTCTCCAAATCTTCAGGGCATGAACAACTGCGGCTAGCTCTAAGTCATGGGTAGGATAGTTGACTTCATGCTTTCAAAGCTGGCGCGAAGCATAAGCAATTACTCGGCCTTCCTGCATAAGAACACACCCCAAGCCGGTGCCACATGCATCACAATAGACATCAAAAGGCTTTTCGATGTCAGGTTGTGCCAATACAGGAGCAGAGGTTAGCAAGGTCCGCAAAGTGTGGAAAGCCTCTTCACACTTCGGAGTCCACACAAACTTCTCATCTTTTTGCAGTAGGCGAGTCATAGGCTTGGCGACTTTTGAGAAATCCGGGATAAAGCGACGATAATAGCCAGCCAGTCCCAAGAAACTTCGAACTTTTGTGACCGTAGTAGGTGCCTTCCACTCAAGGACTTCTTGCACCTTCGTAGGGTCAACCGAAATTCCATCACCAGATAACACATGACCTAGAAAAGGTATCTTGTTCAACCGAATTCACACTTCTTTGAACTTAGCATAAAAGTGGTTATCACATAACCGAAGTTAAGACAATTCTCGATGTTCAAAGATGCTCTTCTTCATTCTGAGAATATACTAGGATATCATCAATAAACACGATGACAAACTTGTCCAATTCTGGCATGAATACCGAATTCATCAGGTACATAAAGTGTGCCGGAGCATTTGTCAACCCAAAAGACATGACAAGGTACTCGAACAAACCATAACGGGTAGAGAAAGCTGTCTTAGGTATATCTTCAGGACAAATTTTGATCTGATGGTAACCAGACCTCAAATCGATCTTGGAGAATACCTTAGCTTTAGAGAGCTGATCAAACAGAATATCGATGCGAGGAAGAGGGTATTTGTTCTTGATGGTAACAGCATTTAGGGGACGATAATCTACGCACATGCGCAAAGATTCGTCCTTCTTCTTCACAAAGATAGCCGGACAACCCCAAGGAGAAGAACTAGGCCGAATCAAACCTTTCTTCAATAGCTCATTCAACTGACTCTTTAGTTCAGCCAACACATTGGGCGGCATTCTATAGGGCCTTCGAGATATAGGAGCCGTACCCGGAATGAGTTCTATCTTGAATTCTACATCGCGGTCCGGAGGTAATCCGAAGCAAGTCATCGTGGAAGACATCCGAAACTCACAGACAACCTGGTAGATCCTCAATGGCTTTGGCTAGGGTAGCATTGATCAGATTGTGAGTAGAGATATCATGAGGTAACCGCACTAGAAAACCCTTCTTATCCACAGGATCCCTCAACATTACCACACGGGTTGACGATCGATCAACACTCCATTTCCACTCATCCACTTCATTCCTAGGATTATATCAATTCCTACCCCGGTAGCACTACAAGATCCGTAAGGAACTCTCGATCCCCAATTTCAAGCTTTACATCTTTTACTACTTGGTTAGTCATGATATTATTCCCCAAGCAAAGACTAATACAATAACCACCCTTGACAATTGTAATCACATTCATCTTATGCTTAGATGCAAAAGTAGAACTCACAAAGGAATGTGAAGCACCCAATCAAAGAGCACAATCGCAGGATGATCATTAACAAGAAACTTACCAAATGGTGACCACTTCACCAAGCAGGAATTTCCTCCACAAGAGTGTAGTGAACACGCCCGACGACGGACGCTTCCTTGAGCATTCTTGGGAGGATGGGGACACCTATTTGCCCAATGACCAGGTCGGTTACAGGCCCAACACTACTGTTAGCTGGTGGGACATTGGAGCTGCCCCGCCTGAGGTAGGTATTCTTTGGTAAGGAAATTGTGTAATTTGCATGCAAAACCAGCTTTTTAGCTTGATTCTATTTTCGAGGTGGGCGGTGAAATTGGGACATTAGCATTGGGTGGATGGTACTGGGCCTTGGATACTATTGGTGCCTTAGACTGAGAAGCACCTGCCTCAAAGTTTCTTTTGTGGTTCTTAGAAGCGGCATATATCTTATCATTGTTCTCCTGAGTTAGATTGTCACTGATAAACTCATTGAAGGTGACACACTTGCAGTTGCCCATTGACTTCATCAATTTAGGGAAAGTCCCCTCTTGAAGCTAGCTATTCTCTTAGCGCCAAGATCAACAAACTCAGAGCATACCTCACCAAAGTTGTTGAATGCCCGGAGGTATTCATTGAGACTCTTGTTGCCTTGGGTGAGCTTCATAAACTCAAGATGCTTAATGGCCATGAGACCGGGAGGGATAAAGTGTCCTCTCGAAAAGTCTGCTGGCTCGACCCCAAACTATCTCGACGTTTGCGGGGAAGGTGGTCTTGTGATGTGTCCACCAGATACTCAAGTAGGCCTTGGAGCTGTGTCTCTGCATATGTGGCCTTCATACCTTCAACCAACCGGAGCAATCCAAACCTTTGCTTTATCGTGCTCAACCATTCATCGCCTTGTAATGGTTCTTACGCCTCCACGAAAGATAGGAGGCTTTGTATCCATGAAGTCCTTAAAGTCATGCCATCTTGGTTTGGCTCGGGTCCTTGGCGGACATGACGATCCTCACGGTTAGCCATCGATGCATAGCCTCGCCTAACATGCTGACTTTCCACAACTGTCTGCATTAGCTCAGCTGGTGTGGGCGGTGGCGGAGGTGGTTGTTCCTCATTTCCCATGCCACGACCGCGACGAAGGTTATGATGAGCCATCTGCAAAATGTATAGCCAATGAGCACTGACGATGTGGAAATTTTTGTAGATGAATCGTATAATTATGCCCAAACTGAGTCCATTGGAGGGAATGCATTTAGATAATCAACAGAGGCACAATCATTCATCACAACCACACAACTCATCAAGCGCGTCAATTGACACATAAATGCGATGAACTTAACCAACAACGAGATCCATAGACCGCAAAGACGGAATTTATCAAAGGCTCACATACGTGGAGCATAATACGTTCGATAGGTTACATCCAAGCCATAGTGGTTCCAAACTTACATCCAAAGATAATTTATGGTTCGATATTACATCCCAACGATCACTTATTCCAAAGCTACTCGTTCATGCATGAGGATTAACAAAAGACTAGCTCTTGCACATTAGCTAAGTAGTAAGCTAAACCACGATCGTCTCCTCGAGTCGAGTGTCGAAGATCTCTCCTCCATCTTCATCACTAGCGTGCTCTAACTCCTCATCTTCCTCCTCATCGTGGAATGTCCTCAGTCCATTGACCTCCATGTCATCATCACCTTCAGCCATGATGACACCAGAACCCATCTCATCCTCATCCTCAAAAAAGGAGAGGGTGAAGTTGATTATGTAACATGTGAACCTCCTCATGGAGATTGTCATTGTACTCCTCAAAGAATTGCCACTTGTCGCTCTAGCTCCACCTGTCGCGCTCTCAACACATTCTCCTCGTGCTAGGCTTCATTCCGCTGGTTCATCACGTGAATCAACATGCGTTCACAGATTCATGGTGAGCAATCTGTCAACCTTGAACCTCAAGGGTCTCTTGGTCCCTTTCCTGTGTTACTTGCTCCAAGCGGTCTTTGAGCCGCATTCCTCTCAAAGAATCACCCGAGCTAGCTCTGTCCCTCAGCCTTTCCTCCTTAGTAGGCTCGGGATCGGGCTCACGAGGAGCTAAATGGTGACGAGGCGCCTCGCCTCCAAATGGACTTATGAAAGCAAAGTGAGCTTTGCGCGCGCCATCATCAGTAGCAAAAGTTACAACGTAAGGGAGAATCATTTAAGGGATACGAAATTTAATTAGTCGGGACAATCATATTTTAAAGGAGGGAGTAATGCAAGAAATGCCATGTATGCTTGAACATGATGCATGCACGATCCGCACGTCCTCACCATCCTAGAAAATTTAAAGGCTAGCGAAATATACGGTGGCATACATACGTTCTCTCGTAGACACGGTAGCTAGTCGATCTACACGATATCGTTGTTAGTGTACCAGAAAATTTCATTTCAGCCCAAGAATTTCCCAAAATGCATAAAAGCAGCAATAACTAAATACTTTCATACATACATCCCCGATGCACATACTCTAGTATCACAGCTACCCGTCAGAGATACCCACATTTAAGTACTCTCATAGATACATGATTGAACATGTAAATATGCGAGCAACCACAACTACTCTCCCCTAGACCGACGGTTGGACGGTCATGCTCTCACAACTCCCACTTACCAGAGCGTAGAGGTATTTTGATCCATACATTACCACCCAAGCGGATGGCATCCATACAATAGCACGCCGTATGGACGACGAAACAGGAACAAGCAGGAACCCCCAAGTTAGTACTTTAATAAGCCACCTAAGAGTCCTTATTTGGGCATAAGGGATATGACCACTGGCAATACTTAGTATTTAATTTAGGATTTTCACAAATACTTTTGTTTTTAAATACACAAATGACGTGTTTAGTGTCAAATCTTGCTCTGATACCAGCTGTAACAGAACCGACCAAATCATAAGAACGTAAGTACAAAAACAATCACCGAAGCGATCAAATTCCTGTACTTAAGCTCCCATAATCCCGGTAGTCCGGAAATCACGAAGGATTTCAACTAACTCTCGACATACAAACCAAGATCGTAATGATTCAACACAACACATCATTCGTTACAACATTTCACAAGTAGCATGCGGATTACATCCATCAGAGTTCAAATAAAATATTACAAACCAAGTTTGAGTGTGCGGAAGCAACATAGTTTAGTACATAACTTCATAGTTTCAAATACATTGCCAGATCAGAGTCATGTCCCACAAAAGCATTATTAGGTACGAGAACTAGTAGAGACCGCGCCCAACGGTCTAGTCTTCATCCCCAGCAGGGAGAAGGCAGTACTTGCAGCAACCAAAGAAGAACTGGTCATCTACAACAGGTGGGAAATAAACCCTGAGTACGAGAAGGTACTCAGCTAGACTTACCCGACAAAAAATCAGAAATAAAAGACATCAAGGATCATGCAAGGCTTTTCAGGTGGGCTAGCTTTAAAAGAGCTTATGATTATAGTAACCAATTTAAACTTATTATCAAGCTTATCATTATTTACCTGTCCACTAAATTAGCACCTGTACTAGAGCACTCACTTATTAGGAGCAAACAATATTAACCATAGCAGGTATAATAAGGCTGTCATCATCATATCATCATTTCCGAACCATTAAGATATTAAGTGTATCTACATTGGAGATAAGCCCGTCATGTTCTCACTAACCGGGAGAGACGGCGATTGAATCAAATTACAACTCAGCTAAGGGGTATTCTAACTCTCACCCCTGGCATACTTTGCAAGGGTAGTGGGTCACCTTTGGGACAACTCAGAACCAAATTTGCGGGTTCGATCGGCGCCAAGACTCTCGAGGATTACCCTTACCGCTAGGACAATCGGGACTTTTAAATCACTCCGCCCTTGGACTCACGCCACGGCTCCCTTCCGAGGCGCACTTTATACTTATCGACTCCCGGCCCGAGGTGAGCTACTCGGCCGTGGTCGGTCTCCGGACCCGCCAACTAAGAGAGAGGCATGCGTTCAACATGAACAGGAAAGGCTCCAAGATTCGGTCCTTAATCGACATGCACGGAGTCATTTGCAAACTAAGCAAGCCTTCGTCCGGTCTTCATTTCAAATTAAGACTGGTTCTTTTCCACGATAGCAAATATAGCCAACCGTGCCATATGTATCTTCCTATCTCTCGCAGTGACAGGAAATCACCCGACTTCTACCGTGTTTGAGCAGGCTAAGCACTACACGAGCCCGAGCTACATAGGATTCTGTGGTAACAATATCTCGGACAAGGATTGGATAACCAATGCAAAGCAAGTGTTTGCATCCAACACCTAAACTTAATGCAACAATATATATATGTAACAATATCATCAGAATCGCATTTCGGAAATTAGAAGGCTTAATATGCTCTCGGGGCTTGCCTTTCACAAAGTTGCAAGGACGGTGGTCGTGGCACTCAACGGCGACCTCGTCAGCACTTCTCCGGAAGGTCGCTCCTCCCGAATCTCCGGTGTCAATCGCTGCGCTTCGTTCGAGGCCTCGAATTCCAGCAGGTTACTCCTCCCGGTACACCTATTGCATGCCGATGCACAAGATAAATATCCTGGATGCATAAGGAATGACATGATGCTCATGATGAATGAATCACAATGGGTGTTTACGAAAACATCCTTTGGACACTCGCCATCGAGTAATTAGCTCTATTCAAATCACTTTAAGCATGTATCCAACTTAACTTAAATAACAAGAGCAACTTACCTAACTTGCATAACCTAAGATAAAGATGCTCATCTTCAGTTAAAGGCCTAACACCTAGGAACAGTACCATGAACTTAGAATAGTAAAGACATACTTAAAATAACAGTTAAAGCTTCATATGCAACAAGTAGTTACTTAATTCTATCATAACCAGAGTTCTATAACTCCAAATGACTTGCAAGAGGACATTCTGGAAAGCTTATGAAATTCTCTACAATTCATTTGTAAACATCAAAGCATGATTCTGAAGTTAAATAAATCCAATTCCAGTAGGCCTAGAATCTGTCCCGCAATGACAGGGTTGCTAACTTAATTATTCAATGATGGTGCAAAAGCCTAATTTGACCAAACCAAGTTTACCAACTTGTTTTTCATACCTAAGAAACATCAGAAAGTATAGTGCTAACTTCTAAATAAATTATTTAATATCCTTTTCCAATTTATTTAGTTAATTAGGTGATTTAAGCAATATATAGTAAAACTATTCATAAAAATCTACAAAAATTACAGTAACTATCTCATGCTGCATATAGACTACCATAAAAATTTCAAAGCCATTGGACCAACATAACTTGCTGTATCCAAAATAACAGATGACATGTCTATTTCTAGCATAATTAGGAAACCTTATTAAAAAGTGTCAAGCAATAGATTTCCCATTTTTCCTAGCATCCTTCTAGCATAAGAATAGCACCCATAAAATTTCACCTTCACTGGATCTATAGAAAAATTATGAAAATTCACACAAGATCCACCTATTAATAAAAGGAAATTCTATAACTTAAAAACTACACATGCACTAGCTCTAAAATTTTTACCAGAGCTTCTAATAAGCAATAACAGACTGTCCACAAAATTTCATAATTTTTGGACCACAAAAACTCAAGATAAAATTCAAACAAATTTGCATGCATCTAAAAACACATTTCAAAGTCCTAATTAATTCCTCAAAAATTTCTAAAACATGTGCTCATATAATATTTTTGTTAAATACTAGACATGACCAGGAACCCAACAAAATTAGAACCACAGCATTTGGATCTATATACTTGGAACTATATATTTTTGAAGATGTACATAAATCTATGAAATAAATAAACAAAACAAAATAGGAAAACAACACTCAGCCCTACTCGGGCCATCCCAAGGAACGGCGGCCCACGAATACGCGCTGGCGCGGCCCAAGACGCGGCTCAGCCCAAGCTGGCTCCCGCTGCGTGCGTCAGCGACTGACAAGCAGGGCCCACGTGTCATTGACACAAAAAGAGACCTGGCGAGGGTCGACGGTGAGATGGCGATAGCTTCATGACGCCGGGGAAGCCGCAAACAAAAACCCCACTGGGTGTTCACCACACCATCCCGCATCGACAGAGGTTCATGGTTAGGGTAGAGGTGCAATCGAAATGGTTTATCGCCGGCCATGGCGGCTCGGTGTGGCGCAAAACACGACGGTCTGCGCCGGCCGGCTCCGCCACACTGGCCCGAGCAAACGGTTCTAAGGCACCACGGAGCTCAAAGCGACGATACTAGTGCTAAGATAGGGTTAGGGGGTGCTCGGGAAGCCTAGCCACGGAGAGGTCCAGGCGACGGCGGAGTTTACTCCGGCGAGGCTCACCCGCCGGCGACCTCCGGTCTATAACGGTTAGATGGGGTAGGACTAGAGACACTACGAGGCGCTGGGAAGACAATGCAGAGCAAAGGGGGCACGAGGAGGCCGATCAGCTCGGCCACGGCGAAGCTCAAGGCTCCGGCGAGGCGCCGGACATGGCGGCGTCGCAGACCATTATAGGACCCTCACCTAGCCACGGACACAACCACGGAGAGCTCGAGCGAGTAGAGCGGTGTGGGGACGCTCCCTATCTTGTGTGAGCAATTTCTCCGAGGCGGACCGGCAGAGGGGCTGCATAACGGCGAGCAATGGCGGAGCGGTAGCTCCGCTGCTACTGCGCTTCGTCTGAGTGGAGTAGGCGAAGGAGGAGGGAATAAGAGTGAATGGAGAGGCGGGGAGGATGCGGCTTCAAGTGGAGAACATCGGCAGCGTGGGTTCAGGCCAGCCACGGTGGCGTGGCTCAGGCGGTCACCGGTCGGCCGTCGACGCCGCGGGCCGCCGCCATGCCATCGACTTCTGAAGCAGCAAAGCAACTGTAGAGTCTGAATTCTTCGTTTCTGTAACTAACCGAACCGACTGACAGAGCATGTTTGACGATCATTAACTCCTAATCCGTGGCGATCCAGGTTAAGTCGTAGTTAGCAAAGTTGGAGACCTACATGAGTACTACAAGTTTGCTAATTGGAGCTCGAACTAGTTTGGCTTGGTCAGTGAGATACAGTGCTCCAAACATCAGCTCATGAAACTGAAATCTGCTTGGGACTTAGAAAATTTTGCTAAGTATGAAATCAGCATGTACATCTGACTTGTGGGCCATGTTTGAGCATGTTCTAGCCATTTTCATGAGTTGGTCATAAAACAACTTTTGTTCCTTGATAAATTAGCTACAACTTTTGTAAAGAGTGCACAGCCATACAAAGCTTCTAAGCTGGACGTTTGAATCAGTCAAACGATGACACTCCATGGGTCAATTTAAGTCAAACTTGCACTTGAGGACATTTTGGTCATTTTGGTCTACATGAACAATGTTCCAACAAGTAAACTAAGTATAGTTAAGGTGTATTAGACCATGATCACCCATTTTACAAAGTTGTTATACCACTTCTACTGATCACATGTGATAAAGAAAGTAAAACAAGCAATTCATACATTTGTTTCAATACAATGTTTCACATGTTGCATGACCTTGTTGTTATCCTATACTTGTCACATTACTACCATGTTGCCATGCTTCAAGACATGGGAAATTCATGTTGCATTCATATGTTGCACTACTACCATTCACAAGCAATCCAAGGTACGAAACAAAGCAGAATATGCGAATGTTTCATATGTATGTTTCAGGGAAAATGACATGATGAGATAGATGATGCACATGTTTATGAGACGAAATGCAATTAGTAGAAGCCAAACACCGAGGGTGTTACAGCCCTCCCCCCTTAGAAAAATCTCGTCCCGAGATTTGGAAAGCGTACCAATCAGTATAGAAAGCTGGATAGTTTTCCTTTAAATAATCTTCCCGTTCCCAGGTTGCATCCCGTTCACTATGATTACTCCAAACTACCTTGTATAACTTAACCACTCGTGTACGAGTCACTCTTTCTTGAGTATCCAGAACTTGCACGGGCTTTTCCTCATAAGAAAGATCAGATTTCAAGTTGACTTTTCTTGTTGCTATTCTTTCCGGGAATACGAAGACACTTCTTCAAGCTGGGACACATGGAATACCGGAAATATAGCTCCCATCTCACGGGGTAGATCGAGTTTATAGGCTACTCTTCCACTTTTCTCGATAATGCGGTAGGGTCCAACATATCGAGGCTCAAGCTTCCTTTTAATTCCAAAACGCTTGACTCCTTTCATAGGGGATACCTTCAGATAAACATGATCACCTACTTCAAACTCAATAGGTTTCCTTCTCTTGTCAGCATAGCTCTTTTGTCTAGCCTGTGCGGCAGTCATATTCTTCTGTATAGTTCGGACTTGCTCTTTGGCTTCTTTTACAAAGTCAATACCATAGAATCTTCTTTCCCCGGGTTCCACCCAGTTCAAAGGAGTTCTACACTTGTGGCCATAAAGAGCTTCAAAAGGAGCCATTTTGATACTCTCTTGATAACTGTTGTTATAAGAAAATTCAGCAAGAGGTAACCAGTCTTCCCAAGGGCCTTTGCAAGAAATAAGACAAGCTCTAAGCATGTCCTCTATAATTTGATTAACACGCTCAGTCTGTCCTGATGTTTGCGGATGATAGGCAGAACAGCGGATTAGATGAGTGCCAAGATTCTGATGTAAGCACTCCCAAAAGCGAGCCGTGAACTGAGGTCCTCTATCAGAAACAATGGATTTTGGTACACCATGGAGACGTACCACTTGTTGAAAATAAATCTCAGCATAATTATGAGGATGATAGGTAGACTTGACCGGAATAAAGTGAGCAGATTTAGTTAGACGATCTACGATAACCCAGATAGAATCACAACCCTTGTTGGTAGTGGGTAATCCAACAATAAAATCCATACTAATTTCTTCCCACTTCCAGCCAGGAATAGAGAGTGGCTGCAACAGTCCGGGCCTTATGTGAATAGCCTTGACTCTGCAACAGTTATCACACCTTGCCACGTAAGCTGCGATTTCTTTCTTCATCTTGGTCCACCAATAATACAGCTTGAGATCTTGATACATTTTACTACTACCAGGATGGATGGACAACTTAGAAGAATGGGCTTCAGCCATAATTTGATTTCTAAGTTCTTTATCTTTGGGTACCACAAGTCTATCATTAAACCAGAGAATTCCTTTGTCATCGACCTTAAAGTGCTTGGTCTCTTTCTCTTTCATTTTCCGTTTGATATGAAACACACCCACATCAGTCTTCTGGAGTTCGATAATTCGACTTCTAAGAGAGCAATCCACAGTGATATTGTGAAGTACTACAGGATGAAGGAGGTGTGACAGATGAAAGTCTTCACTAACTAAGGAATTGCAATGGGCCTTTCTGCTTAAGGCATCAGCAACCACATTTGCCTTACCAGGATGGTAGTGCACTTGAAGGTTGTAGTCCTTGATCAATTCTAACCAGCGCCGTTGACGCATGTTCAACTCGGGTTGAGTAAAGATGTACTTGAGGCTTTTATGGTCAGTATAGATGTTGCACACATTACCCAGCAAGTAATGTCTCCAAATCTTCAGGGCATGAACAACTGCGGCTAGCTCTAAGTCATGGGTAGGATAGTTGACTTCATGCTTTCGAAGTCATGGGTCATAAAACAACTTTTGTTCCTTGATAAATTAGCTACAACTTTTGTAAAGAGTGCACAGCCATGCAAAGCTTCTAAGCTGGACTTTTGAATCAGTCAAACGATGACACTCCATGGGTCAATTTAAGTCAAACTTGCACTTGAGGACATTTTGGTCATTTTGGTCTACATGAACAATGTTCCAACAAGTAAACTAAGTATAGTTAAGGTGTATTAGACCATGATCACCCATTTTACAAAGTTGTTATACCACTTCTACTGATCACATGTGATAAAGAAAGTAAAACAAGCAATTCATACATATGTTTCAATACAATGTTTCACATGTTGCATGACCTTGTTGTTATCCTATACTTGTCACATTACTACCATGTTGCCATGCTTCAAGACATGGGAAATTCATGTTGCATTCATATGTTGCACTACTACCATTCACAAGCAATCCAGTACGAAACAAATAGAATATGCGAATGTTTCATATGTATGTTTCAGGGAAAATGACATGATGAGATAGATGATGCACATGTTTATGAGACGAAATGGAATTAGTAGAAGCCAAACACCGAGGGTGTTACATCCTTTTTCCTCCAGTGTTCTTTTGGTGTTGTTCGATCTTCTAGTGCTTTGTGGCCTCTTTATTCGTGGTCTTTCTTGGTTAGTGGTTGATTTCTCCTTGCTTTGTTTGTCGTACAAGCAAGGTAGTTGCATCGGGATGACATTAATCGAACCGGAATCCATTGGATGGAGGAGACGTAGATGACAACTGGATTTTGAGGAGAACGGCTATGAGTGCACTGAGGACCTCGGAGATAACCAATCAACAGGTGCCACGTCCCACCCAACCTCGTAGAATCCTATTAGACATGCAACAATGTAGCTGTTAGTGCTTTATTTTCTGCAAATGAATTGTGATAGGTTGCATGTTAGAATTGCTTGAAAGCACTTACCTTGACACAACCTTTTACCCTGCACACCCGCTGTTAGGCTAGATGCTCGCTTACTACTTACTGCTTACTTCTACTATGCATTAGAGGATTGTTTGTGAGTGGCTATGACACTCGGTGCCGATAATGTGGTAATAATTTGGGGAGATCTTGGCGTGCATTTTGGGTGTGTGGTGAGGGTTGAGTCGACCAGACATGATTCTACGACGAGTCCTTGGGACAAATCTTGCCAGGAGGGTGTGACCTGAGCATCCTCTATGACGAGAGGTACTTGTGGCAGGTACATGTGAGTGGAGTAAACCTTAGGATGCTCACAGGAGTGAGCCCCCGAGGAGGAGGTGCCATTGAGGCACGGGGTATCGGTTAACCCCACTTGAGAAGATGTCTTGTCTGGTCCCCCTAAGGACTAGTATGTCGAGAGAACCAGATCATAGGACCCTACGTACACGCCACTCGTTCCTGAATGGGTGGGGGACGGATGTTGACCAGCTAGGGCGGTGCCACTACTGCCTAGGATGTAGATGATAGTGTAGGGAGGTATGGGCATATGGCTCACACCCTCCTAAGAACACATAGTGACCTTGAGGGCCTGGTACTACGTCACATAGTCTCAGCGTGTCGGTGGACTCCGGGGTGACTCAGGGCTAAGTGGTAGGGTGGCATCGTACCGGTTGGGAGGCTGCCCGATATTAGCCTAGACGGTGGCCATCATCAATGATGGTGATCTTGTGGTTCTAGGTGTACACGCTCTGCAGAGTTGATCGATATATACGTATAGACATGTCCGTGGATATGGACATTCCTATGACCTACACTTCCCTTGATTAGTGAAAGGAGTCCTTCTTCCCCCCGGGTTTGTTGGTTTTCGGCTGTTAGCCGATAAGGCAAGGCACGAGAGGGAGTCATCCTTGCCACCTAGAGAGTGATAGTGTGGTGAGATGTGTGTGATGGGATGGGTGAACATGTGGATGAGATGGGTTAAAACTTGATGAACTATTATAAAATGTTGATGAAATTGCATAGGAAAACTACAACCATAAATAGGCCTTTTGCTCTACCATTGCATTCCACTTACCACAAAGCAACAGAAAGCATAGGGTGGGAGCCAGTGGCTAGTACAAATCATACTAAAAGATATTTGGTAGGTTTGGATATCATCTATGATGACGACAATGGAGATTAGAAGGATTAGGTGGTCTCGTTCCTGTGCTCAAGTTTGGTTGAGGAGATGAAGTCTACGCCCACTGATACTCTATGCCTACTCTGATGATTGCCCATGAAGGAGGAGCCTTCACCCGCCAATGCGCTATGTCTACTCTGATGCTGATCTGTGTGCATTTCCGCTAGTATACATTGTACTTAGGTGTGTTACCAAGTGTTGTAATATCTTGTAAACGTGTAATTCCATGATGTATGAACTATGGTATCAACTAAATAATGATAATGTGAAAGCTTCGTCTTCCTGACTATCACATTATGATGTAATATGTGGATTTCCCTTCGAGAAAATCGTGGAATCATTTCAGACCCCTTATGAGTTGCTCAATGGGAAGAAGCCAGACATCTCATTCTTCTAGGTGTTTGGTTGCAAATGCTACATCTACAAGAAGCGGCATCACCTAGGGAAGTTCCAATGACATTGTGATATTGGTTTTCTTGTTGGTTACTCATCAAAGTCCAAAGCATATCAAGTATTTAATCATGCCACCGGCTTGGTTGAAGAAACATATGATGTGGAATTTGATGAATCTAATGGCTCCCAAAGGAGCACATGAGAATCTTGATGATGTATGTGATGAACCATTAAGGGGGGCCATGAAGAACATTCTGGTTGGAGACATCAAGCCTAAATATGATGAAGATGAAGTGCAAGTGTTTGTATTTATTAACTTGTCACTTGTTTTAATAGTCACCTAATGTATGTCTACATCTCTTAACATTACTTTACTAGGTTGTCATCCCTAGTGATGATGCCAGAGATGCTTGTTGGTACTTTAGTACTACTACTAGAATGACACTAAGTAGTTCTTTATTATTTTATGTGACTAGGAAGAATATATCGATATGAATGAAAGTAATCTGCAAGCACACAGATAATATACCATTGTAGCACTTCACCCAGGAGTATTCCAGGTATCATTATTTATATTTTTACCATAGCGAAGGCCTAACAAGGACATGTATTGATAACTTATGCTATTCATGGAGAAATAAACGATAACCAATATTCTACTCACAACAGGGGTAAGTCAAGAGGTAAATGTATATATGAATGGTGCATAATAACTAATCATTGATCACTCAGAGTACTCCTTCCTATGGCATTAGTATGGTTAAGTAGAATATTAGAGGAATAATTCCTAAATCATTCTTAACTACAAGTCAAAGCATTCATTGATTAGTGCAATTACACTTAATAATCATGGCTAAGATCAACTTCATATCTACACATAAGGGATATTACTAAGGAAGATTAAGAACAGACCTTGTCTTCCTTCGTAACTAGATCCTACTTGTCCTATATTCGAGGAGTGGACTACAAAGGACTCAACGGGAGTGTCACATATGCGATCCACCACATGGCCCAGAATATAGAGTGTATCCACAGGTAAACAACGTATAAGCACCACACTTAAACAATGTTAAACTCACCCCGTGTACACCAGGGCGAGCGTATACGAACTTATGCATGGATATGTTGATAATCCTACTTTACTAAGCATATAATCAAAGTAGATGATGAACATGATAATTAGGAACATAAACGATATGAATAATAATGTCATAACAATTTAGCAAACATAAAAAAAGTAATGAGAGATACAAAAGAGAGAGGGGTACAAAGATTATACCAAACCATGCCCTTGACACAATCAGGAATCCAAACAAAGCCTGCTTGCCTCTCTCTATACCTTGCCTAATGAGCTGTGCCCTAGAATATGATGGAGCTCTGAGGATGATTAGGGTTTCTGTCTTCTCAAATGCCTTGATCAGGGTTTGATGATCTCCAGGGGTGGTGGGGGGCTGGTATATATAGGCCAAAGCATCAATCCTGAGCCCTTGGATCAAACCAACTTGAATAAATGGTGTAGATGCAATCCTTAAGGCGGTGGAGAACCGACATAACGAAGGGCTGACAGGTGGGCCCTAGGGGCTGACCGGCCTGTAGGTGGGGCCAACCAGCCCCACCTGGCGCCACTTCGCCCTCTACTTCGGTGTGGTGTCTTCTTGAGCCGTCTGGAACCTTCTGGGGTTGTTTTGCTGTGGATAAGCGTGATTAAATCAGACATCTAGGTCCACCTTGACTATTTTCTGGATAAACCCTGTAGAAAATACAGATTCACCAAAACTCATGGAATTTGTTAGTTTAAACCCCTAAACCTTTGTTGGTGATAATATTTATGCCCTTATACATGTTATGTTGATGGTTTATAATGGTTGTTAACTATCGTCAACAAACTCCCCCAAGCTTAACCTTTGCTCGTCCCTGAGCAATGCTAAACTCAGCAATGGAGCAGTAATTGCTTCAATGCTTTCGCTCCCAAAAGTACACATACGTTCAAGCAAGAATTCTCCTCTGGATTAGAATGAACCGATCTGACTTTCAAACTTACCCATATTACCTTCAACCATGGGGCTTCTCAGACTTCACTTGGGTCTTAAGCATTTGAAAGATAGAATGATCAAGTCAAGCACTATGTCTCAAGTTCTTTGCTCAACCATTATTCTAGAGTTTTTATAGATTTTCAAAATAAAACTCAGAGCTTCCTTTGTATGATACTCTCAAGTCTCTCAACATTTGTGGTATTTGTGGATCCTCACCAAGTAAATAATGATGTTATGCCTTTCTTTTCCTACAACTAAGGCTTATGTGGAGCTCATAGGAGTGGAAATATCATGAAAGAGCATACGTGCAATACATATATTGTAAAGTCAAACCTCGGATCCAAAGATAGTTGAGTCATACAATCAAATCAAAATGTGCATGTGTATGGATGTATATGGTGGATACATATGGTGGCTAACCTAATTCTATTATGCTCCTTGAAAACATATCTCTCTTTTGAAACTTGAAAATACTTTTGCAAGAAAACATGTCTTTTTTTCTTTTTTTTCAGGCGAGCATCTGAGTACGCATTGTTTTCAATATCTCAGACACTTGTCCATTTTTTTCTCAACTCTTTTTTTTCTTTTTTTTATGAATTACTTTTGCATAGCCCTTGCTTCTTTTCTGCAACAAAACTTTTGAGAGATAGCAACAAGAAATTAGAGCATTTATTTGGTGGATATCCTATAAACATGTTTTTGGTGTTCACTCCTAGTGTAAGAGTAAAACATTTTTGGATGGCTCCAGATGGAATGACATGTTTTTGCGCCTACCCCCAATGTAGGAGTAGTGCATATGTGGGTGGTGTGTACGTGATCTTGATTTTAAGAGCATGAAAACCTGTCATAAGGGTTAACAAAGCTTGACTAAACTCAATGCAAAGGAATCATCATATATGTGGAAGTTTTCCTAGTCTAAATAACATATATGGCTCTGGTAGGAATTCAAGCTTTGTCATACAGGAGCTCATCATGAAGTATTTTTATGTTTTTCAAAAGACAAATCTTTGGAACTCTAGTATCACTTGGAACAAGGTAAACAATAGCTCAGACCTTCTCATATCATATCCATCAATTACCTAGACATAGATCAAGCATATGTTACTCACGAGTTTAAGTTTAGAGTAAATTCTTATATCAAAATAGTCTTATCTAAAACTCAGGAGAATTCAAGGCTGAAAACTAGGTACTTGAAAGGAATTACAACAGTGCAACTATTCATCATTTCCATTGCAAGAGATTATCCTCAGAGTCCATTTATTTAGTTCTTAAAAATCTAGACATATTTTTATTTTGTTTTCTCATTTTTTTTTCAAATCACACCTTACTAATGTATATATATAAAACAAAGATAAATTTTTATTTTGCTTTCAGTTATGCATCTTTTTTAGCAAATATAGAACAAACTTAAGAATAACAAAAGGAAAGAAATACTTAGCTAGATACATGGGGGATGCCTTTCCCCCAAGCTGGATGTTGGCGTGGTCGAATGTTGAAGTTGAGTGATCCTTCTCAGAGCAGATTTGCCAATGAATGTCCCTCTCATCCTGACATGGAGTGAGATGAAGACAACCGGGTGAACTTGCTCTTGATCATATGTATGATCCTGCAAAATACCAACAAGAATACCAAAACTCATGGAACGGATTAGGATAAAGGGTTAGCGGTCAACCGTTTGGAGATTAGTCATTCTTGAGGTTTTTTAGAAAGATTTTTGTATTGACAGAATTTTAGAAGGATGTCTATCTAATATATTCTGGATTTTCTAATTTTATGATATACAGAACAGAAAATATGTATGCATGGTATTTTTATTTTTTATGCCACCACGGTGAATATTCCCTTGGGTATTTACACCGTAGATTTATTCACATGGGGCTTAGGATTTATAATAAAATGCAGTCATGAAACTTTTTATCTTTCTTTTTTTAGCACAATATAAATGTAGAAAAGTAAATATGCTAAAGTGAAAAATAATTCATGCAATGCTAGAAAGTAGATATGGATAACTACCAATTTTACCTCCTGGCGAGGGTTCATATTTTAAGTCCTCCGGATAGGACTTTTCTTCTATCTTGTTCATTCTTTAGGTGCATCTGTCGGTCCTAGAGATGGAGACCTTGATGGTTGCACCTCTTGAGATGGTGACTCTAATGATGTCACCTTTTCTTTCCATACTTGCTTGGTCTATGAAATTGATTTAGGCGGAGTAGGTTCATTGATGATGGTAGTTAACAACCATTATAACCTGCCAATTAAACATGTATAAGGGCATAAATGTAATCACCAATGAAGGTTTAGGGGTTTAAACTAATGAATTCCTCGAGCTTTGGTGATTTCTTGACTGCAGGAGGATTTATCTAGAAAACAGCTCCCGGGACCAGTGTCATACACTCCAAACGAGCAAACCGACGACAACAAGTGATTCTACCCGCGACACCTATGAAAGTCGACTTAAGATGGGGCCCAAGCCTCACCACCACAAGGAGGAGCCTACCTGGCACCATAGTGGGATGACCGGCCCGCTAGGGAGGCCGCCCGACCCATGAGGGTGGCCCATCACCCTCCACCACCGCGTACTCCTTCCTACGATCTACACCGTTGATTCTAAGGTGGTTTTAGGTAGGTTCATCCAATGGTGGTCAGGAGAGTTGACGTGGATCAGAGCTAGCTATCAAGAAACCATAATTCATATTCTGAAACTATAATTCATATTCTCCTCATGAGGACCAGAGCTAGCTATCAAAAGAAGATTAGTCCTCCATAGGATCTAGTCATTTGAAATAGAGAGATGGAGAGTGAGGGAAGAGTTTGGAGGAGGTGTCGGCCTGTTGGTGTTTTGTCTATCACTTGTACCTTGGCGGAAGTCAACCTTGTGTCTGAGATTTCTTTGGTAATCAACTTCTGATTGAAGTAAGCATCTTGTTTATATTGTTCTTCAGGTTCATGACTCTTTTGAGTGTTTTATTCCTGCACTAGAGGGAGTAAAGTATTAATTGTAAGTGTAAGCATGGTGCTTAGACTTAGGTTAATCTTGGATGCACCTTGCATTCTGGATCGATGGTAGCTCGCGAGGGTGACTCTTATAGCCTCGTTGAATCCTTTGTAGTCCACCTCCTGTCTGTAGGTGCACGTAGGACGTGGATGTGAAGGAAAGCATCCTCTGCTGGTGTCTTTCCCTAGTAATGTCTCCAGTTGAACAATAGAAGACATAGCTTATTGGGATTAGAACTAGAAGACCTTAGCAATCTCCTCTACACTTCTGACTTTCTTAAGTCTTGTTGCTACTTTGGGTTAAGTTGGACCGTAGTTAACCTCACATGTTTCCCTATGGATACAATACTTGGAATACTTCTGGGTGAAAGCTACAGCGGTATCCGTGCACTTGCGGATTTACCTATGTGCCTTAAATATACCAACAAGCTTTCTGGCACCATTGCTGGGAAAACGGTTGCTGAATTAACTAAGAACCTAGCTTAACCTAGTATCATATTCTTTTACCTTTTTATTCCTTCATTCTTTTCTTTTCCATTATGAATTCCACTCCTATCTATCAATACACAGAACCCACGAGCGCGAGCTTTGGGCCACCTAAATCTGTAGAGCCTATCCTAAAATCCGGCTATGAGCTACGCCCATGTTTAATAAAAATGATTCAGGATCAATCTTTCTTGGGAGAAGGCGATGAAAACCCATACTCACACCTATGAGAGTTTGAGCAAACCTATGCAAGCTTGCGTATCACTGGCATGTCTAACAAGACCTTAAGATGGATGTTGTTTCCATTCTCTTTGATGGGAAGAGCTAAACATTGGTATAGTCAAACCGTAGGAAGTATGCATGGAGATTGGAAAACGGTATGCTCTAAATTTTGTTTACATTTCTTTCTCATCTCTAAAGTGGTTAGCCTTCGGAAAGAAGTTCTAAATTTTAGACAAGAAGAAGAAGAATCTCTTGGTACATCATGGGATCATTTTAATGAACTCATCTTCACTGGCCCAGACCTTGCCATTCAAGACCCTGTACTTCTTCAACATTTTTATGTGGGTCTTAACAAGGATTCTAGGGAATCCCTTGATGCAGCCTCTAGAGGAACTTTTCTTCATTTGTCTACTAGTAAAGCACGGGCTATGCTTGATAGAATAGTGAAAAGACTCCCTGCACTAGCATTTATAATGAACTCCCCGAGAAAGGTAAGGAATCATCTTCTGATCAAGAAGAGGAAGTTTTGATAGCCAAATCACAACCACTCCAATCCCAAGATTTAGCTATCAATCCCGAACCATCAATATCCCAAAATCCCCTAAGAGAAGAAGGAATTCCACCTTTTGAAATCTCTGTTGGAATTAAGGAAGACCTCTTTGGTGTTGATTTTGGAAGAACATTAAATTCTCATCTTTATAAGAGACCTTCGAGTAAATATAATTCAAATCCTCTCTAGAAGGGGTCTCTTAGAAAGCATCCTTATTCCCAAATAGGACATTGGGAAGAATTCAAGGATGGCATGTCTAGTGATGCCATAGAAGGAGAAGCCAATCCTATCTTCTCCCGTTCTATGCCCACATTAGATATTTTATCTGAACCCATCTCTCAACCCATCCTTGACCCCGATGATCCCTTTTATGCTCTTTCTCCTCAGTCTCATGATGACCCTAGAAACCCACTAAGACAACCAAAGCATAGGAATCATGAAGGCCACAAGGAAGACCAAGAAGAGCAACAACAATGGCTAGAGGATATTAAGAACTTATGTGCCATTGCCATTAAATGGATGGACGAGGCTTTAGATGAGATCAACCCGAGATTCACCAATCCATGGAAAATCTTGGACAATAAAATGTCCAATGAATGTCATAGGCATGGAATGATGGAGACAATGTTTCTGCCTATAGACATTCATGAAGAAACACCCTTGGAGATTGAAAAGGGAGATGACATCAGCGAATGTAGAAGTTATTTCATGAGCACCTCATCAAATCCATGTTCACATGAGAGATCTCCTGAATCAATCGGTCTCTCCAACATGGCCACACATGAGATCTTCAACCCCCTTATACTCCCTATTTATAAAATCATTGAAGGGGTGGTTGTAGACACATATGTTTATCATAAATATTGCAGATCTTGTTGTGTGAATCTTGAGATAGGCACCCAAAGGTTGGTGTTAGAGGGGGAACCACTTCACCAACTTGACTGCGATTAGAAGGTTTCCCAATGACTAGCTTCTGTCCTAAAACAAGCACTTTTGGGAGATAACATGAGCCTTTACCCTTTTTGCTATGATGCCCTTGTAAAATAAGCATAGAAACATAATTGTGAAAATATTCCTTCGGATATTATTGTCACTAACCATTCCAGGTCTAAAGCAAAAAGGATGAAGAATGACGACTCAAGGTATGTCCAACCAATCACCATGCAACATTAAATCACATCCATCCAAACTAGATTTTTGCCTTGAAAAATTCAAGTGTGGGGGATAACTTCTCTAAAAAAATCTTATGCCATGTTGCTAATCCACCTTGGTTGTTCCTACCTTTAAGCCATGCTTGATTTGCTAGATGACAATCATGCTCTTTCATTTCTATTTGAGTAAATCTCTATAGTGTTTTCATGTTACCTTTGTTTGCCATAGTAAGTTTTGGTTTGGAAGTACTCAACATACTTCCTTAATCAAATTAAGCAAGGTGCTTAGGTTAAAATGCCTTCCTTAATCAAATTAGACATGGAGTCTAGTTTGGTTATTGAACTAAAAATTGCTTTAGTAGATATTTGATATTTTGCTAGACTAGCCCCTACATAAAATTCTCAATTCAATTTGGGTAAGTCACGAGATGAATTCAAATCAAAGTTGAAGAAAGGCACATGATGAACTCCAATAATATTACACAAAGAAGACACAGCTCATTCATCATGGATGAAAGAACTGCATAAAACAATGATTGAGGCAAAAGGTCTAACAACATGTCAAAAGATCGAAGAGCGCAAAGATGGCATGATAAAAGGATGAGAAAGGAAAAGTATGATCTAGGAAATAAGAAGCTCATGAATAGCTCAAGCTGCGAGACTAGCCGAACAAGGAAAACTTCAAGCAAAAAGGGAAGGACCATCATGAGTCATCTACCCTTCGACACATGGTGTTATCACGCTCCAATGACAAAGGTAACATCCTAAGGTAAATGAGCATTATTTAAAAAGCTTTTCCTTGATTCTGGTAGGCACATAAACAAGGAACAAACATGTTCGAGTTACAACTTATTTGATCCAATCTGATTAACTTAACACATTTAGTTCTTTAAGCTTGTTCCTAGCACCACTTTCTTGATCTTGGTCTTAACCAAATGAGCTAAAATGTTGCACACCTTATCTATGGAAGATGATAGTCATAATCATGCAAAGTTTGATACATAATGTAGAGATAGACAATCCTTCCATGGGTTAAGAAATTCAACCCTTTTAGCCAAATGTATTTAAATGCTATATTCATGCTCAAACTTTTGATCTTACCACCCATGTTATAATTAAACAAAGCACACAACATCAACTTGATCTTGTTAAGTGTGCCTAAGGCTAGAGAAGAATAAATGAAGTTTTGGTTCTATTGGTGTTTTCCCACCAACTGAGCCCATGCACTTGATCTCTACCTTGTCTGTATGAGCAGGACACACTTCAAGCAGAGTATGGGAGAGTCATTAAGTCCCCAATCTCTACAAGTGAAGGTTTGACGGAAGAAGGTAACATCATCATCAGAGACACCATCACAAAATATGCAGCCATCTGGGTCTCCATCGCTGAGACCGGACGATGCACCCAAAAGGTAAAGGACTCTTCTCCAGCCGAGTCCTGTCTAGAGGACTTAAAAATCCAAACCCTAGCCATGAGGATGACCAAGAGTAACACCATCCATCCAAAGTACATTCTTCCGAACCGCTACTACACCCGCTACGCGAGGAACACAACTTCTGGACGGATAAGAAAGACTACGACAACATCCAGCTTGGGGGAGGAGCATCCTCCATGTATCTAACTAAGTATTTCTTTCTCTTTTTGGTTCTACTATTTTTAAGTTTGCTTCATATTTGCAAAAGAAATAAAAAGATGCATAACAAACTAGAACAAAATAAAAATTTATCTTAGCTATATATATTAATAAGGCGTGATTTTAAATTATGAAAACAAAATAAAAAGTATGTGTCTAGTTTTCTGTTTTTAAGAGTTGAATAAAATAAAGAGGACTCAGAAAAATCTCTTGAATGAAAATGATGAATAGTTGCTCTGTTATAATTCCTTTCAAGTACCTAGTTTTCAGCCTTGAATTCTCCCGAGTTTTGGATACGATTGATTTGATATAAAGATTTATTCTAAACTTGAAACTCGTGGGTAGTGAATGCTTCATCTAAGTCTAGGTAATTGACGGATATGTGTAGCACCTAGTTTTAAGGACAAAACCAGATACACACCATATGTGAGCCCAGGAAGTCAAATCTCACATACAGCTACAAATAAAGGTAATATCAAAAGACAATGCTCAATATATAGCGTACTTTATATGAAGGATATAACCTTAGACAACAAATAGCGTAAAGACAACTCCGATCTTCGGGTGAAGACTCTAATTCCACAGGGACAACTGACTGGTTGATCACAAGCCTAATTCCTCCAAACTCTAGCAATCTGGTACCCATCTAGGATTTTTATCCAAATAATTGAAAAATAAAGCAAGCGTAAGTACATGTCGTACTCAACAAATATAACATGGGGTTCATGAGGCTCAAAAGGCTGACACTGGTTAACTACGATTAGCTTTTAATAAGTCATGATTTTAGCAATTGAGTAGCAACAAGTTTATCACAAGCCCATAAACGCATGATCAGGTAAATATGAATAATGAATAGCATAAATGGTAATAATTAGTGAGCATCTTCATCATCAGTATCATCTGTGTTCATCATCTATTCCGTAAATGTTCCCAGGCCGCCATGACCGTGAGCATGGCTGATATACCAGTTTTACACTCTGCAGAGGTTGTACACTTTCACTGTGAGTCATGATTTACCCTTTCGCACGAGGTGATTAGCCCCTTGACCCACTACCAAGGAAGTTCGGCAGGGATCACTATGAAGCCTTTCAAAGGTTCATCTAACAAGTTAGGGTCGCTAAGGTTTCCCCATCAATAAGCATGAGCCCCCTCCAAGGAGTGACTAACAAAATACCAAGAAACCAAAGTGCACCCTCTTGGTAGGTCGAGATCATACAAATCGGAGCCCCTCTTATGCCATAAAGGTAACCACTAACAAGCTAGAAAAGGTCCTCATACTGAGCTAAAGCCAGAGCCATATAGCCATCATAGTTGTACTGTAAGTCCCGGATGATCACTTACAGATAAGTCCTTAGGGAGAGGAATCTAGAGCACCATAAAATAGCCCAATGCTCTAGCCCCCTGGTTCCATGTTGCTAAAAAGCATCTTTTAATGTTTATTGCATATACCATTAGTCAAGTTACAAGATCATGGCTTTAGTTGAGCACTAGCATCATACTACCCAATGCAATAACCCATAGGAAACAAGGAATCCAGGATATCAAATAGCTAGGAAAATTACTACGGTTGCCAAGGTAGACACATGCAAATGATTAAAATGATATTAAGGTGAATAGGACAACAAGAAAGATCCCATGCTATACTTGCCTTAAACTTAGATCATTCTTCGAGTCCAAACCTTCAAAGATCTGCTTCTTGATTCACCATGTATAGCTCATCGACTGGACATGATCATATAGCACCACACAAACATCCATGCAATCATACATGAAGCAAACAATAGGACTAAATTAGAACAGTACACCAAACATAAAATCAAGATGAA
Organism: Miscanthus lutarioriparius; assembly: GCA_904845875.1. NCBI lineage: Eukaryota > Viridiplantae > Streptophyta > Magnoliopsida > Poales > Poaceae > Miscanthus > Miscanthus lutarioriparius. The sequence goes on along the minus strand of CAJGYO010000011.1, from coordinate 58,583,206 downwards.
AAGTTTGTAAAATGAATCTATGTCTTGCTATGAACACACAGACGCGAAGAGCACGCTAATCGGAGCTATGGTTTGAAAGAAACGGCTACCGAAAGATCTACTCATAAGAGAAAATATAAAACTATAAGCTTCATGTATTTTAACTATATAAAAGCATATATAAATTGAATTAAGTCAAATTTAGATTTGAATTATAAAACTAAAGTAAAACAAATCATATTATATTTATAAAATCTAGTTGCATAATTTTTATTCAAATTTGAGTTTAAACCATGAAATTCTAGAAATAGGGACGTGATAAACATTGTTACTAACGCGTAGATCTCATTGCAATTAATCTAGTGCAACTTGAACAGGTCAAATCCGAGCTAAAACGTAGAAGATATGATTTAAACAAGATTTTCTTTAATAAAATAATAGATTAAATCTAACCTCGAATTTTAAAAGTTGAAAACATAACTAACAGTAGTATGAACATGTAGGTTATGAAATTACGAACCTAACACAAGTTGAACGGGTCAAAACGAGTTAGAACAGAGATTTTATGGTTAAAACAAGATTAGTGGCAAAACTGTAAATAAGTGAAAACGTATTTTCGATATAAATCGAAGAAACTACGCTTTCCAAAGAAGAAAACGTAATTTGTGATTGCACTTTGGACCATGGGTTTGAAAATAGAGAACTGGAGGGCTCTTTAGCGAGATGGCCTACGAAGGGGTATGGGATGATCTGGACCACTGGATCGGAGGTGGACGGCTCAGATAAGATCGAGAAGAGATAGGAAGGAGGTGTCGGCCAGAACAGGAGGGGCGATGTGGTGGAGGCCATGGCCGGCAACGGAGCTCATCAGCAAAGCTCGATTTTGGTGATTCCGACCACCATCCTTCACGGGATAAAGACGGGGAGCTATAGATCATTACGGCGAACTAGGCACAACGATCTATGGCCACTAAAATCAAGCAGAGGCGGCTTGAGGCGAGCTATGGCGGCGGTGGAGTAGCTGTGGTGCGGGGAGACTAAGACAGAGCAAGAGAGAAAGGGAGAAAAGGGGTTTGGCATGTTCGCAACTTCAATGCGAATCTCAGGATCAAGCTTACCGTGATCGAGGAGTGTCTAATCGGCTCAGCGACGTCGGCTCTTCTCGGCGGATTTGGATGGGAGGAGCTAGGGCATAGACGATGCTGCAGCGCTGCTCTAGGGCATAGTGGAGAACAACACGGGTGCAGAGCTTGATATTTATGAGGCATGGTGGCTTAGGGCGCATGCCATCGAGCGGGGCGTGGACAGGGCAGTCATGGATGCGATCGAAGAGTACGCGTCGCATATGGCTAGAGGTAGGGGGAAAAGCTGATAGGCGGGCCCAGGTGGTCAGCAATAGAGGAAGAGGAGAATGGAAGCGGCGGTGACCGCGCTGGGCCGGTGACTGCGTGGGCTTCGTTTTGGCTAGGGCGGCCCACGAGCGGAGCGCAGAGTAAAGGGAAGAGGGAGCAGGTGGCGCTAGACTGATGCGGTAAGGGAGAGCTGGGCCTACGCACGCGCGGCTGGGCCAAAACCACGAGAGAGGGAGAAATGGGCTAGGGTCTGGTGGGAAAAAGAGAGTAGCTGTTGTGATGGGCCTTTGGGCCAAAACCAGGGAGGAAGGGGAATGGAGAAAGATTCCCTTTTCTTTTTCTTTTCAATTTTTCCAAAGCAATTTTGAATTCCAAAGTCAAATCAATTCAACTACTGTTTCAAATATACTTTTCATCTCAAATAAAAATGAGAAATTTTGGTAAGTTTTCAAAAATAATTTCTTTACACTTTTTAAATGCTTTTATTTTTCTAATTTTCTTTTCTTTTACTTCAAAGCCAATTTCAAAAGCATTTTAATTTCATTTCAAATTTTGGATTCAACCACTCATTACAATAGATCAAATGCACCGGCATGTATGCACATCCATGTTCCTACCTTATGATGAGTTTTAATATAATGAAAAATATTTTTTCCTATATTTCATGAGCACAAAATACAAAATTAAATCAATTTATATCTTTTTCGAAAAGAGCAAATTTTAGGGTGTTACAATATGATATGAGAAGGTCTGAGATGTTGTTTATCTTGTTCCTAGTGACACTAAAGTTCTGAATATTTATCTTTGAAAACATAAAAATTCTACATGATGAGTTCCTATATGACAAAGCTTGAATTCCCACCAGAGCCATACATGTTATTTAGGCTAGAAAAACTTCCACATATATGCTGCTTGTATTGTATTGAGTTTTGTCAAGCTTTGTTGACCCTTATGAGAGGTTTATCATGGTCTTAAATTCAAGATCATGTACACACCACATATACTTGCTGCTCCTACAATAGGAGTACTCAAAACATGCCTTCCATCCAGAACCACCCAAAAATGTTCTACTCCAACACTGGGGGTAAACACAAAAACATGTTCATTAGGTTTCCCATCCACCAAATAAATGCTCCAAGTTCTTGTTGATATCTCTCTCAAAGTTTTGTTGCAGAAAAGAGACATGGGGCTATGCAAAAGTTATTCATAAAAAAAGAGAGAAAGTTGAGAAAAAATGGACAAGTGTCCAAGATATTTAAAACAATGGGTACTTAGATGCCTGCCTAAAAAAGATGAATAAGATAGCCCCTACTCTCTAGCAAATGTTTCCAAGTTTCAAAAGAGAGATAAGTTTTAAAGGAGCAAAGTAGAATTAGGTTATCCACCATATATTCCACACACATGCACATCTTGATTTGATTGTATGACTTAACTCTCTTTGGATCCGTTGTTTCACTTTACAATATATGCATTTGCAAGTATGCTCTAGCTTTCTCCCTATCTATGAACTCCACATAAGCCTTAGTGGTAGGAAAAGAAAAAGGCATAACATCATTATTGCCTTGGTGAGGATCCACAAATACCACATATATTGAGAGACTCGAGAGTGTTATACAATGGAATCTCTGAGGTTTATTTTAAAAACTTATAAAAACTCTGGAACAATGGTGGCACAAAGAACTTAAGACATAGTCCTTGACTTGATCATTTTGTCTTTCGATTGCTCAAGATCCAAGTGAAGGCTGAGAAGCCCCATGGTTGAAGGTAATACGGGTAAGTTTGAAAGTCAGATCAGTTTATTCTAATCTGGAGGAGAATTCTTGTTTGAATGCATGTGTACTTTTGAGGCATGAAAGCATAGTAGCAACTCCTGATCCATTGTTGAGATTAGCTTTGCTAAGGGACTAGCAAAGGTTAAGCTTGGGGGAGTTGTTGACGGTAGTTAACAACCATTATAAACCATCAATTAAACATGTATAAGGGCATACATGTAATCACCAATGAAGGTTTAGGGGTTTAAACCAATGAATTCCATGAGCTTTAGTGATTTCATGACTGCAGGAGGATTTATCTGGAAAATAGCTCCCGGGACCACTGTCATACACTCCAAACGAGCAAACCAATGACAAGTGATTCTACCCGTGACACCTATGAAAGTCGACTCAAGATGGAGCCCAAGCCTTGCCACCAGAAGGAGGAGCCCAAATGGCACCATAGTGGGCCGGCCAGCCCACTAGGGAGGCCGCCCAGCCCATGAGGGTGGCCCATCACCCTCCGCCGCCGCGTACTCCTTCCTACGATCTACACCGTTGGTTCTATGGCGGTTTTAGGTCGGTTCGTGCAACGGTGGTCGGGAGAGATGATGCGGATCGATGACGTAGCAATTCCTTGCCCCCTACTCCTCCTAGAGTCCTTGTCCCTTACTCCACTTTGATTCCTTGGCTGCTACTATACCTCTGGCCTATATATAGCAGCCCCTACCCCCTCCCTTATCAGATCCTAAAACCCTAATTCATATTCTCCTCATGAGGACTAGAGCTAGCTATCAAGAGAAGATTAGTCCTCCATAGGATCTAGTCTTTAGAAATAGAGAGATGGAGAGTGAGGGAAGAGTTTGGAGGAGGTTCCGGCATGTCGATGCTCTCTCTACAGCTTGTACCTTGGTGGAAGTCAACCTTGTGTCTAAGATTTCTCTGGTAATCAACTTCTGATTCAAGTAAGCATCTTGTTTATATTGTTCTTCAGGTTCACAACTCTGTTGAGTGCTTTATTCTTGCACTAGAGGGAGTAAAGTATTAATTGTAAGTGTAAGCATGGTGCTTAGACTTAGGTTAATCGTGGATGCACCCTACATTCCAGATTGGTGGTAGCTCACGAGGGTGACTCTTATAGCCTCGTTGAATCCTTTGTAGTCCACCTCCCATCTATAGGTGCACGTATGACGTGGTTGTGAAGGAAAGCATCGTCTGCTGGTGTCTTTCCCTAGTAATGTCTCCAGTTGAACAATAGAAGACATAGCTTATCGAGATTAGAACTAGAAGACCTTAGCGATCTCCTCTACACTCCTAACTTTCTTAAGTCTTGTTGCTACTCCAGGTTAAGTTGGACCATAGTTAACCTCACATGTTTCCCTATGGATATGATGCTTGGAATACTTCCAGGTGAAAGCTACAGCGGTATCCGTGCGCTTGCGGATTTATCTGTGTGCGTTAAATATACCAACATTTATCTTTCACAACTTCTTTAGGTTTTTCATCTTCTTCCCATTCATTCCTTAGGGGTTGATTCCTTTGGCATCGGGATGATCGTCGTCTCCTCCTAGAGCGGGTCTTCTTTGGCTGTTCATAAGTGGTATAACTATTAAAATAGCAGCATACCTTTTCTCTAGGGAATTGGAAGTGGACCTGTCCTGATCCGACGTAAATGATCGCGTTTGTGGTGTTGAGGAATAGTCTTCCAAGAATGATGGGTGTATCATCTTCTTCTTCACCCATGTCTAGAACCATGAAGTCGGCAAGGGCATAGTGATCATGTATTCTTAATATGACATCTTTCACTATTCCCTTTGGAAATTGAATTGATTGGTCTACCATGTGTAATTGCATATATGTACGGAACAAAGGTTCATCACTAAATAAGTATTCATACGTTACCTTGGACATTATATTGACACCCGATCCAATGTCATAGAAGGTGTTGTGGAAGATTCTTTGTCCAATGGTACACTCGATCGTGGGTACGCCTGGATCATCCTTCTTAGCAAGGAATGGAGAAGCGAAATTGGTCGTACTCTGATCAGAGTGTGTTGATCATGTTAACTGATTCTTCTTGTGGCTGCCTGACCTTGTTCTTCCTTCTTCTTCTGTTGTTTCTCTTCTTGGTCATTGTTGTCTCTTTGGGCAGGTACGACGTTTGTGGATATCCAGGAGATTGCAAGATGCGATTTTTGAAAGAAAACTTCATATTTTTATCCTTGACTGTGAAACAGATCTTGGCACTATCCACGTAGATGATGGCTTTGCGGTGCTTAGGAAAGGTCGGCCCAAGATAATGGGTGCCCTTACATCTCCACCTATTTCCAAAATGACAAAATCTATGGGAACATATGATTGTCCCACTCGAACAATGGCATCTTCAAGAACTCCCTTAGGGTAGCAGATTGACTGATCTGCAAGCTGCAAATGCATGTTTGTGTACAACAAAGTATCTCCATTGATTTTATCATAGATTACCTAAGGCATGATGTTGACACTTGCTCCGAAGTCACAAAGTGTTCTTGGAAAATGTGAGGTCCAATGGCGATGGGGATGACAGGTCTTCCTAGATCACTCTTCTTTTTATGCCAGGTGTAATCTATCCACCTTCCCATCAATGGTTGTATATAGTAGTAAGCTGCATTGTGAATATCAACAAGATTTGCAGTTTCTAGATCTTCTGGTTGCCCTGGAATCTTACCTTTGTCGGTCGGAGCAACAGCAGCAGCAAGCTGAGCTATTTGTAATTCTATCATTTTATTAAAGCTATGCTGGTTTTTAGCAGAGGAGAGGTTATCTATTCTATTGTTTATATTTTCTAAAACTCTATCATTGGAAGCTAGTTTTCTAGATAAGCCCTCCATTATTAGCTTGGCCAGAAATCAATTCTCTTAAGGGTGGTTGATTGAAATTATGACCTTAAGGGTTACCTTGGTAATTACCTTGGTAGTTTGGCCTCTGTTGCTGATTGCATCCTTGATTTTGTTGAGGATGAAAGTAGTTGTTGACAAAATTCACATCCTCATGGGTTTTAGGACAATTGTTCCCTGAATGCCCAGTGTTTCCACACTCTTCACATGTCATGCGGGAATCATGAATGTGCATGACTTCTTGCTTCTCAATGGCTCGATCTTCGAGCTTCTTCATCAGTAGGTCCATCTTAGCAGATAACATGTCTACCTCCTTGAGTTGATGCATACCTCCACCTCTCTTGCAGGTTTAAAGACGTTCTTCATTCCAACCTTGGTTGGAGGCCATCTTCTCCACAAGAGCTATTGCAGCTGGTATGGTGAGTGACAGGAATGCACCTCCAGCAGCAGCATCCATAGTCTCATAGGTACTATTGGTCAACCCGTGTTAGAAAGTCTTTATGAGTAGCCAATTCTCCATCCCATGATGAGCATATTCTACAACATAATCTTGAAAGTATTCACATGCCTCAGGAACAGATTCATCATGTTGTTGTTGGAAGCTTGAAATTCTCCCACGTAGAGCATTGGTCTTGCCTATGGGAAAGAACTTTGCTAGGAAGGCTATGGAGCAGTTATCCCATGTAGTGTTTCTATCTTTGTTGGCATAGAACCATTGCTTCGCCTTCCCCAAGAGTGAGAATGGGAAGAGACGAAGTAGTATGGCATCTTTCGTCACTACTTTGATGGAGAAAGTGCTGTAGATCTCTAGAAAATATTGGAGATGAGCACTCGCATCTTCATGTGCCTTTCCACAAAACTGGCTGGCTTGCACCATATTAATGAGAGCTGGCTTGAGCTCAAATCCATTATTTCTATCATTGACTGTTGGTCTAGTACAGATGTTGGCTATAGTTGGAGCAGAGAATTGATGGGGAGTCTTGTTAGCCATGGCTTCAAATTCTGGTGTTAAGCTTCACCTTATTTGGTTGTCTTCCGACTCTAAAGCTAAGACTTTCTTGAGTTTGGCTCTAGTTCTCCTGATTAATGCTTATGTATCTTCAATGTAGTTTGTTGGAAGGTCAAAACCGGTCATACATTACCCTGTATAAGATACAAAAGTAGACAAAACAAGGGTAATCTTGTTTGAGGAGAGGTCAATGGTTTATCTCAATCACATCAATAAGTATAAGTTTATCAATACTACCTTTGCCTAGCTACCTTCCCCGGCAACGGCGCCAGAAATGCATGTTGGTATTTATTAACTTGTCACTTGTTTTAATAGTCACCTAATGTATGTCTACATCTCTTAACATTACTAGGTTGTCATCCCTAGTGATGATGCCAGATATGCTTATTGGTACTACCTAGTATTACTACAAGAATGACACTAAGTACTTCTTTAATATTTTATGTGACTAGGAAGAATATATAGATATGAATGAAAGTAATCTGCAAGCGTACAGATAATATACCATTGTTGCACTTCACCCGGGAGTATTCAAGTATCGTTATTTATATTTTTACCATAGGGAAGGTCTGGCAAGGACATGTATTGATAACTTATGTTATTGATGGAGAAATAAACCATAACCAATATTCTACTCACAACAGGGGTAAGTCAAGAGGTAAATGTATATATGAATGGTCCATAATAACTAATCATTGATCACTCAGAGTACTCCTTTCTATGGCATTAGCATGGTTATGTAGAATATTAGAGGAATAATTCCTAAGTCATTCTTAATTACAAGTCAAAGCATACATTTATTAGTGCAATTACACTTAGTAATCATGGCTAAGATCAATTTCATATCTACACATAAGGGATATTACTAAGGAAGATTAAGAACAGAGCTTGTCTTCCTTCTTAACTAGATCCTACTTGTCCTATATTTGAGGAGTGGACTACAAAAAACTCAACGGGAGTGTCACATCCATGATCTACCACATGGCCTGGAATATAGGGTGTATCCACAGGTAAATAATGTATAAGCACCATGCTTAGACAATGTTGACCACTCACCCTGTGTATACCAGGGCAAGCGCTATACGAACTTATGCATGGATATGTTGATAATCCAACTATACTAAGCATATAATCAAAGTAGATGATGAACATGATAATTAGGAACATAAACGATATGAATAATAATGTCATAACAATTGTAGCAAACATAAAAAAAGTAATGAGAGATACAAAAGAGAGAGGGGTACAAAGATTATACCAAACCACGCCGCCCTTGACATGATCAGGAATCCAAGCGAAGCCTGCTTGCCTCCCTCTAGACCTAGCCTAACTAGCTATGCCCTAGAATATGATGGAGCTCTGAGGATGATTAGGCTTTCTATCTTCTCAAATTACTTGATCAGGGTTTGATGATCTCCTGGGGGGTGTCAGGGGCTGGCATATATATGCCAGGGAATCAATCCTGATCCCTCGGATCAAATCGACTTGAATAAATGGCATAGATGCAATCCTTAAGGTGGTGGAGAACCAACATAACAATGTGGGGCTGATAGGTGGGCCCTAGGGGCTAGCCGGCCTATAGGTGGGGCCGGTGCCTCGCCCTCTACTTTGGTGTGGTGTCTTCTCGAGTCTTCTGAAACCTTCTAGGGTTGCTTTCATTGTGGATAACCATGATTAAATCTGACATCGAGGTCCACCTTGATGGTTTTCTGGATAAAACCCTGTAGGAAATACAGATTCACCAAAACTCATGGAATTTGTTAGTTTAAACTCGTAAACCTTTGTTGGTGATCATATTTATGCCCTTATACATGTTATGTTGACGGTATATAATGGTTGTTAACTACCGTCAACAACAAGTAATTGATCCACCCTCTTCATCAAATGTGCCACAAGATAATGACAAAGATGGGAGAGTAGAAAATGAAGATACTCATGTCTACCATGACCAAATGGTGGCACAAGTTCAAGATGTTGATGCTCCACAACCTCCTCCTCAAGTGGTTGATAGAAGAAATTTGCCCCTACTTTCAAGCACATCCACAGGATCTCATCATAGGGAGTCCTTCAAAGGGTGTAATGACTCGCTCTCAAAAACTTGCTTTATTTGTTGAACAACACTCGTTTGTTCCTTGCATTGAGCCTAAGAATGTAGAAGAAGCTCTTCAAGATCCGGATTGGATAAATGCTATGCATGAAGAATTGAACAACTTCACCCACAATGAAGTTTGGACACTTGAAGAGCAACTACAAGATGCAAGAGTCATTGGAACAAAGTGGGTGTTCGCAACAAGCAAGATGATCAAGGTATTGTTGTGAGGAACAAGGCAAGGATAGTTGCAAAGGGGTTCTCTCAAGTTGAAGGTTTGGATTTTGGAGAGACCATTGCACCAGTTGCAAGACTTGAAGCCATTTGTATCCTCCTTGCATATGCATCTCATCATGCAATGAAATTGTATCAAATTGATGTTAAAAGTCCATTTTAAATGGCTTCATACATGAACTAGTCTATGTTGATCAACCTCCCAGGTTTGAAGACTCTAGATATCCTAATCATGTTTATAAGTTGTCCAAGGCGCTATATGGGCTAAAGCAAGCCCCAAGAGCTTGGTATGAGCGCCTTCAGGAAGGTCGACACCACACTATTCACCAAAAAGCTTGATGGAGAGATCTTCATTTGTCAAGTATATGTTGATGATATCATATTTAGCTCAACAAATGAAGACTATTGCAAAGAGTTTGGTGAATTGATGTTGAAGGAGTTCGAGATATCTATGATTGGAGAGCTTACATTCTTTCTTGGTGTTCAAGTCAAGCAAATGAGAGAAGACATTTTCATCTCCCAAGAAAAGTATATCAAGGATCTTCTCAAGAGGCTCTAAATGGATGAATGTAAGCCAATCAAGACACCACTACCATCTAATGGACATCTCGACCTAGATGAGGGAGGTAAATCGGTTGATCAAACTCTCTATCATTCTATGATTGGTAGCTTGTTATATTTGACCGCATCTAGGCCCGGCATCATGTTTAGTGTGTGTATGTGTGCTAGATTTTAAGCTAGTCCTAAGGAAGCTCACTTAGTTGCCGTCAAGAGAATCCTTATGCACCTTAAGCACACACCAAGCATTGGCCTTTGGTATCCTAAAGGAGCTAGTTTTCAACTCATTGGGTATTCGATTTGGATTACATGGGTTGCAAGATTGATGGGAAAAGCATATCCAGAGGGTGCTATTTGCTTGGTAGATCACTAGTGTCTTGGACCTTAAAGAAGCAAAATAGTGCGGCCTTGTCCACCGTCAAGGCGGAGTACATTGCCACATGTGCTTGTTGTGCACAAATCCTTTACATGAAGCAAACGCTTCTAGACTATGGTGTAGTTCTAGAAAAGGTACCAAGCACATAGATATCCATTATCACTTTCTTAGAGATCATGTTGCTGTTGGTGGTTCTTATCGACAACATTCTACCACCAACTTAATTCCAAAAAGGAGAAAACTAACATGTTTTACACGCATATGCCTTTGCTATTGACATAGTTCCACTTGTATTGTCAGACTTCTATTTTGCAGCACTTATACTTGGATACAATAGAATTATAGTCGAGATGTGCCTTCAAACAAAGCGTAAAGCAGATCCTATGCCAAGGAATGAGAAGACGGCCCATCCAACCGACAAATTTGGACCAAACCCCACCATGGCTGCGCTCCAGGCCCACAAAGAGACCTACTAGGCAAAAGGCGGTGGTGAGACAGGCTAGGCTAGGCACCACCCCTAACTCCGCCTGGTCCCATGTCGCTCTGGCAGTTCATTAATGCCATGCAGAGGCGGTTCAGCATGGTTTCCTAATTTACTAGCACCAAACCGACCTCCAACATGTATAAGTATAGGGATGGAGTTAATTCTCAAGATACACCACACAAGAACCTCTCTCCCTTCACACTTGTATTCTTTTACTCTTTTTAGTAGTTTAGTTGGAGTTAGGCAAGAAGCTTCATTGGAGAGCTTGAACCTTGGTGGATTATTGGTATGAATAATATGAAGATTTCTCTTATGTTCTTGCTCTCATATTATAAATATAGCTGTGCTTATGAATTAGAGCTAAGTTCTTATGTTATTCATTTAGCATATAGAACTTTATGCTTAATCTTTCATACATACATGTTTATACCAAGACCTAAATTAAGGTATTAGGTTCTACTTTAAGATTAGTTTTGGTCATTATATTCTTGCGGGTTCGTCATCTGTCCCTGTGGCGGATGCTCTAGTAAGAGGACTCCTGATAAAGACGGAAGTTCCTAGCCACCGCTAGAGTAGTAAACAATAGTGTAGACGTGGTGTCTATGTTAGAAGTTACCTTCGTTTGCCTTGTATCCTCTAGTTGAGGGGTAGGCGGAAGGTGGTGACAGCCCTGTCCGTCCTTCGTAATCCCCCACATTCGGATACGACGTAGAGCTATGGGTCGGCCTCGCTAGGCAGACCAGGTGTGATCCGGTGCCCGAAGCAAGTTTATAGTGACCGAGACTATCTTAGCTTAGGATCTCCACCATTAGAAATTCATGTATTTGTATGATCTTCTGCTCATCTTAGCATGGCTATACAAGATAAACCTGCTCCGGTTTAGGTTTATTCTTTTATTCTTTCCTTTATCTTTATCCTTGAGATTGGCTTGAGTGTGTGTGTCACACTATCCAATATCTATCTTGGATTACCCCTGTTATGGACTTTGGTCTACTATGTAGTCATGTTATCTTGTCCATATCCTTGTTAGAGATGTTTACACCATGCCTTCCTTTGGGAAAATATAAATGAACGATACCCGAGTACTTCCGGGTGAAATGCTACAATGATATATCCATGCGCTTGTAGAGTATTTCTACATGTGTTTAGAAATATCATCGAGGCATTTCTGGTGCCATTGCTAGGAAACACAAATCCTAGTGATGACGCTAAGAAATGCCAACAAGCATTTCTGGCGCTGTTGCCGGGGATGGATTTAAAAAACTCTATACTTGGTGATTGCATTTAGAAATGCCAATAGCTGCTAAAAATGATATATCACTAGAAGGTGTAAGGACCGAGGATCAATTGGCGAATATCTTCACAAAACTGCTAGATGAGGCTACCTTTTGTAGGTTGAGGAATGAGCTCAATGTGCTTGACCTAAGTAACTTCACTAAAAAATGAGCTTGTGTTGTCCCTTACATTGCATTGTAATATAAAACATGTTTATTTTTAGTAATGCACTTAGGGCTTGTCTAACATGGTTAAGATAACCGCTAAAAAGTGCCCTAGAGTCCCAGTGATGGTCCGAGCATTGTAAATCTGACCGAGCCGAACACGCCTTCAGTCTGCCCCTCAACTACTGTGACTTCTTAGATTGGAATCAAATAAGTACATAAAAGACCTATCACAACTGCACCAGGCATTCAAGTCTAAAGTGTGTCAAAAGCTCCTTTTCTCAAATCACTTCTTGTGTCAAGCTTTCCTGACGCATTCGCTTCACTCTCATATTTTACTACGCTCGCAAGAAAGTCTGAATATGGCACATTTGATCTTGTCAGACACTTTACAGTATAGAGCTATGAGTAAAACTATTGCCTACGAAGTGCACTCAATCACAACATTTGTATCAGTAGTAGTAGTAGTCATGAGTGGCTTTGATCTGTGTTGAACCCAACTCATCTTATTTTCATGTATTTGATAAGATTTGTTAAACTTGCAAGAACCATGCATCAAGGATTATTTTTATTCAAAAACTTTATACTTTATAGGATCACACAAGGTTCGGTCATCTGAAATCTTGACTGCCCAGATGATGTGCTCCTACATTCTCATGTAGGCAAGCGCACATGGGTGGCATCAGCAGCCTATTGTAGCTGGGGACGTCATCTCCAAGCCCATTGCACTGACGTGACAAGGCAAAGCCCCGCCGCCTAGGGGGTGAGAGGGAAGGTTATACCTACTACCTTCTCTCTCCAGAGCTCCTGATTCCATCCCAAAACTTTTGCCTTCCACCCTACTACGCCGCCAACGCCTCCTGTCAGGACCATGGCGGAGTGGATGAGGTCATATATCGATGTGGAGTCCTCAAAGCCCTTCAACGCTGGCAATCCTCCATCGACAGATGAATCTCTCGTTAGCCTACTCTCTAACCCAGCAGTTCCCCCTTTGGATTTCGATCATCACCGCTCTTCATGTTGTTTATCTTCATCTAAGCAGAGTATGCGAGCAATGCTCACACTAGTATTTGTGTTCATGCTGCTTAATTTAACTAGTATTTGGAATTGATCACGGGCGTGAAGGCGTCCCAAGCCTTGTTGGCCCTAGTTTCTGGTTCTTCATCTGTGGTCGCGCTCAGAAAGTGGCCCCGCGAGGCATCCCCCAATGGTGGCAGCCACCCATGATTCCGTGCCATGCTGCGCCGGTCAATTCGTTAAAAGTCATTTGCCTTCTCAATCAGATCGCTCTCCCCCTTATCCTATATGGGCTTGAACTTGGCTTGCATTGTGCAGTGCTTCCTCCATGGCGGCGCCATCCTAGGTCGTGGGGCTTTCCCCCTGTGGTGTTGGAGAGTTGTCCCATCGCCGCTTGCCGCTGCCGAGCCCATCTGTCCCCGCACAGCCCTCTGGTTCTGAAGTGGGTGAATCGTTAGAAGAGCATGAATCCTTAGACAAACTACCATCAATTATTTAAGGATTACCGTGAGGCCCAAGTGGATTTGTCATCGACCAGGCTGAACGCTGAAATGCTACGCGGTGAGCTGGACTTCCAAGCTTCCAAGAATTTGGCCTCCCTGGCGCGAGCTAACTTGGCGATCACCCAACAGCAGGCCCAACACATGATGAACCTTGTTGTGGTACTAAGCACATGGGTCCCACCCTACTGATGTCCATGCTAGCGTCCTATAACGTGACCTTCCCTATTGGAAAAGTGGATAATTTGTTTGCCGCATAGGAGCACCTCTGAGCCCTACCGGCCCAAATTCGAGCCATGGCGATCAAAGTCGTTCGTCAAGGGGCTGGCACGGCGCTGGCTTCTGCCCAGCTTCAGATTGGCACAACGGTGAACCTTAGAGTGGCGGAGCAGGGTTTTCCGCCGCATTTCACGGATGATGACATCACCGATATGATCAAGAGTTTTGAGCTGGCTGCCAACGCTGTCTTACCGAAGGTGGACGTGGATGAGATCCTGCATGCCAACCTCGACCCTTGATCTGTGGGACATATCAGTAGTATTAGTAGTCATTAATAAGTTTGATCTGCGGGACGCCCTTGCAAAATATGTGAACTCTTATTTGCATGTTGGTGTTAACTTTTGTTAAACTTTGTATCAGGCCTTGTTTGGATGCATGTGTCTCCACATCAATCCACATGTGTTGGAGTGGAATGGAATGGAATTTAGTTTAATTCCACTTCAATCCACTTCAACACATGTGGATTGAGACGAATACATGGACATCCTAGTTTGGATGCATGTGTATCCACTTCAATCCACATGTGTTGGAGTGGAATGGAATGGAATTTAGTTTAATTCCACTCCGATCCACTTCAACATATATGGATTGAGATAAATACATGCGCATCCAAACAAGGCCTTAGGTGGGTTAAACTCTATTGAGTGTAGTGTAGCTCAGGTCCTTTGGTCATTTTGTAGCTAGTTTGTAGCCCCTGTTGGTTGCTTTTCGCTGCAGATTTCTTACTAGTTATCTTTGATCTAATCTATAATATGCTAAACATTCATGAGTGCCTTTGATCTCTGTTGAAGCCAACTCGTGTCTTTGATAAAATTTGTTGAACTTGAAAGAACCATGCAGCGAGGAGTTCATCTAAACAAGTCTAGAATATTGTTTTTGTTTTTGCTTTTCTGTTGTTTTGTTTCAATTTTATTGGTTTCCTTTAGGTACTCAACGAAAGTACTCATACGAAATATGTTTCCATGTATAACGTGAGATGTGTCTGGCCCGATTAGATTTAAAATGCTGAGACTTTCTTGCGTGCGCAGTAAATTTGAATACCTATGTGGCTCCCTAAAGGAAACAAATCTGAACAAGGTACATGTGACAACCATTACAATTTCAGCACTAGGAGCAAGTCTCGCACTTACAATCTGTTGAGCGTGGTGTAGCTCAAGTCATTTGGTTTCTATTTGTTTTTTGTTGCCTTGGTGTCTTTGTTAATCTTTGTTAAACTTACAAGAATGTTGCATCGAGGAGCAAGTCTCGCCTCAGTGTAATGTAGAGCAGAGGAGCCATTGGTGTCGAAATGTTATTGCACACGTAAGAAAGTCCGACCACAAGTCTTGCCTTAGTCTAATGTAGAGCAGAGGATCCATTTGTGTTGAAATGTTATTGCACACGTAAGAAAGTCCGACCTCTGTACATTTGAACATGTCTGACAGTATCCTCCATAGTTTTCCTCGTCTTCCTGTGATGCTTGTTACTATGTCATCTATGATTTTAAGTTTGGCTAACTTAATAGTAGCATAGCCTAGTAGTACAGTATGGTGGGTGTATTGTAGTGCTTTTGAAGTGTCATTTTTTTGTATTTTGGAGTGCCCTCATCAGCATACCCCAAGTACCCATGACATTAGAAATCAATATAAGTCTTGTACTACAGCTGAATTAATGGATTAAACGGCGACAGGAGCTGTAACACCACTGTAACACATGTGCGCACCAAACAAAAAATTCAATTTGCAAACAAAACAAAGATGGCACACTAGTTTAGCTAAAATAATGACAATATCCATCATTGAGGAAATTAACATGTCCATAGACAAGCAAACAGCATTGGTCCATTTAAAATGCATGATAGAGAGATACATCAAATGTAGCTTTATTTACTGCTCTGCTAATGAATCCAAGAACAAGGGGATATAAGAAGATAGTATGGTCTGTAGACAAACTCTTTTTTAACGGTACGTCTACCATACCGAAAGACATGGATAGGGATTACATGAACTTTTTTGCGGTCCATGTTATATGCGATGATTGTTCCATCCTCCCTTGCAAAGAAAATCAAATTCTATTCTGGGTGAACTATGATCACTATGTCCTCATCATCAAAATCTGGGCAACCAAATCTAATATTAATCCTTCCAAACAGGATCCACATGGTGACTGTATGCTTCAATGTCCAATTATCAGTAACATAGTCTTCAAGGATCCAGATTGAAAGCTAGGAATCATTGAGACCATCAACAGTACATAAACACAAGTGACCCTGAGCTTGATGCATGGAGTGGTGAAGACCATCTGGCCTATCAATTTTCCTCCATGTGTTTCCCTCCATATCCATAGCAAATATCATAGAGTACCTCCTAGAGTGCCCCATAATGTGCAGACAACCATTAAGAAACACACTTGGTTGTCTATAAAATGTCATATCAGTATGCTTGCCCCATTCAAATTCCTTATAGATGCATGCTATAGTTGAGATGAGTAGATCTCCACACCTACGCACATAGTGTTGACATCCACATATTCAATCACATGGAAGTGCGAGGAGGCTGTCGGATCAAACGCTAAGCGAGCCTCACCAATAGCATGGCCAACATCATGGGTGCTAGGTGGTAGAATTTTAAACTTCTGGGTCATTGGATTGTAGACAACATAGCAGTATCCATGATCCCCAAGGCACCAGCATAGGATGAGGCCATTGCAGCAATCTGAGAGAGCTACATTGTCAATGTTGAAGGCCAAGAATTCCAAGGAGCGGGGGCGTACACCACGGACGATACTAGTGAAGTTTCGATTGCTATTCTCACTGTCGTAGAAGAAGTCAGCCACACTTTGGGGCTGCTTCTTATGATTGTTGGGGTCCGAGATGTGGTCTTTCTAGGAGCGACAGACACACTTGCATAGCACAAAGAGCGGGTGGGGAGGCGGCGGAGGATCTCAAAAACAACATCCTCACGTGAGGCTGGTCAGTGCATTCCTCTTGTTGGGGGTCTCCTCCATTTCATCAGTGTGCAGTATGATGTGAATGATGGACACAAAGCATTGATAATCCAACAAAGATCTATCAGTGAAGTCCACAACTCATACCAAAGTGCAACTATTAATAATTTTCATGGTACGACCTCATGTAAATTTAGAGTAGCACCACATAGATATATATAACTCAAACTAGAGTAGCAGTTAATGGAGCTGTAAGCATTACAATTTTAGTAGTTAATTGAGCTTCCGCATTTTCACAAGTAGAATGTCAGTGAACAAGTGGTAGTGACCATCATTGGCATTAGTAGCAACATGTGCAGCTTAAACATTATTGGCCTCAATGATGTGAATGATGGACACAAAGCATTGATTTGCTTTCGATGTCTTCCTCTTGTTTGGAACCAAATGGATAACTTGGTTGTCAACAAGGAGAAGACATAGAAAGCAAACATATAAGCTGCATCCTAATACATCCAACAGCCATGTAGACATCATTGGCATAGAAATGTGGCCTCAGATATGTTACAAGTTCAAAATACCATAAGGACACACTGTTGGCACTAGAGCATAAGAAACAGAAATGTAGAATCAAGCAAGCATTGGATAGAAAAAATAGTTTAAAGCAAAAGCAAAGGGACTATATGTTTTCCTAGACATATAGGTATAATCAAGCAAGCACTTGACAATTAACAGGCCTAGTTGCACACAGGCATTTACAGTAAGAACAATGAACATGTGTAGAAAACCAAGACACTAGCAGAAAACCAACCAGTGCCACCTCCTAGTTCTTTTCATCAGCATTGGCCTAACCAGATCTGCAATGCTACAATGTTTCTTGTATACCTCATGTTCAAACAAGGACCAAAATAGTGAAGCAAATAGGAAAAGGAGAGAAAGGATACCTGCGGATTGGATCTATCGCCTCTACTGCAGCACACGATAGATATGGATGCCAATGCCACGCGCTCCACCGGGAAGACCCGCCACCACAAGTCCAACGGGCATAGATTTGTTTCCACTTGCAAGGGATACATCCAATACATAAGTCAACCTATCCACATAGAGAACATATACTACTATTAGGACTCCAAAGACATGTCAACACAACCAGGCATCTAGCGCAATGGTGAAGACGGTCTATTCCTTGATCTGGGTACCGGGTTCAACTCCCAGGTCTCATGTTTTTTTTGAGTTTAAATTTATTAAACCCCAGCGGCAACAAGTGACACGTAATCCATTGGGTCCCATAGGTCGGCTGGAGATGGAGAAAGGTCCCATAGGTACACGTGACACGTGAGCCGTCGGCTCCCATAGGTCGGATGGTCCCATAGGTACACATGACACTCAAGCTGTCAGGTCCCACAGGTCGAATGGTGATGGAGAACAGTCTCACATGTACACGTGACACGTAAGCCATCGGGTCCCACAGGTCAGATGCTGAAGGGTCCCACAAGTACATGTTGGATGGTGAAAGGACTGAGCGGAGACTTTTATGATGAATTGCAGGCGTCATGAATGAGTAACTGCATGTCCCATAAGTACACGTCAGATGGAGAAGGGTCCCACAGGTACACATTGCATGGAGAAAGGATCAAGTAGAGACTTTTAAGATGAATTGCAAGCGTCACGGATGAGTAACTACAGGTCCCACAGGTACACGTTAGATGGAGAAAGTACAGTATGGAGATCTATGACAAAGCCATTCATTACAGATCAAATATTTTTCATGATAGATGTGTAATTAGTTCAATGACGAAGCCCTTTTCGTCATAGGTTTAAACAAGATCGTCACAGATGAGTCATGTGAGTGATCTATGGCAAAACCCTATGCTCTTCTATGATGTTTTTTGTGACGATGCCTGATTTCATCATAGAAAGGGATATTTCTAGTAGTGATTTCTCCTATTTTAGATAGTAATTGGTGGTCGGATTTGATCGTTAGTGACCACCAACAAATCCCCCAAGCTTAACCTTTGCTCGTCCCGAGCAAATAGCTAAGTACTTGGTTGTTGATCTGGAGTTGCTACTATGCCGAATATATTTCATAAGTGCCATGCCTATAACAAAGCATTCTTCTGCAATTCAAATAAGTTGGCATTTTATCCACCCTTTACCTTGATCCCTGTGGGGCGTATAGCTTTTCCAAGTTATTGGGCGGTTGCAAGATAGAATGGTTATAACAGAATCACCAATCATTCATTCCTTGATTAACCATCTATCCGAAGGTTTTATGAGTTTTGCAAAATAAATGTAAGTTCCTCAAATGATTCTCTCGATTGCTCAATGTGTATGAAACCTCACCAAGGAATTTTGATATTTGCTTTCTTTTTCATATCCTACCACTAATGGCTTTTGAGTGGAGTTTTGGGTAGTTATGAAAAGTGGGACATACTTGCATCACATATTTTGCTAGGTCAAAAACCAGATCACAAGGAGATGCAAGTCATACACTTTGATCAAAACGTGCAAGTGTGTGGAATTTTTATAACTTCCTAATTCTAAATATTTTTGGTACTCCTTTGGATAATGAATCTCTCTCTTTTAGATGAATGCCTTTTATTTGAAAGTATGGGCTATCTTTATATCTTTCTTTTTCTTTTCTTTTCTTCATGCTCTTTGGCATGCATTTTTTTCTCATGCCTTTTGGCATGGATATTTTTCTTTTTCTCTTTTTTTTAGCATAGCCCATACTATTCTTTTTGACATATGAAATTTTTGAGAGAGAGACACATGATAAATGAATGGAGCAATTATTTGGTGGATGGAAAAAGCATGTTTTTGTGTAACTCTTAGTGTAAGCATTTTATTTGTGGGTGTACGTGTGTCATGATCATGGGTGCATGACGAGAATCTCTATAAGGGTCACAACAATTTGACAAAGCTTAATGTAATAACAAGTAGCATATGACTAAGGTTGGAATTTGAATATTGTCATATGGTCTTGGTAGGTATTCATAATCATTGAGGAACTTTAAATTTTAGCATTTTTGAAAATAAAAATCTCCAGATGTCAAGTTTCTCTTAGAACAAAGTCATAGTAAATTCTATTTGTACCATATCATAACACGCAACAACTTAGAAAGGAGCCTGCATTTGCAACCCACAAGTTTCCAAGTTTTAGGATGAGACATTTTTAGCCAACAAACTTAAATCTTAGGGAATAGTAAGTTATAGCCTAGGCACAGATGAATTATAGACAGAGCAACTATTCATCATTTTAACATAGGAGAAACTAAATATTCCTAAAACACATATGAGAGTGGTATTTTATAGCCTAGGCACAGATGAATTATAGACAGAGCAACTATTCATCATATTTTATAGACAGAGCAAACTTAAATCTTTTTGGTTCTTTTATCATATCTTATTTTGTTGGTATTTTTAATTTTTTAGATATTTTTTAAATGCTAATAAATAAATACAGAAAATAAGATGCGAAAATTAAAAATATAAAAAATAAAAGATACAAGTTACCTCTGCGGGGGTCCTCCCCCAAGCTAGCTCCAGTCCTATGGTCTGAGATTGTATCCTATGGACCGCTAATAGGCCGTTTGTGCTTGCTGTTGTTGTCTCAGTAGCGCGTTGATGTCCGTGAACTATTGGTGTTGCTGTAGGTGCCACTATCTCGTATCCTGCACATCAGAGTTAAGTGTATTTTGAATTTCACCTATGTGGATTTCCAATCCTCTGAGGCGAGTGTTGATGTCATCCAACTCCCAATGGTCTGAAGTAGACTGTTGTGGATAGATGGGTTGCGGTAGCCCCTCGGAATCAGACGAGTGATACGCCCTTGCCGCGTCATCGGTGTCATGCCATCCTGATCCACCGGCCTTGTGTGGTTGCAGGGTGTGTCCCTAGCTAAGATGGTACTCAGGGGTGAACCTAGGTGTCTGTATGGCCAGGAACCACTCCGCATGGTACGCCTGAGGTACGAGTGGTGTCGGTGTCGACGGTGGTTGTTGAGAGCTGATAGCTTCATCTCTAGCCCTGCTCCTTATTGCCCTGCATGAAACAGAACTCCTGCGTGGTTCCTCTTGTTTGACAAGAGTGAAGGTGAGTGATGGGGATTTATACAATGAGAGTCCCGGGTTAGGGAGCGGAACCTCATTTGTAGATCCCGAAAAGAAAAATACAAGGTTCCCTACATCATCATACTTCAAATGATGCCCTTACATCAAGTAGTGCTCATCGATATCAGTGCGTGGAGTAGAGATGTATGTCACATCTTGTCCATCCAATGCACCAACATTAGCGGCAATACAAGTCACAAGGGATGTGCAAGAGATAGATGTAGAAACCTTGAATGTTTCTAACCAATGTTTAAACATTTCTTTCACATAAGCAATTTTAGTCTTTTTAAGCATGGCATAGAGAATTTACAATTCGGCATGATAAACATATATTATGTCTTGCCTAGCAAACAAAGTCATGGCAATCCAATGATGCATGAACCTCAAAGTAGGATGATGAATATTCATATTTCGAGGTTGAAACTTGCCAACTACGTTTTGAGTTGAAATCATTCTCCAAAATTCATGGTGATTAAAATCTTTGAGGGCATGATCAAAGTCAATTGAGCATTTTGTACTAAAGCCTAAGTGAGAGCTAAGATTTCTCCATGTAAGATAGTATTCTTTCTCAAAAAGATGAAAAGTAATCCTACCCTCAACTTCTTACAAAGAGCATAAGAATTGAATTGTTAAGAGGTGAGAACCAAGCTCATCGATGGGAGCAACGTTCTCCCATCCAATGGCTTTCTAGATGGTGGAAAATTCGGTGTCCATACCGATCTTTTGGAGAAGGTCAGGGTCATATGCCGGCGTGTGGATGAACTCATGATTCTTGATGAGGTTGTATGCATGCATCTACCGGGCTCCCTCCAAATCAAGGTGTGGATCATCGTTGCCTTCCTCCATCAGTTGCTCTTGCTGTTGCTCTTCTTCTGTTGGCAATGTTTCTTTGTCTTCATGCATCGGGCTCTCTTCGGGTTTGGTGTAGCGCGTGCTTGAGCTTCCGTGGGAGCGACTCAAGCTCGCTCCCACGACCTTCTTGAAAGCACCGGTGAGCCTCCCCCCGAACTTGCCCATGGCAAAAAAGACAACAACACAAACTCACAAACGGGGTTACGTTAGTGAAAACAAATTGAACAACCCATGAGCTTGGCTTGGTGGTGATGAAAGTAGGATTTTTCTGTAGGAAAATATTTTTGCAAGTGGTGGAACAAGTGAGAGTGAGAGGGAGTGAAAAATGGAGAGTGTGAGGATGAGGGGAGCCTCAGCCCCAGCTCTCATACTTATAGCGCAAAGCACCAACCGAGAGGGGGAGGAGGCAACAGCTAGGAGCCGTTGGAGCAGCAACAGCACCAGAGGCACCAGGCAGGGTGCGGCCACACCCCTGGTGCGCCCGCACCATAGGTGAGCCCGCTGCTGCCCCCTTTGTCCAGTAGCTCCCAACGACCATTCCAAACTTGTGACCGTTGGTGCTCTCCTCTGTTTCAAAAATTTGCTCCTGAATTTGATTTTCCACAAAACTTTAATTATATTTTGATTTTTCATAAATATTTTAAAAATGAGAAATGGTAACGAAAAAATTTATACTATCAGAAAATAATTTTTATTTTAATTTTATGAAAAGTTTATTTTTAAGCAAATTTTAAATTTTGAATTTTAAAAATTTTGAAATTTTGAAATTTTGAATTTTTTTTAAAGATAACTACCGATTTACCTTCGGCAAGACTTCTCCTTTATTGCTCTACAGCTGCATGAACAAATTCAGGGGAATTCTCGGGTTGCCCTGGGATTTTCCCCGAATGGTTGACAGGTATAGCGACAGCAATTTGAGCAATTTGTGTTTTGATCATTTTATTAAAAATTAGTTGGTTTTTTATTGAGGAGGATAAATTTTCAAGTTTTGAATTAATATTTTCAAACATTTTATCATTATATGAAAGCTTTTTAGTGATATTTTCATTTATTTTAGCTTGACCTAAAACTAGGTCTTTTAAGGAAGGTTGATTCGAATTAAAATTTGAGTTAAAGTTTGAATTACCTCCTTGCGGGCGAGACTGATTGTTCCACCCATTATTGTTACCTTGTTGGAACCCGTTGTTAATGTATGCGGCATCTTCACGGGTCTCGGGGCAATCATTCCTCGAGTGTCTGACCTCTCTAAAGACTTTGCAAGTCATTTGCGAGTCCATGGCCTTAGCAGTGCCCTTCATTGCCTCCTTGTCGGCGACATGCTCGTTAAGTCTTTTTGATAATAGCTCCATTTTTGCGGCAAACATATCCGCCTGCTTCACGGTATGCATGCCTTTTGTTGTTTTTGTTACTCGCCCCAGCTCTGATTGGCCACCATTTTCTCGATGAGAGCCATAGCTCCATCGATGGTTAGGGAAAGGAACGCTCCTCTAGCAGCGGCATCCACATGCCCCTTTGACATGGGCATAAGTGTAATAGAACCATCCAATTTATAAGAGCACAAGTATAATGGCAACCCGCAAGCGGTTGCACTATCATAATTGAGCCCATATAAACCCAGTAATCCATCGAGTACCTCGAAGGGTTTCGATTCAACACCAACATACAACCAAGATCGTACATTTTCAACATACATGGCCATACATCAGAGTGCGATTAAATTTATTACAAACCAAGTTCAAATAAAGTAGTAGCGGAAGCAAAGTAGTTTTTAAACCAACATCTCACACCATTGTTCAAATACTTGCTAGTCTATGATCACAACCCACAAAAGCATCATGAATTAGATATATAAATAGAAGCACCTTGTCCAAGGCCTACTCCTCGTCTCACGGTGGGACAAAAGCAGTTCTTACAATATCCATGATATACTGTGTTATCTGCAATAAGTGGGAAACAAACCCTGAGTACGAGAAGGTACTTAGCTAGACTTACCCGTCATAACTCAAAAATAAAGTGACTCCAAGGATCATGCAAGGCTTTATAAGTGGAGCTAGCTTGACACCATTTTGCATAAAAAGCCACTAATTAAGCTATACATTTTATAATTCGGTCATCAAGTTAATTATAGCTATTCATCTCTAGATTAGCAACTAACCTGTGCCAAACATGTGGTATATCATTTAGTAGCATAAAAATAGTAACCGTAGCTAGTGTAAGATTTTCATATTCATCAGAACCATCATATTCCATAATCGAAATACTATGATGAAGAAGCTCGTTCAAGTTTTACACTATCCAGGAGAGACGGTGATTTGAATCGATTGCAACCAGCTGGGCGGTATTCCTAACACAAACCTAGGTCTACTAGCCACGGTAGCCTTAGGTTACCTTTGGTACAACTCAGGTACACATTTTGCGTGTTCGATCAGCGCCGCACCCTCAGGGACACTACCGGATGCCAGGTCGATCAGGACTCTTACCTGTCCTTGGCCTCACACCGGCTCCCCGCACATCCTTACTACCTTCAGTGTGCACACTTTGACAGAACAAGGCCCAGCCTGAGTTGATCTACTCGGCTTCGTGGTCGGAACGAGTTATCTGGCCAGCTAAGTGAGAGACATGCGTTCAAAATGACAAGAGGGCCTCCAACAATGCGGTCCTTAATCGACACTGATGGAATCACATGAGTCAACCTACACATAGACTCCATCCAGCCTCTAGTTACGTTATCCCATGGTTCTGTTCCATGATAGCAAATATAGCCAACCGTGCTCTGGTATCCACCTATATCTCGCAGGTGACAGGAAATCACCCGACTTCTACCAGTCTAAGCATTGCTAAACATATATTCGATCCTGGACCTATACAGTGTTAAAGGTAATATATCTGGACAAGGTAGTTCTATGCATCAAGTGTTTCCAAATTAATTCTTACAACATAATGCATCAAACATAAACGACTCTAGTGATATTTTATAAAACATAGGAGGCTTATAATGCTCTAGGGCTTGCCTTTTAGGAAAGAGGTGGATCGGTGATCAGGGCACTCTAGAAATTTGTCAATGGCTAGCTCCTCTCCTTTGGGAGCTACGGGTTGGGGTGTCACTTGATTGCCCTCCGCCTCTTCTTCGAATTCTAGTAGGTTTACTCCTTTAGGTGATCCTATATGTATGAGCATGAAATAAGATATCATGGAAGCATTGATAATGGCATGGATGATATGATAAAATGCATACTCATAAGTGTCCTTAACAGCAATGTATTAAAGTGATAACAAGGTAAATTTTCTCTAGTAATGAAAGAAATTTCCATTTAAGCAATTTTTGGACTACAAAACAGCAACCACTTGTTTTGATCATAACTAGAGTTATACACATCCAAACAATATGGTTATGGGCTTTATGGAAATATTATGAAATTGCCTACAACTTTATTTTAATCATATTAAGGTGATTCAGTAGATATTCATGACAACAGACTTCTAACAGCTACAACTCTTAAACCATTAGGCCTATGACTATGAAATTTTAGGACAAGCATGATGAGTAAGTTATCTACAACTTTGTTATTGACAAGTTTCACATAAAAGATCATTATCATCATGAATTTGTCAACACAACAGAAACTACTCATGTAGCAATTTAGTTGAATTATAAGGAATAATTATCTAGCTGCCTATCACCAATTACTTCTAAGCTTAACTATTCATCTCAACTAATCATATGCATCACAAGCACCACAGAAAACATCAAGGTTAAGCCCAACTAATTTATTTATATACATTTATTAATTTTCTTATATAATAGGGTGATTTAGAAGATAAATACTTATAATGCACAATAAATTCATAGAAAATTACAGTAGCTTACATATGACCCCAAAAGTCTACTGCACAAATTTCATGTCAATTTGAGAAGTATAGCCATCTCTACAAAAATGACAAATTGCATAGGCTTATTTTAGCAAAAATAGTTTAGCCTAGTGAAAAGTGCCAAACAACAGATTTCATATTTTCCTTACTTTCATCCTAGCATAAGAATACTGTGTAAAAATTTGCATGATGATAAGTTATGTATTTTTGCCCCAATTATTTTCAATAAAAACTAGCAATTATTTAAGATTAAATAGGAAGACCATATTCCAAGTATGCCTACTATAGGTTTAGTATTTTTTATAGCTAGAGCATGTCAACACAAGACTAACAAAATTAGAATCACAATTTTAGCACCTCTCTAGCTCAAGTTATGCATTTTACAAGATAGAAACTATTTTAAAAGCATTTTACTAGCTTAATTTAATTCTCCTAGAACAATATCCCAAACAATAGGTTACATATTTTTATCAAATACTACACTTCATGGTGAATCCAGAAAAATTTAGATCACCTCATTTGGACATTCGTAGCTCAAAATATAATTTTTTTAATTTTGCATTCAAATCTATGAAAATAAATAAAGAAAATCAAATTTCAAATCGGGCCCAGCAGCTAGGTGCACCAGTCCAGTGCACCTGGAGGTGCTGACAGTGGGGGCCCACAGTCAATGTGACCCCACATGTCATTCACACAAAAGTAGGGCGGTGCTTTGATAGGCCGTAGCTCACCGACGGTGTGGTCTCCGACAGTACGGTCACCACTGTTAGTTTCGCCCCGCCATCCTGTAGCCAATGACATAGATGGTTGGACCCAATATGGCCTCTAGCTAGGGCAGTGGCGCTGCATGGTAGACGGTGGCATAGAATGGTGGTGCTCCAACCATGGCATGCTCAAGCGAGCTTGTCTACGGGTTCAGGGTGACGTAGCGGAGATCTAGGGTTAGGATAGAGCCACGGTGGAGCGGCGACGAGGTTCGGACTCGAGTATGGCGTCACAACGGCGAGAGCGTGGCGGCGAGAGGCAGCGTTCCGGCGCCAGCGTGTCGGTATTGGCTAAAAGCCAGCGGCGTGAGGTAGACCTAGTCCTAGGCTATCCCTAACACGAGAAGAGAGAAAATGAGAGAGCTCGGAGGAGCATGGCCATGCACGAGCACGAGCTCGGTGGTGCTTCGGTGATGGCTGCGGCAATGGCAAACTCATCCTAAGGCTTTACCTAGGCTCGATTGATGCAGCTAGCAGCTCGGGATGGTGGAGTGGCTAATGGCGGAGCTGTGGGTGAGGTGGATTGGGTGGTGGTGCTGCGTGGGCAGAGAGCACTGTCGGCGAAGCTCATCGGCAGCGACGGTGTGGTGCTCTTCTGCTTCGGGGCTTGCGACAGAGCGAGAGAGAGGTAGGATAGAGTGAGAGTGAGTGAAAGGAAGAGCACATAAGGTTGCTGCCTTTAGTGCCACCCCTACCACAGCGTGGGCCCAGCTCTAGCGTACGGCGGCCAGAGGATATACCAAAGATAGCTTTCTCCATGACGCCGGCCGATTCAAATAGGCTAAGTCTGATGCAGGTCGTCTGAAACATGATATTCAAACTCCTAAATCTCCCAAACCATGATGATTTTTGGCAAACCATCTTCACCACTTTGTAGAGCTACATGAGTACTACAAAAATGCTTAAAGGAATTTTGCCTAATTCCCAATGGTTGCAAACTAAAAATCACCATAGGTAGCTACAAGGAAACTAAAAATCAGCTCTAGACTTAATTTTTTATTTTCAAAACAGCATTAAGTTGATTCTTGTGAGCCCTATTTGACCATGTTAGGCACTGAATTAGCTGATGACCCTTAAACAAAGTTTGTTCCACATGACATGAACTACAACTTTCATTTAGGTTCCACTACCATGCAATCACTCTATGCTATAGTTCAACTTTGGTCAAAGTAGGATAATGAAAAATGACATTATGAGTAAACTAGGACTTAGAAGCAAAATTGGCCTATGTCATGAATACAAACATTGTTCCATTTACCATCCTAGATATGTCTAAGGTGTTTTTGTGACCTCAACCATTTCTCAAATTAGTCACATATGATCACAAGCATATGTAAGTATATAAGCAACATCACATGTGATAAAGAGAAGGGGAATGAAATGAAACATCATATGCTCATGCTCATGCTCATGAATGCTTGGATGATGCTTGTGCTCATGAAATGCAAGTGCGAGCTATAAATCATGTGTGGGATAGTTGACTTCATGCTTTCTCAATTATCGAGAAGCATTGGCAATAACTTGACCTTCTTGCATGAGCACACACCCTAAACCTATACCCAATGCATCACAAAACACATCAAAAGGTTTCTCAATGTCGGTTTATGCCAAAACAGGACCAGAGCCGAGTCTCCGTAGACATAGAGACGCTTGACATCGAGCTCGACCGTAATGCGCAGACCGTGTAGGCATGCTTAGTACTCGGCGGCGTTATTAGACGCCGGGAAATAAATCCTGAGGACGTATCGGAGCTGCTCCTTGGATGGTGATACGAAAAGGACCCCTGCTCTTGCGCCGTCGATGTGGAGAGAGCCGTCGAACTACATCTTCCAATACTCGGCGAGCCCCTGAGAGGCAGGTGTGCTTAAGTCTATCCACTCGACGATGAAATCGACAAGTGCCGGAGACTTGATTGTAGTATGGCTTGCAAATTCCAAGGAGCAAGGGCATAGCTCCATTGCCCATTTGACGATGCGCCCGTTTGCATCCTTGTTGCGAATGATGTCTCCCAGAGGGTACTCGGTCACGACCACCACACGATATCCGTCGAAGTAGTGTTTCAACTTTCGGGATGTAATTAGTATGGCGTAGATTAGTTTCTGAATCTATGGGTACCTGGTCTTGGATTCGCTGAGCACCTTACTAACGAAATAGATTGGTCGCTGTACCTTGTAGACGTGGCCAGGCTCGTCACGCTCGACCACCACGGCAGTGGAGACCACTCGATGAGTTGCCGCAATGTAAAGCAGGAGGGTTTCATCTTCTCTGGGAGCAGTGAGGACCGAAGGTGATGTAAGGAATTGTTTCAGCTGTGTAAAAGCAGCGTCTGCTTCCTCCGACCACTCAAACTTCTCGGATGCTTTGAGCAGCTGGAAAAATAGTAGTCCTTTTTCGCCTAATCTAGATATGAAACGACTAAGTGCAGCCATGCATCCGGTAAGCTTCTAAACATCCTTCACCTTTTTGGGTGGCTTCATGTCCAAGACAGCTTTTACTTTCTCTGGGTTAGGGCGTATGCGATCGTGACTGACGATGTTGTCGAGCAGTATACTAGATGGAACACCAAAGATGCACTTCTTTGGGTTTAATTTCCATTGGAATGTGTTAAGGGCTGCAAAGGTATGTTCTAGGTTGTCGACAAGGGTGTGTGCTTCCTTGGTTTTAACAACCACATCGTCAACATAAGCCTCGATGAGGTTGTCTTTTATCTCATCTTTAAGGCAGGCCTATATGGCGTGTTGGTAGGTAGCCCCAGCGTTCTTAAGCCCAAACAACATGGTCATGTAGTAGTAGGCACCGAAGGGTGTGATGAAGGATGTCTTGATTTGGTCATCCTTTTTGAGAGCGATCTGGTGATAACCAGAGTAGCAATCGAGAAAGGAGAGTAGCTCGCAACTGACAGTTGAATCTATGACCTTGTCTATGTGAGGTAAGCCAAAGGGGTCTTTAGGGCAGTGTTTGTTGAGATCAGTGTAATCAACGCACATTCTCCATTCCTTATTCTTTTTGCATACAAGAACCAGGTTGGCTAACCACTCCGGATGATACACTTCTTTGATAAATCCGGCTGCTAAAAGCCATGTATCTTCTTCCCTAATAGCCTCCTTTTGTCGTGAGCGAACCGTCGTAGCTTCTGCTTGATGGGTTTGGCCTTGCCATCGACATTTAAGGAGTGCTCGATCAAGTTCTGAGGTACACCGGGCATGTCAACGGGTTTCCATGCGAACACACTCACGTTGCTCCTCAAGAACCTAATAAGTGCGTCTTCCTATTTAGGATCCAGGTTGGCCCCGATAAGGGTCGTTTTGCTGGGATCACCATCGACTAGCTAGATCTCTTTGTGCTCTTTGGACTTGATGTTCTTGCATGGGGCCTCGAGCTCTGGGATCTATAGGTGGTCGGCTGGGGTCTGCTTGGTGTCGAGCATGGTCTCGGCCATGTGAATAGAGAGGTCGTGAGCCTCTGCTATTTTGAAGCTGTCATCCTCGCAGGTGTAAGCTGCGTATATGTTGCCCCTGAGAGTTAGAACCCCCTTCTCAGTAGGCATCTTGAGCACCAAATACCTATAGTCAGGTATGGCCATGAACTTGGTGAGCGCTGGTCAGCTAAGGATAGCATGGTAGGAGCCTTCGAAGTTAGTGACCACGAAGTTGACGTAGTCGGTGTGGAAGTGGTCCGGGGTACCAAATTGCACAGGTAGCGTGATCTACCCAAGAGGTGTGGAGCTCTGTCCGGGGAGAACACCCCAGAACTATGCCTCGTATGGCTTGAGATCAGCCTGGGTTATCTTCAGGGCTGGCAAACTATTCTTGAATAGTATATCGATTGAACTACCGCCGTCAATCAGCACTCTATCGAACTGAACCTTGTTGATACAAGGATCGAGAACCAGAGGAAAATGCCCTAGCTTAGGTATTACAGCCCATTGGTCCTTTCTGCTGAAGGAGATCTCGCGGTGAGACCAAGGGGGGAGCCGCGGATCGGTGATGAGGTTGTCGGCATTGGCCACGTTCAGGCAAGCGCGGGCGAGCAACTTGCGCTCTTGTTTGGTCTCGATGGACACTCTGCCCCCAATGATGGTGTGAACGCGGTCGGTTGGCTTGACGTACTTGTGATGGGGATCTGCATCTTCATCATCGTTGTCCTCATCACGCTTGTCCCCTGCGTCGTTAGGCTTGTCAGATTTATCCGGAGCCTGTTGGCGCGTGTAGATGGATTTGAGAACACGGCAATCCTCCATGGTATGGTTTGACTTGGGATAGAGCTAGTAGGGTCCTTTCAATGCTTTGGCATAGTCTTCTTCATAATTGCGACGTCCGCCACCTTTTTTAACGATGTTGACTTCGCCGTCATCTTCCCGAGCACGCTTGCCCCTGTAATCGTCACGATGATTACGCTGGTCGTGATGGTCGCGAGGACCGTTGCACTAATTGCGGCAATCAAAATTGTCGTTCCGACCATGGTTGTCGTGGTAGTCGTCGTGGTGTGGGGGGTGGTCGGAGCGTGGAACCCTTGCTACTTCTTCGATGATTATCTTTTTAGCATCATCAGCGTCCGCATATTTTTTAGCGGTAGCTAGGAGCGCTGTGACCGATTCAGGTCTTTTGCAGAGGAGCTTGTCTCTTAGGGCATCATGGAAGCAGAGACCAGTGATGAACGCTTCGATTGCCTCGTTGTCGGAGATTGATGGGACCTTGATGCGCATCTCCGAGAAGCATCGGACGTACTCACGCAGTGGCTCATCTTTACGATCTCGAATCCACTGCAGATCATATTTGTTGCCGGGTTGTTCGCAAGTAGCAGTGAAATTGTCGATGAATGCTTGCTTGAGCTCTTGCCAAGAATCAAAGTAGTTTGCCGGCAAGCTGACCAGCCATTGGTGGCCTGCATGGCCGATGGTGTCTAGGAAGTAATTAGACATGATGTGCTCATTAGCCATGGCTGATCTGCACGCGGTTTCGTAGAGCATGACCCATAACTCAGGGTTCTCCTTGCCGTCGTACTTCTAGAATTTTTTGAGCTTGAAGTTTTTTGGCCACATGACTTGGCGAAGGTGAGGAGTGAACTACTTCAAACCCGGAGGGCCGTGGGTAGTATCATATTCCATACGGCGATAGCTTTCGTGAGATGCACGATCATTGGCTCTTTGGTTAATAAGATCGCGCAGATCGTGTTCTCCGAGATAATGGCGGAGATCGTTATTGCCATCACGGCGATCTCGGTTGCCGCCCAGGTTGAGCCTGCGATCGTGGTTATCACGGAGATTATCACGGTTTTCTCGTCGATTGTCGTCCCGACCATCGTTTCCGCCTTGACGGTTGTCTGGTGGGACGTTGTTGCGCGAGCCACGTTGGTTGGGTGGCTGTGGGCAACTTGAATACTGATGACTATGGCTCGATTCGTCTGAGGCGGTTGGAGCTCGAGCTTGGTTCGCAATCTCTGCGGTCTGGGCCATAGCAGCCGTTAGGTAGGCTTGCATATCATCACAAATTGCCTGGATTTCTGGGGTATTGGGCAGTCATTGCATTGTCGCCATAGCAACAGCTACGTTGGTGCTTAGAGTCCTGAAGACTTGCTTTTCCCCCACCATATCAAAGGCATTGTTGAGATCATGTGGCTAGAGCCTTATGCGTCGTGCCTCCACTTCTGCCTCGGCTTCGGCTTGTCTGCGATTAAACCGGTCAATATTGCGTGCTTCGCATGCTAGCCTTTCTTGTTCTATTTCGCCAACTACCAGGGGTTCATCATTACTGACGACATTGATTAAGTCTCCTTGCCTTGGTAGGAAGGATGGGAATCGTGGAAACCCCGGGGGGCGGTCTGGGATATCCAGATCGTAATCAACTTCTTCATCGTCGCGAAGCTGAAGCTCAGTGTGGATGGAGCCATTAGATGCGGTGCTGGACGGGAAGCTTGAGCCGCCCTCTTGAACTGTGTGGACCGATCCTTCTTGGTACTCCTCGATCCGAACCATGTTGACGAAGTTGTGTGGCTTTGGCCGAGGTTGTTGTATATTGTACGCATAGTTGGAAGCAATGTTTTGCAGGCCGTAGGGCTGGGCCTGGTGATTCCCCATCAAGGCTTCGCACTCAGAGAGCCAGAGACCAGTTGCGGGGGCTGGTCGGTGACAAACGGAGCGCCCTTTAGGAGTAGACGTGACCATGAGATCCGTACCGAGTCGTGCAGGATGATTGGCCCGAGCTGGTCGGGT
This sequence comes from Miscanthus lutarioriparius, assembly GCA_904845875.1. Taxonomy (NCBI): domain Eukaryota; kingdom Viridiplantae; phylum Streptophyta; class Magnoliopsida; order Poales; family Poaceae; genus Miscanthus; species Miscanthus lutarioriparius. The sequence goes on along the minus strand of CAJGYO010000011.1, from coordinate 58,550,535 downwards.
AGATCTGTTGTGGGTAGTGGCTACCTGCTCGGTAGGTTGATTTTGAATCGAATCTACCAGAGCTAGGGTTTTAAAACTTAGTGCCGACCCGATCGATGGAGTCGAGCAGGTCGGTGTTGTCGATCTATCTCCCTTTATAGCGAGGAAGCGAACGACGGGTTGTCGGCATGGCTGAAGACGATGCTGGTGTGGCCGGAGCCAAATCCAACATGGTCAAAGCCGTAGCCGATGCTGGTGAAGCTGTGGTCGACGCAGATTGGATATGTACCTCCTCCGTGGTCATGGCGATGAAGTTGTTGGAGCCAGTGGTCCAGGTGATCTAGTCGATGGTAAACGTGAGGCCGTTTCGGCGTAGCCATGGAGCCGGCGATGATGACCATCTTGTTCGTCTAGGGAGCAGTACGCACACCCCCTACCTGGCGTGCCAGTGTCGACGAAATATGGTTGGCAGTCTACCTAGGGGTATGCCCAAGGTAGTAGATTATCGGCAGACAGGTGCGTAAGCTACGAACGAGATGATGACGCAAAACAGACATGAGGTTTTATCTAGGTTTGGCTGCCGTGAGGGCGTAATACCTATGTCCTGCGTCTGATTGTATTGTTGTATGTCAATGAGATTGTGATAATTTGAGAGGGGTCCCCTGCCCGCCTTATATAGTCTGGGGGGCAGGGTTATAGATCTGGAAACTAATCCTAACCGGTTACAATTGCCATAGGTGGCCGGATAAGGATTCCTATTCTAACCGACCAAGATCTTGCTTGATCTCCAAGTCTGCCTTGATTCCTTGCGCGGGACACCAAGTAGATCGGCTGGGCCGCGCGTCGTCTTCTGGTGGACCGAACCTCCTGGTCCGGGATGGCCCGAACCTAGCCATAAGGGTATAGGGGTTAATACCCCCACACTATTCATGACATGGGCCAATTTTGCTTCTAAGTCCTAGTTTACTCTAAACTTCCATTTTCATGTTACTACTTTGACCAAAGTTGAACTATAGCATAGAGTGTTTACATAGGAGTGCAACCTAAATAAAAGTTGTAGCTTATCTTATGTGGAACAAACTTTGTTCAAGGGTCATGAGCTAATTCAGTGCCTAACATGGTCAAATAGGGCTCAGAAGAATTAACAAGATGTTGTTTCTAGACTTAGAAATTTTGCTAAGTCCAAAATGCTGATTTCAGTTTCAAGTGCACCACTTTGGAGGTTTGTAATTTGCTAACCAAGATGAATTAGATGTTACTCCCTAAAGAAAAGTTGTAGATCTCACATAGCTCTACAACTTTCTCTAATACCATTTTCACTGATTCACCACGGATTAGGAGTTACATGTTCATGAAGTCACGCTATCAGTCGGTGCATCAGAGTTGGATGGCCACAAATGTGCGTGGCGTCAGTGGCCGACCGTGCCAGGCCACAGCCGCCATGTGGTGGCCATACACCAGCGACGGCCGGGCCGATCGGGCCAGTGCATGGACAAGAGGGCTGCGCCCCTGCTGCTCCACTTCCACTTGCGCTCACTCCTCTGCCTAGCCTCAAGCTCGTTTTCTTCCGCAACCGAGCAGCGCCAATGCTGTAGTGCCTTCGTCGAGCTCACGTGCCACCACTGTTGCGCTATTGCTCAATAGCTCACGCACACTACGTCGTCATGACCCACTCTACATCCATGACCCATTAGCACCTTAGTTTGAGCCAAGGTAAAGGCCTATGGGCCATTTCCATCACCACGACCCTCGCCGGACCACCGCTAAGCTTGCGCCCACCGTGGCCGTGCTCATTGGAGCCCTCTCGCCTTCTCCTTTCCCTCGTTTTGGGAAGCCTAGGGTTAGGTCTAGCTCAAGTAGGGGGCCGATTAACCACAAGTGCAGCATCAGCGTGGGAACACGCGACCACGCCGTGCGCGTCCACCATGGTCGTGAGCTCAAGTTTGCCACGGCTGGAACCAACTAGACCCCATCATCCCCCTCTAGCGCATGTTTTAGCATCGTCATGAACTCTAGCAGCTTGTTCCATGATGGAGACCCATCACCGACTACCATCTAGTCAGAACGGTGACCTCGCCATCGCTGCGCTCGCGCCACCGTGCCACCATGCACGTGGGTGTGCCCCTCCAACGTCGCTACTAACCCTAATCCACACTCGCTAGGTCACTGTGAAGCCATAGTCGAGCTCGCCCTAGCCCATCATGGCTGATGTCGGCCAGTGCGCCACCACGCATCACCGTCGTGCTGCCATGGCCGCCGTCGAGCATGCTCCGGCATGCCTTTGAGTCAATCATGGGTACTATTTGACGTGTTGTGTCAAGGGGAGAACGTCGGTGGTGACCTCACCGCCAGTGACCTCGCCGTCGGTCAAGCTGTTGTCCTACTTCTGTGCCAATGACATGTGGGGTTCGTTGACCAGCGGGGCCCAACAGTCAGTCGCAGCGGGTGTAGTGAGCCGGGTACACGTAGCGATTTCAGTTTTAAATGTTTTCTTTATTCTTTTTAAAAATTGATTCAAACTTCAAAAATTCATATCTAGAGCTAGGAGTGTCCAAATTGAGTCAAACAAATTTTTTTGGATTCATCATGAAGTGTACTATTTGATAAAAATATGAAACTACTATTTGGGATATTTTTGGGGGGAATTAAATTGAGCTGGATAAGTGCTTTTAAATTTGTTTCCATCTTGTAAAATGCATATCTTGAGCTAGGGGAGCACAAAAATTGTGATTCCAATTTTACTAGTCTTGTGTTGACATGCTCTAGCTAGGAAAAATGCTAAACCTATAGTTGTATACTTGGAATATGGTCTTCCTATTTAATCTTAAATAATTGCTAGTTTCTAGTGAAAATAAATGGGGTAGAAATACATAACTTATGATCATGCAGATTTTTACACAGTGTTCTTATTCTAGGATGATAGTAAGAAAAATATGAAATCTATTGTTTAACACTTTTCACTAGGCTAAACTATTTTTTCTAAAATAAGCCTATGCAACTTATCATTTTTGTAGAGATGTCTATACTTATCTAAATGGCATAAAATTTGTATAGTAGACTTTTGGGGTCATATGTAGGCTCCTGTAATTTTCTTAGAATTTACTATGCACTTTTGATATATGTTCCTTATTTCACCTTAGTGTCTAAATAAATTAATAAAGGCATTTAAATAATTTAATTGGGATTGACCATTATTTTTTCTAAAGTGTATATGATGTCTATGAACTGTTGGTACCATTGGTTGTGCCCATATTTGATTGCTTGTATGCAGTGAAATATTAATTGCTCTATAATTAAAATATAGTGACTGTTTTGGACAGTTTCTGTTGTTAAGTAAATTGCATGGGTAAAATGATGTTTGCTGTGAACCTTGTCAATAACAAAGTTGTATATAACTTACTTATCTTTTTTGTGTCAAATTTTCATGGCAATAGGCTAAATAGTTTGAGAATTATAGCTGTTGGAAGTTGGTCTCCAGAAATGCTGATTCTTTGGAATTTCTGGATAGATCTGGGAAATTCCTTTGTTTGACCTTGATAGCCATTGAATCATCTTGAGACGGCTATAATAAAGTTGTAGGCAGTTTTATAAGCTTTCCAGAAAGTCCAAGATCATAGTATTTGGTTAAGTAGAACTCTAGATATGGCCAAAATAATTAGCTATTGTTTACAGTCCAGGAAATAACTAAGTCAAATTGTAATTGTTGTCTTATGTGATGCTTGTGTAGATGCTTAGACTAATTGAGATTAGTTGTTAGTTGTAGGTTCTAAGCCTCTTACTGATGATGAATAACTTTACTTTAGGTTACTAGAACTTGGTGACTGTATGTTTCTTGTAATATCGAAGAGATATGCACCTACTTAGTAAAGATCAACTAGAAAAAAGTTATCATACATCTACTTGGTCAATGAATATTAAACTTATCATACATCTTGTGGATAACCATGCCCATGCATATATATTTTATTAGGTCATCTCATCTCTTTTGCATTCATGATACTCATTTGTGCATATGCATGCAATAGGTTCCCCGGAAGGAGTGACGTTACTCGAGTTTGAACCCAAGCGTCAGGAGGAACAGCAGGCAACCTAGGAGCAGGAGGTTCAGGCGGAAGGAGGAGTCAACATGGAAGATCTTCTTGAGTGTCCTGACCACCAACCTTCCTTGTTTCTAAAAGGCAAGCCCTAGATCATTCGAAGCCTCCTATGTTTTCTAAATATCAACTTGAGTCCTTTTATGTTGATGCATTAAGTACTAGGGGTTGATTGGAACCACTTGCTACATATACTTTCCTTGTCCAGACAAATATATCTTGAATCCTTTGTAGATCTAGGATTGAATATATGCTTAGCCATGCTTAGTCTGGTAGAAGTCGGGTGATTTCCTATCACCTGCAAGATATAGGTAGATATCTAGTCATGGTTAGCTATAATTGCTATCGTGGAAACAACCATGTGTTGATGAATAAAAGGAGATCAGGCGGGATTGTGATAGAGAAGCAACAAGGGATGGAGGTCTTGGTGCCTATTTATCCCCATCTGTGTTAGTAAAGAACCAATTCATTGTACGTCCTCATGTCATGTTGAACGCATGCCTAGCACTTAGTTGGCCGGATAAGTTGTTCCGACCACGAAGCCGAGTAGCTCAACTTAGGCCGGGACCCGATAAGTGAAAGTGCGCACACTGGAGGAAGTAAGGATGTGCGTGGAGCCAGTGGCGTGAGTCCAAGGGCAGGCCAGGCCTAAACTTCCTAGCAGACTGGTAGTATCCCTGAGGGTGTGGCACTGATCGGACCTACGACTGTACTGAAGTTGTACCAAAGGTGACCCAACATGACCCCAACGGAGGAAGTATGGGTTTGTATTAGGAATAACTCCATAGCTAGTTGGAAATGATTTGAGTCACCATCTCTCCCAGATAGTGAGAACTTGATTGAGTAGCGACAACATAGCATTAATTGATGGAACTTGATGGTTATGATGATGCTCAAATTAATACACCGTATATGGTTACTAATGCTTGTTAACTTAATCACATGATTGCTCTAGAGATGCTTAATTGAATAAGTATTCAATTTGATGCTAAAGATATTGAATCTCCAAGTTATGTTACTTAAGCTTTTATGCAAAATGTTGTCAAGCTAACTCCACTGATAAAGTCTTGCATACTCCTTGGTGTCATTTTATTTTTGGTTTATGATGGGTAAGTCTAGCTGAGTACATTCGAGTACTCAGGGTTTATCCCACCATGTTGCAGGTGAAGTTCTCGGCCTACTAAAGATGGTAGCTAACTGCCAGTGGGCTCGACAACTCTATATAGTGTTCTTATCTATATGCTTTTTGTCAGAGGATGTCCCGTATGCTAGCAATATATTTTGAACTTATATTATTGTAATCAGTTGAAAGCTATGTTGTTTTCACTAATCTGTTTTGAAACCCAAACTTGTATTATTATTTGTGAACTCATTATAAATATGATTTCCGCTGCAACTCTATGTATATGATGTGTATTTGCTTAATCATGCGATCTTGATTATGATGTGGATTTATCGAGGTCCTTCATGACACTCGGTGGACTACCGGGTTTATATAAGTGAAACAATGTGCGCGTCAACATGTTAAACGGGGATAGCCATACTTGATCTTGTATAAATTGGGCGGTTCTGTCATAGGTATAGCATGTATATGAACAATCATGCTCCACAAAACCTTTCTTGTTAGGAAACTAGCCTACCAGTGGAAGGTGTTTGCGCCGCTGGTGACTATTCAACCACTCAGATGCCAACTGAGGAAATGCTACATAAAGTTCCATATGTGCAGTTCTCTTTCTCTAATGACAACACAGTATTATATGAGTCTGTTGAGTGAGCGGTGAATGTGATAGCTGACTCTGTCGGCTCAGCATTTTCGATGAGCATTAGTTAAGGGGATCCTCGTATCCAAGCGGCAACAGTTATCTAGGTTGAATCTGATGCAATCTCTTGGGTAAAAATACATAGCAAGTACCAAAGGATGAGCCAATGTTAAAGATTGCTACTGAAAAGTAGAATAGTGATGCTCAAAGGACAGCAGTGGTCGAGGATTTATTCACGAAGTTTGAAAAGTAGTCCTCTACCAAAGTAGCTTGAGTACAACATTCTTTCACGGTACAATTACAATCCAACAAAGCTTACTTGTTAAACTACTTTTGACATTGAAGCTTCCTTTCTAATGTCAATCAACAACTCAAAATCATAACCTACAATCTATTGTTTGACACCTTTCAAATTGTTTTCAACTCGCAAAGGCACAAATTGACTTGTAGAACACCTTAACTGCTCAAGCATTGTTGATATGAGAGGGAAAGAGCAAGGCACAAAGGCATGCAAGGAGTCTTCTCTAGGGCATCTAAAGGAGTATCTAATGGCAAAACATTGACCATGTTGCTAATCTTGGCATCAATCACAAACACAACCTTCTAACATGAGGGATGATAGCAGTCAATAGAGAAATCACAAATTCTATACACCTTGGTTTTTAGTTCATATCTCACAAACTACAAGTCCATTCAACACAAATTTTGGTAGGCATGTATACCCACGAGTCCTCTAACAACTGACTAAAATTTAGCTCAGATGGACACCGTTTGACTATCCAAACGAATCATCTACCAATACTATTCTGTTCTAAAATTTTTAGTGTCCCCAACTGGCAAAACATCTCTCAACTCTGATGCTTTACTCAACCAATGCTCAAACCAACTTCAGACATCAAAGTACCCCAAGCAAAGAATGAGCTTGCCAAGTTTTGTGACAATCCAACCATGTTTGAGCTTCTAATCACTGGCTTAAAGATAACTGGTTTGGTGCCATGAAATCTGGACATATTTCCCATTCTTCTTTTTCTTTGCATCACACATTGTGGAGTGTGTTCTGCACTCTCTAACTCTTCGTATAGAAGCAGCAGTAGCTTTCTCACTGAGGATGGAGACTAGGGTTTTTCCTTACATGCCTCTTAGGAAACAACCTCAACCATTGATTTAGACACTAACTCGATGATACACAAGCACTAGACTTGTGGGCTGTTTTTGTAGGGCACAATGCATACTACATGTAGAGGGGTAGTCCGGCAAAGATAAGGGACCATTTCTAACTATCCTCTTGTGCTTCATCTAATAGAGTCCTAAACAAATCCTTTGATAGCACCATATACATAATGATGCTAACCAAGACTAGGGACGTGCTTTCTCTAGCATTTTACTTAGCTCATACAACATCTTACACTACCCATGTGATTGTCCAAGATGGAATTGACTTGACGACACAGGGTCTGGAGAAGAAAGTAGTACTTGCATTGTTGACCTGCTTTACTGTTTGTTTGCTTAACATTGTTCTGTGAGACATAGCTTTTAGGGCTACCAAAGGGTCGCTACCTAGCTGGAGATTAACCTTCCTACTGCTAACTAATTAGTTGTCTCTGAACATTTAAAAAGCTCCAAAACTTTCTTTTTATGGCAATAATTGTAGTGAATGCGCAAACAAACAGTCGCCACGGAAGTCCACCGAGAAGGGGTCACACCGAAGAAGGTCGATTTTTAACTGCATGATCATCTTGCACATAAATATCAAGATTTGGACATAAGCTCATAAGCACCGGGTGACCCATTACAGGACATAATATCCTAGTCCATTTATCATCCGACTGATAACTTATCCAACTTTAAGTATTGTGTACTTTTCTGATCCAACGGGGATGACACAAGTTTCTCACCAGATGACCGATGTCATTATAAGGACAGTCAAGTAGAGTCACTTGTGTACCACCTCTTGTAGTCTGCTATTGTTTATGTCAGTGATCTATTCTGCAAAGGTTATCCTCTTGTTGACTTCAAAAGGAAGTCCAACTACATCTGGTCTGAGATATGGATCTTTCGATTGGATATAGAGAGATAACCAAGGAAAAATCCCACAAGAAATAACACATCGATGTGGTTTCATAATGGATCATGACTAGAAACCTCAATACCAGCGTGTGTCGAGTAGCAGAACCTTATGTCGTGCACCACATGAGGCTCCTAGTTTCGTCACGGCATCGTTAGATGCTAATCATAACACCATTATTGAGTGCACAACCAAAGTGAAATTCCAAGTGTTAGAGATTAGGATGTATGAAGTAGCACTATGCAAAGGAGGGATAACAAGCAAAGGTAGTCATAATGTTAGGAGTCAACAAGGGGTGGTCCAAGGTAAAGACATGGCACATGAGAAACATAAATTAGCTAATGAAGACAATTGACCATGAGACTCTGATGTAAATTTTCCACGCATGCCTTGTTTTTACCAAGGAGATTACCAGATAAAAGAGTAATATGAGATGCGGTCTTGTTGGACAGCAATATGAGATCAAGACTGATAAACATTCAAAGACTTGAGATATTTGGAGATAAAACAAGCCAGATTCGAGGGACAGAGCCGATACACTATTTAGGGATTCAGTTGATAAAGCATTGACATGATTTGCAAGGAAAAGACTCTGAGGTTCAGGCAGCGAGAGGTTAGCATTGCACCGGATCACCTTTAGGATAAGAAGCAGAGAGGTTCGACAAGGATTTTTGGGTAGGGTCTTCACACACAAGAGTGAAACAACCACGACACATGTAGGCATTCATGGGAACTAATCTTAGGCTCATGAGTCAAGCAAAGGCATGGACACACAAACATTCAAGGGCTAATAATCACACATACAGGCTACAGCTCCTAAGCAAAGGAAATCTACTAGGAGACAATCATGAGATTAACGTAACTTGAGTGCGGTTGCTGGATTAGGCTCTTCAACACTTGTATGCTCACCGTGGACAAAAGGGGTAACCACTATGATGCTACCTAGGTACAAAGCATCCACACATACATCATGGTCTTAAGCAAGCATTTGAAACACTTAATCCAATTAGCTTAAGCGACTATTACTAAGCACCAAGCTCGCACATAACAAGCAATCATCTCCAGCAACACAACTACACATAACATGCAATACATGGTGGTAAGGTATTCTTATCTTTTATTTCCTTTTACTGAGTAGGTGTACATCTCTTCAAAATGAGTTTTACTTACATTTAGCAAATTAGCTTTCGGTCATGCACAACATGACCATAGGGTTATGATGAGTTATCCAATAATAGAACAAGGGTGAGAGGAGCATGTTAATGCACAAGCAACAATCATGATGCATGCTCATCCTATTCCTCCTCACCAAATTGCCAACCTAAGGTGGCAATCACGTTCTATGCCGGTGGCATAACACATACTCTCTCTATATATAGCTAGTCATCAGCTACATTCAATCTATGCATTCATGGTTAGTGTACCTACAGAAGGATTTCATTTCAGCCCAACCCCACATATACATATGCAAGAATAAAAGTCTGGTCTCTAGATTTCATGCTAAATACTTCCATATATATATACTGACTATATATATACTTCCGTATCAAAGCTACCCATCAGTAAATACATCCATACATACATACAAAATATGCATATATAGCCATACCAAAGCTAACCTACAATTAAATACTTCCGTATATATATGAGATATATGTACTTTAGTATCAAAACTACCTCTTTCCCTTGACCGCACGCTCACATCTTGCGGTCATGCCACTCACCAACTTACCAGGGTGTAGAGGTATATTGATCCATACATTACCATTCAAGCGAATGGCATCCATACAATAGCACGCCGTATGGACGACAAAATAAAAATTGCAATTAAGTAAATCCCCCATAGTTAGTATCAGTTTACTTAGCCACCTAGTAATCCTTAATTGGGCTTAACTAGAGGTTGTCGCTAGCATAGTTTTACAAATTAGTTTTGACAAATTTGCCTGTAGCCAAGGTTTTAGTCCAAATAGGCTTTTAGAATCAAAACTTTGTTTTTAAAACTACGTACATGACAGTACTATGCTTAATCTTGCGCTGATGCCAGCTGTAATAGAAGCGCCCAATTTATACAAGATCAAGTACGGCTGTCCCCGTTTAACATGTTGACGCACACATACTTTCACTTATACAAACCCTGTAGTCCATCGAGTGTCACGCAGGACCTCGGTAAATCCACATCTCAACCAAGATCACACGATTAAGCAAATACACATCATATACATAGAGTTGCAGCGGAAATAATGTTCACAATGAGTTCACAAATAATAATACAAGTTTGGGTTTCAAAACCAATTAGTGAGAACAACATAGCTTTCAACTGATTACAATAATACTAGTTCCAAATACATTGCTAGCATATGTGACATCCTCTGACACAAGCATATAGATAAGAACACTATATAGAGTCGCTGAGCCCACCGGCGGTTAGTCATCATCTTCGGTAGGCCGAGAACTTTACCTACAACATGGTGGGATAAACCCTGAGTACTTGAATGTACTCAGCTAGACTTACCCGTCATAAACCAAAAATAAAGTGACACCAAGGATCATGCAAGGCTATATAAGTGGAGCTAGCTTGACACCATTTTGCATAAAAAGCCACTAATTAAGCTATACATTTTATAATTCAGTCATCAAGTTAATTATAGCTATTCATCTCTAGATTAGCAACTAACCTGTGTCAAACATTTGGTATATCATTTAGTGGCATAACAATAGTAACCATTGCCATTTATTATATCATCCTTAGAACCATTCCACTTGCATTTACTCACTACGATAGAAGGAAGCTAAGTCAAGTTTCTCACTATCCGGGAGAGACGGCGATTCGAATCAATTGCAACTAGCTGGGAGTTTATTCCTAACACAAACCCAGACATACCTATGCCAAGGTAGCCTTAGGTCACCTTTGGTACACCTCAGGTACATATTTCATGGGTTCGATTAGCGCCACACAATTAGGGACACTACTTGATGCTAGGTTGATCAGGACTCTAACCTGCCCTTGGCCTCACACCGGCTGCCCGCACATCCTTACTACCATCCAGAGTGTGCACTTTGACAGAATGAGGCCCGGCCTGAGTTGAGCTACTTGGCTTCACGGTTGGAACGAGTTATCCGGCCAGCTAAGTGACAGGCATGCGTCCAAAATGACCGAGGACCAACAACGATGTGGTCCTTAATTGGCGTAGACGGAATCACTTGAGTCAACCCACAATATAGACTCCGTCCGGCCTCAAATTACATTCCATGGTTCTTTTATACGATAGAAAATATAGCCAACTGTGGTTCAGTGTCCACCTATCTCTCGCAGGTGAGAGGAAATCACCCGATTTCTACCGAGCTAAGCATGGCTAAGCATATATTCGATCCTAGACCTATACAGGGTTCAAGGTATATGTGTAGACAAGGAAATTATATGCATCAAGAGTTTCTAATCAACTCCTATAACCTAATACATCAAACATAAAAGGATGCATGTGATATTTGTAAAAACATAGGAGGCTTAAAATGCTCCGGGGCTTGCCTGTGATCCAACACAAAGTTAGTTCAGTTAGCTTGCACCGTCTTGGGGAACATCTTCCACTCTAGGCATGCACTCTAGGGGTCCTTCCATCTTTGGGATAGGTCCACCAACACCGTCTTATGGTTCGACTCCATTATCACATGCTTCACTTCCACGTGTTGTGCATCTAGCATACTTGATGAGATGCAACAATGCAAGTGCATGAATGCGAAGAATGGTAACATGAGATGCATCATATAAAAGCATTCAAAACAAGTATAAGGTTACACCTCAACACATATGCACTTAGAGTTATTTAACTAAACATCAACCAAGCACAACAGGTGGATATAGGCAGCATATCAAGCATGACATACCCGTTAACTTAAGTTCGGCTATTTGAAACATTTATCAATCAAGAACTAAGTAACCAGTTTAGCCAAACAAGAGTAGGCTAAAGCAATCACCTAGCCCATGTACTGAAATCTAGACAGCAGCACCGTAGTCACTCGTTGTAGCAATAACTGGAGTTAAAAGCATTCAATAAAAGTGATCTTGGACTTTCTGGAAAGATAATGAAATTGTGTACAACTTTGTTATGCATACCAAAAGCTAATTCAAAGGATAACATGATCAAATATGACAATATTTCAGGTCTGCACAGACAAGGACAAAAAACTGATAGTAACTTCAGAGTTGCATAACTGGAGTTCTAGACATTCAGCAAACATAATTCTTAACTTTATGGAAAGATTATTAAGTTGCCTATAGGTTTCTTATTATCATCTTAAGATGATTCTACAGCTAACAAGGTCAAACAACATCAAGAAGGCATCTCTGTCCAGATTTGAACAGAACCTGCCATTCCACTTTGAACAGCAATAACTAGAGTTCTAGACCACCAAAAGAAGTGATATTAGACATTTTAGAAATCTTAGGAAAAGCAATATAACTCTCCCATTATCACCAATACATTATTCCATATTTAAATAAGCCAAACAATACAATCATTCAGATCTATTCAGAGCACATGCAAAAGCTGAGAGCAAACTTGTAAAATTTATAACTCCTAAACCAGCAAGCCTAAAATCATGACATTTGAGGACAAGCAAGATAAGAAAATTATATACAACTTTTGTATTCAATATATCTACATAAAACATTATTTGCATCATGAAAATATCACCACCACAGAAACTATACATGCAGCCATTTTCAGCACATAAGCAAAGTGGTGCTTCACTTGATTCTATAACAAGGTGACATAAAAGCACATCCAACACATAGCTCTAAGCCATTGTTAGGAACCCATACAACCTCATATCAAACCAACACATGACATTAGCATCACAAGAACCATGTATAAACATCTAATAAGAAAAACACAAGCTCCTTTAAAGTTTAATTAACATGCAACTAATAAAAAGGTGATGTTGCAAACATTCTAATTTGGGAATCTAGGTTTTTATGAGAGAGATATGATAACAAAGCATGGCTACTGTACAAATTTTACATGTTCAAGTTTTATAAATTTATTATTACATGCAAAACAAGTTTTAATTACAAATAAGCATGTGAGAGCAAGACAAATCTAAACCTCCACATTTTCTATAAACACATTACCAAATTAGGTTTGCTTAGGTTACCACCACACCATGCAAACGCAATGGAACAACTTTTTCCATTTTTTACACCTTTATGATATTTATCAAGCATTTACAACTACTTATCAAGCACCTAGCAATATAAATTAATAACTCAATAATACATGCACCAAAAATCATGAAATTTTAACCAGAGCTCATGCGTCACATATATATCCTACAATTAAAATTTCATGCCATTTGGAGCATTACAACTTCAGGTATGAGAATAACAAGCAAAACAAGCTAAAATTGCATATTTAAAAAGATTAAGTCAAAACATTATAAAAACAGTACATAATTAGCATGTTTAATATTTTTATTGGCTAGAGCATAGCATCACAAGATTAACACAACTAGAATTACCATTTTTGGACTTCTATAACTCAAGATATGCATCTGTCTAACTTAAAAGCATTTTTAAAAGCACTTTACAAGAATAAATAAAAACGCCAGAAACTTTCTACTAACACATATCATATTATGTCTCTATTGCATAGATCTACTCACAAGGATTTCAAAAAGTCTTCATTTGCTATTTTATGATTTTTCTATGATCTATTATGATTCTACAAATTTTTAGCCATAAAAGAAAAACAAATTTGCACCGAGGACCCCGAACTTTCACAAAAACATATTCCAGCGAAACAGTCCTTCTAGTCACTATTCACATGAGTCATGACTTCTGTAGAAAACCCCTTGGACTTGTTTTTATTTGAACGTGAGGTCCTCCACGCCACTCAGAACAGAGGAGGCGGAGGAGGATCGCCGGCCAGCCGATTTCTGGCCGGTGAGGTCATCGCCGGCGTCGGCAAAACAGCGGGGGAGCACTAGGGGGCCCATGCGCATGCATGGGATAGCTCAGCTCAGCTCGAGGCGGCCCTAGGTGGCGTGGCCACTGCAGCAGGCGGCGGCGATGGAAGCGGCTCCGATGGCTGGGCCGCTCCGGTGGTCTCTTGCTCTACCTAGGCACACCGGTCGGAGAGGAGGAGGCGGTGGTGGTGGTGCACGCAGTCGTGGCTGTGGTGGGGAGTAGAGGCAAGAACGGTAGTGGCGGTCAGAGCTCAAGGTGTCCATGGTGGCCGCAGCGAAGGACAGCAAGGTAGAGAGAGAGTCGGAGAGAAAGAGGGAGAGAGTGAGCGCGCGAGGGAGACAGAGCGCTAGGCATCCGCATCGGGGAAGCAAGGGCACAGGGATGAATGGCATCTAGGGTGGGGGCGCGCTACCCTGCATGGTCGCCATGGGGCATTTCACTGAGCATGTGGCGGGCGACGGTGTGGCCAGCGTGGGACGCGTTTTGGGCCAGTTATGGGCCAAATTGGACCCTAGGCCCAAAAGCAAAGTTGAAGCCCACGAACTGCTCTACAAATTTCATTAAAGGCGCTGAGTCATTAGAGAAACAAATTAGCGGTTAATTAATCTCCAAAGTGGTTGTGTCAATGCATTAACGACCTATTAATCAAACTCAACTTGATGATCAAAACAAAGTCAAACTCATGGCAAATTTTTACATGCTCTTCTCCAAAACATATAGCCCAAAGTAAGATGATGAGTGGCACGACCGCAAGTTGTGAGCGTGTAGTCTAAGGGGAGAGGTAGCTTTGAAAACTAAAGTATATTGTAACAGAACCATCCAATTTATAAGAGCACAAGTACAATGGCAGCCCGCAAGTGATCGCACTATCATACTTGAGCCCATATAAACCTGGTTGTCCATCGAGTACCTTGAAGGGTCTCGATTCATTGCCAACATACAACCAAGATCATACATGATTCAACATACATGGCCATACATCAGAGTGTGTTTAAAGTTATTACAAACCAAGTTCAAATAAAGTAGTAGCGGAAGCAAAGTAGTTTTTAAACCAACATCTCACACCATTGTTCAAGTACTTGCCAGTCTGTGATCACAACCCACAAGAGCCTCATAGATTAGATATATAAATAGAAGCGCCTTGCTTGGGGCCTACTCCTCATCCATGGCGGGACAGAAGTAGTTCTTACAATATCCATGATATACTGTGTTATCTGCAATAAGTGGGAAATAAACCCTGAGTATGAGAAGGTACTCAGCTAGACTTACCCGTCATAAACCAAAAATAAAGTGACTCCAAGGATCATGCAAGGCTTTATAAGTGGAGCTAGCTTGACACCATTTTGCATTAAAAGTCACTAATTAAGCTATAAATTTTATAATTCGGTCATCAAGTTAATTATAGCCATTTATCTCTAGATTAGCAACTAACCTATGCCAAACATGTGGTATATCATTTAGTAGCATAATACTAGTAACCATAGCCAATGTAAGATTTTCATATTCATCAGAGCCATCATATTCCATAATCCAATTACTACGATGAAGAAGCTCCGTCAAGTTTCTTACTATCCGGGAGAGACGGCGATTCGAATCGATTGCAACCAGCTAGGCAGTATTCCTAACACAGACCTAGGTCTATCAGCCATGGTAGCCTTAGGTCACCTTTGGTACAACTCAGGTACACATTTCATGGGTTCGATCAGCGCCGCACCCTCAGGGACACTACCGGATGCTAGGTCGATCAGGACTCTAACCTGCCCTTGGCCTCACACTAGCTCCCCGCACATCCTTACTACCTCTAGTGTGTGCACTTTGACAGAACAAGGCTCGGTCTGAGTTGAGCTACTTGACTTCACGGTCGGAACGAGTTATCCGAACAGCTAAGTGAGAGGCATGCATTCAAAATGACAAGAGGACCTCCAACGATGTGGTCCTTAATCGGCACTGACGGAATCACATGAGTCAACCTACACATAGACTCCGCCTGGCCTCCAGTTACATTACCCCATGGTTATGTTCCATGATTGCAAATATAGCCAACCGTGCTCCGAAATCCACCTATATCTCGTCGGTGATAGTAAATCACTCGACTTCTACCGGTATAAGCATTGCTAAGCATATATTTGATCCTAGACCTATACAAGGTTAAAGGTATATATATCTAGACAAGGTAGTTCTATGCATCAAGTATTTCCAAATCAATTCTTACAACCTAATGCATCAAACATAAAGAACTCAAGTGATATTTTTTAAAACATAGGAGGCTTATAATGCTTCGGGGCTTGACTTTTAGGAAAGAGGTGGATCGGTGATCAGGGCACTCCAGAAGTTCATCAGTGGCTGGCTCGTCTCTTTCGGGAGCTATAGGTTGGGGTGTCTCTTGATTGTCCTCTGCCTCTTTGAATTACAGTAGGGTTACTCCTTCGAGCGATCCTATATGTATGAGCATGAAATAAGATATCATGGATGCATTGATAATGGCGTGGATGATATGATAAAATGCATACTCATAAGTGTCCTTAACAACAATGTATTAAAGTGATAACAAGGTAAATTTTCTTTTACTGAGTAGGTGCATATCTCGTCTCTAGTAATTAAACAAATTTCCATTTAAGCAATTTCTGGACTACAAAACAGCAGACACTTGTTTTGATTGTAACTAGAGTTATACACATCCAAACAATATGGTTATGGACTTTATGGAAAGCTTATGAAATTTCTTACAACTTTCTTTTAATCATATTAAGGTGATTCAGTAGATATCTAGGTCAAACAATTCAATCTTTCAGATCTGTCCAGAGGACAAGCAAATCTGATAGCAGAATTCTAACAGCTACAACTCTTAAACCATTAGGCCTATGACTATGAAATTTTAGGACAAGCAAGATGAGTAAGTTATCTACAACTTTGTTATTGACAAGTTTCACGGAAAAGATCATTATCATTATGATTTTGTCAACACAACAGAAACTACTCAAGCAACCATTTAGTTGAATTATAAGGAATAATTATCTAGCTGCCTATCACCAATTACTTCTAAGCACAACTATTCATCTCAACAAATCATATGCTTTACAAGCACCATAGAAAACATCATGGTTAAGCCCAACTAATTTATTCATATACATTTATTAATTTCCTTATATAATAGGGTGATTTAGAAGATAAATACTTACATTGCACAATAAATTATGAAAAAATTACAGTAGCTAACATATGACCCCAAAAGTCTACTGCACAAATTTCAT
Source organism: Miscanthus lutarioriparius (assembly GCA_904845875.1). Lineage (NCBI taxonomy): Eukaryota > Viridiplantae > Streptophyta > Magnoliopsida > Poales > Poaceae > Miscanthus > Miscanthus lutarioriparius. The sequence continues at coordinate 58,533,424 of CAJGYO010000011.1, read as the reverse complement.
GCCAATTTGATAAGATAGCCATCTCTACAAAAATGACAAATTGCATAGGCTTATTTTAGGAAAAATAATTTAGCCTAGTGAAAAGTGTCAAACAATAGATTTAATATTTTCCTTACTTTTATCCTAGCATAAGAACACTGTGTAAAAATTTGCATGATCATAAGTTATGTATTTTTACCCCAATTATTTTCACTAGAAACTAGTAATTATTTAAGATTTAATAGGAAAACCATATTCCAAGTATTCCAACTATAGGTTTAGTATTTTTCCTAGCTAGAGCATGTCAGCACAAGACTAACAAAATTAGAATCACAATTTTAGCACCTCTCTAGCTCAGGTTATGCATTTTACAAGATAGAAATTATTTTAAAAGCACTTTAATAGCTTAATTTATTCTCCAAGAAAAATATATAAAATAGTAGTTTACATATTTTTATCAAATACTACACATCATGATGAATCCAATAAAATTTGGATCACATCATTTGAACACTCCTAGCTCAAGATATAAATTTTTGAAGGTTATATTCAAATCTATGAAAATAAATAAAGAAAATCAAATTTCAAATAGGGCCCAGCAGCTAGGTGCACCCGGTCCAGTGCACCCGGAGGTGCTGACAGCGAGGGCCCGCAGTCACGTGACCCCACATGTCATACACACAAAAGTAGGGCCGCGCTTTGACTGGCCGTAGCTCACCGACGGCGATGTGTCCGGTGGTGCGGTCACCACCGTTAGCTTCGCCCCGCCATCCCGCAGCTAGTGACATAGACGGTTGGACCCAATATGGACTCTAGCTAGGGTGGTGGTGCTGCACGGCGGACAGACGGTGGCGTAGAACGGCGATGCTTTAGCCATGGCAAGCTCAGGCGAGCTTGTCTATGGGTTCAGGGTCATGTAGCGGAGATCTAGGGTTAGGATAGAGCCACGGTGGAGCGGCGGTGTGGTTTGGCCGCGTGCATGGCGTCATGGCAATGAGAGCGGGTGGCAAGAGGCCGCGTTTTGGCACCGGCTTGTCGGTATTGACTAAAATCCAGTGGCATGAGCTAGACCTAGTCCTAGGCTATCCCTAACGCGAGAAGAGAGAGAATAAGAGAGATCGGAGGAGCATGGCCACATGCGAGTGTGAGCTCGGCGGTGCTTCGATGATGGCCGCAACAACGACAATCTTGTCTTGAGGCTTTACCTGGGCTCGATTGACGCAGCTAGCGGCTCGAGAAATTGGAGTGGCTCACGGCAGAGCTATAGGTGAGGTGGATTGGGTGGTGGTGCTGTGTGGGCGGCGAGCACTGCCGACAGAGCTTAGCGGCGACGACGGCGTGGTGCTCTTCCGCTTCGGGGCTTGCGAGAGAGCGAGAGAGAGGCAGGAGAGAGTGAGAGTGAGCACGAGGAAGAGCGCATGAGGTCACTGCCTTCAGTGCCACCCCGACCATGGTGTGGACCCAACTCTGGCTATGGTAGCCACGCGGTGGCCATGGCCTATGGCCGGTCGGCCACGACACCAACCGATTCAAATTGGCTAAGTCCAATGTAGGCCGTCTAAAACATGATTTTCAAACCCCTAAATCTCCCAAACCATGATGAATTTTGGCAAACCATCTTCACCACTTTGTAGAGCTACATGAGTACTAAAAAATGCTTAAAGGAGTTTTACCTAATTCCCAATGGTTTGCAAACTAAAAATCACCAAAGGTAGCAAGAAGGAAACTAAAAATCAACTTTAGACTTAGACAATTTTTTTAGTTTCAAAACAACATTAAGTTGATTCTTGTGAGCCCTATTTGACTATGTTAGGCACTAAATTAGCTCATGACCCTTCAACAAAGTTTGTTCCACATGACATGAACTACAACTTTCATTTAGGTTCCACTGCCATGCAAACACTCTATGCTATAGTTCAACTTTGGTCAAAGTAGGATCATGAAAAATGACATTATGAGTAAACTAGGACTTAGCAGCAAAATTGGCCCATGTCATGAATACAAACATTGTTCCATTTACCATCCTAGATATGTCTAAGGTGTTTTTGTGACCTCACAACCATTTCTTAGATTGGTCACACATGATAACAAGCATATATAAGTATATAAGCAACATCACATGTGACAAAGAGAAGGTGAATGAAATGAAACTTCACATGCTCATGCTCATGAATGCTTGGATGATGCTTGTGCTCATGAAATGCAAGTGCTAAATGCAAGCTTAACACTAGGGTGTTGCAGTAAGCCCCTCGTAGAAGTTCTAGAGCATGAGCCAGTTTTTGATCCTATGGTGTGGGTAGGCCTGGATATAATCCTGTAGCCCCTCCCACGTCTCAGGGATGGATTCCATTAAAGTCTGTTAGAAGTTTGAAATCTTCCCCCTTAGGGCATTGGTTTTGCCCATTGGGAAAAATTTTGCTAGGAATGCCGCGGAACATTTGTCCCACGTACTGATAGCTTCCTTCTCTTTATATAACCACTATTTTGCCTTCCCTATGAGGGAGAAGGGAAACAAACGGAGCCTGATGCTAGCTGGTGTGACGTCTTTAATGATGATTGTGTCGCATAGCTCCAGGAAGGGTTGCAAGTGTGCACTTGCACCCTCGCTAGGCAAACCATAGAATTAGTTTGGCTGCACCATCATGATTAGGCTAGTGCGTAGCTCAAAGTTACCAGCTCCCGTGTTGACAGCATGCCCAATGGGCACGTTTGCAATAGCAGGGGTGAAGCAACCCTGATTTCCGCAAAGGGAAATCCATATAGTCGAAGTGTAATAAGACCGTGGTAGATCATATTACCCAAATTCCAGTCGGACATCACATCCATACAACGATAATATCAAAGTACAAATAGTGCAGAATTACATAAATTATTACAACGCCGCATTTGCGGTATCAAAAGTAGCATTCATTCAGAACAGCTTGAAGATAAGATCGCCAAAACTCGAGCGTAGGCACGAACCCCTCATCCGTCAAACTCTTCGGAGCTATACTCCTCAGCAGAACCTGTATGCCAAAATTTATCAGTACGATTTGTACTGGCCACTCCCAACCCTATGAGCATTTGCTTTGTGGAAATTTGATGCAAGTTGGATATAGTAAAAAGGAACCTATAAGGCTGGGGTTTCCTATGCATTTAGCACATCTAGTATATATAAGAGTATAGTCAAGTTTTAACACCATTACCACTCTCTTTCCACCCTATTCCCATTACAGAGCCAGGTTTTGATCCTGGGATCGATACACCACCATCTCCACACCATCACCATACCATACCCATACCATCGCTTACTCGACAGGACAACTCCCTCTCGGCACTGTCTCAAGGCCCGTAGCCCCTAGCTACGTCGAACACTCACTCCCAGGGAGAGAAAAGGACTCATCTCACTATCTAGTTTAAGCGAAACCCAGGAAAGGTCCACAGCTGACAAGTCGGCATATGTATCGATCGATCAACCATACACTCTGCAAAGGTTTTACATAACCACAAGATCCGCCTTCCTCGCTGACCGTCGTCAACTGGGCTGATTCCGGCCGCTTGCTAGCCTAGGATAATGCCACTCTACCATTCAGCCCTGGTACACCCCAAGTCCGGTCTGGGGTGGCTAAAACTATGAGTTATGAACTGGGTCCACAAGGTCTCCATGAAGTCTCGGAAGGGTGTGGGGGAAATCGTCCACACCCCGTACCTCCCTCACACTATCCGCTATCAACCTAGCAGTAGTGGCAATATCCTACCAAGTAGTTTGGCCATCCCGCACCATATAGGGCGAGTGGTACGTAAGGATTCCCGGTGAATCTGAGTACTAGTAAGTCCTTAGGGATGACCAAGCCAGAATGTCTTCATCAGGGTTTCCATTTACCGTGCCACCACAGCACCTCCACCCTGGGCTCCACCCATCACAGGTTCACATCCAGGACCACCTTATATACCATTTACCCACCACAAGTATCCATTCCAGGGGTGCCTAGGTAGCACCCCATGGCAAGACTTGCCCTAGGCTCATCGTATACTCCAACTTGGTTGACACAACCCTCGCCCTCCACGCACCCATGTCACACACGCAGCACTCTCCCCAATCAACAGTTTCCACCATGCATCAATGTAGTGCAAGCATAGTAGAAGCAATAAAATATAATAGCAAGTGTGTGACTAGCCTAACAGCAGGGTGAGCAGGGTAAGTTGCGTCAAGGTAAAGGCCATCAAGAAAGTATACTACCATGCCAGTCCTATCATAGTGTGATCATAATAATAAAGTAAAGCACTAGCATTTCTATTTTAGCCATGTGTAATAGGTGCTATGATATTGGGTGGGATGTGGCACCTTCAGTGTAGTCGTCTCCGTACTCCTCACGGTACTCACGATCCTCGTTCGTCTGGTTCTTCTCTGAGTCTATAAACGATTGCATAATTGTCACGTTAGTGGCGTATATAGAATAGCACAAAGAAGCAATGTAAATTCAAAAGAGCCAAATGCACTCAAATATGGGTTCATTGCGTAGAGCTTGATTTTAGATGAATTTTGGTCCTAGTTTCGTATTTTTCTGAGGTCATATGAATTAGTTATGAATTTCCAAAGATTAAATCCATTTCTAAAAATGAAAAAGGCTGAATTAATCCTGGGCTGACACGTGTCATGCTATGACTGGTCTACGTGGCATGCTGACGTCAGCATGACATCATCGTCTCGATTCGAGGCTGACAGGTGGTGGGGTCCGGTAGCGTCATCGGGCCCAACAGTGGGTCTAGGGGCTCTTGGGTCACTGACATGTGGGTCCAGTCAAGGTCAACGTCAGTCAACGGTGAGTCAATGGTCAATGGTCTATGGTCAACGGTCGTGGTCAGCGGCGTGTGGGGCGGGGGTGCTTGACATCATGCGGTGATGTCGGCATAACGTCGACATAGCGTCACCTCAATTTATCTTTGCTGCCATCGGCATGTGTGGGTCCGTGTGATGTCAAGATGAGCGTCGACGATCAGCGTCGAAGCATCGGACGTGTGGGTCGATGTATACGTGCCAGCGACACGTGGGACCAGGTCAACGGTCAACGTTGACCGGTCAACGATCAATACGGGCTGGGTCTCGACTGGGCCTGGATAGGGCTAGATTTGGGCCGGTCTGGGCCGGGCTGACCGAACACATGGCATGCTTTGGCGCTGCCACGTCACAGCCGTGGGCCTCTACTGGGCTTCGTCCACAGCTCATGGGCGTGGGCGTGGCTCACGGTGGACCAGGAGGTGCTGTTCCAAGGACCGCAGATAGGTCTACGATGGACCGAGTCCACCCTTCTTCTTTTAGGCGCGGTTCATGTACTCCGGGAGTGCACTCGTGGGTGGCCGGCGAGGGGGTGTTCCCCTGTTTCTCCCGCGGCGGTGCTCCTACCGGCGGCGAGCTTCGCTGTGAGCCTCCGTGGCAATGCTGGTGTCTAATTGGGGAGGGGAAAGACTTCCCCGGGCCACGACAAGCATGATTCTGGGGTCTATGTGGTGGTCGGGGCCTTCCAGGGCGTTGGCCACGGCGGCTGGTGGCTCGGCAGTGCTTGCCGGTGGCGAGGTAGCGTACGTAGGTTCTCTAGTGGCTAAGCTATGCAGATGAGGGCTCCTACGGTTCTGTGGGTGCACGGCGAAGGCGTCTAGGGCTCAAGGTGAGGCTACGGGTTCCCAGGTGGCCAGTAGGGACATCCCGGCGGCCACGACGATCATGAAGACGACGGCGAGGCACGCGGGTGCGCTATGGGGCTCCGGTGGGGTGGTCACAGTGTGGTCGCGGGTGTGTGCGTGTGTTTCCAGTGGCCAAAGACGGCCTTGGCCTACACGCACCCGGTGTGGAGCGCCATGGTCGAACAGCAAGGTTCGGCGGCGAGTAGAGGAAGAACCGGGGCTCACCGTTGGTGTTGGAGTCGAATGGATAGCGGTGCAGTGGCGGGTTGTGCCCATGGAGCTCCGAATGTCGTGCAGTGCCGTGCGGCATTGTGGCATTGTCCTTGCTTCAGCGGCTTCGGAGGTGCTCTATCGGTGGCTCCTTCTTCTTTCTCCCGCTCCCTTCCTTCTTCCTTTCTTGGCTCTCTCTCTTGGCTCGGGTGTGCAGAGGGTAGCCACAAGGTGGCGGCGGGGCGTTGAGAGCTCAGGGCGCTAGCGCAACTGAGGCCGGGCTTTTATAGCTGAGCACCAAGCTTCCATGGCGGACGGTGATCGATCGATGGACAGGCGGGCGAGGCATCCTACGATGGCGCGAGGTTGCGTGGGCGCGGCGCCAAGGAGACAGGGGCATGCCTCGGGCGTGACCCCCTAGCCTACCCCTGCCAGTGCTGTCGGAGCTCGGTCGGAGAGGGGAATCAGCGTGATCGGTCAGGGGCGTGGCGTGGAGAAGATGAACAGTAGGGCTGTCATGCGGGGTCCATGTGGCGGCGGCAGCAGGCGAGCGGAGGGCGCGCGGGCGTGCTGGGCCTGCTGGTGGGCCGGGCACGTGTGCTGGGAAGACGGGAAAAGGGGGTGGGTTGGCAGGCCGATTGGGCTGGCTGGCTGGCGCGGGCCGAGCAGGCCGAGCCTGCGAGGCCTTCTTCTTCCCTTTTTCTTTTTCTGTTTTATTTTCCTTCTTCTTTATTTGAATTCAATTTTGATTTTTAAATTTGGATTCCAAATTGGTTCACCAAATTCATTGGAGTTTTGATATGAGACCCACAACATACTTATATAAATACTATGAATTTATTTAGCTATTTTGTATAACAAAACTAGGTGTGGTTTTCGTTATACAAATGTAGAATTAGTTTTTCTCTTTAAACCTTTATTCCTTGGTTTGAATTTTAATTATTTCATGGTTTATTATTTTATTGGAGTTGTTAAGCATATCATAACTCAAATGGAAATCCAAATCACATTTTGAATTAACAATGTATGCAATACTTTATTTGTTAGAATTTAAATAAACGCAATTAACTAATGACATGCCATGCTTATGTGTTAACTTGGGTTGGGGTTAGGCCTAATTCATTTCTTAGGTTGGTTTTCTATACATGACACTCATCATCACATGGAAGTTCTAAGAAAAATTTTGTACTTGGTATTTTTGGTGTGTGGATTTTTGGGTTGTTATAGTCCTACCCCCTTAACAGAATCTCATCGCCGAGATTAAAGCATAACGTAATCTTCGAAGAGGTAAGGATATCATAGCCGGAGGTCAGACTCTTTCTCCCATGTCACTTCTCTCTCAGTGTGATTACTCCATTGGATCTTGCACATAGGAATAGTATTGCTTCGGGTCTCTTTGGTATCTCTGCCCAGAATTCCGATAGGATGTTCTTTATACTCAAGTGTATCTTGAATGTCAAGTGTATCAGTTGGAACTACTTCATCGGGCACTCTCAAACACTTGAGTAGCTGTGAGACATGGAATACGGGATGTACACCCGCCAATTCCTCAGGTAGCTCAAGTTTGTAGGCGAGCTTTCCAATGCTCTTGCAAATCTTGTATGGGCCAACAAATCTAGGGGCTAGCTTGCCTTTCACATGGAATCTGATAGTCCCACGTAGCGGGGATACCTTGAGATAGACGAAGTCCCCCACATTGAACTCAAGTTCTCTTCTCCTTTTGTCAGCATAGCTCTTGTATCGACTTTGAGCAATTCTCAAATTCTCCTTTACTTGAGCAACTCCTTCTTTTGCATCTTGAATCTTAACGGAATCAAAGAAAGATCTTTCACCCGGTTGAGACCACATCAAAGGTGTCTTACAAGGTCTGCCATACAAAGCTTCAAACGGTGACATCTTGATACTGGCTTAGTAGCTGTTGTTGTAAGAGAACTCTGCATAGGGTAAGCATTTCTCCCAATCAGAGCCATAATTCAGTACACTAGCGCGAAGCATGTCTTCTAAGATCTGATTTACTCATTCTATCTGTCCATCTATCTATGGGTGATAAGCGGTACTGAAATCAAGTTTGGTTCCAATGGACTTGTGCAGGGCTTCCCAGAATCGGGACACAAACTGAGGACCACGATCAGATACAATAATGGAGGGTGCTCCATGCAGTCTAAGAATATGCTCAATATATAGATCTGCTAATTTTGCTGCATTGGTCTTGGTCTTCATTGGTACAAAGTGAGCAATCTTGGTCAAACAATCAACAATCACCCAGATGGAATCATTGCCTTTCTGTGAACGAGGTAATCCAACTATGAAATCCATGGATATGCTCTCCCATTTCCACTCGGGAACATCAAGAGGCTTTAGCAACCCGCCAGGCCTTTGATGTTCATCCTTGATTCTATTATAGGTGTCACATCATGCCACATGTCCTGCAATGTCCGTCTTCATGCCTTTCCACCAAAAGTGTTTCGTCAAGTCTTGATACATCTTCGAACCTCTAGGGTGAATACAGTACTTAGAATCATGTGCTTCAGACATAATTTCCTCTCGTAGTGCTGGATCGGAAGGAACACAAATTCTGTCCTTGAACCAGATGGTTCCTTGTTCATCTTCGTGGTGGTTGGTCTTGTAACCTAGTTTCATTAGACCATGGAGATATTTGGTCTCTTCACAATTTTTCTGAGCTTGACGGATGTGATCCGTGAGATCATACTGTATGCGGATTTCATTCCACAAGCCATGCGGTAGTATCTCTTGTTCGAAATCATCAATCTCTTCCTTGAGCTCAGGTGGTACGTATTCTATGACCAAGGTGTGACAGTAACTCTTGCGACTAAGAGCATCTGTGACTACATTAGCTTTTCCCGGATGATAGTGAATTTCTAGGTCATAGTCCTTGATCAACTCTAGCCATCGGCGTTGCCTTATATTTAGATCTTCTTGAGTGAAAAAGTACTTCAAGCTCTTGTGATCGGTGTAGATATCACACTTGTTGCCTATCAAGTAGTGCCTCCAGATCTTCAAAGCATGCACAATAGCTGCTAACTCAAGATCATGAGTAGGGTAATGGTTCTCGTGTTCTTTCAACTGTCGAGAAGCATAAGCTATCACTCTCCCATCTTGCATCAGTACACAACCAAGTCCTTGATGGGATGCATCATAATAGACCATGAAATCTTTGCTAATATCAGGCAATGCTAGCATAGGAGTTGTGGTAAGCTTCTGTTTCAATTCCTAGAAGCTTTGTTCACACTCGGGCATCCATTGAAACTCCTTAGTCTTCTTTAGAAGGTTGGTCATTGGACGGGCTATCTTGGAAAAGTTCTCAATGAATCGACGATAATATCCAGCCAATCCGAAGAAACTTCTAACTTCTGTCACATTACGGGGTTGATCCCATTCTGTCACAGCTTCAATCTTGGCTGGGTCAACCGTGACACCTTTAGCTGATAGTACATGGCCTAGGAAGGCAACTTCCTGTAGCCAAAACTCACATTTGCTGAACTTTGCGTAAAGCTGATGTTAGGCTAGTTTCTCAAGCACCGTTCTCAGATGATGTTCATGTTCTTCAGCGGTGGATGAATAGACAAGGATGTCATCAATGAATACTACTACAAACTTATCCAGTTCATCCATGAAAACCTTATTCATCATGTTCATAAAGTATGCGGGAGCATTCGTGAGTCCAAAAGATACCACGGTGAACTCAAACTACCCATACCTAGTCACAAAAGTTGTCTTCAGGATGTCACTCTCTCGAATCTTCATCTGATGATAGCCAGATCTGAGATCAATCTTGGAGAAATACTTGGCACCTCTAAGCTGATCAAGCAAATCATCAATCCTTGGCAGGGGGTACTTGTTCTTGATGGTGACTGCGTTCAAGTTCCGGTAATCAATGCACATTCTCATCGAGCCATCCTTCTTCTCAACAAACAGAACAGGGGATCCCTAGGGTGAAGCACTGGGTCTGATATATCCCTTTGAGATGAGCTCATCAAGTTGTTTCTTGAGCTTGGCCAGTTCATCAACTGACATGCGATAGGGTTTCTTGGCAATGGGTCTGGTTCCCGGCAAAAGATCAATGATGAACTCTACATCACGGTTTGGTGGCATACCCGGTAATTCTTCAGGGAATACATCGGGATAGTCTCTGACCACAGGCATATCATGAACTGTCTTCTCCTCTTTTTGTGATTCTGAACTTGCTTTAAGGGCACATAGGATAGAGTTGGACTTTCCGGACTGGGGTTCGCATCTAATGACTTGGCCTGATGGGTGGGTCACTTGGACATATCTAGGTGAACATGATATGATACCTCGGTGAATGGTTAACCAATCCATGCCTAAGATGACATCTAGGTTAGTGGAAGGTAACAAGGTTAGGTCGGCTTTAAAGATAAGACCCTCAATGGTAAGACTCACTCCCTTATAGATGTGGGTGCATTTTAGGTCTCCTAAAGGTGAGTTGGTGATGATAGGCTTTTCACGTGGGGTTATAGGTAGGTCATGCTCTCGTGCAAACTTGGATGATATGTAAGAACAAGTTGCTCCAAAATCAAATAGAACTGATACAGTATTGCCATTAACTAAAAACATACCGTACACAATGTCAGGAGTAGCCTGTGCTTCCTCGGCGTCCAGATGGTTGAGACGTCCATGGGTAGCAGATCCCTTGAACTGAGACTTCTGAGCAGCTGAGTTCTGAGGGCATTCAGTGGCTTTGTGACCCAGTTGGCCACAAGCGAAGCAGGTGAAAGGCGCACCGCCTGTAGGGGTTGGCGCGGGTGCCTTCCAGTTTCCAGTGCCTGGTGCGGAGCGGTTCTGTGCTGGGCGTTCATTCACAGAGCGGGGACGGTTGAAACGATCCTGAGTGTTGCGGTCCTAAGCATAACGGTCCCAGGTGTAACAATCCTGAGCAGGGCGGGAGTGTTTGGCAGTGTAGCCTCCACTTCCCCTACTCGATCCGGGGTTGTCATCCCTGTTGTGGCGTGAGTGTTCCCTGGATGGTGCATCCCTATGGAACCTCTTGCGATCACGGCCACGGAAAGACTACTCAGGCTTACCGCCAAACTTTAGCTTGATGTGCGGGTTAAGTCCCTTGTGGTAATAGTACAGCTTCTCCTTCTCAGAGTTCACAACATAGGAAGGGGCATAGCGTAGAAGGTTGGTGAAACGAGTAGTGTACTTAGTCACCTTGTCCTTTCCCATCTTGATGTTGCGGAACTCCTCGGCTTTGGCCTCCATGATACCCTTGGGAATGTGATACTCAGTGAATGCTTCGGCAAACTCATCCCACGAGATGTTGGCAGGGTCCTCATGGGAAGCACTGAAACTGTCCCACCAGGCATGTGCTGCACCTGTGAGCTGGTGTGCGGCAGCTCCAACACACTCATCGTCGGTGAAAGTAGTGAGGTCAAGCTTCTTCTCCATTTCCTTGAGCCAGTCATCGGCTACAAGCGGGTCAGGGTCGGTGCCATCATAGGTAGGTGGCCTTAGCTTCAGGAATCCTTCCAGCTTCCTTTGGAAATCATTCTGCTGACCTCCCTGGCGACGGTTTGCTCCTTCAACAAGAGCTACAAGAAGCTGAGTCTGTTGTGCCATCACTTCTGCCAGGTTCGGTGGTGGTGGTGGTGGAATGTTTTCCTCGGCAGGTGGCAGGGTATTCTCTAGGTTGAAGGGTATCCCTCCGCATCCACGGCCACGGCCATGGTTGTTGCCACCACAGCCCCTGTTTGGTTCGACTGGTTCAGGGATGGGCGCACGTCCACGGTTCATTAGGCGAGCAGATCGGCGGTTCGGCATCTACAACACGGATCATAGGAATTTTAGTGCTTGTGCCATAAGTGCTTATAATTTAATATGATTACATGATTTTGATGATTTAAAGAAAATCATTTATACTATCCAACACTCATTACAAAGAAGCAATAAGATCCATAAGATGCAATAAGATCCAAAACATTCATTACATGGGTTTTATTACATAGCATCATCTCCAGTAGCTACACTTGAAGACGTGCGAGAATCGTACTATGCATAGTGTCTCATAATACATCTCATCAGGGGTACATCATGGTGTACAACTCATGGAAGCTACTGACATATCTCATGACCACGTAGGGTCATCTACTCTAACTCATACACAGCAGCTGGAATATGACTGTTCTCGATCTCGATCTCCTCGTCAGACTTGTGAAGTCGGGACACGTACTTCAAGGCCTCGACGAGCTCCTCAGTAGGCTTGGCTCTAGGTAGGGTAGGGCAGGCGTCTAGGTTGAGGCAAGTCGGTGCTAACTCAAACTCCTCTATCCTCGGCTTCGTCTTGCTGCGAATCTCCTTGGGTAGCTGATCCCACATACCCTTCATCTCCCTGAGGCGCTTCTTGTCAGACTTCTCCCAAGCCTGCCAAGTCCTCTCACACTTGTCCTATAGGTACTCGGTCTACCTGAGTGCCTCGATCAGGTGACCCTGTTTGTGAACGGCCTTCTTCCTGAACTCCTCTAACTCCTGGGTCATGGTCTTGTTCCAAGATTGGATTTTCAGCATATCAATCCCCTTGGACCTCTCTTTGTCTCCTCTACGGTGGAACTCGGCCTTCTTGTCGTCCAACTCCCTCTACAACTCTAAGACCTTGTTGTCGAGGTAGCAGTTCCTGTTGCCTAGGTCGGCTGCTTTGTCCTATAAGTCAGCGACCTCAGCTCTGTGGACTTCTTCATGATGGTTGAGCTCATCCTGTAGCTTGGCAACTGTCTCGAGCAGACTAGCTCGCTCCTGTGCTCCCTGCGAGGCTCGCTCCTGGCACTCCCACAGAAGAGCCTGGTCCTGACATCTCTTCTGCTCAAGTTGGGTCACGTACCTGTCTTGCTCCAGTAGGTGGATAGCTGAGACACGAAGGCATCTGTCCTCCTCTGCAAAAATAACTCTGCCGGCTGCGAAGCTTTGCTCACTAGGGGTGAGGCTGAGGTCAAGGGCCTGGGGAAGTAGATGGAACTCTATCGTCTTTAGGTGCTCGTAGTGGTCCCTCATCACTCTGTGAAGTGCCTTATGTGAGACAGCTCGCAGTCCCTCCTCAACTGTGTCCTCTATAGTCAACTCGGTGAAAGCTGGGACAGACGGTAAGGTAGTGCTAGCTGGGAACTCGACTAAGGTGACAACCGGTCCTTCGATTCCTCCTTCCTGAGCCGACTTCCCGGTGCAGGTGACCTTGACAAGCTCGTCTGGGACTCCTAACGTGACGAGAACTCAGCAGAGGGTCTGTGCAAAACCCCCGAGCTCACGTAGGTCGAAGGTAAGCTTGGCGTGGTCCAGAGGTAGCGGTCCTAGAGGCGGCCAGTCGGTGTTCATTGCCATCTGCATGTTTTTAAGGAACAGGTGTTAGCAGGTCAATAAATAGATAAGCCTTGCATAAAAGTAAATGTAGGGTCGGTATATAACCGAAAGAAGGGCTGTTCACGTCCTATTCTTTCGTCCATTTCTAAGGGTTTCGTCCTATGGTCAAGTATGGCTCTGATACCAACTAAAGCAACCCCGATTTCCATGAAGGGAAATCCACAGAGTCGAAGTGTAATAAGACCGTGGTAGATCATATTACCCAAATTTCAGTCGGACATCACATCCATACAACGATAATATCAGAGTACAAATAGTGCGGAATTACATAAATTATCACAACGCCGCATTGGCGGTATCAAAAGTAGCATTCATTCAGAACAGCTTGAAGATAAGATCACCAAAACTCGAGCGTAGGCACGAACCCCTCATCCGTCAAACTCTTCGGAGCTATACTCCTCAGCAGAACCTGTATGCCAAAATTTATCAGTATGATTTGTACTGGCCACTCCCAACCCTATGAGCATTTGCTTTGTGGAAATTGGATGCAAGTTGGATATAGTAAAAAGGAACCTATAAGGCTGGGGTTTCCTATGCATTTAGCACATCTAGTATATATAAGAGTATAGTCAAGTTTTAACACCATTACCACTCTCTTTCCACCCCATTCCCATTCCGGAGCCAGGTTTCGATCCTGGGATCGATACACCACCATCTCCACACCATCACCATACCATACCCATACCATCACTTAGTCGACAGGCCAACAACCTCTCGACACTGTCTCAAGGCCCGTAGCCCCTGGCTACGTCCGTAAACTCACTCCCAGGGAGAGAAAAGAAGGACTCATCTCACTATCTAGTTTAAGAGAAACCCAGGAAAGGTCCATAGCCGACAAGTCGGCATGTGTATCGATCGATCAACCATACACTCTACAGAGGTTTTACATAACCACAAGATCCACCTTCCTCGCTGACTGTGGTCAACTGGGCTGATTCTGGCCGCTTGCTAGCCTAGGATAATGCCACTCTACCATTCAACCCTGATTCCCCCCAAGTCCAGTCTGGGGTGGCTGAAACTGTGAGTCATGAACTAGGTACACAAGGTCTCCATGAAGTCTCGGAAGGGTGTGGGGGAAATCCTCTGCACCCCGTACCTCCCTCACACTGTCCGCTATCAACCTAGCATTAGTGGCAATATCCAACCAAGTAGTACGGCCGTCCCGCACCATATAGGGCGAGTGGTACCTAAGGCTTCCCGGTGAATCTGAGTACTAGTAAGTCCTTAGGGATGACCAAGCCAGAATGTCTTCATCAGGGTTTCCATTTACCGTGCCACCACAGCACCTCCACCCTGGGCTCCTCCCATCACAGGTTCACACCCAGGGCCACCTCATATACCATTTACCCACCACAGGTATCCATTCTAGGGGTGCATAGGTAGCACCCCACGGCAAGACTTGCCCCAGGCTCGTCGTATACTCCAACTTGGTCGACACAACCCTCACCCTCCATGCACCCATGTCACACACGCAGCACTCTCCCCAATCACCAGTTTCCACCACGCATCAATGTAGTGCAACCGTAGTAGAAGCAATGAAATATAATAGCAAGCATGTGACTAGCCTAACAACAGGGTGAGCAGGGGTAAGTTTGCGTTAAGGTAACGGCCATGAAGAAAGTATACTACCATGCCAGTCCTATCATAGTGTGATCATAATAATAAAGTAAAGCACTAGCATTTTTATTTTAGCCATGCGTAATAGGTGCTACGATATTGGGTGGGATGTGGCACCTTCAGTGTAGTCGTCTCCGTAATCCCCACGGTACTCACGATCCTCGTCCGTCTGGTTCTCCTCCGAGTCTGCAAACGATTGCATAATTGTCGCGTTAGCGACGTCTATAGAATAGCACAAAGAAGAAATGAAAATTCAAAAGAGCCAAATGCACTCAAACATGGGTTCATTGCGTAGAGCTTGATTTTAGATGAATTTTGGTCCTGGTTTCGTATTTTTCTGAGGTCATATGAATTAGTTATGAATTTCCGAAGATTAAATCCATTTCTGAAAATGAAAAAGGCTGAATTAATCCTAGGCTGACACGTGTCACGCTGTGACTGGTCTACGTGGCATGCTGACGTCAGCATGACGTCATCATCTCGGTTCTGAGCTGATAGGTGGGGTCCAGCTGACGTCAGCATGACGTCATCAACGTCGTCAGTTCCGACAGGTGGGTCCAGGGGCTCTTGGGTCACTGACATGTGGGTCCAATCGAGGTCAACGTTAGTCAACAGCGAGTCAACGGTCAACGATCAACGGTTAGGGTCACTAACGTGTGGGGCCAGGGTTGCTGACGTCAGCAGCTGATGTTAGCGTAACGTCAGCATGACGTCACCTCGGCCGTGTTGCTACTAACAGGTGGGTCCCACGTGACGTCAGCATGACGTCAGCATCTGACACGTGGGTCCAGTGTGTCTGTGCCACTGACACGTGGGACCGGTCAAGCGGTCACGTTGACCGGTCAACAGTCATCTGGGTTGGGTCTTGGACCGGGCACGGGCGAAGGCTGGATTTGGGCCGGGCGGCTGGCCGGACACGTGGCGGCGTGGTATTTGCCACGTCACGGCCGTGGGCCTCTCGGGCTTCGTCCCACGGCTTTGCAGGCGTGGGCGTGGCTCACGGTGGACTGTAGGTGTTGGTCCATGAACCGCAAACAGGTCTACGGTGGACCGAGTCCACCCTTCTTCTTTTAGGCACGGTTCATGTAGTCCGGGTGCACTCGCGGGTGGCCGGCGAGGGGGGTGTTCCCCAATTTCTCCTGCGGCGGTGCTCCTGTTGGCGGCGAGCTCGGCTGTGAGCCTCTCGTGGCGATCTTTGGTGTCCAATTGGGGAGGGAAAGGCTTCCCGTGCCACGCCGCGATCATGATTCTAGGGTCTAAGTGGTGGTCCACGGCGGGCCTTCGAGGCGTTGGCCATGGCGGTGGCGGGCTCGGCGGTGTGCTTGGTGGTGAGGTGCACATCGCGTAGAGTTCTCAAGTGGCTAAGCTAATCAGATGAGGGCTCCTGCGGTTCTGTGGGTGCACGGCGAAGGTGTCTAGGGCTCAAGGCGAGGCTACGGGTTCTGTGTGGCGGCGTAAGAGGGACATCCCGTGGCCACGGGCGATCACGACAGTGAGCACACAGGTGCGCTTACTGGGGCTCCGGTTGGGTGTTCACGGTGTGGTCGCAGGTGTGTGCGTGGGTGCATGTGTTTCCAGTGGCCGAAGACGGCCTTGGCCTACATGCTCCTGGTGTGTAGCGCCATGGCCGAATAGCAAGGTCCGGCGGCGAGCAGAGGAAGAACCGAGGCTCACTGTTGGTGTTGGAGTCGAATGGATAGCGGTGCAGTGGCGGGTTGTGGCTGTGTAGCTCCAGATCCCGTGCAGTGCCGTGCGGCGTTGTGGCATTGTCCTTGCTCCAGCGGCTTCGGAGGTGCTCCATCGGTGGCTCCTTCTTCTTTCTCCGCGCCCCTTCTTTCTTCCTTTCTTGGCTCTCTCTCTTGGCTCGAGTGTGCGGTGGGTAGCACAAGGTGGCGGCGGGGGCGTTGAGAGTCGGGGCGCTAGGGCAACCAAAAGGTTGGGCTTTTATAGGCGAGCACCAAGCTTCAAGGCGGACGGTGATCGATCGGTGGGCGCTGCGGGCGAGGCATCCTACTGTGGCCTTGAGGTTGCATGGGCGTGGCACCAAGGAGATAGGGGCAAGGGATGTGCCTTAGGGCAACAGAGGCCCTGCTAGAGCTCATGCTCCGGGGCTCGGTCGAAGAGGGGAATGGCGGCGTGATCGGTCCAATGGCGTGGCGTGGAGAAGATGAGCAGGAGGGCTATCATGCAGGGGTCCGTGTGGTGGGCCTGGCCTAGGCGGAGGGGCACAGGCATCTTGTCATTGTGGTGGTGGGCGGGTGAGGTGTCTTTGGGAAGATGGGAAAAGGGGTGGGTTGGTGGGGGCGGGTGGCGGCATGTTTGGTCAAGCTTGGCTTGAGCGTGGGGCAGCGCCATTGACGTGAACCTTCTTCTTCCTTTTCTTTTCTATTTTATTTTCCTTCTTCTTTATTTGAATTCAATTTTGATTTTTTAACTTTGGATTCCAAATTGGTGCACCAAATTCATTGGAGTTTTGATATGAGGCCCACAACATACTTATATAAATACTAGGAATTTATTTAGCTATTTTGTATAACAAAACTAGGTGTGGTTTTGAATTATACAAATGTAGAATTAGTTTTTTCTCTTTAAAGTTTTTATTCCTTGGTTTTAATTTTAACTTTTCGTTTTATTATTATTTTATAGGAGTTGTTAAGCATATCATAACTCAAATGGAAATCCAAATCACATTTTGAATTAACAATGTATGCAATACTTTATTTGTTAGAATTTAAATAAACGCAATTAACTAATGACATGCCATGCTTATGTGTTAACTTGGGTTGGGGTTAGGCCTAATTCATTTCTTAGGTTGGTTTTCTATACATGACACTCATCATCACATGGAAGTTCTAAGAAATATTTTGTAGTTGGTATTTTTGGTTTGTGGATTTTTGGGTTGTTACAGTCCTACCCCCTTAACAGAATCTCGTCCCCGAGATTAAAGCATAACGTACTCTTCAAGAGGTAAGGATATCAGAGCCGGAGGTCGGACTCTTTCTCCCATGTTGCTTTCTCTCTCGGTGTGATTACTCCATTGGATCTTGCACATAGGAATAGTCTTGCTTGGGTCTCTTTGGTATCTCGCTTGAATTCGATAGGATGTTCTTTATACTCAAGTGTATCTTGAATGTCAAGTGTATCAGTTGGAACTACTTCATCGGGCACTCTCAAACACTTGCGTAGCTGTGAGACATGGAATACGGGATGTACATCCATCAATTCCTCAGGTAGCTCAAGTTTGTAGAGCGAGCTTTCCAATCCTCTTGCAAATCTTGTATGGGCCAACAAATCTAGGGGCTAGCTTGCCTTTCACATGGAATCTAACAGTCCCACGTAGCCGGGATACCTTGAGATAGACGAAGTCCCCCACATTGAACTCAAGTTCTCTTCTCCTTTTGTCAGCATAGCTCTTGTATCGACTTTGAGCAATTCTCAAATTCTCCTTTACTTGAGCAACTCCTTCTTCTACATCTTGAATCTTAGCGGAATCAAAAAACGATCTTTCACCCGGTTGAGACCACATCAAAGGTGTCTTACAAGGTCTTCCATACAGAGCTTCAAATGGCAACATCTTGATACTGGCTTGGTAGCTATTGTTGTAAGAGAACTCTGCATAGGGTAAGCATTTCTCCCAATCAGAGCCATAATTCAGTACACTAGCGTGAAGCATGTCTTCTAAGATCTGATTTACTCATTCTGTCTGTCCATCTGTCTGTGGGTGATAAGCAGTACTGAAATCAAGTTTGTTTCCAATGGACTTGTGCAGGGCTTCCCAGAATCGGGACACAAACTGAGGACCATGATCAGATACAATACTGGAGGGTGCTCCATGCAGTCTAAGAATATGCTCAATATATAGATCTGCTAATTTTGCTGCATTGGTCTTGGTCTTCACTAGTACAAAGTGAGCAATCTTGGGCAAACGATCAACAATCACCCAGATGGAATCATTGCCTTTCTGTGAACGGGGTAATCCAACTATGAAATCCATGGATATGCTCTCCCATTTCCACTCGGGAACGTCAAGAGGCTTTAGCAACCCTGCAGGCCTTTGATGTTCATCCTTGATTCTATTACAGGTGTCACATCGTGCCACATGTCCTGCAATGTCCGTCTTCATGCCTTTCCACCAAAAGTGTTTCTACAAGTCTTGATACATCTTCGAACCTCCAGGGTGAATACAGTACTTAGAATCATGTGCTTCAGACAGAATTTCCTCTCGTAGTGCTGGATCGGAAGGAACACAAATTCTGTCCTTGAACGAGATGGTTCCTTGTTCATCTTCGTGGTGGTTGGTCTTGTAACCTAGTTTCATCAGACCACGGAGATATTTGGTCTCTTCACAATTTTTCTAAGCTTGATCGATGTGATCCGTGAGATCATACAGTATGCGGAGCTCATTCAACAAGCTATGCGGTAGTATCTCTTGTTGGAAATCAACAATCTCTTCCTTGAGCTCAGGTGGTACGGATTCTATGACCATGGCGTGACAGTAACTCTTGTGACTAAGAGCATCTGTGACTACATTAGCTTTTCCCGGATGATAGTGAATTTCTAGGTCATAGTCCTTGATCAACTCTAGCCATCGGCGTTGCCTCATATTCCGATCTTCTTGAGTGAAAAAGTACTTCAAGCTCTTGTGATCGGTGTAGATATCACACTTGTTGCCTATCAAGTAGTGCCTCCAGATCTTCAAAGCATGCACAACTGCTGCTAACTCAAGATCATGAGTAGGGTAACGGTTCTCGTGTTCTTTCAACTGTCGAGAACCATAAGCTATCACTCTCCCATCTTCCATCAGTACACAACCAAGTCCTTGACGGGATGCATCACAATAGACCATGAAATCTTTGCTGATATCAGGCAATGCTAGCACAGGAGTTGTGGTAAGCTTCTGTTTCAATTCCTGGAAGCTTTGTTCACACTTGGGCGTCCATTGAAACTCCTTAGTCTTCTTCAGAAGGTTGGTCATTGGACGGGCTATCTTGGAAAAGTTCTCAATGAATCGGCGATAATATCCAGCCAATTCCAAGAAACTTCTGACTTCTATCACATTACGGGGTTGATCCCATTCTTTCACAGCTTCAATCTTGGTCGGGTCAACTGCGACACCTTCAGTTGATAGTACATGGCCTAGGAAGGCAACTTCCTGTAGCCAAAACTCACATTTGCTGAACTTTGCGTAAAGCTGATGTTAGGCTAGTTTCTCAAGCACCGTTCTTAGATGATGTTCATGTTCTTCAGCAGTGGATGAATAGACAAGGATGTCATCAATGAATACTACCATGAACTTATCCAGTTCATCCATGAAAACCTTATTTATCATGTTCATAAAGTATGCGGGAGCATTCGTGAGTCCAAAGGATACCACAGTGAACTCAAACTGCCCATACCTAGTCACAAAAGCTGTCTTTAGGATGTCACTCTCTTGAATCTTCATCTGATGATAGCCAGATCTGAGATCAATCTTGGAGAAATACTTGGCACCTCTAAGCTGATCAAGGAAATCATCAATCCTTGGTAGGGGTACTTGTTCTTGATGGTGACTGCGTTCAAGTTCTGGTAATCAATGCACATTCTCATCGGGCCATCCTTCTTCTTAACAAACAGAACAGGGGATCCCTAGGGTGAAGCACTGGGTCTGATATATCCCTTCAAGATGAGCTCATCAAGCTATTTCTTGAGCTCGGCCAGTTCATCAACTGACATGCGATAGGGTCCCTTGGCAATGGGTCTGGTTCCTGGCAAAAGATCAATGATGAACTCTACATCACGGTCTGGTGGCATACCCGGTAATTCTTCAGGGAATACATTGGGATAGTCTCTGACCATAGGCATATCATGAACTGTCTTCTCCTCTTTTTGTGATTCGGAACTTGCTTTAAGGGCACATAGGATAGAGGTGGACTTTCCGGACTGGGGTTCGCGTCTAATTACTTGGCCTGATGGGTGGGTCACTTGGACATATCTTGGTGAACATGATATGATACCTCGGTGAATGGTTAACCAATCCATTCCTAAGATGACATCTATGTTAGTGGAAGGTAACATGGTTAGGTCGGCTTTAAAGATAAGACCCTCAATGGTAAGACTCACTCCCTTACAGATGTGGGTGCATTTTAGGTCTCCTAAAGGTGAGCTGGTGATGATAGGCTTTTCACGTGGGGTTATAGGCAGGTCATGCTCTCGTGCAAACTAGGATGATATGTAAGAACAAGTTGCTCCAGAATCAAATAGAACTGATATAGTATTGCCATTAACTAAAAACATACCGTACACAACGTCAGGAGCAGCCAGTGCTTCGTCGGCGTCCAGATGGTTGAGACGTCCACGGGTAGCAGATCCCTTGAACTAAGACTTCTAAGCAGCTGAGTTCTAAGGGCATTTAGCGGCTTTGTGACTCGGTTGGCCATAAGCGAAGCAGGTGAAAGGCGCACTGCCTGTAGGGGTTGGCGTGGGTGCCTTCCAATTTCTAGTGCCTTGTGCAGAGTGGTTCTGTGCTGGGCGTTCATTCACAGAGCGGGGACGGTTGAAATGATCCTGAGTGTTGTGGTCCTGAGCATAACGGTCCCGGGTGTAACGATCCTAAGCAGGGCGGGAGTGTTTGGCGGTGTAGCCTCCACTTCCCCTACTCGATCCGGGGTTGTCATCCCTGTTGTGGCGTGAGTGTTCCCTGGATGGTGCATCCCTACGGAACCTCTTGCGATCATGGCCACAGAAAGACTACTCAGGCTTATGCTTCCTCTCCCTGTACTCTTCTCCAGCTTCAGCACGGTCCTTCTCAATCTGGATGCAGCGATCCACCAGAGCATGCAACGTGTTACTCTCAATACCGCCAAACTTTAGCTTGATGTGCGGGTTAAGTCCCTTGTGGTAATAGTACAGCTTCTCCTGCTGACCTCGATGGCGACGGTTTGCTCCTTCAACAAGAGCTGCAAGAAGCTGAGTCTGTTGTGCCATCACTTCTGCCAGGTTCGGTGGTGTTGGTGGTGGAATGTTCTCCACGGCAGGTGGCGGAGTATTCTCTAGGTTGAAGGGTATCCCTCCGCATCCACGACCACGGCCATGGTTGTTGCCTCCATGGCCCCCATTTGGTTCAACTAGTTCGGGGATGGGCGCACGTCCACGGTTCATTAGGCGAGCAGATTGGTGGTTCGGCATCTGCAACAAGGATCATAGGAATTTTAGTGCTTGTGCCATAAGTGCTTATAATTTAATATGATTACATGATTTTGATGATTTAAAGAAAATCATTTATACTATCCAACACTCCTTACAAAGAAGCAATAAGATCCATAAGATGCAATAAGATCCAAAACATTCATTACATGGGTTTTATTACATAGCATCATCTCCAGTAGCTACACTTGAAGACGTGCGAGAATCGTACTACGCATAGTGTCTCATAATACATCTCATTAGGGGTACATCATGGTGTACAACTCATGGAAGCTACTGACATATCTCATGACCACGTAGGGTCATCTACTCTAACTCGTACACAGCAGCTGGAATATGACTGTTCTCGATCTCGATCTCCTCGTCAGACTTGTGAAGTCGGGACACGTACTTCAAGGCCTTGACAAGCTCCTCAGTAGGCTTGGCTCTAGGTAGGGTAGGGTAGGCGTCTAGGTTGAGGCAAGTCGGTGCTAACTCAAACTCCTCTATCCTTGGCTTCGTCTTGCTGCGAATCTCCTTGGGTAGCTGATCCCACATAGCCTTCATCTCCCTGAGGTGCTTCTTGTCAGACTTCTGCCAAGCCTGCCAAGTCCTCTCACACTTGTCCTGTAGGTACTCAGTCTACCTGAGTGCCTCGATCCGGTGACCTTGGTTGTGAACGGCCTTCTTCCTAAACTCCTCTAACTCCTGGGTCATGGTCTTGTTCCGAGATTGGATTTTCAGCATATCAATCCCCTTGGACCTCTCTTTGTCTCCTCTACGGTGGAACTCGGCCTTCTTGTCATCCAACTCCCTCTACAACTCTAAGACCTTGCTGTCGAGGTAGCAGTTCCTGTTGCCTAGGTCAATTGCTTTGTCCTATAAGTCAGCAACCTCGGCTTTGTGGACTTCTTCATGATGGTTGAGCTCGCCCTGTAGCTTGGCAACTGTCTCGAGCAGACTAGCTCGCTCCTGTGCTCCCTACGAGTCTCGCTCCTGGCACTCCCACAGAAGAGCCTGGTCCTGACGTCTCTTCTGCTCAAGCTGGGTCACATACCTGTCCTACTCCAATAGGTGGATAGCTGAGACACGAAGGCATCTGTCCTCCTCTGCAAAGATAACTCTACCGGCTGCGAAGCTCTACTCACTAGGGGTGAGGCTGAGGTCGAGGGCCTGGGGAAGTAGACGGAACTCTGTCGTCTTCAGGTGCTCGTAGTGGTCCCTCATCACTCTACAAAGTGCCTTGTGTGAAACAGCTCGCAGTCCCTCCTCAACTGTGTCCTCTATAGTCAACTCAGTGAAAGCTGGAACAGACGGTAAGGTAGTGCTAGTTGGGAACTCGACTGAGGTGACAACAGGTCCTTCGATTCCTCCATCCTGAGCTGACTTCCCGGTGCAGGTGACCTTGATAAGCTCGTTTGGGACTCCTAACGTGACGAGAACTCGGCAGAGGGTCTATGCAAAACCCCTGAGCTCACGTAGGTCGAAGGTAAGCTTGGCGTGGTCCAGAGGTAGCGGTCCTAGAGGCGGCCAGTCGACGTTCGTTGCCATCTGCATGTTTTTAAGGAACAGGTGTTAGCAGGTCAATAAATAGATAAGCCTTGCATAAAAGTAAATGCAGGGTCGGTATATAACTGAAAGAAGGGTTGTTCACGTCCTATTCTTTCGTCCATTTCTAAGGGTTTCGTCCTATGGTCAAGTATGGCTCTGATACCAACTGAAGCAACCCCGATTTCTACAAAGGGAAATCCACAGAGTCGAAGTGTAATAAGACCGTGGTAGATCATATTACCCAAATTCCAGTCGGACATCACATCCATACAATGATAATATCAGAGTACAAATAGTGCGGAATTACATAAATTATTACAACGCTGCATTGGCGATATCAAAAGTAGCATTCATTCAGAACAACTTGAAGATAAGATCACCAAAACTCGAGCGTAGGCACGAACCCCTCATCCGTCAAACTCTTCAGAGCTATACTCCTCAGCAGAACCTGTTTGCCAAAATTTATCAGTACGATTTGTACTGGCCTCTCCCAACCCTATGAGCATTTGCTTTGTGGAAATTGGATGCAAGTTGGATATAGTAAAAAGGAACCTCTTGCGATCCGTGGTTGTCATCCCTGTTGTGGCGTGAGCGTTCCCTAGATGGTGCATCCCTACGGAACCTCTTGCGATCACAGCCACGAAAAGACTACTCAGGCTTACTTTTCCTCTCCCTGTACTCTTCTCCAGCTTCAGCACGGTCCTTCTCAATCTGGATGCAGCGATCCACCAGAGCATGCAACGTGTTACTCTCAATACCGCCAAACTTTAGCTTGATGTGCGGGTTAAGTCCCTTGTGGTAATAGTACAGCTTCTCCTGCTGACCTCGATGGCGACGGTTTGCTCCTTCAACAAGAGCTGCAAGAAGCTGAGTCTGTTGTGCCATCACTTCTGCCAGGTTCGGTGGTGTTGGTGGTGGAATGTTCTCCACGGCAGGTGGCGGAGTATTCTCTAGGTTGAAGGGTATCCCTCCGCATCCACGACCACGGCCATGGTTGTTGCCTCCATGGCCCCCATTTGGTTCAACTAGTTCGGGGATGGGCGCACGTCCACGGTTCATTAGGCGAGCAGATTGGTGGTTCGGCATCTGCAACAAGGATCATAGGAATTTTAGTGCTTGTGCCATAAGTGCTTATAATTTAATATGATTACATGATTTTGATGATTTAAAGAAAATCATTTATACTATCCAACACTCCTTACAAAGAAGCAATAAGATCCATAAGATGCAATAAGATCCAAAACATTCATTACATGGGTTTTATTACATAGCATCATCTCCAGTAGCTACACTTGAAGACGTGCGAGAATCGTACTACGCATAGTGTCTCATAATACATCTCATTAGGGGTACATCATGGTGTACAACTCATGGAAGCTACTGACATATCTCATGACCACGTAGGGTCATCTACTCTAACTCGTACACAGCAGCTGGAATATGACTGTTCTCGATCTCGATCTCCTCGTCAGACTTGTGAAGTCGGGACACGTACTTCAAGGCCTTGACAAGCTCCTCAGTAGGCTTGGCTCTAGGTAGGGTAGGGTAGGCGTCTAGGTTGAGGCAAGTCGGTGCTAACTCAAACTCCTCTATCCTTGGCTTCGTCTTGCTGCGAATCTCCTTGGGTAGCTGATCCCACATAGCCTTCATCTCCCTGAGGTGCTTCTTGTCAGACTTCTGCCAAGCCTGCCAAGTCCTCTCACACTTGTCCTGTAGGTACTCAGTCTACCTGAGTGCCTCGATCCGGTGACCTTGGTTGTGAACGGCCTTCTTCCTAAACTCCTCTAACTCCTGGGTCATGGTCTTGTTCCGAGATTGGATTTTCAGCATATCAATCCCCTTGGACCTCTCTTTGTCTCCTCTACGGTGGAACTCGGCCTTCTTGTCATCCAACTCCCTCTACAACTCTAAGACCTTGCTGTCGAGGTAGCAGTTCCTGTTGCCTAGGTCAATTGCTTTGTCCTATAAGTCAGCAACCTCGGCTTTGTGGACTTCTTCATGATGGTTGAGCTCGCCCTGTAGCTTGGCAACTGTCTCGAGCAGACTAGCTCGCTCCTGTGCTCCCTACGAGTCTCGCTCCTGGCACTCCCACAGAAGAGCCTGGTCCTGACGTCTCTTCTGCTCAAGCTGGGTCACATACCTGTCCTACTCCAATAGGTGGATAGCTGAGACACGAAGGCATCTGTCCTCCTCTGCAAAGATAACTCTACCAGCTACAAAGCTTTGCTCACTAGGGGTGAGGCTGAGGTCAAGGGCCTAGGGAAGTAGACGGAACTCTGTCGTCTTCCGGTGCTCGTAGTGGTCCCTCATCACTCTACGAAGTGCCTTGTGTGAGACAGCTCGCAGTCCCTCCTCAACTGTGTCCTCTATAGTCAACTCAGTGAAAGCTGGAACAGACGGTAAGGTAGTGCTAGTTGGGAACTCGACTGAGGTGACAACAGGTCCTTCGATTCCTCCATCCTGAGCTGACTTCCTGGTGTAGGTGACCTTGATAAGCTCGTTTGGGACTCCTAACGTGACGAGAACTCGGCAGAGGGTCTGTGCAAAACCCATGAGCTCACGTAGGTCGAAGGTAAGCTTGGCGTGGTCCAGAGGTAGCGGTCCTAGAGGCGGCCAGTCGACGTTCGTTGCCATCTGCATGTTTTTAAGGAACAGGTGTTAGCAGGTCAATAAATAGATAAGCCTTGCATAAAAGTAAATGCAGGGTCGGTATATAACTGAAAGAAGGGTTGTTCACATCCTATTCTTTCGTCCATTTCTAAGGGTTTCATCCTATGGTCAAGTATGGCTCTGATACCAACTGAAGCAACCCCGATTTCTACAAAGGGAAATCCACAGAGTCGAAGTGTAATAAGACCGTGGTAGATCATATTACCCAAATTCCAGTCGGACATCACATCCATACAATGATAATATCAGAGTACAAATAGTGCGGAATTACATAAATTATTACAACGCTGCATTGGCGATATCAAAAGTAGCATTCATTCAGAACAACTTGAAGATAAGATCACCAAAACTCGAGCGTAGGCACGAACCCCTCATCCGTCAAACTCTTCAGAGCTATACTCCTCAGCAGAACCTGTTTGCCAAAATTTATCAGTACGATTTGTACTGGCCACTCCCAACCCTATGAGCATTTGCTTTGTGGAAATTGGATGCAAGTTGGATATAGTAAAAAGGAACCTATAAGGCTGGGGTTTCCTATGCATTTAGCACATCTAGTATACATAAGAGTATAGTCAATTTTTAACACCATTACCACTCTCTTTCCACCCCATTCCCATTCTAGAGCTAGGTTTCGATCCTAGGATCGATACACCACCATCTCCACACCATCACCATACCATACCCATTCCATCGCTTAGTCGACAGGCCAACTCCCTCTCAGCACTGTCTCAAGGCCCGTAGCCCCTGGCTACGTCCGAACACTCACTCCCAGGGAGAGAAAAGAAGGACTCATCTCACTATCTAGTTAAACAAAACCTAGGAAAGGTCCATAGCTGACAAGTCGGCATATGTATCGATCGATCAACCATACACTCTGCAGAGGTTTTACATAACCACAAGATCCGCCTTCCTCGCTGACCGTCATCAACTGGGCTGATTCTGGCCGCTTGCTAGCCTAGAATAATGCCACTCTACCATTCAACCCTGGTACACCCCAAGTCCGGTCTGGGGTGGCTGAAACTGTGAGTCATGAATCAGGTACACAAGGTCTCCATGAAGTCTCGGAAGGGTGTGGGGGAAATCCTCCGCACCCCGTACCTCCCTCACACTGTCCGCTATCAACCTAGCAGTAGTGGCAATATCCTACCAAGTAGTTCGGCCGTCCCGCACCATATAGGGCGAGTGGTACGTAAGGCTTCCCGGTGAATCTGAGTACTAGTAAGTCCTTAGGGATGACCAAGCTAGAATGTCTTCATCAGGGTTTCCATTTACCATGCCACCACAGCACCTCCACCCTGGGCTCCTCCCATCACAGGTTCACACCTAGGGCCACCTCATATACCATTTACCCACCACAAGTATTCATTCCAGGGGTGCCGAGGTAGCACCCCATGGCAAGACTTGCCCTAGGCTCGTTGTATACTCCAACTTGGTCGACACAACCCTCACCCTCCACGCACCCATGTCACACACGCAACACTCTCCCCAATCACCAGTTCCCACCACGCATCAATGTAGTGCAAGCGTAGTAGAAGCAATGAAATATAATAGCAAGTGCGTGACTAGCCTAACAGCGGGGTGAGCAGGGGTAAGGTTACGTCAAGGTAAAGGCCATCAAGAAAGTATACTACCATGCCAGTCCTATCATAGTGTGATTATAATAATAAAGTAAAGCACTAGCATTTCTATTTTAGCCATGCGTAATAGGTGCTACGATATTGGGTGGGATGTGGCACCTTCAGTGTAGTCGTCTCTGTACTCCTCACAGTACTCACGATCCTCGTCCGTCTGGTTCTCCTCCGAGTCTACAAACGATTGCATAATTATCGCGTTAGCGACGTCTATAGAATAGCACAAAGAAGCAATGAAAATTCAAAAGAGCCAAATGCACTCAAACATGGGTTCATTGCATAGAGCTTGATTTTAGATGAATTTTGGTCCTAGTTTCATATTTTTCTGAGGTCATATGAATTAGTTATGAATTTCCGAAGATTAAATCCATTTCTGAAAATGAAAAAGGCTGAATTAATCTTGGGCTGACATGTGTCACGCTGTGACTGGTCTACGTGGCATGCTGACATCAGCATGACGTCATTGTCTCGGTTCCGAGCTGACAGGTGGGGTCCAGCTGACGTCAGCATGACGTCATCAATGTCGTCAGTTCCGACAGGTGGGTCCAGGGGCTCTTGGTTCACTGACATGTTGGTCCAGTCAAGGTCAACGTCAGTCAACAGCTAGTCAATGGTCAACGGTCTACGGTCAACGGTCAGGGTCACTGACGTGTGGGGCTAGGGTTGCTGACGTCAGCAGCTGATGTCAGTGTAACGTCAGCATGACGCCACCTTGGCTGTGCTGCTACTAATAGGTGGGTCCCGCGTGACGTCAGCATGACGTTAGCATCTGACGTGTGGGTCCAGTGTGTCTGTGCCACTGACACATGGGACCAGGTCAATGGTCAACATTGACCGGTCAACAGTCAATACGGGCCGGGTCTCGACTGGGCCTGGACAGGGCTGGATTTGGGCCGGGCTGACCCGGACCACGTGGCGTGCTGTGGCGCTACCATGTCATGGCCGTGGGCCTCTACTGGGCTTTGTCCACAGCTCGCGGGCATGGGCGTGGCTCATGGTGGACCAGGAGGTGCTTGTCCATGGACCGCAGACAGGTCTACGGTGGACCGAGTCCACCCTTCTTCTTTCAGGCGTGGTTCATGTACTCCGGGTGCACTCGTGGGTGGCCGGCGAGGAGGGTGTTCCCCTATTTCTCCCGCGGCGGTGCTCCTGCTGGCGGCGAGCTCGCTATGAGCCTCCGTGGCAGTGCTGGTGTCCAATTGGGGATGGGAAAGGCTTCCTCGGGCCACGGCGATCATGATTCTAGAGTCTAAGTGGTGGTCGGGGCCTTCCAAGTATGCGTGAGCGGCGACTTCGAGCACAACCGGCGGCGGGGGTGGCGCGGAAGTGCTTGCCGGGTCTGTGGTGAGGAGCGCGCGACGCAGTTCTCTAGTGGCTATGTTGGGTAGGATGAGGGCTCCTCTGGGTTCCGTGGGTGACCACGCAAAGCGCGCCCAGGCTCACGGCGAGGTTACGGGACCGGGTGGCGGTAGGGACATCCGTGTGGCCACGGCGATCATGAAGATGATAACAGGCGAGGCACGTCTGCGGGTGTGCTATGGGGCTCTGTGGTGTGGTCACGGTGGTGGTCAGCGGGTGTGCGGTGGGCACATGTTCCCAGTGCCGAGATGGCCTTGGCCTACATGCTCCGGTGTGGAGTGCCATGGCGAACAGCAAGGTCCCAAGGGAAGCAAGAAGAACAGGGCTCACCGTTGGTGTTGGAGTCAAATGGATCGGGCGGTGCCTTTGGCGAGTTGTGACCGTGTAGCTCCGGCGGTGGTGCTTGATTGTCGTCGTGCGGCGTTGTGGTGTTGTCCTTGCTCCGGCGGCTTCGGAGGTGCTCCGTCGGTGGCTCCTTCTTCTTTCTCCCGCTCCCTTCCTTCTTCCTTTCTTGGCTCTCTCTCTTGGCTCGCGTGTGCAGAGGGTAGCCACAAGGTGACGGCGGGAAGTTGAGAGCTCGGGGCGCTAGGGCAACCGAGGCCGGACTTTTATAGCCGAGCACCAAGCTTCCATGGCGGACGGTGATCGATCGATGGAGAGGTGGGCGAGGCATCCTACGGTGGCACGAGTTTGCGTGGGCGCGACGCCAAGGAGACAGGGGCATGCCCCGGGCGTTGCCCCCTAGCCCCCCCGCTAACAACCGAGGCTCGGTTGAGAGAGGGAATCGGGGTGATTGGTCGAGGGCGTGGCGTGGAGAAGATGAACAGGAGGGCTGTCATCATGGGAGGTCCGTGGTGGCGCCATGAGTGTGAGCTAACAGAGGGCGTCTGGCGTCTTTGGGCGGTGGCATTTGGTGGTGTGGGTGTGGCGTGTCTTTGGGAAGACGGGAAAAGGGGGTGGGTTGGTAGGCGGTGGGTTAATTTTGGTGGTCTTGTGAAATTTGAAGCGAGCCGAGCTCACATGAGGCATTCTTCTTCCTTTTTTTTTTCTGTTTTATTTTCCTTCTTCTTTATTTGAATTCAATTTTGATTTTTAAATTTGGATTCCAAATTGGTGCACCAAATTCATTGGAGTTTTGATATGAGGCCCACAACATACTTATATAAATACTAGGAATTTATTTAGCTATTTTGTATAACAAAACTAGGTGTGGTTTTCGTTATACAAATGTAGAATTAGTTTTTCTCTTTAAACCTTTATTCCTTGGTTTGAATTTTAATTATTTCATGGTTTATTATTTTATTGGAGTTGTTTAGCATATCATAACTCAAATGGAAATCCAAATCACATTTTGAATTAACAATGTATGCAATACTTTATTTGTTAGAATTTAAATAAACGCAATTAACTAATGACATGCCATGCTTATGTGTTAACTTGGGTTGGGGTTAGGCCTAATGCATTTCTTAGGTTGGTTTTCTATACAGGACACTCATCATCACATGGAAGTTCTAAGAAAAATTTTGTACTTGGTATTTTTGGTGTGTGGATTTTTGGGTTGTTATAGTCCTACCCCCTTAATAGAATCTCGTCCCCGAGATTAAAGCATAACATACTCTTTGAAGAGGTAAGGATATCATAGACGGAGGTTTGACTCTTTCTCCCATGTTACTTCTCTCTCAGTGTGATTACTCCATTGGATCTTGCACATAGGAATAGTCTTGCTTCGGGTCTCTTTGGTATCTCTGCCAAGAATTCAGATAGGATATTCTTTATACTCAAGTGTCTCTTGAATGTCAAGTGTATCAGTTGGAACTACTTCATCGGGCACTCTCAAACACTTGCGTAGCAGTGAGACATGGAATACGGGATGTACACCCGCCAATTCCTCAG
This sequence comes from Miscanthus lutarioriparius, assembly GCA_904845875.1. Taxonomy (NCBI): domain Eukaryota; kingdom Viridiplantae; phylum Streptophyta; class Magnoliopsida; order Poales; family Poaceae; genus Miscanthus; species Miscanthus lutarioriparius. The sequence continues at coordinate 58,502,303 of CAJGYO010000011.1, read as the reverse complement.
GTAGCTCAAGTTTGTAGGCGAGCTTTCCAATCCTCTTGCAAATCTTGTATGGGCCAACAAATCTAGGGGCTAGCTTGCCTTTCACATGGAATCTGACAGTCCCACGTAGCGTGGATACCTTGAGATAGACGAAGTCCGCCACATTGAACTCAAGTTCTCTTCTCCTTTTGTCAACATAGCTCTTGTATCGACTTTGAGCAATTCTCAAATTCTCCTTTACTTGAGCAACTCCTTCTTCTGCATATTGAATCTTAACGGAATCAAAGAACGATCTTTCACCCGGTTGAGACCACATCAAAGGTGTCTTACAAGGTCTGCCATACAGAGCTTCAAACGACGACATCTTGATACTGGCTTGGTAGCTGTTGTTGTAAGAGAACTCTGCATAGGGTAAGCATTTCTCCCAATCAGAGCCATAATTCAGTACACTAGCGCGAAGCATGTCTTCTAAGATCTGATTTACTCGTTCTATCTGTCCATCTATCTGTGGGTGATAAGCGGTACTGAAATCATGTTTGGTTCCAATGGACTTGTGCAGGGCTTCCCAGAATCAGGACACAAACTAAGGACCACGATCAGATACAATACTGGAGGGTGCTCCATGCAGTCTGAGAATATGCTCAATATATAGATCTGCTAATTTTTCTGCATTGGTCTTGGTCTTCACTGGTACAAAGTGAGCAATCTTGGTCAAACGATCAACAATCACCCAGATGGAATCATTGCCTTTCTGTGAACGGGGTAATCCAACTATGAAATCCATGGATATGCTCTCCCATTTCCACTCAGGAACGTCAAGAGGCTTTAGCAACCCTACAGGCCTTTGATGTTCAGCCTTGATTCTATTACAGGTGTCACATCATGCCACATGTACTGCAATGTCTGTCTTCATGCCTTTCCACCAAAAGTGTTTCTTCAAGTCTTGATACATCTTCGAACCTCGAGGGTGAATACAGTACTTAGAATCATGTGCTTCAGACAGAATTTCCTCTCGTAGTGCTGGATCGGAAGGAACATAAATTCTGTCCTTGAACCAGATGGTTCCTTGTTCATCTTCATGGTGGTTGGTCTTGTAACCTAGTTTCATCAGACCACGGAGATATTCAGTCTCTTCACAATTTTTCTGAGCTTGACGGATGCGATCCGTGAGATCATACTGTATGCAGAGCTCATTCAACAAGCCATGCGGTAGTATCTGTGGTTGGAAATCATCAATCTCTTCCTTGAGCTCAGGTGGTACGGATTCTATGACCAAGGTGTGACAGTAACACTTGCGACTAAGAGCATCTGTGACTACATTAGCTTTTCCTGGATGATAGTGAATTTCCAGGTCATAGTCCTTGATCAACTCTAGCCATCGGCGTTGCCTCATATTCAGATCTTCTTGAGTGAAAAAGTACTTCAAGCTCTTGTGATCGGTGTAGATATCACACTTGTTGCCTATCAAGTAGTGCCTCCAGATCTTCAAAGCATGCACAACTGCTGCTAACTCAAGATCATGAGTAGGGTAACGGTTCTTGTATTCTTTCAACTATCGAGAAGCATAAGCTATCACTCTCCCATCTTGCATCAGTACACAACCAAGTCCTTGATGGGATGCATCACAATAGACCACGAAATCTTTGCTGATATCAGGCAATGCTAGCACAGGAGTTGTGGTAAGCTTCTATTTCAATTCCTGGAAGCTTTGTTCGCACTCGGGCGTCCGTTGAAACTCCTTAGTCTTCTTCAGAAGGTTGGTCATTGGACGGGCTATCTTGTAAAAGTTCTCAATGAATCGGCGATAATATCCAGCCAATCCCAAGAAACTTCTGACTTCTGTCACATTACGGGGTTGATCCCATTCTTTCACAGCTTCAATCTTGGTCGGGTCAACTACGACACCTTCAGCTGATAGTACATGGCCTAGGAAGGCAACTTCCTGTAGCCAAAACTCACATTTGCTGAACTTTGCGTAAAGCTGATGTTAGGCTAGTTTCTCAAGCACCGTTCTCAAATGATGTTCATGTTCTTCAGCGGTGGATATATAGACAAGGATGTCATCAATGAATACTACCACGAACTTATCCAGTTCATCCATGAAAACCTTATTCATCATGTTCATAAAGTATGCGGGAGCATTCGTGAGTCCAAAAGATACCACGGTGAACTCAAACTGCCCATACCTAGTCACAAAAGCTGTCTTCAGGATGTCACTCTCTCGAATCTTCATCTGATGATTGCCAGATCTGAGATCAATCTTGGAGAAATACTTGGCACCTCTAAGCTGATCAAGCAAATCATCAATCCTTGGCAGGGGGTACTTGTTCTTGATGGTGACTGCGTTCAAGTTCCGGTAATCAATGCACATTCTCATCGAGCCATCCTTCTTCTTAACAAACAGAACAGGGGATCCCTTGGGTGAAGCACTGGGTCTGATATATCCCTTCGAGATGAGCTCATCAAGCTATTTCTTGAGCTCGGCCAGTTCATCAACAGACATGCGATAGGGTCTCTTGGCAATGGGTCTGGTTCCTGGCAAAAGATCAATGATGAACTCTACATCATGGTCTGGTGGCATACCCGGTAATTCTTTAGGGAATACATTGGGATAGTCTCTGACCACAGGCATATCATGAACTGTCTTCTCCTCTTTTTGTGATTCTGAACTTGCTTTAAGGGCACATAGCATAGAGTTGGACTTTCCGGACTGGGGTTCGCATCTAATGACTTGGCCTGATGGGTGGGTCACTTGGACATATCTAGGTGAACATGATATGATACCTCGGTGAATGGTTAACCAATCCATGCCTAAGATGACATCTAGGTTAGTGGAAGGTAACAAGGTTAGGTTGGCTTTAAAGATAAGACCCTCAATGGTAAGACTCACTCCCTTACAGATGTGGGTGCATTTTAGGTCTCCTAAAGGTGAGCTGGTGATGATAGGCTTTTCACGTGGGGTTATAGGCAGGTCATGCTCTCGTGCAAACTTGGATGATATGTAAGAACAAGTTGCTCCAGAATCAAATAGAACTCATGCAGTATTGCCATTAACTAAAAACATACCGTACACAACGTCAGGAGCAGCCTATGCTTCCTCGGCATCCAGATGGTTGAGACGTCCATGGGTAGCAGATCCCTTGAACTGAGACTTCTGAGCAGCTGAGTTCTGAGGGCATTCAGTAGGTTTGTGATCCGGTTGGCCACAAGCGAAGAAGGTGAAAGGCGCACCGCCTGTAGGGGTTGGCGCGGGTGCCTTCCAGTTTCCAGTGCCTGGTGCGGAACGGTTCTGTGCTGGGCATTCATTCACAGAGTGGGGACGGTTGAAACGATCCTGAGTGTTGCAGTCCTGAGCATAACGGTCCCGGGTGTAACGATCCTGAGCAGGGCGGGAGTGTTTGGCGGTGTAGCCTCCACTTCCCCTACTAGATCTGGGGTTGTCATCCCTGTTGTGGCATGAGCGTTCCCTAGATGGTGCATCCCTACGAAACCTCTTGCGATCACAGCCACGAAAAGACTACTCAGGCTTACTTTTCCTCTCCCTGTACTCTTCTCCAGCTTCAGCACGGTCCTTCTCAATCTAGATGCAGCGATCCACTAGAGCACGCAACGTGTTACTCTCAATACCGCCAAACTTTAGCTTGATGTGCGGGTTAAGTCCCTTGCGGTAATAGTATAGCTTCTCCTTCTCAGAGTTCACAACATAGGAAGGGGCATAGCGTAGAAGGTTGGTGAAACGAGTAGTGTACTCAGTCACCTTGTCCTTTCCCATCTTGATGTTGCGGAACTCCTCGGCTTTGGCCTCCATGATACCCTTGGGAATGTGATACTCAGTGAATGCTTCGGCAAACTCATCCCACGAGATGTTGGTAGGGTCCTCATGGGAAGCACTGAAACTGTCCCACCAGGCACGTGCTACACCTATGAGCTGGTGTGTGGCAGCTCCAACACACTCATCGTCGGTGAAAGTAGTGAGGTCAAGCTTCTTCTCCATTTCCTTGAGCCAGTCATCGGCTACTAGCGGGTCAGGGTCGGTGCCATCATAGGTAGGTGGACTTAGCTTCAGGAATCCTTCCAGCTTCCTTTGGAAATCATTCTGCTGACCTCCCTAGTGACGGTTTGCTCCTTCAACAAGAGCTGCAAGAAGCTGAGTCTGTTGTGCCATCACTTCTGCTAGGTTTGGTGGTGGTGGCGGAATGTTCTCCTCGGCAGGCGGCGGGGTATTCTCTAGGTTGAAGGGTATCCCTCTGCGTCCACGGCCACGGTCACGGTTGTTGCCACCACGGCCCCCGTTTGGTTTGACTGGTTTGGGGATGGGCGCACGTCCACGGTTCATTAGGCGAGCAGATCGGCGGTTCGGCATCTGCAACATGGATCATAGGAATTTTAGTGCTTGTGCCATAAGTGCTTATAATTTAATATGATTACATGATTTTAATGATTTAAAGAAAATCATTTATACTATCCAACACTCATTACAAAGAAGCAATAAGATCCATAAGATGCAATAAGATCCAAAACATTCATTACATGGGTTTTATTATATAGCATCATCTCCAGTAGCTACACTTGAAGACGTGCGAGAATCGTACTAGGCATAGTGTCTCATAATACATCTCATCAGGGGTACATCATGGTGTACAACTCATGGAAGCTACTGACATATCTCATGACCACGTAGGGTCATCTACTCTAACTCGTACACAGCAGCTGGAATATGACTGTTCTCGATCTCGATCTCCTCGTCAGACATGTGAAGTCGGGACACATACTTCAAGGCCTCGATGAGCTCCTCAGTAGGCTTGGCTCCAGGTAGGGTAGGGCAGGCATCTAGGTTGAGGCAAGTCGGTGCTAACTCAAACTCCTCTATCCTCGGCTTCGTCTTGCTGTGAATCTCCTTGGGTAGCTGATCCCACATACCCTTCATCTCCCTGAGGCGCTTCTTGTCAGACTTCTGCCAAGCCTGCCAAGTCCTCTCACACTTGTCCTGTAGGTACTCGGTCTGCCTAAGTGCCTCGATTAGGTGACCCTGGTTGCGAACGGCCTTCTTCCTGAACTCCTCTAACTCCTGGGTCATGGTCTTGTTCCGAGATTGGATTTTTAGCATATCAATCCCCTTGGACCTCTCTTTGTCTCCTCTGCGGTGGAACTTGGCCTTCTTGTCGTCCAACTCCCTCTACAACTCTAAGACCTTGCTGTCGAGGTAGTAGTTCCTGTTGCCTAGGTCGGCTGCTTTGTCCTGTAAGTCAGCGACCTCGGCTCTGTGGACTTCTTCACGATGGTTGAGCTCGTCCTGTAGCTTGGCAACTGTCTCGAGCAGACTAGCTCGCTCCTGTGCTCCCTGCGAGTCTCACTCCTGGCACTCCCACAGAAGAGCCCGGTCCTGACGTCTCTTCTACTCAAGCTGGGTCACATACCTGTCCTGCTCCAGTTGGTGGATAGCTGAGACACGAAGGCATCTGTCCTCCTCTGCAAAGATAACTCTGCCAGCTGCAAAGCTTTGCTCACTAGGGGAGAGGCTGAGGTCAATGGCCTAGGGAAGTTGACGGAACTCTGTCGTATTCAGGTGCTCGTAGTGGTCCCTCATCACTCTGCGAAGTGCCTTGTGTGAGACAGCTCGCAGTCCCTCCTCAACTGTGTCCTCTATAGTCAACTCAATGAAAGCTGGGACAGACGGTAAGGTAGTGCTAGCTGGGAACTCGACTGAGGTGACAGCCGGTCCTTCGATTCCTCCATCCTGAGCCGACTTCCTAGTGCAGGTGACCTTGACAAGCTCGTCTGGGACTCCTAACGTGACGAGAACTCGGCAGAGGGTCTGTGCAAAACCCCCGAGCTGACGTAGGTCGAAGGTAAGCTTGGCGTGGTCTAGAGGTAGCGGTCCTAGAGGCGGCTCGTCGGCGTTCGTTGCCATCTGCATCTTTTTAAGGAACAGGTGTTAGCAGGTCAATAAATAGATAAGCCTTGCATAAAAGTAAATGCAGGGTCGGTATATAACCAAAAGAAGGGTTGTTCACGTCCTATTCTTTCGTCCATTTCTAAGGGTTTCGTCCTATGGTCAAGTATGGCTCTGATACCAACTGAAGCAACCCCGATTTCCACGAAGGGAAATCCACAGAGTTGAAGTGTAATAAGACCATGGTAGATCATATTACCCAAATTCCAGTCGGACATCACATCCATACAATGATAATATCAGAGTACAAATAGTGCAGAATTACATAAATTATTACAACGCCGCATTAGCGGTATCAAAAGTAGCATTCATTCAGAACAGCTTGAAGATAAGATCGCCAAAACTCGAGCGTAGGCACGAACCCCTCATCCGTCAAACTCTTTGGAGCTATACTCCTCAACATAACCTGTATGCCAAAATTTATCATTACGATTTGTACTGGCCACTCCCAACCCTATGAGCATTTGCTTTATGGAAATTGGATGCAAGTTGGATATAGTAAAAAGGAACCTATAAGGCTGGGGTTTCCTATGCATTTAGGACATCTAGTATATATAAGAGTATAGTCAAGTTTTAACACCATTACCACTCTCTTTCCACCCCATTCCCATTCCGGAGCCAGGTTTCGATCCTGGGATCGATACACCACGATCTCCACACCATCACCATACCATACCCATACCATCGCTCAGTCGACAGGCCAACTCCCTCTCGGCACTGTCTCAAGGCCCGTAGCCCCTGGCTACGTCCGAACACTCACTCCCAGGGAGAGAAAATGACTCATCTCACTATCTAGTTTAAGCGAAACCCAGGAAAGGTCCTTAGCCGACAATTCAGCATATGTATCGATCGATCAACCATACACTCTGCAGAGGTTTTACATAACCACAAGATCCGCCTTCGTCGCTGACTGTCATCAACTGGGCTAATTCCGGCCGCTTGCTAGCCTAGGATAATGCCACTCTACCATTCAGCCCTGGTACACCCCAAGTTCGGTCTGGGGTGGCAGAAACTATGAGTCATGAACTGGGTCCGCAAGGTCTCCATGAAGTCTCGAAAGGGTGTGGGGGAAATCCTCCGCACCCGATACCTCCCTCACACTATCCGCTATCAACCTAGCAGTAGTGGCAATATCCTACCAAGTAGTCTGGTCGTCCCGCACCATATAGGGCGAGTGGTACGTAAGGCTTCCCGGTGAATCTGAGTACTAGTAAGTCCTTAGGGATGACTAAGCCAGAATGTCTTCATCAGGGTTTCCATTTACCGTGCCACCACAGCACCTCCACCCTGGGCTCCTCCCATCATAGGTTCACACCCAGGGCCACCTCATATACCATTTACCCACCACAGGTATCCATTCTAGGGGTGCCCAGGTAGCACCCCATGGCAAGACTTGCCCTAGGCTCGTCGTATACTCCAACTTGGTCGACACAACCCTCACCCTCCACGTACCCATGTCACACACGCAGCACTCTCCCCAATCACCAGTTTCCACCACGCATCAATGTAGTGCAAGCATAGTAGAAGCAATGAAATATAATAGCAAGCATGTGACTAGCCTAACAGCAGGGTGAGCAGGGGTAAGTTGCGTCAAGGTAAAGGCCATCAAGAAAGTATACTACCATGCCAGTCCTATCATAGTGTGATCATAATAATAAAGTAAAGCACTAGCATTTCTATTTTAGCCATGCATAATAGGTGCTACAATATTGGGTGGGATGTGGCACCTTCAGTGTAGTCGTCTCCGTACTCCTCACGGTACTCACGATCCTCGTCCGTCTGGTTCTCCTCTGAGTCTACAAACGATTGCATAATTATCGCGTTAGCGACGTCTATAGAATAGCACAAAGAAGAAATGAAAATTCAAAAGAGCCAAATGCACTCAAACATGGGTTCATTGCGTAGAGCTTGATTTTAGATGAATTTTGGTCCTAGTTTCATATTTTTCTGAGGTCATATGAATTAGTTATGAATTTCCGAAGATTAAATCCATTTCTGAAAATGAAAAAGACTGAATTAATCCTGGGCTAACACGTGTCACGCTGTGACTGGTCTACGTGGCATGCTGATGTCAGCATGACATCATCGTCTCGGTTCCGAGTTGACAGGTGGGGTCCAGCTGACGTCAGCATGATGTCATCAATGTCGTCAGTTCCGACCGGTGGGTCTAGGGGCTCTTGGGTCACTGACATGTGGGTCCAGTCAAGGTTAACGTCAGTCAACGGCGAGTCAATGGTCAATGGTCTACGGTCAACGGTTAGGGTCACTAACGTGTGGGGCCAGGGTTGCTGACATCAGCAGCTGATGTCAGCGTAACGTCAGCATGATGTCACCTCGGCTGTACTGACAGTTGGGTCCCGCGTGACATCAGCATTTGACGTGTGGGTCTAGTGTGTCTGTGGCACTAACACATGGGACTAGGTCAACGGTCAACGTTGACCGGTCAATGGTCAATACGGGCCGTGTCTCGACTGGGCCTAGACAGGGCTGGATTTGGGCCGGGCTGACCCGGACACATGGCGTGCTGTGGCGCTACCACGACATGGTCGTGGGCCTCTACTGGGCTTCATCCATAGCTCGCGGGCATGGGCATGGCTCACGGTGGACCAGGAGGTGCTGGTCCATGGACCGCAGACAGGTCTACGGTGGACCGAGTCCACCCTTCTTCTTTCAGGCGTGGTTCATGTACTCCGGGTGCACTCGCGGGTGGCCGGCGAGGGGGGTGTTCCCCTATTTCTCCCACGGCGGTGCTCCTGCCTGTAGCGAGCCCGCTGTGAGCCTCCGTGGTAGTGCTGGTGTCCAATTGGGGAGGGGAAAGGCTTCCCTCGGCCACGGCGATCATGATTCTGGGGTCTAAGTGGTGGTCGGGGCCTTCTAGAGCGTTGGCCACGGCGGCTGGCGGCTCGGCAGTGCTAGCCGATGGCGAGGTCACATACGTAGGTTCTCCAGTGGCTATGCTGGGCAGATGAGGGCTCCTGCGGTTCCGTGGGTGCATGGCGAAGGCATCCAGGGCTCAAGGCGAGGCTACGGGGTCCCAAGTGGCCGGTAGGGACATCCCGGTGGCCACGGCGATCATGAAGACGACGGTGAGGCACGCGGGTGCGCTACGGGGCTCCGGTGGGGTGATCACGGTGTGGTCATGGGTGTGTGCGTGGGTGCGTGTGTTTCCAGCGGCCAGAGATGGCCTTGGCCTACATGCTCCCGGTGTGGAGTGCCATGGCCGAACAGCAAGGTCCGGTGGTGAGCAGAGGAAGAACCGGGGCTCACCGTTGGTGTTGGAGTCGAATGGATAGCGGTGCAGTGGCGGGTTGTGGCTATGTAGCTCTAGATGTTGTGCAGTGCCGTGCGGCGTTGTGGCGTCGTCCTTGCTCGATGGGCTTCTTCTTTCTCCCGCTCCCTTCCTTCTTCCTTTCTTGGCTCTCTCTCTTGGCTCGGGTGTGCATAGGGTAGCCACAAGGTGGTGGTGGGGCGTTGAGAGCTCGGGGCGCTAGGGCAACTGAGGCTGGGCTTTTATAGCCGAGCACCAAGCTTCCATGGCGGACGGTGATCGATCGGTGGAGAGGCGGCGAGGCATCCTATGGTGGCGCGAGTTTGCGTGGGCGCGGCGCCAAGGAGACAGGGGCATGCCCCGGGCGTGACCCCCTGGCCCGCCCCTACCAGTGCTGTTGGGCTCGGTCGGAGAGGGGAATCAGCGTGATCAGTTGGGGGCGTGGCATGGAGAAGATGAACAGGAGGGTTGTCATGCGGGGTCCGTGTGGCGGCGGCAAAGAAAGTAGCGGAGGTCTTGTGAGCGTCTTTGGGGCTAGTGGGTGGGCGTGTGTCTTTGGGAAGATGGGAAAAGGGGGTGGGTTGGCAGGCCGGTTGAAATGGGTGGTTGGCATGAATGAAAGGTGCCGAGCCTACGAGGCCTTCTTCTTCCCTTTTTCTTTTTCTATTTTATTTTCCTTCTTCTTTATTTGAATTCAATTTTGATTTTTAAATTTGGATTCCAAATTGGTGCACCAAATTCATTGGAGTTTTGATATGAGGCCCACAACATACTTATATAAATACTAGGAATTTATTTAGCTATTTTGTATAACAAAACTAGGTGTGGTTTTCGTTATACAAATGTAGAATTAGTTTTTCTCTTTAAACCTTTATTCCTTGGTTTGAATTTTAATTATTTCATGGTTTATTATTTTATTGGAGTTGTTAAGCATATCATAACTCAAATGGAAATCCAAATCACATTTTGAATTAACAATGTATGCAATACTTTATTTGTTAGAATTTAAATAAACGCAATTAACTAATGACATGCCATGCTTATGTGTTAACTTGGGTTGGGGTTAGGCCTAATGCATTTCTTAGGTTGGTTTTCTATACATGACACTCATCATCACATGGAAGTTCTAAGAAAAATTTTGTAGTTGATATTTTTGGTGTGTGGATTTTTGGGTTGTTACAAGGGGTGGAGTAGTCGCGGAGTGTCTTGGCCATAGCAGTAGTAGCGGATGGCACGGGGGTGACTGGTTCACTTGCTGGCGGAGTAGCGGAGAAAGAAGCAGGACAGGACCTGTTCTTCCTTAGGAGCGCCTCCGGATTCGCTATGTCGGTATCTAACAGGTCAAAACCACTCATACACTATCCTATTTTCATCCACAACAGGAAGAAAACAAGTAGAATTAGCCTGCATAAACTATGTCTACCATTACATTCATGTGCTCATGATCATGTCCTACTAGATTCTTTAACCTATGCCCTTCCCTGCAACAGCGCGAGATCGAAATGCTTGTTGGCATTTCTTAGCACAATCACCAAGTGTGGAGGTTTTTAGTCCATCCTCGGCAATGGCGCCAGAAATGTCTATTGATATTTCTTAGCACCATCACTAAGATTGAGTTAACCATAGGACACCACCAAGAAACACCAACTACGGTAGTTCTTAATGATTACAAAAAATATCCACAAGCACACGGATCTATCATTGTAGCATTTCACCCGGAAGTATTTAGGGTATCATTATTTATATTTTCCCAAAGGAGGGCAAGGTAAAAGAGTCTAGCATGAGCATGAACAATATTACATACTTGCATAGTGGACCATAGTCATGATAGGGGTAAAAATGGTATTTTAAAGATAGTGGACACACATCTGAGCCAATCTCAAGGATAAAAGGAAAACAAAGAATAAAATAATGTTGCTACATGGAGCTGGCATGTTCTAATATAGCCATGCAAAGAACAAGAGATGATCATACAAATTACATGGTTAGAGCTAGAACTGAGCGTAAGATAGGTCGGGAGGCCACCGAGTACTAGTCAGCCATCAACCTCGTGCGACAATTTAGACTCCTACACCCTACCCGAACGTGGGGGGTTATAAGGGACAGACAGGGCTGTCACCACCTACCGCCTACCCCTCAATAGGAGAATAGGAAATGCATTCACATGTTTCTCCATACCCAAGCACCATGCTTGCGCACACAGAAACTACCCAAATTCCCCTAGGTCCCAACTCTATGGATCGACAGGTAAAGAACTTGGGCACACCCGAAGGCATGATGAACCGCCACCACAACTTAGCTCTAATTCTTCTCATATAAGTTATATGAATGATTAAGCATAAAGTTCTACATGTTAATATCATAACACACAAACTATATGCTAGTTCATATATCATGATTATAACATGAGAACTATAGTCTAGTTCATATGCATTGATATATTGTAAGTATGAGAGCATGAGTATGGAAGAACTCATTGTATTATTCATACCAAGGATCCTTTCTTCCAAGGAGCCAAGCCCTCCTTGATAGCTCTTGCCTTGCTCATGAACTACTACTAATAGCTAAAAGAGTACAAGAGTAGGGTAGTGAGGTAGAGGCTCCAAATGTTGGTGTGTGTTGAAGGTGAGCTCTACCCTCTTATTTATACTAAGGTGTGGTCGGTTTGGTGTAGGTTAATTAGGAAACCGCCGTGGACTGACGTAGCATGGCGGCATGCAACCGCCTGAGGAAGCCAGGCCTAGGTGGCAGTAGTAGGGGTGCGGCCGCACCACTGGTGCACCCACACCCAAGTGGGGCTGTCTCGCGACCGCCTTTGCGTGGTTAGTTCCTAGGTGGGCCTGAACCTTGTCCATGTTAGTGCCCGTGCCAGATTTGGCTTTTGGATGGGCTTTTGCTTGGCTCCTTTGCACTTTTCTACTTTACGCTTTCTCTTTTGCACCTTTTGTTTTGTTTTTCACTTGTATTTGAGTGTGTGTCTTGCAAAAAATGTTTTCTCCAATACAAATGGAACTATGTTAAAGTAAAAGCATAGGTGTATAAGTTTGCTTAATTTCTCCTATTTTGGATAGTAATTGGCAGTCGGATTTGATCGTTAGTGACCGCCAACAGTAATATCCCTTATGTGTAGATATGAAGTTGATCTTAGACATGACTACTAAGTGTAATTGCACTAATCAACCTATGCTTTGACTTGTAGTTAAGAATGACTTAGGAATTATTCCTCTAATTTCTACTTAGCAATGCTAATGCCATAGAAAGGAGTACTCTGAGTGATTATTTATCATTTATCATTACTTATCATATTTATCTCGTGACTTACACCTGTTGTGAGTAGAAGTTCGGTTACGGTTTACTTCTCCATCGAATGTATAAGTGTTGGTATAAATTAACGCACACAGATAAATCCGCAAGCGCACGGATACGGCTGTAGCTTTCACCCGGAAGTATTCCATGTATCATATCCATAGGGAAACATGTGAGATTAACTACAATCTAACTTAACTAGGAGTAGCAACAAGGCTAAGGATAAATAGGAGTGTAGAGACGATAACTAAGGTTCTCTAGTTCTTACTTCGATAAGCTATGTCTTCTACTATTCAACTAGGGACATTACTAAGGAAAAGACACCAGCAGAGGATGCTTTTCCTTCGTAACCGGGTCGTACTTGGCCTATAAATGGGAGGTGGACTATAGAGGATTCAATGAGGCTATAAGAGTCACCCTCATGAGCTACCACCAATCCAGAATGCAGGGTGCATCCACGATTAACCCAAGACTAAGCACCATGCTTACACTTACAATTAATACTTTACTCCCCCTAGGAAGAGAATAAAGCACTCAAAAGAGTCACGATCCTGATGAACAATATAAAAAAGATGCTTACTTGAATCAAAAGTTGATTACCAGAGAAGTCTCAGAAGGAAGTTCAAACATAACTTGAATCCACCAAGGTACAAGCCATAGAGAGAGCACCGATAGGCCAGTACTTCCACCAAACTCTTCCCTCACACTCTATCTCACTATTATTTATAAGACTAGATCCTATGGAGGACTAATCTTCTCTTGATTGTTGGCTCGATCCTAAAGATATGAATTAGGGTTTCGGGGATAGCTCTCTGGAGGGGGATATAGGGCTGTATATATAGGGGGTAGCGTCAATTCTAGACCCTCGGATCAAACCCACTTGAATAAATGGCATAGATTGATCCTCAATAGCGGTGGAAGAACTAACGTGGAAGCAGAGATTGACCAATGGGACCCATAGGCCGGCCGGCCTGCAGGTGGGGCCGGCCAGCCCCACAAGTTAGCCTCTCGAGGCCTGCTTTGGTGGGTTGCCTTTTGGTGTGTTCTAGATCCTTCCCAAGTAGTTTATGTCGTAGATAATCATGATGTAATCTAACAATTAAGTCCCCCTTGATGGCTTTCTGGATAAACCCTCCTGCATTCACAGATTCACCAAAACTCATGGAATTCATTAGTTTAAACCCCTATACCTATGTTTGGTGATGGAATTAAGTATATATGTTGGTAATGTTGATGATTTATAATTGGTGTTAGTGACCGTCAACAAGCTCCCCCAAGATTAACCTTTGTCAGTCCCTGAGCAAAGCTAAACTCAGCAATAGATCAGGAGTTGCTACAATGCTTTCACGCCTCAAAAGTACACAGGCGTTCAATCAAGAATTCTCCTCCAGATCAGAATAAACTGATCTGACTTTCAAACTTACCCATATTACCTTCAACCATGGGGCTTCTTAGCCTTCACTTAGGTCTTGAGCAATTGAAAGATAGAACAATCAAGTCAAGCACTATGTCTCGAGTTCTTTATTCCACCATTGTTCTGGTGTTTTTATAAGTTTTCAAAATAAAACTCAAAGATTCCATTGTATGACACTCTCAAGTCTCTCAATATATGTGGTATTTGTGGATCCTCACCAAGGCAATAAAGATGTTTATGTTTTTTTCTTCCTACCACTAAGGCTTATGTGGCATTCTTAGGTAGGGAGAAATCTATAGCATACTTGCAATGTATATATTGCATATATTGTAAAGTCAAACAATGGATCCAAAGAGAGTTGAGTCATACAATCAAACCAAGATGTGCAAGTGTGTGGATGTATGGTGGATATATATAGTGGCTAACGTGATTCTACTTTGCTCCTTGAAAACATATCTCTCTTTTGAAACTTGGAAACATTTGCTAGAGAACAGGGGCTATCTTATTCATCTCTTCTTTTTTAGATGGGCATCTGAGTACCCATTGTTTTAAATATCTCTAACACTCTTGTGTCCATTTTTTCTCATCATTTTTTTTCTTTTCTCTTTTTTTATGAACAACTTTTGCATAGCCTCGTGTCTCTTTTCTGCAACAAAACTTCGAGAGATAGCAACAAGAACTTGGAGCATTTATCTGATGGATGGAAAACCTATCAAGCATGTTTTTGTGTTCACTCCTAATATAGGAGTTCATCATTTTTTTGGGTGGATCTAGATGGAAGCCAAGTTTTTGCGCCTACCCCCATTGTAGGAATAGTGCATATGTGGGTGGTGTGTACGTGATCTTGATTTTAAGAGCATGACAAATCTCTCATAAGGGTCAACAAAGCTTGACAAAACTCAATAAAATACAAGCAGCATATATGTGGAAGTTTTCCTAGCCTAAATAATATGTATGGCTCTGATGAGAATTCAAGCTTTGTCATACAGGAACTCATCAAGTAGCATTTTTGTGGTTTTTCAAAAAGTAAATCTCTAGAACTTTAGTGTCACTTGGAACAAGATAAACAGCAGCTCAGACCTTCTTACTTCATATCCATCAATTACCTAGACTTAGATCAAGCATAGGCTACCCATGAGTTTCAAGTTCAGAGTAAATCCTTATATCAAAACAATTTTATCCAAAACTCGGGAGAATTCAAGGCTGAAAGCTAGGTACTTGAAAGGAATTACAACAGAGCAACTATTCATCATTTCCATTTAAGAGACTATTCTGAGTCCTCTTTATTTTATTCAGCTCTTAAAAATAAATTAAAGCAAACTAGACATACCTTCTTATTTTTTTTCAATTTTACTAGATCACACATTATGACTAAAGCAAAGATAAATTTTTATTTTGTTTTTCATTTATCATTTTTTAACTAATTAAAAGAAACTAAAACTAAAACAAAGGGGAAAGAATACTTACCTAGATACATGGGAGTGTATCTCCCTCAAGCTAGCTCTTTCGGTGAGGGTTCGGTGTCATTAAGTCCTTCGAATTGGACTTCTGCTCGTGAAGTTTATTAATCGAGTACCTCGGTTTGCTCTAAAGACAAGGCTTCTTGTGATGACGTCTCTAATGGTGATGTCATCTTCTTATGCCAAACCCATCTTGGTTTTGAGTTTTGTTTTTTGGTTTGACAGTTTTAGAACTTTCACTTGTAGAAATTGGGGAATCGACTGTCTTCCCCACACTTGCTTAAAGTGTGTTCTTTTCATAAAGACATGGTAGAGATCAAGTGCATGGGCTCTGTTTGTGGGAAAACACCAACAGAATCAAAACTTTACTTATTCTTCTCTAACCTTAGGTACATTGAACAAGATGAGGTTGATGTCATGTGCTTTGTTCATTTATAACATGGGTGGGAAGATTAGAAGATTGAACAATAATGTAGCATTTAAGTACATTTGGCAAAAAAGGATTGAATTGCTTAACCTACAGATGGATTGTCCATCTTCCAAAGATAAGATGTGCACTTTTTAATTCATTTGGTTAAAACTATGAGACCAAGGAAGTGGTGCTAGGAACAAGCTTAAAGAACTAACATGTTGAGTTAATCCGGTTGAATCAAGCAAGTTGTAACTCAAACATGTTTGTTTCTTATTTATATGCATACCAGAATCAAGGAAAAGCCTTTTTCTGAATAATGATCATTTACCTTAGGATGTTACCCTTGTCATTGGAGCATCATGAAACCATGTGACGAAGAGTAGATGACTCATGATTGTCCTTCCCTTTTGCTTGAAGTTTTCCTTGTTTGGCTAGCCTCGCATTTGGAGTTGTTCATGAGCTTCTTTGTCTCCTAGATTGCACCCCTTTCTTTCTCATTCTTTTGGCATGCCATCTTTTTGCCCTTTGATCTTTGACATTCCATTGGACCTTCTACCTCACTCATTCATTATTTTATGCCTACAAGGGATTAGTGGACAACACATACCCAAAGGAATATACAATAATTCAAAGCACAGGTAGTGTTGTAATAGGGCTAAAGGTCATCTTTCTATGTTATAGAAGAGTTGGTTACTTAGCATAGAACTTTTATCCTATATTTTAAATGATGTGCCTTGCTTCATCTTTGATTTGAATTCATCTCATGACTTACCTAAATTGAATTGAGAGTTTTCTGTAGGGGTTAGTCCAACAAAATATCTAGTATCTACTAAAGCATACTTTCGCCTCAAAAATCAACCTAGACACCATGTCTAATTTGATTTAGGAAGGCATTTTAACCTAAGCACCATGCTTAATTTAAAAGCCTTTGGAAGTAAAATCAGCACCCCTAAACTAAGCACCATGCTTAATTTAAAAAAATGTATGAACATACTCCAAACCTTAAGCATACTATAGCAAACAAAGATGCATGAAAGCATTATAGAGATTTATTCAAATAGAGATGAAAGAGCATGATTGTTATTTAGCAAACTGAGCATGTCTTAAAGGTAGAGACAACTGAGATAATTTAGCAACATGGTAAGAGATGTTTTTAGGAACTATCCCCCAGCTTGGATTTTGTAGCAAAATCAAGTTTGGATAATAGAACTCTTATGTGTGAATGTGATTCAATGTTGTATGATAATTGGTTGGACATACCTTGTGTCATCATCCTTCATTCTTTTTGCCTCAAACTTGGAATGGTTAGTGTCGGGTTATGACCTCGGGGTGTCTCAGGGCACCGATTAGTTAGCGGGCCACATGGCCCATAACTTACCTATTAGCGAAAGGCCGAACGACCAAGGCCTAGATAAGCCAAGCATGCTAGGACAACACTTGGGCCAGGGCCGGCCACGACCCCTTCTCCTGCCTTAACCACATTGAAGACAAGCGACCCCTCCCCCATCATGACCGCTGGGGTAGGACGGGGAGAGATCAAGCATGGCTCAGTATGTCCGCTCTAACAAAAGTAGGCACGTCGCACTAACCTCACAAGGACTGAGGGGACTACAGTCACCTCGGTCCGGTCAGACGCCATCCCTGTGCCACGCATCGGTGGCGACGGGTATGAAACCCACCATCCAAATATGGACCGATAGGATGAGTGTACGACCCCACCCACTATGGGATGGGATCCATGACAAGGGTCACAACCTAGAGACCTATCTGACTAGCGGAGTGCACCGACCCTAACGATCAGGGTCGAGGCCCTTGGCCCTACGAAGCAACCAGACAATCGATGACCCGGGGTGGCTACCAACTCCCGCATGACGCCCTAGGAAACTAGGAGGTGACGACGAAGACCATGATGGACACTACGTTGCACAGGATGGCTGATCAACCACCATCGTGCCTATGGTGCCTGCCACGGCTGGCATAGTAGCACCTTGTCATGCTCTACCATAATGTAGCCACAAGACCATGACGATAGCCATGCCTGAACGAATACCAGAAGACGACATAGCTTACAAGCCAAGTTAGCTAGGACCTCCCTTAGGCTCATGACCCTTTGGTCGGGGGAACCTCCTCTTTGTATCAAGCCCTGGCCTCGAACTCTATATAAGGGCAGCCAAGGCACCCATCTCAAGACATCTTCACATTCTTCATCCTCTATCATTTCCATCCATTCACCATAGCAGTAGGGCTCCTGGAGCTTCTCTTCGGGCTGCCCCTCTTCTAGCATAGGTTCTACCACCTCTTTCATCATTCTTACACCCCCCATTGTAAGAACTTCATAGCATTCAAGTGAGGAACACGCACTCGATCATCTCTGAGACTGGACGTAGGGCTCTGGCTTGGACCAGTATAAATTCTTGTGTCTATTGGATGCTACCATCGTCTTCCTAGAGTAGTGTGGCAATCGTATTAATTTACTAGTCTGGTTTACAAAACACCAACAGTTGGCGTGCCAGGTAGGAGACAGTCGAGCACTCTCATTTGATTAAGGAAGGAAGCGATGGCGCCTCGCACCGCCAATGGACTCGCTGGTGGGATGGCCCATGGCGGTCACATCCATCATCAAAACTATGGGTTCATCGGCGCCAACAGGCCAGCGCCCACATCCACCATCGGCCACAGTCCAGACCTCCACCTTGGAAATCTATGTTTCATGGCCCACGATGGTCACGCTCTTAGAACTGCCCTTAGGTGCTGCATCCCAAAGTTCATCTACCCAGAGGGGCTAGTACCCTCGCTCGTCACAAGCCGTGGCCAAGCTTCCCATCCGAGAAACCAAAGGACCATGGCTCATGACAAACTCGCCCAGGGAATGGCCTCGACCGGCCACATCCTTCTAGGGAACCATGTGGTTAACCACACTAAAGGGCTGGCTCCCACGTCCGCCCTCGACCACGACCCAGACCTCCACCTTGGGAATCTAGGTCCCATGGCCTACAATGGGCGTACTCTTAGAACTACCCATGGGGGCTGCATCCCAGAGTTCATCTACCTAGGGGCCCCAGAGCCCTCTCTCATCATAGGCCACTACCGAGCCTTCCACCTAGGAAGCATGATGGCCACGGCTCATGGCGACCTCACCCGGTGAATGGCCCATGGTGGCCACATCCCTGTGGGGAACCACAAGATTGCCTAAACCGATGGTTCAACGCCCGTCACTAGCTCTTACCCAGTCCAGGCTCACTGCATGGCAAAACTGGACCTAACGGTAGAAACGCTCCTCGAACAATGCCCCTGATAGCAGAGCGCAATGACTTAGGGCGAGCATGAATGATGAGGCTACCAGCCGCCACGCGGCATCATCATTGGTAATCTAGCCGCTAGACGGCATTGCATCACGCAAGATTGAACTCGAAACTAGGGTTCGACCCTACACAATGATGCATGTGCATCCGAGGAAGTGGGCTCCCTGAGCTCAACATGAGTCGCGATGAGCGGATCAAACTGAGTTACGCTCAGGGCCAGCTCCCACAGTGACACGCCCTGATAGTTCTTCATCAAAAGTGGCAACTACACCCAGAAGCAGAGGCACGGCGACAGTGACGCCATCACGCCAAAAAGATTCAAGCGCTAGAGCACGTGAGCTCTCCCGACCAAGAGCCACTACATGTCAGGAGCAAAGAAGCCACCCTCAGGGGCACGTAGGCTCCTCGAGGGCATAGAGTCAGCAAGGATCGGGCCAAGGCAGCCTGAGAGGCCGATCTACACCAGCTATGACCTCCCTAAGCGGCGAAGAAGTGTCTCCTTCAGCTCATGGCCTAAGGACTACAACAACTCTGACGCAAGTAAGCGCTCGGGGGCTCAGTATGCCTCGAGCAACAACTCCGCCATGAGCCGATGCTTGGGGGCTCGACCCGCTCTGAGCTACGGTGACCCGCTCATCAATGGCTCTTGGTACATTGGTCAGTGATGTAATCTCTGATTTTGGCCGCTCTACCTATTAACACAAAAATATGGCGATGTGATCAACACACAGCAAGCCAGAAGATCTGAGTGGATGAGACCAAAGATCTGCTTGGCTTCAACATAGAACCAGCCGATTCTAAGAACCCAACGACGTGCCAGTCAATTTGACCTGCAATTGACAATGAGAGAAGATCTTATCAGTAATTTAAGGTGGAACATGTCGGTATTACACCAAACAGTTCCAAATAAACGGCTAGATAGCCGATTCAATGAGGCTATCGACTAAATAGTCGATATCTAGCGTATCCATGAAATGAAGATCTTTAAATCAAGGATTATCAGTTAATATTAAACAATAATGATATGAATTAAAATAACTGATGCTCATGGAACATCAGAAAGCATCATCGGCTAAATGGAACATGATCGATATAATGCGTTAAGCCGATAAGTCTAATGAAAAGAGTATAACATGAGAACAAATTGACTGTCTAATATAAATGAATCTATAAACAATTTTGAGTCTAATCTATTATCATCAATAGTGAGGTTCGATTGGATCGATGCAGCTATGATAATGATAACAAACTAAAGCCAAAGAATCTATAAAACCATCTATATGTTGATAGATTCATGAAAACATGCTATATGTGTGAGAGTATAGGCAAATCGGCTAAAATAGCCGATGCAGTCATAGCAAACAAACATAATACATATCTTGATCATGAACAAGACCACTAATCAATAATTTCTAATCTAAAGTCTATCCAGTGAGGTTCGACCGGATCGATGCAGCTATGGTAGTGTCATTAGATTAGATTTCATTAACTAGTGAGTTTATTCAAGATTGAAATATGTCTTTGGATGCATACTATGTTTGACAGGAATAGAGATAAAATAACCGATCTAGCAGAATTAAGTCATCAATTATAAGATTTGAAGCGTGACCGGATCAAAGGACGACCAATTAAGATGATATGATGCCAATCTATCTCTATCTCAATCAGGTGATTTTGTTATAATTAATAAAACATTAATTATAGCAAGATCGATAACTAGTGAATCAACCAAAAATAGCATGGAAAATCTTACTAATCTTAGCAGATTCGATAACTAGTGATATTATATTAAACAACAAGTTATTTAACACAAGATCGATAACTTTGATCTATATTATGATTCGTAAGAGATCAATCAGCTGATGCAGCCTTACAAACAACAATATAGATCGATAACTAACTTATATTATGGCTCATAAAAGATCAATCAGCTGATTCAGCTTTACAAGCATAGTACAAGTCGTGACGGTACTCACAAGCAAGCTAGAGGTCGATCAGTCGATGCTACCCTGTTCGCTAAAGAACTTGCCAAGATCTATAGTACTCCTACTCCTAATGCGATGGCAAAAGCCGGAAAGATTGTATTGATTGAATGTTCGTCCTTTTTTATAATAACCTAGGTCTAATATTTATACCCGACACCTAAACATGAATCCTACTCAAATATGACTCATTACAATTCTTGGATTAAAAGAAAACTTCCTAACTTAATAATAACTTGGACCTCAATTTTTCTTATTTGTATAATCCGACACATCTTCCTAGCGCCACTCAAGTATAGCCCATTAACACCGTCTGCTGACGTCATCCAAAAAATAGCCGATTTTGACATCACATCTAAATCAGCTGATACTGATTCACATCTAATCGATTCCTTGATGACACAATCCTAGAAGCTTCGAGTTCCCCGTTCTTCTCAAATTTTGGTGTAAATACATGCCCCCCAATTTTGGAATAAAAATGATTTTATTCCAAAATTCCTACTCATCTGTTCACTATGTTGCAACCACTCATTCCAAAATAAATGCTTGGCTCAAATTCTATATAATACCCCAATAGTATCATTTTTAGCTCCCTCGGCCTGCTTACTTTCCCCTTCTTTCTTGAGCAAACTTCAACAGTCAAAGCCGCCACTGCCAAAGCCTTAACCCTAGCAAATCCTCTATTCTACCAAACTGCCATTCAACTAACCTTCCTCAGATTCAGATCCATTTTGGCTACAATGGCAACCAGCGACCACGTTCCTAAGGTATGCCTTCCAACTTTTGCCTTTCAAGTATTAGCCACTACTCTGTATTGTCCTTTTTCTTAAATTCCTCCCAACTGGTTTCTAGGAAATGAGGAACGAAATTCTAATTCCATCAGTTGTTGTTCCTAATGCCTATTACCTTGGACCCATGGGTGACCCTGATCCATCCGATTTCATCAATCAAGAAACTAACAGAATCCTCTTCAAACAATCTGTGGTAGATTTGTCTTCTTGGACCACCAAAACTCCATTTAGAAACTGGCCCAAAATGCCTAAGGGATGAAGGGATTAGTTTCATAGGGTATCAGAGAAAAAGGCTAGAGATTAGGAAATTTATGACTTGAATCAATGCCTGACACTCTCACTGTCTGGAATGGAGAGGAATGACTCACTTCTGATTTCTACATCTTACTTTTGGTCCAACACTTTAAATGCTTTTGTCTTTGGTCATGGTCCAATGACCATCACTTTGGCTGATATTTACATGTTGACCGGCCTTTGAATAACAGGATCAATGCAACCCTATGATTTCTTAACTGCTGGGTCCAATAAATTAGCCAAAATATCAGACTGCATAGGATGGGCAAGCTATATTCTAAACCATATTGGGGATGGATTGAATGTTGATGAAAGAGAGCATGTAGCTTTCCTGAACATGTGGCTAGAAAAATTCCTCTTTTGTGGGTCATCTTGCAAACCCACTTATAATCACAAATACATAGCAGAACGTCTAACAGCCAGCAATGAAATCCCCCTCAGAAAATATCTGTTGGGGTCTGCTTATCACCTGATGCACCAAGTATCTGTTCAATTACTTAAAAAATGAACCAGTGCATACCATCAGTGGCCCTTGGTGGTTAATACAATTGTGGCTGAATCTGTACATGCATAAAATTGCAAGACCCAATCTTAGAAATCTAAGCTTCCCTTCTTCCAACTTTGCTGAAGATTATAAAGGAAAAGAAGGAAGAGCTCGATAGTGTATGAATTATGGTGAAGCCGCATCAGTTATAACAATTGCTATTGATATAGGCCACCTTTTCAAGAAATGTTTTAAAGGGTTTGATGCAAATACCTTGACTTGGCTACCTTATGATGAGGATGAAGACAATGAACTAGTTCTACCAGTCAAATTTCGGTTTGAATCAGGTTGCTCAGATGAAACAACTGCTGCAATTTGTAGTTGTATTATTAAACCCTGTGTACTGCCAGCCAAATTTCGCCATGGCCGTGGCAAAATGGCTACTGGTTCTTTTCTCCCAGATAACCTCCCAACTTATGAATTCTATAATCCTTCTTTTGTGGCCCTTCAATTTGTCCTTGGTCAACTACCTCCTCGACTATTCTTGAGGAACACTCTGAAGCCAAGAGAAGGTATCAGTGAGATGATGGAAGCTTCTAGAGTTTTTCAACTGGGATTAGACCTTCCTTCTCTTTGCCTGCATGAATGGATTAGAGCTACCTTCTCCTCAAATTTGTTTGATTCCTGGTGGCAAGAATGGCACTCTCACCTCTTCTACAGTCCAATTCATCCCAACTGTTTAGCCCTGGATGAAGAATTTGCTTCTGATAGTGAGGTAATTTACTACTTTTTCTTTCAAAAGGATCATCTAACAAGTTATCCTATCAATTCATCTAACAAATTCTTTTACAGGATACTAAATTTGATCTGCCAAGCGTGGACAGGAAAGGGCATCCCATAAAATATTATCCACCATGTCTAGCCTCAAGAATGGGATCAACTACACCCACTCTGAAAAATTTGATGAAAACCCCAGCTGCCCCAACGATACTCACATATCAGTCTTCAAAATGCAAGGCAACCCAAGGTGTAACTCAGAAACCACCACTGGGAAGAGACTTCGCAGAACAAAATCATCAATTGCTCTGGTAACTTAACTTATCTTCCCTCTTAAGATGATATCCAACTTCTAATTCAATCCCTTTCTTGCAGCCATCGACTATTGCATCTCAATCTGCCTTGGGTGCCAAATTGTTGTCCCAGGCATTTGAATTGGTGTCTACCAACCTCTCATCGGCTAATCCCCTGCCGATTACAATTGAAATAACCGATGCTTCTGACAGATCCAAAACAGCAGAAGATGAGAACCTCTCTACTTCACCTCCTGATGCTACCAAGGTATCTCCTCAAGCCTTTTAATCTTATGCAATCCTCACTCTTCTCTGATCATTCTCCTTTATCAGACACCACCTAAGAAAACATCTACGCAAGAGCAAAGGTCTAACAATCCAACAATTGAAGATGATCCCATTGATGCTGATACCCAAACCATTGATTCTCCAACTCAGCAAACAGTTGATGGTAAGAAATTCATATGCTCACTCTTATCCTTCTATAACAAATATAAATCAAAAAAAACTTCTTGATGCCTGCAGACACTAGCATCGAAAGTCCAGAGCCAATTCAACCAAATGTTAAAAAAGATGTTGGCACATCATCGGTTGTTCCTTCTTCTCAACCAAAGTTTCTTCCAGAAAAGGTATTGTGTTCCCCTCACCATTCATCTCATTGTCAACCCATTTACCATTTTTAATAAGATTCCTTTTGTTCACATGTAGGCACTTAATTCTCCAGCTCTGACCTACTCCTTCAGCTTGGAAGAATACATAGATGAAAGTGAGATTAGCTCATCAGCCATTTCTTCCCAAGAGACTTTATCAGATGAGACCAAAAATCGGCTAAAAGACATGCTGCCAATGCTCGAGGGAAATATAGCTAATTTGGCCCAGGATGCAGACCCAATGAGAAGAATCTTCTTGGCCATCAAGGATAATCTGACCCCAAATCTTGCTGAGGCCTTGATACCTATATCCAATATCAAAGACCAAGCTCCCAAGGTGAAAAAGGCTCAAAGAAATCTGATTGATCGTGAAGCTTTGATGGCCAAAAAGAATTCTAACAAATAGGAAGCCAAAGAATTAGCACAGCTGATCGACAATTTGAAGAATTCTTCTTCCAAAATTGAACCAGAACAAAATCAACTAAGAGTTAGGCGTGCTGAGCTTGAAAAAAAACTAGAAAGTGTGAAAACCACCATTGAACATCACGAGTCCAACTTGACTCAGATCCCCAATGCTATCAAACAAAAGAAACAAGAAATGCTGACCAAGGTCAAAGAAGGCAAAGCTATTCGCAGCAGTCTTGAGAGCATTCCCGGATCAGTCGAAAAAGATAAACAACAAATTGCAGAAATTGATGCTATTCGGCTGAAAGCACTACGAGCAATTCATGATGCTATTAACTTGTAATTTACACTCCAATATCTATAGCACATAAACCTGATGATAACTATACTTTTTGGTTCAGCTAGAAGAGCCGATTTCTGATTTTTGACTTTACTCTAACCTAACTAAATCTAAAAATAGCTTTTATCACAAAACCCTTCGAATTCCTTCTCAGTCATCAACGCCACGTTCCCCTCGATATTAGTGAAGCGATGCTTCCCCTTCCATCAATTGGGGTTGCTTTCACACATCCCAAGATATCTACCATCTCGCCTTCATAGTTATAAATACCAGTCAAGGGCTTCGGCCTCAAACACATCTACACACGCAACTGTTCTCATTCTCTTGTGTCCTTCTACCTTCAAGAACCCTGTAGTGATTTCCTCTCCTCCTCCTCTCAATATCTAAACTAGCACCCATGTCCAGCGAAGATAACCGCGGCAAGCGTATAGCGGAGGAGATCTTGGAGGGGGAGATGCCAATGAACCAGCGCATCTACCACGTGAGGTAATACAAAACGCCCTCTGCTCATGGCAATGAATTATCCTCTAACTTGTCCATAGATTTGTCTTAAATAACATAATCCTTCCTCCTCCTCCTAGGGCCGGCGAGCCCTCCAATGCTATGTCTACTGTCACCCCCACGCCAGACTCGTCGTCGGACTCCTCCGACTAGTATACCAGCAATGATTCCCGCGCTTCCTTCAAGAGTGGAGGGCTCCCAAGGACCATTATTCCGAGGCAACTCCAACTCGGGAAAATGGTCAGCTTGAGATCCATCTTGAGGCCTCCTAGGCCGCCCTCCTTGCCACAAAGGAGGAAACCAATGCCACTCGGGCAAGGTTGGCTAAGTCTGACGCCATGGTGGCGGGTAAGCTTAGGTTCAAGATAACCCTCACTCTTATCTTCACTGCCCTTTTCTTTACAATCTTCTTGCCTCTTTGATTGCTAGCCCTGATGGTATAGTTGGAAAACCTCCAACTAGCGGCGAACATAGCTTCATCAGCCGTTAATGCCCGAGGCCCTCTACTCATGAACCGTCTGCACAACATCCCGGTGTGCGCCCAGGAGATTGCTCTCCATGGCGTTCGTCATGGAGCAGCGGTGGCTCTAGCCACGATGCAAGTCTAGACCGGGCACGACCTCCATTGCATGGAGCTAGGCTTCCCAATGGTCGATGATCCCAACATGCATGAGGAGCTGATTGAGGACTTTGACGATGCCATGGCGGCCATTGTAGATATCACACCAGCCCAAGATGTTGTGAACAAAGTGTTCGATTAATCTGTACTAGGAGCAAACAATGAATGAACAAAGTTTTTGCATTTTCCTTATGAATTCATCTCTGAGACTAACACAGTATGAATCATGATTGTCCTTGTGTGTGTTTTTGCTCCATAGGCGACACATATCGTATCAGCTTTTACCCCTTTAGTTTATTTTGACTTTTTGAACTAAAGGTGATACCCTCCTGGTACCGGCTATTAGAGCCGATGACTAAACAAATCGGCTATCAAGTATTAATCCAAACGTTAGGATAATACTTCTTTAGGAATTTTCCATTGATTGCTCTATCAAACTCCTCTTCCCCTTCTAGCGTTTCCAAAATATAAGCATTACCAGGCGCACAATGTTTAATCCGATAACGACCTTCCCAATTAGGTGACCATTTGTCAAACCTGCTGTCTTTAGACCCAATTGGCAATCTTACTTTCCAAACTAACTCTCCTTCGCAAAACTGTTTGTTCTTAACCTTTTTATTATAATGCCTTGTAGCCCTTAATTTATTGGCCTCAATATTTTCAAGAGCGCATAGCCGATGACAACTTAAGTCCTCCAAATCATCCATCATAAGGTTTTTATAGACTTCGGCTGACAAATCATTTTGTAATGTAACACGTCTTGATCCCGTCTGAATCTCCCAAGGAAGAACTGCATTATGCCCATATACTAACTCATAAGGTGATGATTTAATCGATCCATGGCAAGCCATCCTATATGCCCACAATGCTTCATTAAGTGCCAAGTACCACTTCCTTGGTTGCTCTTCAATTTTCTTCTTAATCAACTTAATCAAAATTTGATTGGATGCCTCTGCCTAGCCATTATCTTGAGCATAATAAGGAGAAGAATTTAATAATTTAATTCCCATACTGGCAGCGAAATATTTGAATTCCTTTGATGTGAACATTGTCTCTTGATCCGGAGTAATGGTTAGCGGAATCCCAAAACGATAAACAATATGCTCCCTGACAAAATCAACCATATTCTTTGAAGTTATTGTTTTCAAAGGAATCGCCTCAACCCACTTAGTAAAATAATCTATTGCTATCAATACAAACTTGTGCCCTCTACTTGAAGGTGGAAAAATCTGGCCAATCAAATCAATTCCCCAGCCTTGGAATGGCTATGGCTTAATTATTGGGTTCATAGCTGATGCAGGCGATTTCTGAACATTACCAAAATGCTAACAATCCTGACACCCCTTGTAATATTCAAAACAATCTTCTAATATTGTTGGCCAGAAATATCAAGACCTGTGAATAACCCCATTTCATTTTATAAGCCGATTAATGAGCTCCGCATATTCCTTCATGCACTTCTCCCATCAATACTCTTGCTTCTTCTTGACTTAAACATTTAAGCAAAACTCCATCGACTGTTTTGTAATACAACTGATCATCCAACAAAACATACTTGGTCGATTTATATCTCAATTTTTTGGTAACCGTCTATGATGGATTCTTGAGGTAATCGGCTATTTCAACTCTCCAATCATTAGCCAAGGTCTCACTACTTAAGATTTCTTGGAACACTCGATAGCTTGACGCATTCTGAGCTAACCGATTGGCCTTTTGATTTTGTGCTCTCATAATATGCTGAAGAGAGGTAAGGGGAAACCCCTCAAGTAACTTTTGATGTTCATCATGGTAACCCCTCAGAATATCATCTTTACATTCTTACAGGCCGATCAACTAATTAATAACCAGCTGTGAATCTCCAAATATTTCAATTGACTCAGCCTTTACTTCTTAAAGAAGTTGAAGTCCCTTAAGAATAGCTTCATATTCTGCTTGATTATTGGTTGTCATTGGTTTGGTTTGAAAGGCAAACTCAAAACTTGCCCCCCGAGGTGAAATAATAACAATACCAATGCCACCCCCTTGCTTGCATGATGATCCATCAAAGAATAATGTCCAAGGCATAGGTTCCACATAGCCGATGCTTGGTTTATAATGTTGAGTAATAAAATCGGCCATCACTTGCCCTTTGACTGCTTTAGTCAATTCATACCTCAAATTAAATTTTGATAATGCAAGAATCCACTTTCCCATTCTCCCATTTAATATCGTCATTGACAACATGTGTTTGATCACATCAGCTTTAGACACAACTGTACACTCAGCCGATAATAAATAATGTCGTAACTTAGTGCAGGAGAAATATAAGCATAAGCATAACTTTTCAATAGGAGAATATCTTATTTCTAGATCCAAAAGTCTTCTACTTAAACAGAAAACAACCCGTTCCTTTCCTTTAAACTCTTACATCAAGGCCGATCCAATCATTTGGCTATTGGCCGACACGTACAACTTAAAAGGCTTACCATGCTGAGGAGGAACCAACACAGGTGGAGATTTCATATACTCTTTTTCTCCTTAAATGTTTTTTGTTGTACATCACCCCATTTAAATTCTTGATTATTTTTCAACTTCAACAAAGGAGAAAACGGCAGAATCCTTTCTAACATATTTGAAATAAACCTTCTGATGAAATTAATCTTACCAAGCAGAGATTGTAATTCTGTTTTATTAGTTGGAGGTACTGCCTCGTCAATTGCTTTCATACTTTTATGACCAATCTCAATTCCTCTCTCATGGACCATAAAACCCTAAAATTGTCCAGCTGACACTCCAAAGGCACACTTATTAGGATTCATCTTTAAATCATGTTTTCTTGTGCACTCCAAAGTCTCCCGTAGATTAGCCAGATGTTCTTTGTACCCTGTGGATTTCACCACCACATCATCAATATAGATTTCAACAATCTTGCCGATCAACTTATGAAAAATATAATTCATTGCCCTCTGATAAGTCGCACCAGCATTCTTTAATCCAAAAGTCATCACAACCCATTCAAATAAGCCGATTGCATCGGGGCACCTAAAGGTTGTTTTTGCTATGTCTTCTTCAGCCATAAAAATTTGATTATAACCTGCATTACCATCCATAAAACTAATTACCTTGTGCCCGGCCGCTACATCTACCAACATATCGGCTATTGGCATCGGATAACCATCCATCAGTGTATCCTTGTTCAAATCTCTGAAATCAATACAGACTCTCAACTTCCCATTTTTCTTATACATAGGAACTACACTCGATATGCACTCTGCATATCGGCAAGGTCGAATAAATTTTGCTTCTAGTAGTCTTTCAGTCTCCTTGATATCATCAAGAACGTTTCGATTAAATCTCCTTGGAGCTTGTTTAAATGGCCGATATCCAGGTTTGATTGGCAACCAATGTTCAACAATTGACCGATCTAAACCAAGCATTTCATAATATTCCCAAGCAAAACAATCTTTAAATTCCTTTAACAAATCTATCAATTCTTGCTTATACTCAGTATCCAACTTAGCACTTACTTACATTGGCCTAGGCCTATCTCCAGGACCAATATATTTTTCTTCTAACTCATCGGCCATGTAAAGCCATGTCCTAGTTTACCATCTGTACTATCTATTGGACTATCCATTAAAACAAACTTTTTAGAGCCGACTGCTCGGATCGACTATTGGCCTTCATCAATGATTCTAATGAAGCCTCCTTCCCATCGCTTGCTAGAAAAACACTCAAAATCCTCTAGTTCCCAATACATTAGATCAGCTATTGCTATACTCATAGAATCATCAACATGAACTATCTCAACATTGTCTCCATGCCACTGAATCAAGCATTGATGCATAGTCGATGGTACACAACAATTGGCATGAATCCAATCACGACAAAGGAGTAAACTGTATGAACCCTTTCCATCAATGACAAAGAATGTAGTGAGCAAAGTCTTGCTTCCAATTGTCAATTCAACATTTATTGCCCCCTAGTCTTGGATGCATTACCCCCAAAATCCTTAAGCATCATGTCAGTCTCAATCAGATCTTCTAGTCCTTTACCAAGCTTGCGAAAAGTAGTATAAGGCATCAGATTAAAAGAAGCACCTCCATCAACCAACATTTTACTCATCGGCTTTCCATTAACAAAACCTTTCACATATAAAGCCTTCAAATGCCGATGCTTAATTGGTTTATCAAATATAGCCTGTTGTATCAATGTCAACTGGGCTGCCATCTCTTCATACTCTGAT
The DNA here is from genome assembly GCA_904845875.1 of Miscanthus lutarioriparius. Classification (NCBI taxonomy): domain Eukaryota; kingdom Viridiplantae; phylum Streptophyta; class Magnoliopsida; order Poales; family Poaceae; genus Miscanthus; species Miscanthus lutarioriparius. The sequence continues at coordinate 58,471,848 of CAJGYO010000011.1, read as the reverse complement.
TCATCAAAATCCAAATAAACTTCTTGACCTGCTGGAGCTTTAAATTCATATGGTAAAAGAAAAGCCATTTGAATATTAGTCGATGGTTGACCCTTATCGGCTGTTTGTTTAGCACGCCATACTTGCGGTTTACTAGGTTTCTGAGCCTGTTCTAATTCTCTGCTCCTTAGGCGTTGTACTCTTCTCTTTTGACTTCTTATTAAACCTCCTAGACACCACTATCCTTCCTGCCAAACATACTTTTCATTATTTTCTTCTTCATAATCAGCCCAATTCTGATCAACAACTCGCTTTCTAAGCCGATCATGAATGCATCTATTTTTTAAGCGCCGATCCACATCATTACGTTGATATTCAATTCGATCATGGAAAGACTGGTGGTTGACTTGAGATCGCCAAAACTCCCAATATTGTTCGCTACATCAATTATTTCTAGTAGGCAATCTAAAACCTTTGTTCCAACAAAGTCTGAAGAAAAGGAAATTCCAATGTGACTCAACTTGTTCTCTTTCATATCTCTCTTTATCTTGTTGATGTTGATATTCCTTCTCTTCTAACCAGCGCTGATAATCTTTCTCCTTTTGCCGTTGCCATTTATTCAATAGAATTCGAGATGTAGCACATGGTCTCATCGCACCATCTCTCGATGTTTCTCCCTACTCATATTAGCTCTTTTGTTGGTCATGACACCTTTTAATTTCTCTATATTCATCAGTCGATATTTGCATCTCTAGATCAACTGTTCTAGTTTCTCTTGCCCTGGCTGATGTTAAAACTTTAGTTTTCCCTTTGAACAACTTAGCATCAACCATATTCTGATCCTTTAGGAAAGGATTATCATCAACTTTTATTTTCTGAGCTATATCAAATTTAAGCTTCCCTTGTTGAATAGCCCTCTGAATATGCTGCCGAAAAATCCTACAATCATTAGTAGTATGAGAAGTAGTGTTATGGTACTTGCAGAACTTCTTATTCTTCAACTGATCAGGAGGTAATATAACATGATTGGCAGGCAATTCAATCTATCCCTTATCAAGCAAGAAATCGAAAAGTTTGTCTGCTTTTGTAACATCAAAATCATAACTTTCTTCAACTTCTTTTCCACAAGGATTTGGAACCATTAATATCTTTTTACCCCAATTCCATTTAGTTGCGGCAATTTTCTCTTCTTCATCATCATCATCGACTAAATATGGATTATAAGCTTCAGCAATTGCAGCATTCTTCTAGAATCAGGTATCTCTGCGCATATTCTAGAATTGGCTATTAAGTGCTACCACCCGTTGAGCCAATTGACCAAAATTGTCAAATTCTTGCCCAAGCAACTTATCTCTCCATGTTGGCAACATTCCTTGAACGACCAACGTAGCGAGTTGATCATCGGTCAAATTCAACGAAAAGCATAAGTTTCTTGTTTCTCGAAACCTCTAAAGGAACTCAGCACCCGATTCATTTGCCCTTTGCTTTATAGTTGTCAAATCTGTGATCTTTCTTTCCCCTGACCTAGTGTAGAAATATATATAAAATTTCTTTTCAAGGTCACTCCAATTGGCAATGGAATTAACCGCTAGTGATGAAAACCAAGTGAAAGGTGATCCTGATAGGGACAAAGAGAAGAAACAAACTCGATGTGCTTCTTCAATAGAGGCTTCATGCAACTAAGTAAGATATCAATTAACATGTTCTATTGTACTTGTGCTATCTTGACCATTGAACTTAGCAAATTTTGGAAGCCTGTAATTCTTAGAAAGGGCCACTAAATCATATCACTCTGGATATGAAAGTTTGTACGAAAAAGTCTGCCCTTTTGGTTTTAAACCAAACTAATTTTTCATCATTTCAGTTACTCTGAGCAACAATTCATCAGCATTTGAGTTTGAATTTCTTGGCAATTGCTGACCCATCTGCAGATTGAAAATTCTAAGTGCCTTGATATCCTAGATTTGGAATCATATTGAGAGTATTATAATCTGAGCCATAATGATATCCTTGTAGAATATCTATCTGTCGAGCCCCTTGCAGATTTATTGTTTGAAATCTCTGATTGAAAACATTAGGATCTATATCTTTACGAATCCTTTGAACCGATGGTGCTATTTTTTGAGCCAATGGTGGTATTTGGCCTGATGTACCAAAATTAACCATCTAATTCTGAACTTGCCCTATCGGCTATTACACATGCTACATTGATGATCCAAGATTATATTGCATTTGATTGTAGTAGCACTCTAAATTTGCTCAAATGAATTCTAAATTGCCTAGGCATCATCACTCTTAGCCAGTGCTGCTTCTTGATGAGTAGTACCTTCTTGATTAGTCCCCTAAGTCGAAGGATATGGAATATTGTAATAAGTTGGTCCAACCTGATCAAGTGGAAATCTATGAAACACCTCCTTCATGGTATTGTGGAATGTATTCAAGAAAGCTGTATTATGATTCAGCATTGCATCATGAACAGATTTGTTGATAGCCTCATTGACATCTTTATCCTCATCAGGTAAGTCTTCATAAGGCACCAAAAGAATGTCCTTGTTGTTGTGAACCGCCATGACGATTGTGGTCCCACCGGACGTCCCAAAAAGTGTGTTGACACAAAAATGTGGCAATATGATCAACACACAGTAAGCCGAAAGATCTGAGTGAAACGAGACCAGATATCTGCTTAGCGTCAACACAGAACCAGCCGATTCTAAGAACCCAACGATGTGCTAGTCAATTTGACCTGCAATTGACAAGGAGAGAAAATCTTATCAGTAATTTAAGGTGGAACATGTTGGTATTGCACCAAACAGTTCCAAATATATGGCTAGATAGCTGATTCAATGAGGCTATCAACTAAATAGTCGATATCGAGCATATCCATGAAATGAAGATCTTTAAATCAAGGATTATCGGCTAATATTAAACGATAATGATACGAATCAAAATAACCGATGCTCATGGAATATCAGAAAGCATCATCGGCTAAATGGAACATAATCGATATAAAGCGTCGAGCCGATAAGTCTGATGAAAAGAGTATAACATGCGAACAAATCGACTGTCTAATATAAACGAATCTACAAACAGTTTTGAGTCTAATCTATTATCATCAATAGTGAGGTTCGATCAGATCGATGTAGCTATGATAATGATAACAAACTAAAGCCAAAAAATATATAAAACCATCTATATGTTGATAGATTCATGAAAACATGCTATATGCGTGAGAATATAGGCAAATCAGCTAAAATAGCCGATGCAGTCATAGCAAACAAACAAAGTACATATCTTGATCACGAACAAGACCACTAATCGATAATTTCTAATCTAAAGTCTTACCAGTGAGGTTCGACCACATCAATGCAGGTATGGTAGTGTCATTAGATTAGATTTTATTAACTAGTGAGTTTATTCAAGATTGAAATATGTCTTTAGATGCATACTATGTTTGATTAGAATAGAGATAAAACAGCCGATCTCGCGGAATTAAGCCATCAATTATAAGATTTGAAGCATGACCGGATCAAAGGACGACCAATTAAGATGATATGATGCCGATCTATCTCTATCTCAATCGGGTGATTTTGTTATAATTAATAAAACATTAATTATAGCAAGATCAATAACTGGTAAATCAACTAAAAACAGCATGGAAAATCTTACTAATCTTAGCAGATTCGATAACTGGTGATATTGTATTAAACAACAAGTTATTTAACACAAGATCGATAACTTTGATCTATATTATGATTCGTAAGAGATCAATCAGTTGATGCAGCCTTACAAACTATGATACAGATCGATAACTAACTTATATTATGGCTCATAAAAGACCAATCAGCTGATGCAGCTTTACAAGCACAATACAAGTCGTGATGGTACTCACAAGCAAGCTGGAGGTCGATCAGTCAATGCAGCCCTGTTTGCTGAAGAACTTACCTAGATCTACAGTACTCCAATTCCTAATACGATGGCAAAAGACAGAAAGATTGTATTGATTGAATATTCATCCTTTTTTACAATAACTAGGGTCTAATATTTATACCCAGAACCTAATCATGAAAACTACATAAATACGACTCATTACAATTCTTGGAATAAAAGAAAACTTCCTAACTTAATAATAACCTAAACCCCAATTTTCCTTATTTGTAGAGTCTGACATATCTTCCTGGCTCCACTCAAGTATATCCCATTAACACTGTCTGCTGACGTTATCCATAAAATAGCCAATTCTAACATCACATCTAAATCAGCTGATATCGATTCACATCTAATCGATTCCTTAATGACACAATCTTGAAAGCTTTGAGATCCCACGTTCTTCTTCCCAAATTTTGTTGTAAAAACTACCCAAACACATCCACGTGCACATGCAGGCTCACCCTTAGCCCAAGAATAACATGGCCAATCCATGGAATAAGCCATGGAAAAGTGTGCCCGCATGCCTCGCCTTAAAGCCGCCGAAGTTCCTAAAGTGACCTGATCCAACCCGCGTAAGCAGCCGGACATGATTCACTCACCGGGGCCACACATGAAGGTGCATCTACGTGTTCCATGATGTAGCACTGCTTGTCACCATCCCAGTGACCCTTTCCCAAGTGCCTCGCAACCGCTCCTAATGCCATGGCGAGCCGGTGACCCATGTTTCAACTTCTCATTTAGGTTGCCCCGGCCGACCCAATGGACTAGCTCATAGGCAAGGCTAGGCGCTTACACACGAGCTTGATAGGAAATGGTAAACCCGTTCGTTCATGACCAAGGGTGCAAAGGAAAGAGGACTCATGTCGAACTCTCGCTTCCTTCTCACATAGAACTGGATCTGCAATCATCCCTCACCGCTCTGCTGCCCCTATGGATCACGCACATTTTAGCCCCATGGGCCAGCCCCTAGGTTAAAAAACACATCCACAAGCACAGGGCTGCGGGGATAAAGCACATTCCACTTCGAACAAAAAGTAAGCAAAATAGCGATAACATGACAACCAAATACGATGACCGTGCGCTATGTGCGAAGAGCCCAAACATCACCTATCACCGAACGAAGGACCAGCTTCAAGCTCCTCCAAGCGCACCTACGATAGGGCAAAATGGCGAGCTATTCCCTAACACCTTGACCGCTACGTCAGGCTACACCACATTCAGCCTTGAGGGCCAAACCATGGACTAGGACCCGCGCCCAAGATCATCGGGGCGAAGGGAGAGGATCCTAAGCAATGAGCTCATTGAAGGGCGAATCAACAAAAGCGGCCCACTTGTGGAACACTCTCGCTCGCCCGAATGACCATGGTGGGCGCACCATCCAATCAGACAAAACCATCAAGAACTCCATGAGTCCCCAAGAATAATGACCCGCTTGGGAACGCTGAGCGCCTTGGTGCACGCCCAAATGGCCTACCAGGGCCACTTCATCTAGGTCTATGACAACCGCTCCCCGGAGGGAAACCCAGTGGGGAATGACAAATGCGACGCCTCACCCGACTGCGGTAGAGCGCGCCGTGGCATGCAAGCATGAATCCTCACAGCCCGCTAATGGCTCAACGGCGAGCCTAGCAAGACAGAAAGATTCACGAGAATCGGCAACGCAGAGATCGACCAGCTCGGGCAAAAACCCTTTATGCCAAGGATCATTGAAATAAGCTAGTCAAACAACTGACATCGATGATTACAAAAGGGAAATTGGAAAAAGCAACACATGCATCATAGCCCCCAGGGCTAATGCATTTGCCGATTATGACACTGTCCTAAACATTACAACCATCGGCTTCTAAAGCCACGAACGAAGGCATCTAGTCTAGCGCATCTCAGGACTAGATGGACCCAAGGTTGCAGTAATCGTCGGATCCCCTACCACTAGCGATGGACATCTCATGAAGCGGAGAGACCGGTACAAGGTGTCTCTAACCTTCAGAGCTGCACCACGAGTAGGAGCGGACTGTCAAAATAGGCCTCGGGGACAACCACCTCACTGAGCTTCCTCTAACATCCGAGGAAGAGGAGCCTGCTAGAAACAGCCCCGACGCCGCTTCTAGTAGAGCAGGGGAGGAACGCCCGATGACGAGCCAATGAGTGGGCTGCTGAGTCGATGCTCGAATGCTCCTAGACCCAGAGCTGGAAGCCACATGCCCATCAACCATGGGGGTACCCAATGGTCTGAGCCTCCCATGGCAACATTCCTCCCCATCTTTGTGGAACTTCCTCTAACACCTATAGAGGACGAATACTGGTAGGGTATGGCTGAGCCTGATCTCCAAAGGTTCCTCCTAGAGGCAGCGAAGCTGCCAGGATGGACCATGAGCCATGGTGCTCGAAGAAGACAGTCGTTCTCTCACTTAGATTGGATGTCGGGGAAAACTCGGAGGTGGGGGAAGAAGAGGAGATGAGACCCGCTATTCTCCTACCCCTTAGCTTAAATAATTGATGCAAAGATGAAGCCAAAGAAGACGATGGTTCACATTTAAGATGGGCGCAGGCCTAGGGCGCACTTGTAATCAAGGGGCAGAAGACGCGGCGGTTCAGTCCCCCAGGCAGCATGAGACCAGCAACGGTCATCGGAGGTACATTGAATGGATGCGTCCTCTCTAACATTTACTAACCGCTTTCTCACAGCACAGGGGAGGTGGCCAGGCGAAAGGCTGAGCAGCGGATGACAACGCTGTAACATATCTTGAGTAAGCCTCATACCTTTCATCATCTTTCAATTTCTGCGGACATGCTTCATGGCGCACAACCATTTACAAGAGGGCACCACTAAGACACGACGTGGCTAGGAGAGGTTGATAGCCCCCCAGACTCATGTCGAGCGGCCCTTCGCATCCACGACCCCATATCATACTTAGGAAACCCACTCTTGGGCCAGCCCTTAGAAGGGCTCGAGGCCACAAAAGGTATAGGGGTAGGGAGGAGATGGGCCCCTGTGGCTCTAATTAGTGGTGTGCAGCCACATGACCATCTCTCCTTGTGTTCGAGTCATCTGCTTCAAAGTCTCCCAGGTTGACCCCTTCTGGGAGGAGGCATATTGCCCTCTGGCCGCTACGGAGGTGGTTGGGGACCAACAGGATTGACGGACGATGATTTACGGGATGTCTCACGTGAGGCATAGCTGAACTCCATGACGATTGGGGAGGATATCTGTTGCAGAACCGACCAATTTATAAGAGTATAAGTACAATGGCATCCCGCAAGCGGTCGCACTGTCATACTTGAACCCATATAAACCGGGTAGTCCGTCGAGTACCACGACGGGTCTCGATAAACGATTTACAACAACCAAGATCGTACATGATTCAACATACAAGCCACATATTACATAAAGTTCACAGATACATTTTCATCATCAAAGTATGAAACCAATTATTACAAACCGAGTTTGATAGATAAAGTGGGAGCAATTAAGTTCGAAAGTAAAGTTTCCAACATAATTTGATACAGTGCCAAGATACGATCATGGTCCACAAAAGCATGTAGAAGGATTAATAAGAAGCCTGCCCAAGGCTTACTCCTCATCCATAGCGGGATAGAAGCAACTCTTGCAATAACCATGATACAAAGTGCCATCTGCAACATGGGAAAATAAAACCCTGAGTACGAGAAGGTACTCAGCTAGACTTACCCACCATAAACCAAAAATAAAATGACTCCAAGGATTATGCAAGGCTGTATCAGTGGGGATAGCTTGACAACAGTTTGCATAAAAGCAATTGACTTATTGTACAATTAAGATTCCTTTATCACTTACTTATAACTAGCCATCTCTAGATTAGCAACTATCCTGTGCCAAACATGTGGTATATCAATTTAAAAGCATACAATAGTAACCATAGCAGGTATTGTAATTCCATATTCATTCGAACCATCATGTTCCATAACACAGTTACTACGATGTTGGGACTAGCCAAGTTTCTCACTATCTGGGAGAGATGGTGATTCGAATCGATTTCAACCAGCTGGGAATTTATTCCTAACACAAACCCGGGCATAATGCGCGAAGGTAGCCTTAGGTCACCTTTGGTACAACTCAGGTCTACATTTCGCGGGTCCGTACTGCGCCGCACAATCTGGGACACTAGATGCTAGGACGTTCAGGCCTAGCCTGCCCTTGGGCTCAGTCTGATCGCCCCCCGCAATGAGCGCACAACAAAACGGGTCCTGGCCTGAGTTGAATTACTCGGCTTCGCGGTCGGAACGAGTTATCCGGCCAGCTAAGTGATAGGCATGCGTTCAATCTTGTCAGAAGCACCAACAATGGTACGGTCCTTAATCGACACAGACGGGGATAGATCCACACCCAAGACCTCCATGTCTTGTTGCTTCTCTATCGACATCCCGCCCGGTCTCCATTTACAGTAACCATGGTTCTTTCCACGATAGCAAATATAGCCAACCGTGCTCCGGTATCCACCTATATCTCGCAGGTGACAGGAAATCACCCGACTTCTACTGGTCTAAGCATGGCTAAGCATATATTCGATCCTGGACCTATACCGGTTAAAGGTGTAATAGCTGGACAAGGAATTTATATGCATCAAGTGGTTCCATTCAACTCTTATAATCTAATGCATCAATCATAAGTACTTAAGTAATCATTTGTAAAAAAACTGGGAGACTTAGAATGCTCCGGGGCTTGCCTCACAGAAAGGAAGTAGGGCGATGATCAGGACACTCCGGAAGCTATTCAGGATTCTGCTCCTCGCCTTCGGGAGCTGCGACTTGAGGATTCTCCTGCTGGTCCCCTTCCTCTACTTCGTCGAATTCCAGCAATGTTATTTCTTCCTCTGATCCTAGATGCATGAATATGGCATATGTATTACGATTGTATATATGTTAACAAGTGCATCATGTTTATTGAGTAGGTGCAGATCTCTTCTCGATTATTTAATTAACTACTTCCACAATGCATCGACTATATCACAAAACAGCAGCTACTTGTTTCACTCATAACTGGAGTTCTACTAATCTAAATGCAGTGATCCTAAACTTTCTGGAAAGCTTATCAAATTATCTACAACTTTGTTATTAATCATTTTTACAGCAACCATCATCCTTATCATGCAACTTATCAAACTACAGAATCTGTCTAGAATCCTTTTAAATTTGCATTTTGAAGCAACGATACTTCTACTTCATGTAATCACTCAAAGTTTGATAACATAAAGCCTACCAACAGTTTAAGCATACCAAATACATTCAAGACAATATAATGGTAAAACCCAAACTATTTATTTAAATGCCTTTATTATTTTATTTAGATATTTTGGTTAAATAATAAACATATACCAGATGTACTTCATAAATTCTCAAAAATTTACAGTGCCTTACTAATGCTATCAAAGGACTACTGGAAAAGTTTCATGCCATTTTATTCAATAAAACACTCTATACAAAAATGACAAGACAGAAAGGCTTACAATAGCAAAAATAGAAAACCCTAGTGAAAAGTGTCAAGCAACAGATTTTCTATTTTTCTTAGCATACTTATGGTACTAGGATCACCCCCAACAAATTTCATGAATTTTGGATTCATAATTAATTTATAAAAATTCATACAAGGATTCACTATTTATAAAAGAAAAATCTATAACTACAAATATACACATGCACTGATCCTCAAATTTTTACTAGAGCTCATATATGACAAGAATAGCTTACCACAAAAATTTCATAATTTTTGGAGCACGAGAACTTTAGATATAAAATAAACAAATTTGCATGCATTCAAAAACACATTTCAAATCTCTATTTCAATCTTCCAAAAATTCTACTGTAAGTGCCAAGAATATATTTTTCCTAAATACTACACATTTTATTGCACAATTTTTGAAGCTACCAAACTGGAGATATAAAAATCACAAAACAATTCAAAATCTAGAATCAAATGACCTATCCTATCTCCTGCTGTCGCTGACCGGTGGGACCCATCGGTCAGAGGACCCCACATGTCATCGAGACGAAAACAGGGCCGGCGGCGCTACTCTACTGGCGCGGCCAGAGCTCGCCGATGGCAAACTTGCCGGCAGTGACATCATCACCAGATGTTCTACTCGACCTCGCGCACACAATGCTCTACTTGGTGGGACTTCTCGTCGGTGCTATCAACGGCGGCGGCGGCCATGGCGGGGCGGAGGTGCGGGCCGACGGCGAGACGCCGGTGGAAGCTACGGTGGCTCAAACAAATGCTACGCCGAGCATCACAGAGCTACAGCGGACCTAGCTAGCGCTCTATCGTGGCCTGGGGTGGACGGTGGCGACATGGCAACGACGACGGGGCTCGCGGTGATGCTCCAGCGAGGCTTTGCACGGCGCGGTGGCTTACCAAGCTTGAACAACGGGCACTGGGGGACGCAGGGAGTCGCTGGGAAGGCGGTGATGCTGTTGCGGTGGCGAATGGGTGGCTCAGTGCTAGCTTGATCTGGCTATGGCGACGGCGGAGGCGAGACGAGCTTGGCTGTCGCTGCGGCGAGGAAGGAGGAGGCGAAATGAGGAAATGAGGGCGCGGCTGAGTGCGGGCGGACGCTGGGGAGTTGAAGGCGCGCTCTGGCCTGGCTTTGCCGCGCGGGGCAGGGCACCGGCGATGCGTGGCCAGCCGCGACGTCCACGCGGTGTGCGAACTCTGTTCCGGTTGGCCACTGAAACCACCGATTCAGTCGGTTCAGTCACGCTAGGAGCAGCCTGACAGCGCATTTTCCCCGCCATTTCACCGCTAAACCGTGGCTCCAAAGCATAAACCGTCTAAACAAAAATCATAGCCCGATGTACCAGCTTCAACTTTGGTTAAGGGAGTATGCTCTAATTCGCAACGAATAGCGAGTAATGTCATCACCAAGATGGGTTTGCCACGCTGTCAGTCGAACAAAGACTTAGAAAATTTCTTAAGTGTTGAAATGTTGATTTTGCTAATTTTTGTGATCTCAATTCAAGCATGTTAGGAGCTAAATCAGTCAATGACCCAAAAATAAAAGTTGTTCCTTATGTCAAATACTACAACTTTTCTTTAGTGATCTCCTCCATGCAAGGTCTCTAACACCTAGTTCAAACTTGATCAAACATGTCACATTTAAATGATGATACACATCAAAGCATGGCTTAATGACCTATTTACCCCTAACCATGAATATCAAAGTTGTTCATAATGATACTCTAAACTTGTTTAAGCAATTTGCAAGGTCATTCAATCATTTCATGTAGTAGTCACTCATAGAGCTATTTAAAGTAATCACATGAAACATGACTTAAGGGCTTGATCATGGAAAGTGACATTCATGAACCATGTTCCATTTGCTAACCTAAGTATAGCTAAGGTGTTTTAGTGACTAACACTACCCACTTGCATTCATTTACACATGATCCTATGCATATATTACAAGAAACACGATATAACAAGCAATGTTTCATATGTTTCGATCAAATGTTTCAATTGTAAATGATGGTTTATGAATGCTTGATGCTCATGCTCATGTTATGCAAGTCAAGTTATGCAAGGCTAACACCCGAGGTGTTACAGCCCCTCCCCCTTATAAAAATCTAGTCCCGAGATTTGCAAGACCTACCATTCTTAGAAAAAGGCGGGATAAACTTCTCATAAATAATCTTCTCTCTCCCACGTAGCATCTTGTTCGCTATGATTGTTCCACACCACCTTATAGAACTTGATAATCTTACTCTATGTTACTCTTTCCAACTCCTCTAATACTCGAATTGGCTTTTCTTCATAGGTCAAATCCGATTGAAGCTGCACATTGGTGGGTGCAATAGCTTCTTCAGGTACTCAAAGACATTTCTTCAACTGAGAAACATGGAAGACATCAAATATTGCACTCATCTCTGGTGGAAGTTATAACTTATAAGCAACATTCCATTTCCGTTCCAAAATCTTGTATGGCCCCACATATCTAGGTGAAAGCTTCTTTTTCATCCCAAATCTCTTCACACCTTTCATGGGTGATACTTTCAAGTACACATAGTCACCCACTTCAAAAGTCAGTGGTCTCCTTCTTCTATTAGCATAACTCTTTTGTCTCAATTGAGCTGCTTTCATATGTTGTTGGATCACACGTACTTGCTCTTTAGCTTCATTGACAAAGTCAATACCAAAGTATCTCCTTTCACCGGGCTCAATCCAATTCAACGGAGTTCTACATTTTCAGCCATATAAGGCTTCAAATGGAGCCATCTTGATACTTGCTTGATAACTGTTGTTATAGGAGAACTCAGGTAAAGGTAACCATTTCTCCCATGAACCTTTTGAAGATATAACACAAGCTCTAAGCAAATCTTCTAGGATTTGGTTCACTCGCTCCGTCTGTCCTGAAGTTTGCGGATGGTATGCCGAACTTCTGATTAGCTTGGTTCCCAAAGCCTGGTGTAAGTGCTCCTAGAAACGAGCTATGAACTGTGGTCCTCGATCTAAGATTATAGTCCTAGGTACTCCATGCAGTCTCATGATCTAGGAAACATATATCTCAGCGTACTTCCCAACTATATACCTTGTGTTCACGGGTATAAAATGTGCTATCTTGGTGAGACGATCGACAATAACCCATATTGAATCATGACCTTGTGGTGTCATTGGAAGGCCTGTGATAAAGTCCATACTGATTTCTTCCCATTTCCAACCTAGGATAGGCAATGGCTGAAGTAATCCGGCAGATTTCATATGAACAGCTTTTACTCTACTGCAGTTATCACACCTAGCGACATAGGCTGCGATCTCTTTCTTCATCTTAGTCCACCAAAAATGGGTTTTCAAATCTTGGTACATCTTACTACTACCCGGATGGATAGACAATTTAGATGAGTGAGCTTCATCTAAAATTTGATTCCTTAGCTCACGGTCTTTTGGTACCACAAGTCGGTCCTCAAACCATAAGACACCTCTTTCGTCCAATCTGAAATGCTTGGTCTCTTGCTCATGCATTTTTCTCTTGATGTGACTTATTCCTACATCCGTCTGCTGTAGTTCTATGATTTTGCTCTCAAGTGAACAACTGATTGTGATATTGTGTAGTACAGCAGGATGTAACAAGTTGAATCCATCTTCCAATAATGCTTCCATAGTGTTGCAATGAGACTTTCGACTGAGTGCATCTACTACTACATTAGCTTTTCCTGGATGGTAATGCACTTCCAAATTGTAATCCTTAATTAGCTCTAACCATCTTCGTTGTCTCATGTTCAGCTCTGGTTGGGTAAAGATATACTTAAGACTTTTGTGGTCAGTATATATATGACATACATTGCCCAACAGGTAATGTCTCCATATCTTTAATGCGTGAACCACTGCTGCAAGTTCTAAATCATGAGTGGGGTAGTTGACTTCATGCAATAACTCTTCCTTCTTGCATAAGCACACACCCCAAACCTATTCCCGATGCATCACAAAATACATCAAAAGGCTTTTTAATGTCTGGTTGTGCTAGCACAGGTGCTGTAGTCAACAGAGTTCTGAGGGTGTGAAAAGCTGCTTCACATTCTGGTGTCCATTTGTACTTCTCATCTTTCTGAAGTAGTCTGGTCATAGGCTTAGCTATCTTTGAGAAATCTGGAATAAACCGACGATAGTATCCTGCTAACCCTAGAAAACTCCGAACTTCATGAACCGAAGTTAGGGCTTTCCAATCCATGACCTCTTGTACTTTTGATGGGTCTACAGAGATTCCATCTCTTGATAAGATGTGACCTAAGAAAGGTACCTTGCTCAACCAAAATTCACACTTACTAAACTTTGCATATAACTTATGCTCCCTCAATCTGGATAGGACAATCCTCAGATGCTATTCATGATCTGACTCATTTTCCGAATAAATCAATATATCATCGATAAACACGACCACGAACTTGTCAAGCTCAGGCATGAATACCGAATTCATTAGGTACATGAAGTAGGCTGGAGCATTTGTTAGTCCGAAAGACATAACCAAATACTCATATAAGCCATACCTAGTAGAGAAAGCAGTTTTAGGTATATCCTCTGGTCTGATCTTTATCTGATGGTAGCCCGATCTCAAGTCAATTTTGGAGAATACCTTTGCCTTCGCTAGCTGATCGAACAAGATGTCGATGCAAGGCAACGGGTATTTGTTCTTGATGGTCACAACATTGAGTGGTCTGTAATCTACACACATTCTCAGTGACTTGTCCTTCTTTTTCACAAACAATGCTGGACATCCCCACGGAGATGAGCTAGGTTGGATAAGACCCTTGTCCAATAGATCTTGTAATTGAACCTTAAGTTCTGCTAACTCATTGGGTGGCATTCTATAGGGCCTTCTTGATATAGGTGCTGTACCTGACACTAACTCAATCTTAAATTCCACCTCCCTATCAGGTGGTAAGCCTGGTAATTCCTCTGGAAATACATCCGGAAACTCACAAACCACTGGGATATCACAAAGTGTGGTGGTTTGGATAGCACAAGCTAAATGTTGCAGTTCGAAATTGCGGGAGTGGTACTAGAAAAGCATTCCCTCCCGTGGGTTCTCTCAACATAATAGTACGGGTGCTAGTGTCAATAAGAACACCATGATGCTTCATCCAATTCATGCCTAAGATTACGCTTATCGATAACCCGGGCAATATTATCAAATCCGTGGTGTACTCCCTCCCTTGTATAGAGATGAGTACATTTTTGACTATCTTTTTGGTAGTAACAGTACACCCTGCTGAACTTATATTATAACCCCCTTTGCTTACTTCAATTATTTCCTAATCATGTCTAGATGCAAATGCTTGACTCATAAATGAATGAGAAGCTCCTGAATCAAATAAAACAACAGCGGGATGCTTGTTGATGAGAAGCATACCAGCCGTGACAACTTCTCCAGCGGGCACTTCCTCAACAGCGGTATAATGCACATATCCTGGAGGTGCCCTTGCGTTCGCCTGCCTCTGATTGTTCTGATTTGGGTTGCCATTCTTCTTGGGGTGGGGACATTCCTTGGCCCAATGACCCATTTGGTTGCAGTTGAAACATGGCTGATTATTCCTCGGTCTGGTGGAGCTTCCCTGACTGCCAGTCCCTTTTGGTAAGGCAATAGTGAATGCCTTACGGAATGGTTTCTATGGCCTATTATTTTGAGCTTTAGGTGGTGGAGGCCTAAACTTGGATGCAGGTGGACGGAATTGTGGCCTAGCTGTGATAGGCGCTCTTGCATGTGAAGATCCGGAGGCACCTGCCTCGAATGCCCTCTTGCGACTCTTAGCAGTTGCATGCATATTATTGTGGTTTTCCTGGGTCAGAGCATCACTAATAAACTCGTTGTAAGTGGCACACCTAGAATTGGCCATGGTCTTCATCAGTTTGGTACCCATGCCCCGCTTGAAACTCTCTATCTTCTTCTCCTTAGTATCCATAAAACCTGGAGCATATCTGGACAGGTTGTTGAATGCGTGCATGTATTCTGTGAGAGTCTTCGTTCCCTGAGTGAGCCTCATAAATTCAGCGGCTTTCATGCGCATTAGGCCCGGGGGAATATGATATCCCCTAAAAGCCAGCTTGAACTATTCCCAGGTCACTCGCGCATTAGCAGGCAAAGACGATAGGAAATGTGTCCACCAGATCCCTGCTGGTCCTTGCAGCTGATGAGAAGCATACTCAGCTTTCAGATGCTCGGTGACTCTTAGCAAGCGAAACTTCTGCTCAATGGTGTTGAGCCACTCGTCAGCCTGTAGTGGTTCCTCAGCCACCTTGAAGATAGGAGGCTTTGTATCCAGAAATTCCTTAAATGTACTGTGCTGATTTGGCTCGGCCCCTGGTTGCTGTGGGTGGCCACAAGCGGTATTCTGTGCAATGAAGCGCAGAGCGTCCTCCATTGTCCTTTGGCTCCCCAAGAACTGAGCAAAGAACTCCTGAGCAGATGGCAGCGGCGGTGGTGGTAAGTCATCACCATTGCCATCATGACTGCTACCAGCTCCAGCACGGGTGCGCGTCATCTGCGAAGTTGCAACAATAAGCGATTATTGGTTGATGTCAAGAGATTGCAGATGAATTATAATCATGCCAAACTGAATTTACTGGAGAAAATTCTCAAATTCACAATAAAAACAGAGGCATAACAATTCATTCTCGCAACATGGCATCCCCAATTTGACCACTTATCGCGCTCATAACGCATGCAAATTTAAATCCTGATCACCAACAAGGACTAGAATTGCATTGATGTTCAACCAAACGTGCGATAGTCGTGCGATTAACAATATTACATGATAGTCGGATTACCAATACTAAATTCGAACTACAGGTCCATTACATGAATAAAGGTGATACATTAGCCCTTCCACTAAGTACTAAGCGATCTAATCCTCATCATGATCACTATCGAGGTCAGAGGTAGGATCCTCTCCTCCCTCAGGCTCCACTTCTTCCTCAGGCTCCACTTCTTCTTCTTCCTCGTCCTCCTCTAGATCCATCTCTGTGGCTCCAGGTGGAACGTAAGGGTGGAGCTGGTTATTCAGCTGATGAACCTCCTCATGTAGGTTGTCGTTGTATTCTTCTGCATTGGCCAGCTGCTGCTCCAGCTCAAACTGTCGAGCTCTTAGAACATCTTCCCTAGACCAGGCTTCATTCCTCTGGTGAGTTAACTGAGCCATCTCTACATTGAGCCTCTCAATCTCAGCATCGTGCTCCCTCTGAAGCTGGCGTCGGTCCTCGCGGGCATGACCAAGAGCACCAAACACACATCTTAGGCTACCTTCTACTCCATCTAACACCTTCATCACTGCGAACATGGCGCTCATGGTAGGGTTATCACTGTTCTGCCCTTCTGCTGCACCAATCTCCAAAGATCTTCCTCTTGCCTGCTGCCATGAGTCAATGGAGGGGTTGCCCCTTGGAAAGACTCCAACCAAAGCAGCTGCTAGCTCCTGAGGAAAACGATCCATGATATCCCTCAGTATCTCGAAGGCTGCCCTGCTAGCTGCTTCTTCAGCAGTCCTGCCAGTTGACTCATAACACCAACCTATCCACTCAGAATCGTCACCTCGGGGACGAACAATGACCTCCACAGTAACTAAGAGACCTTCCCCCAACTGCTCATTCGCCCAAAAGTAGTGGGGCTCCATTCCATTAGGATAGCCTACATAGCTGAGCACTCTCCACAAGAGTGTAGGCATCCCAAACTCTCCAAGAAACGTGTGACGTTGACGGGTACGTAGAGCAAGCTGACGGCTGGGAGCTCTGCCTCTGGTGGACTTGCGAGCGGTCTGCTTTGTGCGTGCCATCTGCACCATTAACATGTACCACTTGGTGAGACAATGTCATAATGGATAAGAGTTACATAACCGAGTAAGAATTTTTATAAGGGGAGGAACAATTTAATTATGTGAATGATAATTATCATGATGCATGCTCGTTCCGTACGTCCTCACAAACTTAGGAAAAATTTGTTTCTAGCGGTAGACACGGTGGCATACATACGTTCTCTCATATATAGCATAACTAGTCGAGCTACACGTTTCATTGTTAGTGTACCTGCATAAGAATTTCATTTCACCCCAAACCCATAATGAAATATGCAGAATGTAAATCTAAATACTTCCATATATGTATACCCATACATATACTTCCATATCAAACTACCCGATAACAATTTAAACCCACAATTAAATACGCACCATATACACATGCAAGCATGCATACATAGCCGTACCAAAGCTAATTCTCCCCGACCGCACGCTCACATCTTGCGGTCATGTCACTCATCATATTACCTTGGTGTTGAGGCATTTGATCCATTCATTACCATTCAAGTGAATGACATCCATACAATAGCATGCCATATGGACGATGAAGTAAAAACCCCCATGTTAGTACTTAAATAGCCACCTAATAGTTCTTAATTTGGGCATAAGCAAAGTGATCATTGGCACACTTTAGATTTCAAATACCTATTATATAGCTATCAGTTGCTAGAGAAGGGTTTTTGGAAAACAAAAACTTTTGTTTTAAATACACATGTGACAATTAATGTTGAATCTTGCTCTGATGCCAGCTGTCGTAGAACCGACCAATTTATAAGAGTACAAGTACAATGGCGTCCCGCAAGCGGTCACACTATCATACTTGAACCCATATAAACCCGGTAGTCCGTCGAGTACCACAACGGGTCTCGATAAATGATTTACAACAACTAAGATCGTACATGATTCAACATACATGCCACATATTACATAAAGTTCACATATACATTTTCATCATCAGAGTATGAAACCAGTTATTACAAACTGAGTTTGATAGATAAAGCGGAAGCAATTAAGTTTGAAAGTAAAGTTTCCAACATAGTTTGATCTGATTGCCAATATCGATCACGGTCCACAAAAGCATGCGAAGGATTAATAAGAAGCACGCCCAAGGTTTACTCCTCATCCATAGTGGGATAGAAGCAACTCTTGCAATAACCATGATACACAAAGTGCCATCGCAACATGGGAAAATAAAACCACGAGTACGAGAAGGTACTCACTAGACTTCCCCGCCATAAACCGAAATAAAATGACTCCAAGGATTATGCAAGGTCAGTATTAGTGGGGATAGCTTGACAATAGTTTGCATAAAAGCAATTGACTTATTGTACAATTAAGATTCCTTTATCACTTACTTATAACTAGCCATCTCTAGATTAGCAACTATCCTATGCCAAACATGTGGTATATCAATTTAAATGCATACAATAGTAACCATAGCGGTATTGTAATTCCATATTCATTCATTGAACCATCATGTTCCATAACACGAGTTACTATGATGTTGGGACTAGCCAAGTTTCTCACTATCTAGGAGAGACAATGATTCTAATCGATTTCAACCAGGTGGAATTTATTCCTAACACAAAACCGGGCATACCGCGCGTGAAGGCAGCCTTAGGTCACCTTTGGTACAACTCAGTCTACATTTTATGGTCCGTCTTTTGCGCCGCACAATCTAGGACACCAGATGCTAGGGCGTTCGAGCCTAGCCGCCCTTGGGCTCGGTCGATCGCCCCCGCAAGGAGCGCACAACAAAAGCGGGTCTGGCGCCGAGTTGAATTACTCGGCCAGCGGTCGGAACGAGTTATCTCGCCAGCTAAGTGATAGGCATGCGTTCAATCTTGTCAGAAGCACCAACAATGGTACGGTCCTTAATCGACATAGACAGGGATAGATCCACACCCAAGACCTCCATGTCTTGTTGCTTCTCTATCGACATCCCGCCCGGTCTCCATTTACAGTAACCATGGTTCTTTCCACGATAGCAAATATAGCCAACCGTGCTCCGGTATCCACCTATATCTCGTAGGTGACAGGAAATCACCGACTTCTACTAGTCTAAGCATGGCTAAGCATATATTTGATCGTGGACCTATACCGGTTAAAGGTGTAATAGCTGGACAAGGAATTTATATGCATCAAGTGGTTCCATTCAACTCTTATAACCTAATGCATCAATCATAAGTACTTAAGTAATCCTTTGTAAAAAAATAGGAGACTTAGAATGCTCCAGGGCTTGCCTCACAGAAAGGAAGTAGGGCGATGATCAGGACACTCCGGAAGCTCTTCAGGATTCTGCTCCTCGCCTTCGGGAGCTGCGACTTGAGGATTCTCCTGCTGGTCCCCTTCCTCTACTTCATCGAATTCCAGCAACGTTATTTCTTCCTCCGATCCTAGATGCATGAATATGGCATAAGTATTACGAATGCATATATGTTAACAAGTGCATCATGTTTATTGAGTAGGTGCATATCTCTTCTCGATTATTTAATTAACTACTTCCACAATGCATCGACTATATCACAAAATAGCAGCTACTTGTTTCACTCATAACTGGAGTTCTACTAATCCAAATGCAGTGATCCTGGACTTTCTGAAAAGCTTATCAAATTATCTACAACTTTGTTATTAATCATTTTTACAGCAACCATCATCCTTATCATGCAACTTATCAAACTACAGAATCTGTCCGGAATCCTTTTAAATTTGCATTTTGAAGCAACGATACTTCTACTTCATGTAATCACTCAAAGTTTGACAACATAAAGCCTACCAATAGTTTAAGCATACCAAATACATTCAAGACAATATAATGGTAAAACTCAAACTATTTATTTAAATGCCTTTATTATTTTATTTAGATATTTAGGTTAAATAATAAACATATACCAGATGTACTTCATAAATTCTCAAAAATTTACAGTGCCTTACTAATGCTATCAAAGGACTACTGTAAAAGTTTCATGCCATTTTATTCAATAAAACACTCTATACAAAAATGACAAGACAGAAAGGCTTACAATAGCAAAAATAGAAAACCCTAGTGAAAAGTGTCAAGCAATAGATTTCCTATTTTTCTTAGCATACTTATGGTACTAGGATCACCCCCAACAAATTTCATGAATTTTGGATTCATAATTAATTTATAAAAATTCATACAAGGATTCACTATTTATAAAAGAAAAATCTATAACTACAAATATACACATGCACTGATCCTCAAATTTTTACCAGAGCTCATATATGACAAGAATAGCTTACCACAAAAATTTTATAATTTTTGGAGCACAGGAACTTTAGATATAAAATAAACAAATTTGCATGCATTCAAAAACACATTTCAAATCTCTATTTCAATCTTCCAAAAATTCTACTGTAAGTGCCAAGAATATATTTTTCCTAAATACTACACTTCCTAAGGAACACCACACATTTTATTGCACAATTTTTGAAGCTACCAAACTGGAGATATAAAAATCACAAAACAATTCAAAATCTGGAATCAAATGACCTATCCTATCTCCTGCTGTCGCTGACCGGTGGGACCCGTCGGTCAGAGGACCCCACATGTCATCAAGACGAAAATAGGGCCGGCGGCGCTACTCTACTAGCGCGGCCAGAGCTCGCTGATGGTGAACTTGCCGGCAGTGACATCATCACTAGATGTTCTACTCGACCTCGCGCACACAATGCTCTACTTGGTGGGACTTCTCATCGGTGCTATCAACGGCGGCGGTGGCCATGGTGGGGCGGAGGTGCGGGCCGACGGCGAGACGCCGGTGGAAGCTATGCCGAGCATCACAGAGCTACGGCGGACCTAGCTAGCTCTCTATCATGGCCTGGGGTGGACGGTGGCGACGTGGCCACGACGACGGGGCTCGCGGTGATGCTCCAGCGAGGCTTTGCACGGCGCGGTGGCTTACCAAGCTTGAACAGCGGGCACTGGGGGACGCAGGGAGTCGCTGGGAAGGCGGTGATGCTGTTGCAGTGGCGAATGGGCAGCTCAGCACTAGCTTGAGCTGGCTATGGCGATGGCGGAGGTGAGACGAGCTCGGCTATCGCTGCGGTGAGGAAGGAGGCGAAATGAGGAAATGAGGGCGCGGCTAAGTGCGGGCGGACGCTGGGGAGTTGAAGGCACGCTCTGGCCTGGCTTTGCCACGACGTCCACACGACGCGCGGACTCTGTTCCGGTCGGCCACTAAATCCATCGATTCAGTCGGTTCAGTTGCGCCAGGAGCAGCCTAACAGCGTGTTTTCCCCGCCATTTCACCGCTAAACCGTGGCTCCAAAGCATAAACCGTCTAAACAAAAATCATAGCCCGATGTACCAGCTTGAACTTTGGTTAAGGGAGTATGCTCTAATTCGCAACCAATAACGAGTAATGTCGTCACAAAGATGGGTTTGCCAGGCTGTCAGTCGAACAAAGACTTAGAAAATTTCTTAAGTGTTGAAATGTTGATTTTGCTGATTTTTGTGATCTCAATTCAAGCATGTTAGGAGCTAAATCAGTCAATGACCCAAAAATAAAAGTTGTTCCCTATGTCAAATACTACAACTTTGCTTTAGTGATCTCCTCCATGCAAGGTCTCTAACACCTAGTTCAAACTTGGTCAAACATGTCACATTTAAATGATGATACACATCAAAGCATGGCTTAATGACCTATTTACCCCTAACCATGAATATCAAAGTTGTTCATAATGATACTCTAAACATGTTTAAGCAATTTGCAAGGTCATTCAATCATTTCATGTAGTAGTCACTCATAGGGCTATTTAAAGTAATCACATGAAACATGACTTAAGGGCTTGATCATGGAAAGTGACATTCATGAACCATGTTCCATTTGCTAACCTAAGTATAGCTAAGGTGTTTTAGTGACTAACACTACCCACTTGCATTCATTTACACATGATCCTATGCCTATATTCCAAGAAACACGATATAACAAGCAATGTTTCATATGTTTCGATCAAATGTTTCAATTGTAAATGATGGTTTATGAATGCTTGATGCTCATGCTCATGTTATGCAAGTCAAGTTATGCAAGGCTAACACCCGAGGTGTTACAATATCGGGTCCCACTCGAATTACCCTTAGACCTCGACGAGGCACACAGCTCCGACCGCGTGGTTACGGTGAACATGCCTCTCCCCATGTGGGGTGAAATCGACCCCACCTGTAACTAGGCAACATGACCTCTCGAGGTCAACAAGGACATCGGGGAAAAAGCGGAGCTGGGTCCCTATGACCCTGAAAGAAGTCAGGGCCAGGCCACGACTAACTCCTCCCAGTGTCCTAGGTCTCAGACCTAAGACCTGCTTCAGAGACTCATAAACTGTTAGGGATCCATGACCTCTCTAGGAGAGATTGATGAAGCAAGAGGCTGGGGTGACACACAAGGTGGAACCCAAAACAAGATCATGGCTCGGTCACACAGAAGAAACAAAAGGTCCAAGACCTACGAGCCAATGTGCGACCGCAAAAAAGCCTCACGGCCGTGCAAAAAGAGGGTTGGGGGCACGATTCCTCACATCAAACAATTTATCTGGCTACCTTGGACAAAGGCGTAGCCCCAAGGGCTCGCAGCAAGGAAAGCCCAAAACTCAGGAAAAGCTCTTCCCGCTTAGCACCCACCAATACAAGAACGGGCGCAACGCCCATAAGGTGCTAAGACCAAGTGTCACCACAGTGACACCACAACAAAATCCAGAGGAAAGCACCATGGGCGCAAGAGGCGGTGAGAAACTCCTCGACAACCTCTAGACAAGGGCATGTGAGAGAGGTCGGGGTCACCGGGCCAGAGACCACCGCTGGCCCGCTCTGGGAAACATGAGGGAAACGACATAGCGCCCCTAAATTCCCGGAAACACTGATCGTGGCCATGGGGACCAGTGTTTCAACAACCCCAAACCTAGAGGGTCTAGAGGCTACTGGAACCACTAGGCCTAGAAAGCGGTCCGATCACCTCTCTCGTCCCCTCCGACTTGCAAAATCCCTTCTAACACCAGGCATTAGGAGGAGCGATCCTCAGGGGGCTGCATGCCCAGAACCACATGGTTCACCCCAATAATCTCCCTCTTTTCTTTCCTTCAAACTCACACCCCTCGAAGGGGCTAGGGAAGTGACTAACCGATATGGCTACAGAACAACCAAACAAAAAAAAGGCCTCTATTTATAGGTCCGAAGGTGGACCCAACAGCCCTAAAACCCCCGCATCGCATGGCAAACCATGGGGAGTCATAGCCAGCATCACATACCCGCTCGAGGTCAGGAAAAATCAAGATCCTCCCAAAGGCAGGAACGATGTCGGGTAGATGAGAACGCTCGGCCCTGCCTGGATCACAAACCCCAGTACACAGCCCACTGACGCGATAAGGCACGATAGTCATGTACCACGATGATAGGACATCTTGATAGGACAAATCATAATGGCCACCCATTGCATTGAATGCGTCAACCCACAAGGTGTCGAGCAATGAAGCTTGAATGGGCCACGAGCATGAGCCCATGTTTCGTATGAGCACACATATCAGTGCTTTCACAATCACATCGTAATCGAGGGCTACTATCGGGGATATGACCCCAGGGTGTCTTAGGGCACCGATTAGTTAGAGGGCCATGCGGCCCATAACTTACCCATTAGCGGGAGCCCGAACGACCGAGACCCAGATAAGCCAAGCACGCCAGGACAATGCCTAGGCTAGGGCCGGCCACAACCCCTTCTCCTACCTTCACTGTAACACCCTAGGTGTTTGTCACTAGTTAAGCAGTGGGTTTGAGCTCCAACATGACAAGTTTAGTGGTAATCAAGAGCTCTAGTTCAAACTTGTAAGTGGTGACAAAGGTGCTGGGATCAACTCTCTAAGAATGAGCCCCAACTTAAACTTGAACAACACACCTTTACTTCTATGTTGACCCCATTTTAAAAGGTATGCCTGAGTAATGTTGAAAGTGCTCCTTTCATGTGCCTCACATCTATTTCCATCTACATTGACTATTGGAAAAGTTTCATGAAGTTTGGAACCAAGAAGTCACATGAAATGATAAGTTATATTCTTGCTTGAATTGCACTATTATGTGAATGAGAACATGTGGTGTCAACCAAACCTTGTAATCTTGCTCAAACAACTCTACTTAAACTCAGGAGAGAGTTATGAAGGGTTCATGTTGAGCAAATGTCCAGAAAATGCTTCAATGGATCAAAACGGACAATTTAGGGTTTATCGGGATGCTGCTTTGACCAAGATGAACCAATGATTTTCGGTACCAGTGGTGAAGTTTGACCTTTATTAAAAGTTGAATTTTGAGTAGAGTACAACAAACTTTATTTTTGGACCGAGCCCTGATTCAACTCTTAAGTGACTCAAACAGTAGCCTGAAGTTTGAATGCAGTGCTCCTTTGGGGCTTAGAAAACTTTCTAAGTCCCCGATCAGCAATAGCGAGTTGACATGTGACATTTTTATCTTCCAAATTCGTATGGTAACTCGACTGGATTCCTTAATATGAGTTGAAGTACACTTTGTGAATGAAACAACAAAATAAGTCTTAGCAGATTTGGAGCTCATTTCATCAGTCAAAGGTTCTCTCCAAAATGGCAAGTTCACTGAATTCGATCACACTACTGAAACTCTGATATCCGAATTTCAGTTTCATCTACCTATTTTTGGAGATTTGTATCTTCCTAACCCAGCTAAACCAGTCCATGATCCTTTAAGTAAAGTTGTAGAGCAAGATGTGTACAACAAACTTTGTTCAAAGACTCAATCCTAAATCACCATCTAAGTTTGTCAAACAGAGGCTCGAAGATTGAATCTACGGCTATTTTTAGACTTAGAAATATTCCAAGTCCAGGATTAGTAACCACTTAATTGACATGCCATGTTCTCATGTTTTTGCTAAGCAACTCAAGTTGAGCCAAATATAAAAGTTGTACTATATATTTTGGGGAAGAGCATGCAAAAACATGCCACCAGTTTGACTTTGTTTTGACCATCAATTTGGATTTTTGCTCATCGTTGTCAATGCACTGACATTATCATGTTGGGGTGCTAATTACCCACTAATCTATTACTCCAATGGCAAAGCACCCTAAATATGAGTTGAGAGCATCAGGAAAGGAACAATTTTTCTTTAAGGTCCGATGCCTAGATCGGACGGTAAGCAGCCTAAAATCACACCCTAAGCCGGTCACTTGGTCGCCCACCACCTGTTCGTTGAAATGGGCGTGTGACCACCATGAATGGAAGCAGCACCCCACCTCCTTGCAACATGGTCGTGCCCCTGCTCCTCTATGAGCGGACGCCCAAGCCCTCCCTCGAACTCCTTCACTCGCTCTCTCTCTCCCTGGCTCCCCCTAGCTCTATGGTGCGTGCGCACAGGCACGCTGAGCTCCACCATGGCCGCCAACGAGCAGAGCTCGCTGCCGCTGCTGTGAGCCTCCTCTATCCCAATTGGCCTCGCCTATGCATTCCTCGACCCACCCCATGCATGTCGCGCCTCTCCTCCGAATGCCTCCACCACCGTGCGCTGCTGCCGCCGGCACCCACCCGGCCATCACCGCCAGCACGGGCGCCAGGCCACGTTGAGCCACCGTGGTGCGAACCGTGGCTACCAGTGGATGCACGTGGATCCCTAGGTGCTCCACTGCCTCTTCCTCGCCGTCGGCAAGCACTCCCATCACCAGAATCTGGCCTCCCTGGTTGGCTCCTCTGCTCTGCGTCCGTGGAAGAAGAAGAGGGACCTTGCGCTCAAATAGAAAGAAAGGGAATGGCCTAACTACAAAGCTATTGACTCATGTGAATAGTGCCTACAAGGACCTTTTCACTGGAATTTGTTTTCGTGGAAGTTCAGGGTCTCGGATGCAAATGTGTTTCTCCTTTATTACTTTTAAGTTAGCTGAAACTTTGGAAAATCATAATAAATAATAGAAAAATCATAAAATAGCAAATGAAAACTTTTTACAATCCTTGAGAGCAAATCTATGCAGTAGAGTCATGTTATGACATGTGTTAGTAAAAGGTTTTTGCTGTTTTTATTTATCTATGTTAATTAGGGTTTTATAGAAATAAATTCATATCTAAAGTTGTGGTGCTCCAATTTCTATCAAATTTTTATGGTAGGCTACTGATTCTATATGTGTGCTGTGGTAAAAATTTCATGCTTATTGGATGCAATATGGTTAAGTTATTGATTTAACTTGTTTAGTGCTTGATAAATAATTTTAAATGAGTTATAATTTTTTATGAAGGTGTAAAAATGGAAAATGTTGTTCCCTTACCTTGGTAGGAGGTTGTTGTGTCATGTTGATACATAATATGTCCATGTGTTTGCAGAAAGTAGTGTGTTTTAGATTTATTTTGCTCTCCCATGTTTTCTTGCAATACCAATTTGTCTTGTTTGTAATAATTAATCTATAAAACTTGAACATGTAAAATTTGTACAGTAATCATGTTTTGTCATCAACTATCTCTCATAAAAATTTGAGATCCAAATGAGATGTTTGCAACATCACCTATAATTAATATATAGGTTTTTATATATAGAAAAGATAATGAAAGTTTGTTACTAGATGCTTGTGTTTATGCCATGTAATACTTCTAATGATTGGTGCTATGTAATGTGATTGCTTGGTTATAGTTAGGAGTTGCATGGAGCTGCATATGTAACTACAAAATGTTAGTTGTTAACAACATAAATGGTAAATGCATATAGTTGTATCTTTGCTGTTATGGCGGCATGTATAGTTTTTGTGGTGGTGATATTTTCGTGATGTAAATGATGTTTTCTGTAGATATGTTGAATGCAAAAGTTGTAGATAATTTCTGTATCTTAGTTGTTCTAAAATTTCATGAATTTAGGCATGCTGGTGTAGGAGTTATAAATTTTACAAGTTTGTTGTCAGCTTTTGCATGTCCTCTGGACATATCTGAATGATTGTATTGTTTGGCTTATTTAAATATGGAATCATGTATTGGTGATAATAGGAGAGTTGTAGTGCTTTTCCTAAGATTTCTAAAATGTCTAAGATCACTACTTTTGGTGGTCTAGAACTCTAGTTATTGCTATTCAAATTGGAATGGCGGGTTCTGTCGAAATCTAGATAGAGATGTCTTTATTGGGTTGTTTAACCTTGTTAGATGTAGAATCATCTTATGATGATAATAAGAAAGTTATAGGTAACTCAATAAGCTTTCCATAAAGTTAAGAATTATGTTTGTTGGATGAATAAACTCCAGTTATGCATTTCTAAAGTTCATGTTAGTTTTCTGTCCTAGTTTGAGCAGATCGGCTTGTTAGTGTTTTTCACCCTTGTTAACCTTTGAATAAGTTCTAGGTGTAAATAATAAAGTTGTAGACAATTTCCTAAGCTTTCCAGAAAGTCTAGGATCGCCTTTGTGTTATTCTTATAGCTCCAGTTATGGTTGAAGCAAGTGACTGCTGTGCTGCTGCCCAGAATCTGAGCATTGTACCTAAAATTGTTTGTTTCACTTTGCATTGCTTTGTATGCTTGTTAGTGTTAGCTCATGACACTACTAGAGTTAAATTGATCTACCTGAGGTATCTTATAAATATGTTATATAATGTTGGTCAAGCACGTAACTAATAAATGATCTTGATGCATGTTTTGCTAGAGCTTTAATTATGTTGGAGTCATTCACCGCAGCCCTATTTCTTTTGTGATGCTAGGCTTAATTAGTTCTTGATGGTTAAATGCTTGTAATAGTTTGACTTGAGTTAACTGGTGTGCCGTTCTTGTTATGCTTGCTATCCCTATGCTAGACTTGAGTGATAGTTAGTTAAATGATTTGCTCTCTAAGTGCATATGTCTTGAGGTGTAACCTTATACTTGTCTTGAATGCTTTTATATGATCCATCTCATGTTACCATTCTTCGCATTCATGCACTTGCATTGTTGCATCTCATCTAGGTACGCTAGATGCACAACATGTGGATGTGAAGCACGTGATGATGGAGTCGAACCAAAAGACGGTGTTGGTGGACCTATCCCGAAGATGGAAGGACCCCTAGAGTGCATGCCTAGAGTGGAAGATGTTTCCTAAGACGATGCAAGCTAACTGAACTGACTTTGTGTTGGATCCTAGGCAAGCCCCGGAGCATTCTAAACCTCTTATGTTTTACAAATATCAATTTGAGTCCTTTTATGTTTGATGCATTAGGTTATAGGAGTTTATTGGAAACTCTTGATGCATATAAGTTCCTTGTCCAGACATATACCTTGAACCCTATGTAGGTCCAGGATTGAATGTGTGCTTAGCCATGCTTAGACTGGTAGAAGTTGAGTGATTTCCTGTCACCTGTGAGATATAGGTGGATACCGGAGCACAGTTGGTTATTTTTGCTATCGTGGAAAATAACCATGGGATGTTATCAAGTGGAGACTAGGTGGGAACTTATATGCAATGGTGTTGGGTTGGCTATGTTGGTCCCGTCCATGTCGATTAAGGACCGTACCATTGTTGGCACTTCTATCGAGATTGAACGCATGCCTCTCACTTAGCTTGCCGGATAAATCATTCCGAGCATGAAGCCAAGTAGCTCAACTCGGGCCAAGTCTCGTTCTGTAAAAGTGCGCACTCTGGATGGTAGTAAGGATGTGCGGAGAGCCAGACGTGAGCCCAAGGGCTGGGTAGTCCTGATCGTCCTAGTAGCTAGTTGTCCCTAGTTGTGCGGCACTGATCGAACCCACAAAATGTGTACCTGAGTTGTACCAAAGGTGACCTAAGGTTACCGTGTCTGATAGACCTAGGTTTTTATTAGGAATACTGCCCAGTTGGTTGCAACCGATTCGAATCGCCGTCTCTCTCGGATAGTGAGAAATTCGACTAGCTCCAGCATCGTAGTAATTGGATTATGGAATATGATGGTTCTAATAAATATGAAAATCTTACTTTGGCTATGGTTACTATTGTTATGATACTAAATGATATACCACATGTTTGGCACAGGTTAGTTGCTAATCTAGAGATGAATAGCTATAATTAACTTGATGATTATAAAATGTATAGCTGAATTAGTGGTTTTTTATGCAAAATGTTGTCAAGCTAGCTCCACTTATAAAGCCTTGCATGATCCTTGGAGTCACTTTATTTTTGGCTTATGATGGGTAAGTCTAGCTGAGTACATTCGAGTACTCAGGGTTTATCCCACCATGTTGCAGGTGAAGTTCTCAGCCTGCTGAAGATGGTGGCTAACCGCCAGTGGGTTCGGCGATTCTTTATAGTGTTCTTATCTATATACTTTTGTCAGAGGATGTCACGTATGCTAGCAATGTATTTGTAACTTATATTATTGTAATCATATGAAAGTTATGTTGTTTTTATTAATCGGTTTTAAAACCCAAACTTGTACTATCATTTGTGAACCCAGTTGTAATAATATTTCCACTGCAACTCGATGTATGTGATGTGTGTTTGCTTAATCATGTGATCTTGGTTGTGATGTGGATTTATTGAGGTCCTTCGTGACACTCGGCGGACTACCGGCTTTATATAAGTGAAAGTATCAGCGTGTCAACATGTTAGTGGGGACAGCCGTACTTGATCTTGTATAAATTGGGTGGTTCTATCACATTAACCACACAGAAGACGTGCGACCTCTCCCCCATCACAACCCCAGGGGAAGGACGGGGAGAGATCGAGTGTGGCTCAGTATGTCTGCTATGACAAAAGTAGGCACATCGCACTAACCTCACAAGGACCAAGGGGACAGCAGCCACCTCAGTCCAGTCGGACGCCATCCCTATTGTTGGTATAAATTAATGCACACAGAATAATCTGCAAGCGCATAGATATTATACCATTGTAGCACTTCACCGAGAGTAACCCAGTTTTATATTGAACCGAAAGGAACAGGGGTGAGAATAACCAATTCTAACTTGACCTAACTCACAATCAAAGCTAGATAACAGGAGCGTAGAGGAGACTGCTAAGGTCTTCTAGTTCTAACTTTGGTAAGCCTTGTCTTCTATTATTCAATTCTAGGGATATTACTAGAGAAAACACAAGAAGAGTATGTTTCCCATAGTAACAAAGTCCTGCTAGGCCTACTAACGGGAGGTGGACTACAGAGGATTCAATGAGACTATAAGAGTCACCCTTGTGAGCTACCACCTATTTGAAAAATAGGGTACATCCACGAGTAATCGAATCTAAGCACCACACTTACACTACGAATACTACTTTAACCAAGGAGCTACAAGGATTAAAGTACTCAAAAGAGAGTCGCAAACCTCAAGAACAATATGAACAAGATGCTTACTTGAATTAGAAGTCGATTACCAGAGAAATTTCAGAAGCAAGCCCAAGAAGAACTTGATTCCGCCAGGGTACAAGCCATAGAGAGCATCGACAGGCCGAGACTCCTCCAAAACTCTTCCCTTTCACTCTATCTCTCTATCTCTAATACAAGACTAGATCCTATCAAGGACTAATGTTCTCTTGATTGCTAGCCCTAATCCTGGTGGACATATGAATTAGGGTTTCTGGCTTCGCAGCTCTCAGGATCAAATGAGGCATCTGCCCTGGGGGGTATAGGCAGATATATATAGGCCGGAGCATCAATCCTCAGCATTTGGATCAAACCGACTTGAATAAACGGCTGAGATGCATCCTAGGAGGCGGTGGAGAACTGACATAACAAAGAGGATGATAGGTGGGACCCACAAGGGCTGGGCAGAATCTAGGTGGGGGTGGCTGGCCCCACATGTTAGTGGGTCGAGCTCCACTTTGGTGGAGAGCCTCTTGGAATCTTCTAGAACCTCCCACGTTGATCCCGTGATGGAATTCCATGATTTCCTTTGACGAATAGGCCCCCCTTGACGGTTTTCTAATTAAATCCTGTTGGAAACACAGATTCACCAAAATTCGTGGAATTTGTCAGTTTAAACCCCTAAGTCTATGTTGGTGGTCTATTTTAGTCATTTATGCAAGGTATATTGATAGTTTGTGATGAATGTCAACTACCGTCAACAAACTCCCCCACACTTAGGCTTTTACTCATCCTCAATAAAAGGGTGGATTACTCAAGACATAACCTTAGGACAAAGCGTCAACATAAAACTATTCCTAGTCATTCATGCATTGTGGGATTCAAAGTGTCTACCATGAAACTTTGGGTGGTTAAAGAATGGAACAACTTGAAACATATCACCATCTTCCTTCAGTCAAGTCAATTGGAGGAATAGTTTAAGATTTTTGAAAACAAAACATAGCTTACCTTCTCCTTTTGTAGTACTCTCAAATCACTATGTATGTAGTATTTTTGGATCCTCACCAAGGCATCAATGACTTGCCTTCTTTTTGCCTACTTCTAAAAGCTTATATGGAGCTTAGGTAGGGATGAATGTGAAAACATACTCGCATTGCATATATTGTAAAGTCAAAACAAGGATCCAAGGAGAAAAATGTCAAACTCTTAGATTAAGATGTCCATGTGTGTGGATATGTATAGGGTGGCTAACCTAATTCTACTATGCTCCTTGAAACATATCCCTCTCAATTAAAACTGTGAGACACTTTTGCAAGAAAACATGGGCTATCTTATTCATCTCTCTCTCTTTTAGATAGGCATCTGAGTACCCATTGTTTTAGATATCTTGGACACTTGTCCATTTTTTCATTTCTTTTTCTTTTTCCTTTCATGAATAACTTTTACACAACCCCATGCCTCTTTTCTGTAATTGAAACTTTCAAGACAGGTTTTTACAAGAACTTGGAGCATTTATCCTATCAAGCATATTTTTGTGTCTATTCCCAGTGTAGGAGTAGAACATTTTTGGGAGGATGGAAAACATGTTGTTGCATACTTCTAGTGTAGGAGCAGCAGGTATATATGGAGTGTACGTGATCTTGATCTTGAGAGCATGATAAGTTTCTCAACAAGGGTCACAAGGTTTGATCAAACTCAATATAATGGCAAGTAGTATATGTAGAAGGTTTCCCTAGTCTATATATCATGTATGGCTCTGGTAGGACATTACTTACCACAATGGAGAGGTGTAGCTATTCATTTTACTTTTTGAAAGAAAATTCTCCAATGACGAGACATCAAGAATCAATTTCTCATTATTCTACTATATCTCATTCCACAACAACTTAAGTAACATGGGGTCCCTAATAATAAGTTTCCAACAATAGCATGACTTCTATGAAAGGTATTATGTGAGTCTATCCTTAAGTAATGACTGAAATAACCTTTCCTCATGTTTTAAGTTGTTTTATTAAGTGATTTCCAATTCGGTTTGAAACGGAAAGCAAAACATGTGAAAACAGAGTGTATGGGTCACAAACCTGATTGTGAACAAAGCTCAAGGTGAGGCAGCATAGTGATGGGCCAGGCGGTCCATAGAGGAGGCCGAGCGGCCCACCCTAGGATCTGCTTGTGGCCCACTTCATTGTACATGGTTCTTGACTCATTACTTTTCTGAATTTCATGATTTTCATGATTAAATTACATCTTGCTGTTGCGGTGTGTCTCCCCCACACTTGTTTCCCTGTATAACTTTCTGCACAACATGTGGAGACAAACACATATTCAAAAAGAAATAGAGAGCAAGTAATAATATGACTCCATTAATTTCAATAAGGCACTTTATTATACGAGCACAAACTAAGCACAAACTTTTATCTGGCTAACACAAACCTTCGACTGTCTAACATCTGAGCTAAGTGACAAACCTAAACACATGATATCACACACTTAACCTAACAATCGTGCCTTATCAAAATTACTACCTAATTCTCCTTCCTAGATTTGACAACGAAGTTATTTAAAGCATTTAGGTCTTCTTTTAAGCTCTTTCGACGAACACATTCTTTGTCAAGCCTCTGCTCTAGGGTATAAACTACATTAGAGAGGTCTTCAATCTTCTTCTCTAGAAGGGCAATGGTCATCCTTGGATGCTCAGGTGGTGATGGCACCTTCCTCTTCCTCTCCTTTGGGGGAACAACCTTGACCTAATCCGGCAGATCCCAGACTACATCAATGATTGTACGAGGAGTAATCGACCGGTACTTCATACAAGTAATATCACCAAATTTGTTGGTCTTTAGTCCGGTCAGCACCTCATGATCCTACTGTGGAAGATGGTTGATCTCCTTCGCCACCTTGAAAAGCTTCTAGGTGTCTAGCTTCAGCTCTTGTTGGAGAGGGTTTCCTTCAGGACGTAGCGGCGGCAGTGGTGGAGCGATTAGCGAGAGGCGAATGGCTTGGGCATAGTAGGATTGATTTGAGCAAATAGGGGTAACTTCTAGAGGACCGATGGTCAGCACCAGTGCATCGAGCTTCTTGTTAAGATCGGCTCCATAGGGGGATGATCTCTCTACCGGCCATTGGAACTAAAGAGGATGAGAGCTTTGTTGTTGTTGGAGGAGAAAGCTTTGATGGATCCATGGAGGGGATGATCATTTATATAGGGAGTTTCTGTAGCGAGGGGTCAAGACCTATCCATATGATCCGAGGAAAAAAAAAAGTATATTTCACGAATAGGAAGGATCTAGAAATGTTATGACATGAGAGGCACTGGCCTCTAGGTGGAGCCGGCCAGCCCCACATGTCAAGGTCTCGGGGTGATTTTTCTCACGGTGGTTTCTAACTCCTATCTAATCCCGAAAAGTATATTTTCGCGTAATGAAATGTTATGGAGGGTGGCAGTGCTGTAATTTATGATAAAATCAAAAAATTTACCTCATCCAAATCATCAGGTGGTTTTTTAGGTTCTAGAAAGATCTTGAGATGGTGGTCATTTACCTTAAATAATGTACCTTTGTCATTTTGAAGTGTTACCGCTCCATGCGACGAAGTGCTTATCACCTTGAATGGTCCTTCCCACTTGCTTCGAAGTTTTCTGTGTCCGAATAATTTAACGCTAGAATTAAAAAGTAATACTTATCTCCTAGGGCAAACTATTTCTTCTTGATTCTCTTGTCATGCCATCTTTTTGTCCTCTCCTTGTATATCTTGGAGTTGTGATATGCTTTCTCTCGCCATTCATCAAGCTCAGAGAGTTGCATCTTCCTTTTAGTTCTTCGGCTTCAAAGTTCATGTTCCATCGCCAGATGGCCCAATGAGCTTTGAATTCTAGCTCAACAGGTAGATGGTAATTCTTTCCATAGACCAATTGATATGGTGACATTCCCAATGGTGTCTTATAGGCTATTCTGTAAGCCCATAGTGCATTGGGTAGTCTATCCTTCCATGTAGTCCCCATCTCATTGACTGTCTTTTGCAAAATATTCTTGATTTGTTTATTTGATGTTTCTACATGGCCACTTGTCTGAGGGTGATACGGAGTAGCAACATTGTGATAGATCCCATGCTTCATCAAATAGTGGTGGAAGTTCTTGTCCGTGAAGTGAGTTCCTCCATCACTAATCACCATCCTTGGAACTCTGAATCTTGGAAATATTATTTCTTCAAACATCTTTTTGGAGTTCTTTGCATCAGCAGCTCTATATGGCATGGCTTCAACCCAGTTGGAGACATAGTCAACTACCGCCAAGATGTACTCATAGCCTTTTGACTTTGGAAACAGGCCCATGTAGTCGGTTTCCCAGACATCGAAGAGCTCTATCTGGAGGTTGTTGGTGAGTGGCATGGCATCTCTTGAATTGATATTCCCGTGCCTCTGACACGCTCCACATCACCGATGAAGTCTTGTCGACATAGAATTTCATCCCGTGCCGAGGGCACATAAGCAAGCAGGAAGGGTCCGCTCGATGGAGCTGGAGATCAACCTAGCTTCAACGCAGGGGTGGTCGATCCTACGCACTCCTCCTGAGACGTGCCAGTCAATTTGACCCTGCAATTAACAAGGAGAGAAAGTTTATCAATAATTTAGGGCGGAATGTGCCGGTGTTGCCAGACAGTCCTGAATGTGCGGCTCTGAGAGTTGATATCAAAGGAGATTGACTAAATAGTCGATTCCAGCATAAGAATAAATCAGTTAAAGCTCGTGGGGTTGTGTAAGAAGAATCGGTTATCGTTCAGGATTAATATCAATATCTAGACAAATATTGGTCAATGGCAATAAGATGTCAACAATAATTAGTTTACGCTAAGCCAATGACTGCAAGTAACCGAACCCCTTTTTATATAAAATAAATAGCTCATCATCATTTAACCATTTAATAAAGATAAATCTAATGAACATATTAGATCTCATCTATCGCTATGACCAGTGGGGCATGAGACAGAATTATGCAGGCCATAGAAATAACAATAGACTCGACGACCCTAACTTATTACTAATATCAGTGGGGCATGAGGCAGAATCATGTAGGCTATAATACAATAATAAGATCATGGGGCTAACACATCTTTCAACCTATCTCTACTTCAACGGTCTCGTGACGTGAATTGTTCGTGAAAGCACTCGATATCGGCTAAAACAACCGATTCAGGCAAAGCGCATAGTTAAGGTCATACCCTCTTAGGAACAGATCTACCAAATAACGATCCCCACTCCATGGTGCTAACAGTGGGGTGTGAGCCAGAATCACATAGGCCCTGATAACGGGCCATGGAACGATTTTCGCTAACCAATAGATCTACTCAAGATCAGACATGCCTTAACCACACGCTATGCACGATTAAGATTGACGTAGAACAGCCGATAAAACATAACTCATCGTTTAAAGTCCAGATTAGATCAAATTTAGATTAACAAACGATGGGTTAAAAAGGATATAAGGCCGATCTAGATCAATCCCAATTGGGCGAAGTGATATTGTTGTAATTAAATAAATAATGGAAGCAATAAGCAATATCGGTAACTTAATGAATCTATCCGAAGGAACGCCACCCTTAGATAGAGCCGATAACTTGACCTTAATCTAGTTTGAGTAGTGGAGGTCGACCGGATCGATGCAGCCTTACTTGAACTAGACAAGAGTCGATAACTAACTTATACCACAGTCGCAGTGGAGGTCAACCGGATCGATGCAGCCATACGAACAGAGGTATAAGCCATGATGGTACTTACAGACAAGTAGTGGAGGTCGACTCGGATCGATGCTGTCGTACTTACTAAAGAACTCGCCGAGATCTACTCTACTCCTACTCCTAAGGGGTGGCCAAAGCCAAAAAAAAGTAACTTGTATTTGATTGATTGTGTCTCTTTACAATAGCCGGGGTTTGATATTTATACATGGGACCTACGCATAACTCCTATCTAAGCATGACTCATCACAATCTTTGGCCCTAAGAGAAAATATTCCTAATTTAAGATAACTTGGACTCTAATCTTTCCCTTTTTGTAGAGTCCAACATGCTTTGTCCCGGCGCCGATCGTAGCCTTTGTTGTTATCTGCTGGTGCTACCTAAAGAAAGTCGATTCTAGTGTTGCATTCAAATCAGCTAGTTTCGATCTGCACACAATTGATTCCTTGATGACATGATCTTGGGAGCTTTCGAGTCCCCACGTTCTTCTCCCAAATTTTGGTGTAAACACATGCCCCCCAATTTTGGGATAAAATGGTTTTATTCCAAAATTCTAGTTTATTGGTTTATCACACCGCAACCGTTCTATCTGAGATGTACGCATAACTCTTGATTTCTAGCCTGAGTCTTATACAATAGCCCAATAGTATCTCTTCTAACTCACTCAGCCTTTTTGCTTTCTCCTCCTTTCCTAAGCCAACTTCAACAGCTGATGCCGTCACCGCCAAGGCTTCAAACCCTAGCAAATCCTCCATTCGATTGAGCCGTCATCCAAGCGATCTTTGCCAAATTCAAACCTATTTTGGCTACAATGGTTACCATTGACAATGTCCCTGAGGTATGCCTCCAAATCTCCATTGTCCAAGCATCAGCCGCTACTCCGTATTTCTTTCCTTCTCAAATTTATTTCGTCCGATTTCTATGAAATGAGAAACGAAATCTTGATTCCATCAGTTGTTACTCCCAATGTCTATTTTCTTGGGCCTATGGGCAATCTTGATCCATCTGATTTCGTCCATCAAGAAACCAACCAAATCCCCTTCAAACAGTCTGCAATTGATTTGTCCTCTTGGAATACCAAAACTCCCTTTAGAAACTGGTCAAAGATGCCTATGGGATGGAGAAATTGGTTTCGTAGGGTATCCGAGAAAAAGGGTGGAGATTGGGAACTTTATGATCTGAATCAATGCTTGTCTCTTTCATTGTCTAGGATGGAGAGGAATGACTCACTTCTGATTGTTGTATCTTATTTCTGGTCTAATGCCCTGAATGCTTTCATCTTTGGTCACGACCCAATGACTGTCACCCTGGCTGATGTTTAATTGTTGACCGGTCTCAAAATAACTAGATCAATGCAGCCTTATGAGTACTTGAGTGCTGGTTCTAAGAAGCTAGCCAAAACATCAGACTATTCAGGATGGGTAGGCTACATTCTGAACCATATTGAAGATGGATCAGCTGTTAGGGAGACGGAACATGTGGCTTTTCTGAACATGTGGCTAGAAAGATTCATCTTCTGTGGGTCATCTTGTGGACCAACTTGTAATCACAAATTTATGGTAGAACATCTGGCAGCAGGTAAATGTATTCCCCTTGGAAAATATTTGTTAGGAGCCGCTTACCATCTGATGCACTAGGTAGCTGCCCAATTGCTAAAGAATGAACCAGTACACACTATTAGTGGCCCTTGGTGGTTGATACAGTTATGGCTGAACCTGTATATGCACAAAATTGTAAGTTCTGATCTTAGAAACCTGAGCTTTCCTTCCTCCACCTTTGATGAGGAATACAAGGGTGAAGAAGGAAGATCCCGTCAGTGCACGAGCTACGGTGAAGCTGCATCGGCCATAATAATTGATGTCGACATTGGCCACCTCTTCAAAAAGTTTTATAGAGGGTTCGATGCAGATGTTCTGACTTTGTTGCCCTATGATAATGATGAGAACGATGAGCTGATTTTCGCATTTAGATTTTGGTTTGAATCAGGCTATTCGGATGAAGCAGCGGCTGCAATCTTTAATTCTTTCGTCAAGCCCTGTGCTCTTCCAGCCGAATTTCATCATGGTTGTGGCAAAATGGCTACATGCTCCTTTATCCTAGGCAACCTTCCAACTTATGAGTTTTAGAATCCGTCTTTCGTGGCCCATCAGTTCAGCCTCAGCCAATTGCCTCCTCGACTCTTCTTTAAGGATATACTGAGGCCAAGGGAAGACATTAGCGAAGTGCTAGAAGCCTCCAGAGTTTTTCAACTGGGATTAGACCTCCCTTCCTTTTGCTTGCATGACTGGGTCAGAGTCAACCTCTCTTCCACTCTTTTTGACTCCTGGTGGCAAGATTTTCACTCCCATCTTTTCTATGGGCTGGTCCACCCTTTGTGTGTAGCTTTGGATGGAGAATTCGCTTCTGACCGAGAGGTAACTTGCCATCTTCTTTCAAGAAAATCATTCGATGAATTCTTTTGCCAACTATTTTAACCGATCCTTTTCAGGACGCTAAATTTGTTCCTCCAAGCTTGGATAGGAAGGGGAGTCCTATAAACTATCAACCACCATGTTTGGTTTCAAGAATGGGTCGGCTACGCCTACACTGGGGAAACTAATGAAAACTCATGCTGCCCCCACCATCGGAACATATCAGTCTTCAAAGCGCAAGGCAGCTCAAGGGACAACCCAGAAAACTACTACGAAGAAGAGACTCCGTCGAACGAGGCCATCAGCTGCTCAGGTAAACAATTTATCTTCTTCTTGAAAATGTTATTCAACTGCTGATTCCGTTCTTTCACAGCTATCGAGCATTGCATCCCAACCTGCTCTAGGTGCGAGACTGCTATCCCAGGCGTTTGACTTAGCACCATCTGAACCCCCATCGGCTGATCCTCAAGGCGAGCCAATTTCGGTCGAAATAACCGATGCTTCCATATCAGTAGAAAATGTGAGTTTTACCCTCGATGCCTGTCAGAGCATTTTCTTTGACTTCTTGATCTACTCAGTCTTTTACCCTTCATGTGACTTCTTAACGTGCCAGATACTTTCTAACAAAACACTTGTGCAAGATCGAGAGCCTGACAGTTCGCTTAGCGATCTTGTCGGCGTTGAAGGTGGTCTTGTTGCCGTCGACACTCAAACTGTCGATTCCCCAGTTCGGCAAACAACTGATGGTAAGGAAGTTATTTGCTAAATTTATCTTTCTGCAACAAACATGATATAAAAATCTTCTAATGTTTGCAGATGTCAACATTGAGAGTCCAGATCCGATTCAACCAGACGTCGCCGATGCATCATCAGTTGTTCCTCCTCTCCAAATATAATCTTCAGAGAAGGCGCAGTATCTTCTTAACTATCCATTTTGTTATGAACTGACTCAAACCTCCTAATTGAGATTTCCTTATACATAGGCACTCAATCTCCCAGCTCTGAGCTATTCCTTTAATCTCGAGGAATATTTAGATGAAGATGAAGTTAGTTCATCAGCCACCTCTTTTAAGGAAGCTTTGTCAGAAAAGACCAGAAATCGGCTAAGAGATGTACTGCCAATGCTTGAGAAGAATATAGCCGATTTGGTCCAAGACACTGATTCAATGCAGAGAGTCCTCTTGGCCACCAAGAGTAATCCATCCCCAGCTCTCTCTAGAATCTTATCATCTTTGTCTATCTTTGAAGCTCAGGCCTTGAAGGTGGAAAAGGCTTAGAGGAATCTATCCGATCGTGAAACTTTACTGGCCAAGAGGAATTTCAACAAGCAAGAGGCTAAAAAGCTGACACAGTTGATTGATGATCTAAAGAATTCCTCCCTCAGGACCGGTCCAGAATTGTCCCGACTAGAGATCAAGCACGCAGAACTTGAGAGGGAGCTGGAAAATGTGAAGGCTGCCATTGACCAACGCAAGTCCACCTTGGCCTGAATACCTAATGTCATCAAATAGAAGAGGCAAGAACTGCTGGCCAAGGTTAGAGAAGGCAGGGTCATCCACAGCGGCCTTGAGGATATTCCTGGATCAGCCAAAGAAGATAAGCAATAGATTGCAGAAGCTGATGCTATTTGGCTAGAAGTACTGAATGCAATCCAGGATGCTCTAGCCTTGTAATTTGCATGCTAACATGTATCTTGTGTAGAATTGATCATACTCTTCATCACTTAATCATAATTCTTGTTTTGGCTAAAGAGCATATTTGAGATAGCCGATCCTAGGCTTCTAATCTTTATCCAATTAACTTTGAAAACACGGCCTTCATTAAGCAAACCCCTCGATCTTCTGTCCTTAATCACCTAGCGTCGTATTCTCTTCGGCATTGGTGAAGTGGCGCTTCACTTTCTATTAATTGTGGTTGCCTTTTGTGCGCCCCGAGGCATCCGCCTCTTCGCTTCATGTCTTCAAATACTAGCCGATGGCTTTGGCCTCGAACACATCTCCACTCGCAACTGTTCCTTTGCTCTTCTCCACCTGCTGAAACCCTATAGTGGTTTTCTTTCTCCCTTCCGTAGATCTAATCATCCTTCATGGCCGACAAGGACAACCGAGGCAAGCGCGCAGCGGAGGAGATCTCAGAGGAGAACATGCCGATGAACTAGCGTCTCCAACGCATGAGGT
This sequence comes from Miscanthus lutarioriparius, assembly GCA_904845875.1. Classification (NCBI taxonomy): domain Eukaryota; kingdom Viridiplantae; phylum Streptophyta; class Magnoliopsida; order Poales; family Poaceae; genus Miscanthus; species Miscanthus lutarioriparius. The sequence goes on along the minus strand of CAJGYO010000011.1, from coordinate 58,431,078 downwards.
GAGATTGACATTTCTTGTTTATGATGATGAATTGTTCTAACTCGCCTATAGGTTTGTTGTGAATGATAGTCTTCGTCCTCTCCCTAGGGCCGACGGGCTTTCTGACGTAGCATCTTCTGTGCCGGCCTCATCATCGGATTCTTTTGACTCCTACAATGGCGACGACGACCGGCGTTTCCTTCATGAGTGGAGGATGGCTCAGAATCGTTATTCCGAGGCAACTTGGGAGAATAGGCAACTCAAGATTCACCTCAGGGTCTCTCAGGCTGCCCTTCATGCGGCTAAGGAGGAGGCCAGTGCCGTTCGAGCGTGGCTGGCTGAATCTGACGCCACGGTGGCAGGTAAGATGAGTTCCATGAATGCTTCCATTCTAATTTCCTCCGTCTTTATCTTGATAGTCTTTCTGTTCCTATGATTGCCAGCCCTGATGGTGCAGTTGGAGTCTCTCCAATTGGTGGTGAATGCGGCCGTGGACACCATCAATGCTCGGGGTTCCCCCATCAATGCTCGTCTCCAAGACATCCCGGCCCATGTTTAGGAGATCGCTCTCCACGGCGTTCGTCATGGCACGTTAGTGCCGCTGACCGCGGCACAAGTCCAGACCGGGTACGAGCTCCACGCCATGGAGACCGGTTTCCCAATGGGCGACAGTCCTAAGGAACATGAGGACTTGATGGAAGAATTCGGCGTAGCGGCGGAGGCCATTGTGAACATCACATCTGCTCAAGATGTGGTGAACAAGGTCTTCGATTAGCTTGTACTTAGGGTAAACCGATGAACAAAGACTCCTGTTCTTTCATGAATGTGTCTCAGTGCAATGCCCTTGTGTATGACTGTCTTTGTTTTTATTTCTTGCTCTAGAGGCGATACGTATCGTATCGGCTTTTATGTCTTTGAAGATTTTCATCTTAGATTTTTATTTTTTTGAACTAGGGGCGATACCCTTCTAGTACCAGCTATTAGAGCCGATGACTAAATGAATCGGCTATCAAGTGTTGATCAAATGCTAGGATAACATCAGTTTAAATATTTCGCCGCTGAACTTTTCATACCAAAGGTTAAACGATTGATCAACCCAGGTCAAGCATCCCATTAAGTGAAACAGAACCTCCTTTAATAGATCTATTATTTATGATTCTACTTAGCGTTCACATACGTCGGCCTAAGCCCATTTCCAGGACCAATGCTTATTCTTCCTTAATCCAATGGCCGATGTGAATCCACGACTATTCACAAAAACAAACTCTCAGAGTCGATCGCTTGTATCGGCTGTTGGCTTTCATTGCTGATTTTAATGAAGCCTCCTTCCCATAACTTGTAGGAAAAGCACTCGAAGTCTCCTAGTTCCCAGAAGACTGGATCGGCTATTGCGATGCTCACAGACTCATCAGCGCGAACCAGTTCGATATCATCTCCATGCCATTGAATCAAACACTGATGCATGGTCGATGGTACACAACAGTTCGCATGAATCCAATCACGACCAAGGAGCAAACTGTATGACCCTTTTCCATCGATGACGAAGAATGTGGTGAGCAGAGTCTTACTCCCGATTATTAGTTCGACGTTTATTGCCCCCCGGGTCTTAGATGCATTACCTCCAAAATCCTTAAGCATCATGTCAGTCTCCATCAGATCTTCTGGTCCTTTGCCAAGTTTACGAAAAGTGGTGTAAGGCATAAGATTGATAGAAGCACCTCCGTCCACCAACATCTTGTTCATCAGCTTCCCATCAACAAAACCTTTCATATATAAAGCCTTTAAGTGCCAATGCTTGACTGGTTTATCAAATATTGCTTGTTGTACAACCGTCAACTTGGCAACTATCTCCTCATACTCCGATTCATTGAAATCTGAATAAACTTCTTGATCTGCCAGAGCTCTAAATTCTGATGGCAACAGAAAAGTCATTTGGATATTAGTCGATGGTTGATTTCTATTGGCTATTTGCTTAGTACACCAAACTTGAGGTTTACCAGATGCCTGTGCCTGTTCCAACTCTTTATTTCTTAAGCATTGCACCTTTCTCTTCTAGCTTCTTATCAAACCACCTGGGCACCATTGGCCTTCTTGCCAAACATATTTTCTCTCATTGCCTTCTTCATAATCAGCCTAGTCTTGGTCAACAACTCTTTTTCCCAGCCGATTGTGAACACCTTTATTTTTTAAGCATCGATCCATGTTATTATGATGATATACATCTTGAGCATGGATAGACCAGCAGTTGGTTTGACATTGCCTAAACTCCCAATATTGATTGCTACATTCTGGATAGTCATGTCTGGTAGGCAACTTCAAACCTTCATTACATCAATGTCTAAAGAAAGGACAATTCCAATGTGATTCCACTTGTTTCCTTTCATACCTTTCTTTTTCCAGTTGACGCTGGTATCCTTGATCCTTTAACCAACGCTAATAATCCTTTTCCTTCTGCCACTGCTACTTATTCAATAGGATCCGAGATATAACTCGTGGCTTCGTCGCCCCATCTTTTGAGGTTTCTCCCTACTCATATTAGCTCTTTTGCTTATCGCGATGTCCCTTAAGTTCCCTATATTCGTCGGCCGATATTTGCATCTTGGGATCGACTGTTCTAGCTTCTCTTGATTTGGTTGATGTTAGGACCTTAGTCTTTCCTTTGAGCAGCCTAGCATCAACCATGTTTTGATCTCCTGGGAAAGGATTATCGTCAACTTTCATTTTTTGAAGCGTACCAAATTTGAGCCTTCCTTGCCGAATAGCCCTTTGTATATGCTGCCGGAAGATTCTGCATTCATTTGTGGAATGAGAAGTAGCGTTATGGAACTTGCAGAACTTTTTATTCTTCAATTGATCAAGGGGCAATATAACATGATTATCGGGCAACTTGATCTGTCCCTTCTCGAGCAAGAAATCGAAGAGCTTGTTTGATTTTGTGACATCAAAGTCATAGCTCTCCTCGACTCCTCTTCCCCAAGGATTTGGCACCATTATTGTCTTTTTTCCCCAAGTCCACTCAGCCGCAACAACCTCTTCTTCTTCATCTTCATAGCCATCATCGACTGATTATGGATTATAAGCTTCGGCCACTGTGATACTCTTCTAAAATTGGGTATCTCTGTGCATACTCTGGAATTGGCTATTGAGCGCCGCCACTCATTGAGCCAGTTGACCCAAGTTATCAAATTCTTGTCCTAGTAGTTTCTCTTTCCACATTGGCAGTATTCCTTTAACGGCTAAAACAGCAAGTTGATCATCAGCCAAATTTAAGGAGAAGCATAAGTTCCTAGTTTCTCAGAACCTCTGAAGAAACTCAGTGCCCGATTCATTAGTCTTCTGCCTTATAGTTGTCAGATCGGTAATCTTCTTTTCTCTAGTCCCAGTATAAAAATATGTATAAAACTTCTTCTCTAAGTCAGCCCAATTGGCAATGGAATTGACTGGTAGTGATGAAAACAAAGTGAAGGCTGGCCCTGATAGGGACAAGGAGAAGAAACAAACTCGATGGGCAACCTCAATTGATGCCTCGCCCAACTACGTAAGATACCGACTGACATGTTTTATTGTGCTTGTACTGTCTTGGCCAGTAAACTTAGCGAACTCTGGGAACCTGTAATTTGTGGGAAGTCCGACCAAATCATACCATTCTGGATATGGGCGTTTGTATGGAAAGGTCAGCCCTTTTGGTTTCAGACTAAACTAATTCTTCATCATCTCGGCCACCTTCAGCAACAACTCATCAGCTTACGGATTTGGATTTCTCTACACCTGCTAGCCCATCTATGGATTGAAATTCCATGTGCCTTGATACCCTAGATTCGGAATCATGTGAAGGGTGTTATAATCTATGCCATAGTGATATCCTTGTGGAATCTCTATCTGCTGGGTCCTTTGTTGGCTTACTGCTTGAAGTCTCTGATTGTAGACATGAGGATCTATATCTCTACGGATCCTTTGAATAGATTGTGCTATTTTTTGAGCTGATGACAGTATGTGGCCTGATGTGCCAAAATTGATCACCTGGTTCTGACCTTACCCCACGCGGCTGTTGCACATGCTGTACTGACGGTCCAAGATTATACTATATCTGATTCGTAGTAGTACCTTGAGCTTGTTCAGATGAACCCTGAACTGCCTGGACATCACCATTACCAGCTGGTGCTGCTTCTTGATGGCTGGTACCGACTTGATTAGTCCCTTGGGTCGACGGATCTGGAATGTTGTAATAAGTCAGCCCAACTTGACCAACTGGAAACCCATGAATTGCTTCTTTCATGGCGTTGTGGAATGTGTCCAAGAAAGCTTCATTATGACTTGACATGACATCATGAACAGATTTGTCTACAACTTCAGTAAAGAAACGCCTGTTTTCAGCTTCAACTATATCTGTCTTCCCGTGTAATAGAACTCTTGGTAGTGGAAATTTCTGAATAATTATGTTGTCACGTTTTGGTTAGGACAACAAACATTTGCTCTAAAATTCTTCTGTAGCTTTGTCGATGACATCTTTATCTCCATCAGGTAGATCTTCATAATGTACCATAAGGATGTCGTTGTTGTTGTGAACCACCATGACAATTGTGGGGTCCCACCGAGCGTGCTAGAAACGTGTGTCAACACAGAATTTCATCCCGTGCCGAGGGCACACGAGCAAGCCAGAAGGGTCCACTTGATGGAGCTCGAGATCCGCCTAGCTTCAGCGCAGGGGTGGTCGATCCTGCGCACTCCTCCTAACACGTGCCAGTCAATTTGACCCTGCAATTGATAAGCAGAGAAAGTTTATCAGTAATTTAGGGCGGAACGTGCCGGTGTTGCTAGATAGTCCCGAATGTGCGGCTCTGAGAGCCGATATGAAAGGAGATCCACTAAATAGTCGATTCCAGCAAAAGAATAAATTAGTTAAATCTCGTGGGGTTGTGTAAGAAGAATCGATTATCGTTCAGGATTAATATCAAAGCTCATAGGGTAGTGTAAGAAGAATCGGTTATCATTCAGGATTAATATCATTATCTAGACAAATAATGGTCAATGGCAATAAGATGTCAACAATAATTAGTTTACGCTAAGCTAATGACTACAAGTAACCGAACCCCTTTTTATATAAAAGAAACATCTCATCATCATTTAACCATTTAACAAAGATAAATCTAATGAACATATTAGATCTCATATATCGCTATGACTAGTGGGGCATGAGGCAGAATCATGCAGGCCGTAGAAACAACAATAGACTCGATGACCCTAACTTATTACTAATATCAGTGGGGCATGAGGCAGAATCATGCAGGCCATAATACAATAATAAGATCATGGGGCTAACACATCTTTCAACCTATCTCTACTTGAACAGTCTCGTGACGTGAACTGTTCGTGAAAGCACTCAATATCGGCTAAAACAGTCGACTCAGGCATAGCGCACAGTTAAGGTCATGCCCTCTCAGGAACAGATCTACCAAATAATGATCCCCACTCCATGGTGCTAACAGTGGGGTGTGAGGCAGAATTCAAAATGGCAATGGGTACCCAAAACCCGAGTACCCGACGGGTTTTACCCGATAAGGAGGCGGAGTATGGAAGACATTTTGCACCCACGAGTACATTATTGGACGAATTCTTGTACCCATCGGGTATGCGGGTACGGGTGTGGGTGTATACTACCCATACCCGTATACCCGTGGGTAAAAAAAACCCGCATAAATAATATCCAACCTCTGCAATTTTAGCCCATATAAGCATATAGCCCATATTTGGCCCATATAAGCATATGAGTATATATATTCCAGAACTCCCTCAAACCCTAATCTCCATATAAGCATATTTGGAATGAACCAATGAGGCATCTGATCTATTTCAACTAGCTTGACCTAGATATATTTCTGTTTTGATGCTCTATTGTTGATTTGTTTTGCTGGAAGCTATTATATTTTGGTGTGTGAAATTGGGTATATTGTTGGGTGCGGGTTACCCGTCGGGTAAGAATTACCCGTCGGGTGCGGGTATGGAATGAATTTTCTACCCGCCTGCGGGTACGGGTAACCCGACGGGTAAGATTTTGATCTGGCGGGTGCGGGTGCGGGTGGCTAGTACCCATCGGGTACGTACCCGTTGCCATCTTTAGGTAGAATCACATAGGCCATGATAACGGGCCATGGAACGGTTTTCGCTCACCAATAGATCTACTCAAGATCAGACATGCCTTAACCGCACGCTATGCACGACTAAGATTGGCATAGAACAGCCGATAAAACATAACTCATCATTTAAAGTGCAGATTAGATCAAATTTAGATTAACAAACGATGGGTTAAAAAGATATAAGGCCGATCTAGATCAATCCCAATCGGTCGAAGTGATATTGCTATAATTAAATAAATAATGGAAGCAATAAGCAATATCGGTAACTTAATGAATCTATCCGAAGGAATGCCACCCTTAGATAGAGCCAATAACTTGACCTTAATCTAGTTCGAGTAGTGGAGGTCGACCGGATCGATGCAGCCTTACTTGAACTAGACAAGAGTCGATAACTAACTTATACCAGAGTCGCAGTGGAGGTCGACCGGATCGATGCAACCGTATGAACAGAGGTATAAGCCATGACGGTACTTACAGACAAGCAGTGGAGGTCGACCGGATCGATGCAGCCATACTTGCTAAAGAACTCGCTGAGATCTACTCTATTCCTACTCCTAAGGGGTGGCCGGAGCTAAAAAAAGTAAGTAACTTGTATTTGATTGATTGTGTTTCTTTACAATAGCCGGGGTTTGATATTTATACCTGGGACCTATGCATGACTCCTATCTAAGCTCGACTCATCACAATCTTTGGCCCGAAGAGAAAATATTCCTAATTTAAGATAACTTGGACTCTAATCTTTCCCTTTTTGTAGAGTCCAACATGCTTTGTCCCGGCGCAGATCGTAGCCTTTGTCGTTATCTGCTGGCTCTACCTGAAGAAAGCTGATTCTAGTGTTGCATTCGAATCAGCTTGTTTCGATCTGCATGCAATTAATTCCTTGATGACATGATCTTGGGAGCTTTTGAGTCCCCGCGTTCTTCTCCCAAATTTTGGTGTAAACAATTCTTTCGTGTCTTCATACATGGTTGGCCAAAAGAATCCACTCTGCCAAATTTTAGCATGAGTGTGGAATGCCCCATAATGTCCACCATATGGTGATGAGTGGCATCGTTCGATAATCTTGATGCCTTCCTCTGTCGGTACACATCTTCTGAGAAAACCATCAGAACATACTATGAAGAGGTACGGCTCATCCCATATGTGGAGATGACTTTCATAGATGAGCTTCCTTTTGTTCTCCCCTAGTGGTACATAACTTGCAACCATAAAATTTACAATATTTGCATACCAGGGGTCGGATTTCGTGACTTTGAAGAGCATGTCGTCTCGCAGCGAATCATTGATGGGCAGTCCCTGCGAATTCTCAAACTGCATTCTAGACAAGTGATCGGCAACATAAGTTTCTACTCCCTTTTTATCTTTTTTTCTAAATCAAATTCTTGGAGTAACAAAATCCATCTTATTAATCTAGGTTTAGCATCTTTCTTAATGAGCAAGTATTTTAAAGCAGCATGATCAGTATAAACAATGACCTTAGCTCCTACTAAGTAAGATCTAAACTTATCAATAGCAAAAACAACAGCCAGGAATTCTTTTTTAGTTGTTGCATAATTAAGTTAAGGTCATGTCAAACTTTTGCTAGCATAAGCAATTGCATGATACTTTTTATCTTTAGTTTGTCCCAAAACTGCCCCCACAGCATAATCACTAGCATCACACATAATTTCAAAAGGTAGCGACCAATCAGGGGGTTGAATGATTGGTGCAGAGATAAGTGCTTTCTTAATAATGTTAAAAGATTTCAAGCACGCATCATCAAATTCAAAGGGAACATCCTTAGCCAAAAGATTCATTAGTGGTCTAGCAATGTGTGAAAAATCTTTTATAAAGCGACAGTAAAAACCAGCATGACCAAGAAAACTACGGATCCCTTTGATATTTATGGGAGGAGGTAACTATTTGATTACTTCATTTTTAGCACTATCTACCTCAATCCCTCATTCGAACACCAAGTGTCCAAGCACTATACCTTCTCTAACCATAAAATGACATTTTTCCTAATTAAGGACTAAGTGCTTTTCTTCACATCTTTGCAAAACCTTGTCTAAATTTTCAAGACAATCATCAAAAGTTTTTTCATAAACAGAAAAGTCATCCATGAAAACTTCCATGATTTCTTCAATCATATCAGAAAATATAGACATCATGCATCTTTGAAAAGATGCTGGAGCATTACATAATCCAAAAGACATTCTACGGTAAGCATAAGTTCCATATGGACATTTAAAGGTGGTTTTGCTTTGGTCATCTGGATGGATCAGAATCTAGTTATAACTTGAATACCCATCAAGAAAACAAAAAAAAGAGTGATTCGCTAGTCGCTCTAACATTTCATCAATGAAGGGCAACGGAAAGTGATCATTTTTTGTTGCCTTGTTAAGTTTTTGGTAATCTATGCACATCTACCATCCAGTGATGGGTCTTTGGGGGATTAATTCATTCTCTTCATTTTTAACAACAGTCATGCCTCCCTTTTTAGACACAACTTGAACAGGGCTTACCCACTCACTATGTGGCATAGGATAGATGATCCCGGCGTGCAATAGTTTCAAAACCTCTTTCTTAACAACCTCTCTCATCGCATTATTAAGCCTATGTTGCGGCTCCCTAGAAGGTATAGAGTTAGGATCTATAGGGATGTGATGGGTGCAAAGAGTAGGGCCAATTCCCCTAAGGTCTTGGAGTGAGTAACCAAAAGCAGAACGATGCTTTTCTAAGGCAGTTAGCAAGCGTAGGGATTCTTCCTAGGAGAGTTTATCACTTATGATCATAGGAGAATCCTGATCAATATTGAGAAAAACATATCTGAGACCATAAGGTAGGGGTTTAAGCTCACTGGTAGGCTTAGGTGGTTCCAACAATTCATCTAGGGGTTCAGGGTCTATAGGATTTTTGTCTTCCTCCTTGATGAAGAACTAGGCATCATCTTCAAGGTTGGGTTCGATCAAGTCATCAAGAGATGCAGCCTTAACCTCTTCCATTAGGTCTTCCTCAGGAATTGGCTTAGTCTCAGTATTTAGAGAATGAGTAATGGGTATAGAAAGCTTAAAGTTTTTCCCAAGTCTTATATTCAACTTTCCTATTAGCCCTTCTTGGATAAGTCTTTCAATTGGTTGTCCTATCAACAGGTCAAACTCCATAATATCAAAGATATAGAAGCTCAAATGAACTTTGGTTCCTTTTACCTAGATAGGGAGGACATAAAGAATTCCCAAACTTGGGAGAATGTGTCCTAAAAGACCTTTCAATAACTTTGTTGTTGGGGTTAATGGCATGTGTTTCAATAAATCATGAGCAAAAGATGTAGACATGATGTTAACACCCACAACTGAATTGTAAAGAGCATCGAAAGAAGCTTTATTAATTTGGCAACGAATGGAAATAGAAGGTGAATCTAAGTGAATCACATCAGAGGAATGCTCTGATTCTTCTAACCATTCATTACTTATAATAGACACTAGCTCTTTCGTAGTCTTTATAAGGAAAGCTTCCTTAGAAGGGTCTAAAGGTTCTTCATAAAATGATGATTTCCTAGACTTCTGGGGTCTCCTCATAGTATGGTAATTTGAGGTATTTCCATATTCATCAAAAAGTTCATCCTCGAATTCAAGCATAAAATCTAAAATTGTGTTTCCTCCTTTTCCGGTGGTTCAGGATCTAAGATAGCTGAAGTTGGTGATGGCTTTTGTAAGGATTCGGGTTCAGCTATCTGGGATTCTTCCTCTAATGGCTTCTCTTCTTCTTCAGGGGTGTCCTCTAAGATTTTAGAAAGAATCCTTCTCCCCGTATTGGCGGAGACATGCAAGAATGAGCCTCCTGAGGCCGTATTAAGATGCTTTGAGGTTTTCCTATTAAGACCCATATAAAAGTGTTAAAGAATAATAGGGTTTTGAATGGCAAGGTTAGGACCAGTTTTAATGAGAGTATTAAAACGTTCCCAAGCCATTGTAACGTCCCGCCTCTCGATTAAGATGCAGCTTTTGAGGTTATTCGAGGTCTATTAAGTCCCCATATAAAAGTGTTAAAGACGCTTAAATAGGGTTATTTTAGATGAATGGAAAAGAAGTTGTTATTGGTATGAGTATCCTATTAATCCTGTTAAATGAGAGTTACATCCTCACCCCTTAAGAGACGTCCTCGCCGATCAAGCCATACCTAGAGATTCTTTTTTTCTTTTGCTAAAAGATAGAACCTCTGAAACCAAAGTCGGCTCGATACCATTCTCGTAACGCCCCTAGGCCAGGCCCGAGATGGGAAAGACTGCCTCACATACCAACATAGGTCAAAAGCTCAGAGCTTTTGGGGGAACTTTCCGGTCACCCATCTCACGCTTGTTGGAGTTATTTGTAGACTCTCACTTATGGTGAGTATCCTATTAATCTGTTAAGATTGTGACCATGCCTAACATTTTTTTTTTTTTGTCTAAAAGATAGAACCTCTAAATAAAGTCCCACCCAAAGAAAAGCAAAAGCTAGGCAAAGAGCCAATCTCTTGTCACTCTCAATGGTGAGATTGTACCAACATTTAGCTTTTCCCATCAAAGAAAAGGGAAAGAGCTTCCATCGTAAGGTTTCATCTGACATGCCCGCAATGTGTAGGCATGCACAGGTCTGCTCAAACTCATTTAAGTGAGAATAGGGGTTTTCATCATTTTTGCCTGAAAAGGATTGATCCTGAACCATGTTGATTAACCGCCGGCACAGCTCATAGCCAGGTGTTAGGATAGGCTTTGAAGATTCTTGTGGTTGTAGGCTTGTGCCCGTGGGTGCACCATATTGGTAGATAGGGGTGGATTCTAGATCCATGGTAAAAAGGAAAGAAAAGATAAAAGGATAAAAGTATAGTACAAGGTTAAGCTAGACTCGAAGTTAACTCAGCAACCGTTCCCCAGCAACAGTGCCAAAAATGCTTGTTGGTATAAATTAATGCACATAGAATAATCCGCAAGTGCACAGATATTATACCATTGTAGCACTTTAGCGAGAGTAACCCAGTTTTAACGGGGGTGAGAATAACCAATTCTAACTTAACCCAACTTCACAATCAAGGCCAAATAATAGGAGTGTAGAGGAGACTGCTAAGGTCTTCTAGTTCTAACTTCGGTAAAGCCATGTCTTCTATTATTCAATTCTGGGGATATTACTAGAGAAAACATAAGCAGAGTATGTTTCCTACAGTAACAAAGTACTGCTAGGCCTACTAACCGGAGGTGGACTACAGAGGATTCAATGAGGCTATAAGAGTTACACTCATGAGCTACCACCGATCAAAAAAATAGGGTACATCCACGAGTAACCGAGTCTAAGCACCACACTTACACTATGAATACTACTTTAACCCAGGAGCTATAAGGATTAAAGTACTCAAAAGAGAGTCACAAACCTAAAGAACAATATGAACAAGATGCTTACTTGAATTAGAAGTCGATTACCAGAGAAATCTCAGAAGCAAGCTCAAGAAGAACTTGATTCCGCCAGGGTACAAGCCGTAGAGAGCACCGATAGACCTAGACTCCTCCAAAACTCTTCCCTTTCACTCTATCTCTCTATCTCTAATACAAGACTAGATCCTATCAAGGACTAATCTTCTCTTGATTGCTAGCCCTGATCTTGGTGGACATATGAATTAGGGTTTCTAGCTTCTCAACTCTTAGGATCAAATGAGGCATCTACCCTGGGGGGTACAAGAAGATATATATAGGTCGGAGCATCAATCCTGAGCCTTTGGATCAAAACGACTTGAATAAATGGCTGAGATGCATCCTAGGAGGTGGTGGAGAACTGACATAACAAAGAGGATGATAGGTGGGGCCCACAGGGGCCGGGCGGCCTCTAGGTGGGGCTGGCCAGCCCCACATGTCAGTGGGTTGAGCCTCGCTTTAGTGGAGAGCCTCCTATAGTCTTCTGGAACCTTCCCACCTTGATCCTGTGGTGGAATTCCATGATTTCCTTTGATGAATAGGTCCTCCTTGATAGTTTTCTGATTAAATCCTGTTGGAAACACAGATTCACCAAAACTCATGGAATTTGTCAGGTTAAAACCCTAAGTCTATGTTGGTGATCTATTTTAGCCATTTATGCAAGGTATATTGATGGTTTGTGATGAATGTTAACTACCATCAACACCTGTGCCATGCCGCACCAACGAGACAACACCGCACATCGGTGGCGACGGGTATGAAACCCACCATCCAAATACGGACCGACAGGACGTGTGTACGACCCCACCCACTATGGGATAGGATCCATGACAAGGGTCTCGACCTAGAGACCTATCTAACCAACAAAGTGCCCTAACCCTAATGATCGGGGTCGAGGCCCTTGGCCCTACAAAGCAACCAGACAATCGATAACCCAGGGTGGTTACCAACTCCCGCACGACACCCTGTGAAACAAGCAGGTGACAACGAAGACCACGATGGGCACCACGTTGCACAAGATGGCTGACAAACCACCACCATGCCTATAGTGCCTGCCATGACCGACACAGTAGCACCACGTCATGCTCTGCCGCAACATAGCCATAAGACCATGATGATAGCCATGCCCGGACGAACACCAGAAGATGGTGTAGCTTGGAAGACAAGTTAACTAGGACCTCCCTTAGGCTCACAACCCTTCGGTAGGGGGAACCTCCTCTTTGTATCAGGACCTAGCCCCAAACTATATATAAGGGCAGCCAGGGCACCCATCTCGGGACATCTTCACATTCTTCATCCTCTACCATTTCCTTCCATTCACTAAAGCAGTAGGGCTATTGGAGCTTCCCTTCAGGCTGCCCCTCATCTAGCATAGGTTCTACCACCTCTTTCATCATTCTTGCACCCCCCATTGTAAGAACTTCAGAGCATTCAAGCGAGAAACACATACTCGACCATCTATGAGACTAGACGTAGGGCTCCGGTCTGAACCAGTATAAATCCTCATGTCCATTGGATGCTACCATCATCTTCCTAGAGCAGCGCGGCAATCATATTAATTTACTAGTCTAGTTTATGAAACATAGATAGTTAGTGACAAAAATACCCGAAGGAATATTTTCACAATTATATTTCTATGCTCATTTCACAAAGGCATCACAGCAAAAGGTGAAAGCTCGTGTTATCTCCTGAAAGTGCTTGTTTTGGGACAAAAGCTCATCCTTGGGAAACCTTCGAATTGTGTCTAATTGGTGAAGTGGTTTCCCCTCCAACAGCAACCTTTGGATACCTATCTCAAGATTCATGCCCCCAAAATTTGCAATATTTATGATAAACATATGCATCTACAACCACCCTTTCAAAAATTTTTGTGAATAGGGAGTATGAGGGGGTTGATGATCTCATGTGTGGCAATGTTGGAGAGACCAATTGATTCAAGAGATTTCTCATGTGAGCATGGATTTGATGAGGTGTTCATAAAATAACTTCCATGCTCATCGATGTCATCTTCCTTTTCAGACTCCAAGGTTGTTTCTTCATGTATGTCCAAAACTTCCCTTAGATTGGTGACTCTCGAGTTGATCTTGTCTAAGTCCTCGTCCATCCATTCAATGGCATATGAATTCTTAAGATCCTCTAGCCATTCTCGTGGCTCTTCTTGGTCTTCCTTGTGGCCTTCACGACTCCTATACTTTGGGTGTCTTGGTGGATTCCTAGGATCATCATGAGTCTCAGGAGAAAGAGCATAAGAGGAGTCATCGGGGTCAATGATGGATTTGAATGAGATATCTAATGTGGGCATAGAAGGGGAGAGGATAGGAATGACTTCTAGATGACTTGGCTCTCCTTCTATGGGTTCAATAGACATGCCATCCTTGAATTCTTCCCAATGTCCTACATGGGAATAAGGATGCTTTCTAAGAGATCCCTTCTTGAGAGGATTTAAATTATATTCGCTCAAAGGTCTCTTATGTAGCAGAGAGTTTAAGCTTTTCGCAAAATCAGCATAAAAAAGATCATCCTTAATTTCAATAGGGATTTCCAAAGGTAGAATTTCTTCTTTCCTTGGAGGATTTTGGGGTATTGATGGTTTGGGATTGATAGCTAAATCTTGGGATTAGAGTGGTTGTGATTTGGCTATCAAAACTTCTTCCTGATAGGGAGATGATTCCTTCTCTTTCTCGGGGAGTTCATTATGAATGCTAGTGCAGGGAGTCTTTCCAATAATTCTATCAAGGATAGTTCTTGCTTCACTAACAGACAAACAAAGGAAAGCTCCTCTAGAGGCTTGATCAAGGGATTGCGCAGAGTCCTTGCTAAGACCCATATAAAAATGTTGAAGGAGCATCGGGTCTGAAATAGCAAGGTCTAGGCCAGTGGTAATAAGATCAGCAATACATTCCCATGATGTGGCAAGAGATTCTTCTTCTAGTTGTCTAAAATTTAGAACCTCTTTCCAAAGGCTAACCACACTGGAGATGGGAAAGAAACGTAAACAAAATTTAGAGCATAATGTTTCCCAATCTCCTTGCATACTTCCTACGGTTCGACTATACCATTGTTTAACTCTTCCCATCAAAGAGAACATAAACAACTTCCATCTTAAAGTTTTGTCTGACATGCTAGCGATATGCAAGCATGCATAGGTCTGTGCAAATTCTCATAGGTGTGAGTATGGGTTTTCGTTGCCTTCTCCCGAGAAGGATTGTTCCCGAATTAATTTTATTAAACACGGGCACAACTCATAGCCAGGTGTTAGGATAGGCTCTGTAGATTTTGGTGGCTCTAGACGTGCGCTTGTTGGCTTAGCATATTGATATATAGGTGTGTTATCTATGCTAAATGAAAAATTAAAACAAAGGAAAACAGAAAATAAATAGTTAAGCTAGGTTCATATTTAACTTGGAAGGGGACACGCATGTCGACACAGAATTTTCGTCTCCGTGCCGAGGACACGCAGCAAGCCGGAAGGGTTCGCTCGATGGAGCAGATCCGCCTAGCTTCAGCGCAAGGGTGGTTGATCTTGCACAATCCTCCAGAGATGTGCCAGTCAATTTCACCCTACAATTGACAAGGAGAGAAAGCTTATTAGTAATTAAGGGCAGAACGTGCCGATGTTGCCAGACAATCCCGAATGTGCGGTTCTGAGAGATGATATGACAGGAGATCGACTAAATAGTCGATTCCAGCATATTCATAAGAATAAATCGATTAAAGCTCGTGGGGTTGTATAAGAAGAATCGGTCATCATTCAGGATAAATATTATTTAAACAAATATTAATCAATGGCAATAAGATATCAATGATGATCGGTTTATATTGAGCCAATGATTACAAGTAACCGAACCCCTTTTAATATAAAGAAACAATTCAACACCACTTAATCATTCAATAAAGATAAACCTAATGAACATGTTAGATCTCATCTTTTGCCATAACCAGTGGGGCATGAGGCAGAATCATGAAGGCCGTAGAAACAACAATAGACTCGACAACCCTAACTCATTACTAATATCAGTGGGGCATGAAGCAGAATCATGCAGGCCGTAATACAATAATAAGATCATGGGGCTAACATATCTTTCAACTTATCTCTACTTCAATGATCTCGTAATGTGAACTATTCATGAAAGCGCTCAATATCGGCTAAACAACCGATTCAGGCATATCGCACAGTTAAGGTCACGCCTTCTCGGGAACGGATCTACCAACTAACGATCCCCACTCCATGGTGCTAACAGTGGGGTGAGAGGCAAAATTCCATAGGCCGTGATAATGGGCCATGAAACAGTTCTCGCTAACCAATAGATCTACTCAAGATCAAACATGCCTTAACCGCACGCTATGCACGATTAAGATTGATATAAAACAGCCGATAAGACATAACTCATCGTTTAAGGTGTAGATTACATCAATTTTAGATTAGCAAACGATGGGTTAAATAAGATATAAGGCCGATCCAGATCAATCTCAATCGGGCAGAGTGATATTGCTGTAATTAGATAAATGATGAAAGCAATAAGCAATATTGGTAACTTAATGAATCTACCAAAGACTACCATTCTAAGGTAGAGCCGATAACTTGACCTTGATCTAATTCAACCAATGGGGTGTGAGGCAGAATCACACAGGCCATACTTGAATTAGACAAGAGTCGATAACTAGACTATACCAGAGTTGCAGTGGGGGTCGATCGGATCGATACAACCATACGAACAGAGGTATAAACCATGACGGTACTTACAGACAAGCAGTGGAGGTCGACCGGATCGATGCAACCGTACTCGCTGAAGAACTCACCGAGATGTACTCTACTCCTACTCCTAAGGGGTGGCCAGAGCCGAAAAAAGTAATTGACCTGTATTTGATTGATTGTGTGTTTTACAATAGTCGGGGTTTGATATTTATACCCGGAGTCTAAACATGAATCCTACTCGAGCATGATTTGTTACAATCTTTGGCATAAAATGAAAACATTCCTAATTTAAGATAACTTGGACTCTAATATTTCCTTTTTTGTAGAGTCCAGCATGTCTTGTCCCAGCGCTGATCATAGCCTCTATCGTTATCTGTTGGCGCTATCTGAAAAAAGTCGATTCAAGTGCTGCATATGAATCAACTGGTTTTGATCTGCACGTAATTGATCCCTTGCTGACATGATTTTGGGAGCTCTCAAGCTTCTGAGATTCTTCTCCCAAATTCTGGTGTAAACACATGCCCCCCAATTTTGGGATAAAAGTAATTTTATTCCAAAATTATCATGTCTGCATCCCTGATTGGTCCACAGTCATGGGTAGAGAACCTTGATCTGGGGTCCATTGTTTGTCGTCGCCTACATCCATTCATGAGCCTATGCTTCAAAACGTTTCACAAGAGCATCGCTGTTTCACGAGCATTTGGATTCATCTTCCCGAGCCGGCTATAAAACGCTTATCCGACCCTGGCGAGAGCAACTCAACACTTCAGCCATGTTTTTCTTCCATCCGTCTTTTCGAGTGCTCCCAACTCCACTGGACCCTCCATGGCCTTATCTCTTTGCGATAAAGATCTTGAGCAGTTAGAAGAATTCTTGTGCGTAGGATGATTGTGTCGCTCATCTTAGCACCTTGTCGAGCAAGAGAATCAGCCACTGCGGTTAGAAGAATCCTTGTGATATCGCCTGGGTCTTCTCTCCATGTTTGTAGTGCTATTCTAGTGTTTGGAAGGGCTAAAACGTGTGGACATTCTCCTCTTATTTGCTCAGTTAAATGCCCATCGGGCAAGCCACGAGCTTCTTTCCAGCGGTTTCCCAGTCACTGAGAAATCGGCTAGGTATCCATTAGGCTAGGCGGCCTTACCTTTTCTCAGGCACAATCTTATCAATGGGCCGATGTGACTTGGTTCACGATGACCCTCGGCCTTGTGGGGATCTAGACTCTCTTCAATCCAAAGAAGCCTTGGTAGGCTGATCTCTGGTCAATGTAAATTCTTTGTATCCGTTCCACGATGCTTCATAATTTGGGGAAACGATGAGTTTGAATCTGTTACCCTTCCGTTATCCATCCTCTGAATTCCTGGAGTGTCGATCCGTTTTCGTCTCTGATTTCAATTTCACACCCCTGGTGAAATATATCTTCTTGCCTTCCTGGGCTATATATATATGTTACTGCTGTGGATCGAAGAACAACTTGCTTCGCTTCAAGCCTTCTACATCCTCGATATAGGTCCTATCTTTTCGTAGGTTTGAGATCATGGAGAACAGCAAGGGGTCAGCTAAGGAGGTCTCCACCGGATCTGCATCATCACGCCAGCGTCTTCACCGCCAAGAAGGTGCAACTCGGGATGCATCTTCTATTCTAGAGCAGAGGGCCATCTCTGTTCAGCCTTTGGGGTTATCCGCAACACCAACTCATCGCCTTCTCCCCTGCTATTAGAGGAGACAGATCGACAATGATGACCTTTCCACTGCCATCGACCGTCATGGCCAGGGTTTCGCCGAGTGTCTTTCCCTTGCAGAATCGACTCTGGCTATGGTTCGATGTCGATCGCTTCCCGAGGATGACTCGGTGGAGGATAGGTTGGCCAGGGCCAAGGTCGGAAACACGGGTGAGACATTTGTCGTAATCTTTGCCTTCCTTCAATCTCATCCTCAAGACTCTAACTATCTCTCCTTTGCATTCTTTAGATTTGTCTGCCCAACTAGAGAGCCTTCAATTGGCTATGGAGCACGCGGCAGGATTTGTCAACGCTAGAGGCGTCGTCCCGGTGGTTCTTCTGTACGATATCCCGAACCGCGTCAGGGAGGTCGCTCTTCATGGCATCCGTCATGGTGCTACCACAGCACTGGCTGCTGCGCAGGCCCATTCTAGCCACAATCTCTAGCTTCTTCCTCATGGTTTTCCAGATGCGGTGCACCCCGGGGATCATGAGCACTTGATTGAGGATTTCCTTAGCGCTGCCAACTCCGTGGCCTTCAACACCCTGGCCGATGATATAGTAGGCAAAGTGTTTTCTGACCCATAACTTGTAATAGGCGACATTTAGCAAACAATTTCTTCGTCTTGAGCGACTTCTCATTCATTTGTGTGCTTCATACCATACGCATCGCTCTGTTTGTATAATCGATACGCATTGTATCGGTTTTGACCTCTTTGGGTTTATTTTCGCACTAGCGACGATACCCTTCCGGTATCGGCCATTAGAGCTGATGACCGAGCAAATCGGTTGTTAAGTATCAATCCAAATGTTAGGGTAATATTCCTTCAAATATTTCCCATCTGATTGCTCTGCCGAATTTTTCTTCTCTTCTCAGTATCTCCAAAATACAAGTATTACCAGGTGCACAACGTTCGATTCGATAGGGTCCTTCCCAATTAGGTGGCCATTCGCCGAACCTACTGTTCTTCGACCCGATCGGCAACTTTACTTTCCAGACTAAGTCAGAAAATTGCTCAATCTTGACCCTCTAATCGTAATATCTTGCAATCCTTAGTTTATCGGCTTCAAAGTTTTCGAGAGCAAGCGATCGAAGGTAATTCAAATCTTCTAAGTTGTCCATCACAAAATTCTTGTAGACTTCGGCTGATAAATCGTTTGGCTCTTGGCTCTCAAAGGTAATCCACGCCAAGTCTTTTCCATAATCTTAATGCCATTGATTGTCACAAGTCCATTCTGGCTAAAATACCTGATGCCATTCAATAAGAGAAACAGGAACTACTGGCTAAGGTCAGAATAGGTTGAGCTATCTGGAGCAGCCTTGAGAGCATCAGCTTGTGTAGAATCGATCGTATTCCCCGTTGTTCAATTGCATTTTTGTTTCGGCTAAAGAGCTGATTCGATACAGCCGATCCTAGACTTCTGATCTTAATTTAATTAAGTCTAAAAACACGGCTTTCATTAAGAGAGCCCTTTGATCTTCTATCCTCAATCATCCGGTGCCGTATTCTCTTCGACATTGGTGAAGTGACGCTTCGCCTCTATTAATTGCGATTTCCTTTTACGCGTTCTGAGGCATCCGTCCCTTCGCTTCATGTCTTCAAATACCAGCCGATGACTTCTGCCTCAAACACATCTCCATCCGCAACTGTTCCTTTACTCTTCTCCGCCTACCGAAAACCCTGTAGTGGTTTTTTTCTTCTCCTTTCATAGATCCAATCATCATTCATGGCCGACAAAGACAACCGAGGCAAACGCGCGGCGGAGGAAATCCCGGAAGAGAATATGCCGATGAACCAGCGTCTCCGGCGCATGAGGTGAGATTGACATTTCTTGTTTATGATGATGAATAGTTCTGACTCGCCTACAGGTTTCTTGTGAATGACAGTCTTTGTCCTCTTCCCAGGGCCGGCAGGCCTTCTAACGCCGCATCTTCTATGCTGGCCTCATCGTCGGACTCTTCCGACTCCTACAGTGGTGACGACGCCCGGCGCTACCTTCATGAGTGGAGGATGGCTCAGAACCGTTACTCCGAGGTGACCTATGAGACCGGCCAACTGGAGATTTGCCTCAGGGTTTCCCAGGCCGCTCTTCATGCGGCCGAGGAAGAGGCTAACGCCACTCGAGCGCGGCTGACTGAATCGGATGCCGCGGTGGCAGGTAAGATGAGCCTCAAGTACGCCTTTATTCTGATTTCGGTTGTTTTTATCTTGATAACTCTTCCTCTTCTGTGATCATCAGCCCTGACACTCCAACTGGCAGCGAACGCGGCTGTGAACGCCGCCAATGCCCGGAGTTCCTCTATCGATGCTCGTCTCTAAGACATCTCGGCCCATGTTCGAGAAATCGCTCTCCACGGTGTTCGCCACGGCGCATCAGTGACGCTGTCCATGGCGCAGGTTCAGACAGGGCACGAGCTCCATGCCATGGAGACCGGTTTCCTAGTAGGCGATGGCCCTAAGGAGCACGAGGACATGCTTGAAGAATTCACGATGGCAGCGGAGGACATAGTAGACATCACATCTGCTCAGGATGTGGTGAACAAGGTCTTTGATTAGTTTGTACTTAGGATAGACCGATGAATGAAGACTCCTATTCCATTATGATTGTGCTTTAGTGTGACATCCTTGCGTATGTATCGGCTTTTACTATCTTTGAAGATTTTTACTTTTTGAACTAGAGGTGATACCCTCCTGATACTGGCTATTGGAGCCGAGAACGAATCGGCTATCAAATTTAGATGTTAGGATAACATCTCTTCAAGCATTTTCATTCCAAAGATCAAACGATCGATCAATCCAAGTCAAGCATCCTATTAAGCGAAACATTACTTCTCTTAAGAAATCCATTAACTATAAATCGCACTTACACTTTAACTCAGCATTCACATACGTCGGCCTAAACCCATCTCTAAGACTCAATGCTTATTTTTCCTTAACTCAATGGCCAACGCGATGCCATGATTATTGATCAAAACAAACTTTTAGAGCTGATTGCTTGAACTGGCTATTGGCCTTCATTATTAATCCTGATGAAGCCTCCTTCCCATGTTTTGCCAGAAAGGTATTCGAAGTCTCCTAGCTCCCAAAAGACTGGATCGGCTATTGCAATACTTACAGACTCATCAGCGCGAACCACCTCGACATCATCTCCATGCCATTGAATCAAACATTGATGCATGGTCGATGGCACACAATAGTTTGCGTGAATCCAGTCATGACCGAGGAGTAAACCGTATGATCCTTTTCCATCGATGACAAAGAACGTGGTGAGCAGAGTTTTACTCCTGATTGTTAGTTCGACGTTCATTGCCCCCCGGGTCTTAGATGTATTACCTCCGAAGTCTCTAAGAATCATGTCGGTTTCAAGCAAATCTCCTGGTCCCTTGCCAAGCTTATGGAAAGTGGTGTATGGCATAAGATTGACAGAAGCACCTCCGTCCACTAACATTTTGTTCATCGGCTTCCCATCAACAAAACCTCTCATGTATAAAGCCTTCAAGTGCCGATGTTTGACTGGCTTATCAAATATTGCTTGCTGCACAACCATTAACTTGGCAACTATCTCTTCATACTCTGATTCATCGAAGTCTGAATAAACTTCCTGATCTGCCAGAGCTCTGAATTCTAATGGCAACAGAAAAGCTATTTGGATATTAGCCGATGGTTGCTTTCTATCGGCTATTTGGTTGGCACACCATACTTGAGTTTTACTGGATGCCTGAGCCTGTTCCATCTCTTTATTTCTTAGGCGTTGCACCCTCCTCTTCTAGCTTCTTGTCAATCCTCTGGGGCACCATTGGCCTTCCAGCCAAACATGTTCCCTCTGGTTGCTTCCTTCTTCATGATCAGCCCAGTCTTGGTCAACAACTCTTTTTCCTAGCCGATCATGAATACTTTTATTTTTTAAGTGTCGATCCATGTTATTATGATGATATGCATCCTAGGCATGGATAGACTGGCGGTTGATTTGAGATTGCCTAAACTCCCAATATTGATTGCTGCATTCTGGACAGTTATGTCTGGTAGGTAATTTCAAACCTTCGTTCCAGCAGTATCTGAAGAAAGGACAATTCTAGTGCGATTTGGCTTGCTTCCTTTCATACCTTTCTTCTTCCAGTTGATGCTGGTATTTTTTATCCTCTAACCATCGCTGATAATCTTTTTCCTTCTGCCACCGCCACTTATTCAACAGGATCCGAGATGTGACTCGCAGCTTCGTCACTCCATCCTTTGACGTTTCCCCCTGCTCATATTGGCTCTTCTGCTGATCACGATGTTTTCTAATCTCTCTGTATTCATCAGCCGATATTTGCATCTTGGGATCAACTGTTCCAGCTTCTCTTGATCTGGCCGATTGTCAGACCTTAGTCTTTCCTTTGAATAGCCCAACATCAACCATATTTTGATCTCCTAGGAAAGGATTATCATCAACTTTCATCTTCCGAGGCATATCGAACTTGAGCCTCCCTTGTTGAATAGCCCTCTGTATGTGCTGCCGGAAAATTCTGCATTCATTGATGGAATGAGAAGTAGCATTATGGAACTTGCAGAACTTCTTATTCTTTAATTGATCAGGGGGCAACATGACATGATTATCCGGCAATTTGATCTGGCCCTTCTCAAGTAAGAAGTCAAAGAGCTTGTCCGATTTTGTGACATCAAAGTCATAGCTCTCCTCTATTCCTCTCCCCTAAGGATTGGGTACCATTACAGTCTTCTTACCCCAATTCCATTTGGCTGTAGCAACTTCTTCATCATCTTCATAGCCGTCATCAATTGAGTATGGATCATAAGCTTCGGCTACTATAGTGTTCTTCTAGAATCGGGTATCTCTGCACATACTCTGGAATTGGCTATTGAGCGCTACTACTTGTTGACCCAATTGTCCCAAGTTGTCAAATTCTTGTCCTAGCAGCTTCTCTTTCCATATTGGTTGCATTCCTTGGACAGCTAAAGCAGCTAGCTGATCATCGGCCAAGTTCAATGAGAAGCACAAGTTCCTAGTCTCTCGGAATCTCTAAAGAAACTCAGTGCCCGATTCATTAGTCCTTTGTCTCATGGTTGTCAAATCGGTTATCTTCTTTTCTCTAGTTCCAGTGTAAAAATATGTATGAAACTTCTTCTCTAGGTCAGCCCAATTAGCAATGGAGTTGACTGGTAGTGACGAAAACCAAGTGAAGGCTGGCCTTAACAGGGATAAGGACAAGAAATGAACTCGATGGGCATCCTCAACTGACGCTTCGCACAATTGTGTAAGATACCGACTGACATGTTCTATTGTGCTTGTACTGTCTTGACCAGTGAACTTGGTGAACTCTAGGAACCTGTAATTTGTAGGAAAAGCGACCAAATCATACCATTCTGGATATGGGCGTTTGTATGAAAAGGTCAGCCCTTTTGGCTTCAGACTAAACTAATTCTTCATCATCTTGGTCACCTTCAGCAGCAACTCGTCAGCTTGCGGATTTGGATTTCTCGGTACTTGCTGACCCATCTATGGATTGAAATCCCGTGTGCCTTGATATCCTAGATTTGGCATCATGTGGAGGGTGTTATAATCCGTGACATAGTGATAGCCTTGTGGAATCTCAATTTGTTGGGTCCTTTGCTGGCTTGCTGCTTGAAGTCTCTGATTATAAACATAAGGATCTATATCTCTACGGATCCTTTGAATTGATGGTGCTATTTTTTGAGCCGACGATGGTATGTGGCCTGATGTGCCAAAATTGATCATCTGGTTCTGACTTTGCCCCATCGGCTGTTGCACATGCTGTATCGACGGTCCAGGATTGTACTGTATCTGATTCGTAGTAGTACCTGGAGTTTGTTCAGACGAATCTTGAAGTGCTTGGACATCACCATTACTAGCTGGTGTTGCTTCTTGATGGCTGGTACCCACTTGATTAGTCCCTTGGGTTGACGGATCTAGAATGTTGTAAAAAGTCGATCCAACCTGACCAACGGGAATTCCATGAATCGCCTCTTTCATGGCGTTGTGAAATGCGTCAACGAAAGCTTCATTGTGGTTTGATATGGCATCACGAACAGATTTGTCTATGGCTTATGTAAAGAAATGCCTGTCTTCAGCTTCGACTGTATCTGTCTGTCCGTGTAGTAGAACTCTTGGTATTGGAAATTTCTGAATAATTGTGTTATCACGTGTTTTGGTGTAGGACAACAAACATTTCTTCTAAAATTCTTCTGTAGCTTTGTTGATGGTATCCTTATCTTCATCAAGTAGGTCTTCATAATGTACCATAAGGATGTTGTCGTTGTTGTGAACCACCATGACGATTGTGGGGTCCCATCGGGCGTGCCAGAAACGTATGTCGACACAGAATTTTTGTCTCCGTGCCGAGGACACACGTAGCAAGCCAGAAGGGTCCGCTCGATGGAGCAGATCCGCCTAGCTTTAGCGCAAGGGTGGTCGATCCTGCGCAATCCTTCCGAGATGTGCTAGTCAATTTGACCCTGCAATTGACAAGGAGAGAAAGCTTATCAGTAATTAAGGGCGAAACATGCCGGTGTTGCCAGACAGTCCCGAATGTGCACCTCCGAGAGCTGAAATGAGAGGAGATCGTCTAAATAGTTGATTCCAGCATATTCATAAGAATAAATTGATTAAAGCTCGTGGGGTTGTATAAGAAGAATCGGTCATCATTCAGGATAAATATTATTTAAACAAATATTAATCAATGGCAATAAGATATCAATGATGATCGGTTTATACTGAGCCAATGATTACAAGTAACCGAACCCTTTTATATAAAGAAACAATTCAACACCACTTAACCATTCAATAAAGATAAACCTAATGAACATGTTAGATCTCATCTATTGCCATAACCAGTGGGGCATGAGGTAGAATCATGAAGGCCGTAGAAACAACAATAGACTCGATGACCCTAACTCATTACTAATATCAGTGGGGCAAGAGGCAGAATCATGCAGGCAATAACACAATAATAAGATCATGGGGCTAACTTATCTTTCAACTTATCTCTACTTCAATGATCTCGTAATGTGAACTGTTCATGAAAGCGCTCGATATCGGCTAAACAGCCGATTCAGGCATAGCGCACAATTAAGGTCATGTCTTCTCAGGAACGGATCTACCAACTAACGATCCCCACTCCATGGTGCTAACAGTGGGGTGAGAGGCTGAATCCCACAGGCCATGATAATGGGCCATGAAACGGTTCTCGCTAACCAATAGATCTACTCAAGATCGAATATGCCTTAACCGCACGCTATGCACGATTAAGATTGATATAAAACAGCCGATAAGACATAACTCATCGTTTAAGGTGTAGATTAGATCAATTTTAGATTAGCAAATGATGGGTTAAATAAGATATAAGGCCGATCCAGATCAATCTCAATCGGGCAGAGTGATATTGCTGTACTCGCTGAACAGAGGTATAAACCATGACGGTACTTACAAACAAGCAGTGGAGGTCGACCGGATCGATGCAGCCGTACTCGCTGAAGAACTCGCCGAGATCTACTCTGCTCCTACTCCTAAGGGGTGGCTGAAGCCAAAAAAAGTAATTGACTTGTATTTGATTGATTGTGTGTTTTATAATAGCCGGGGTTTGATATTTATACCCGGAGTCTAAACATGAATCCTACTCGAGCACGATTTGTTACAATCTTTGGCATAAAATGAAAACATTCCTAATTTAAGATAACTTGGACTCTAATCTTTCCTTTTTTGTAGAGTCCAGCATATCTCGTCCCAGCGCCGATCATAGCCGCTGTCGTTATCTGTTGGCGCTATCTAAAGAAAGCTGATTCTAGTGTTGCATCCGAATCAGCTGGTTTTGATCTGCATGCAATTGATCCCTTGCTAACATGATTTTGGGAGCTCTCGAGCTTCTGAGATCCTTCTCCCAAATTCTGGTGTAAACATCACTCAAAAGAGTCATGATCCTGATGAACAATATAAACAAGATGCTTACTTGAATGAGAAGTTGATTATCAGAGAAGTCTCAGAAGCAAGCTCAAATAGAACATGGATCCACCAAGGTACAAGTCGTAGAGAGAGCACGGATAGGCCGACACTTCCTCCAAACTCTTCCCTCACACTCTATCTCACTATTACTTATAAGACTAGATCCTATGGAGGAGTAATCTTCTCTTGATTGCTGGCTTGATCCTAAAGATATGAATTAGGGTTTTAGGGATAGCTCTCCGGAGGGGGCTACAGGGCTATATATATAGGGGGTAGCGTCAATTCTGGACCCTTGGATCAAACCAACTTGAATAAACGGCGTAGATTGATCCTCAATGGAGGTGGAAGAACCGACATTGAAGTGGAGACTAACCAGCGGGATCCACAGGCTGGCCGACCTATAGGTGGGGCCGGTCGGCCCCACATGTTAGCCTCTCGAGGCTTGCTCGTGGGTTGCCTTCTGGTGTGCTCTAGATCCTTCCCAAGTAGTTTACGTCACACATAATCATGATGTAATCTGATAATTAAGTCCCCCTTGACAGTTTTCTAGATAAACCCTCCTGCATTCATAGATTTACCAAAACTCATGGAATTCATTATTTTAAACCCCTATACCTATGTTTGGTGATGGAATTAAGTATATTGTAGGTAATATTGACGGTTTATGATTGGTGTTAGTGACCATCAACAATAAGTTATCAATATATTTCAACAGCCCGTCCTTCCCTATGGTAAAAATATAAATAACGATACCTGGATTAGTCTCGGGTGAAGTGCTACAATGGTATAATAATCTATGCGCTTGCAGATTCCTTTCATTCATATATATATTCTTTCTAGTCACACAAAACACTAAAGTACTTCGTAGTGTCATTCTAGAAGTGGCACTAGGTAGTACCAATAAACATTTCTGGCATCATAGCTAGGGATGACAACTTAGTAAAAGTGATGCTAAGAAATGTCAACAACATTAGGTGGCTACTTAAACAAGTGACAAGTTAAAAATACCAAAAATCGGCTTGGCGATCGCCGAGACATTTAAGGAATGTTCGATCAGCTCCCGAGGTACGTCGGGCATGTCTGCAGGTTTCTATGCGAACACATCGACATGATCCTTTAGAAGCTGACGAGCGCATCTTCCTATTTGGGGTTGAGGTCGGCCCCAATCCGAGCAGTCTTGCTCCAGTCGTCGGGGACAATGACCACTTTCTTCACCTCCTTGGACTTGGTCGCTGCTCGGGGGGCCTCCATGGTCAGGATCTACTACTCCTCTAGTGGAATCTACTGCAAGGTGATGACACAGTCCTACATGCGGATGGAGATGTTGGTAGCCTCAGCGAGCGTGAAGCTTTCCTTCTCATAGGTGTAGGCGATGTTGAGGTTGGAGCATAGGGTGAGGATCCCCTGCTCCATCAGGATCTTCAGCACCAGGTACGTATAATGTGGCACGGCCATGAACTTGGAGAGAGCTGGTTAGCCGAGGATGGCATGGTATGCCATGTTGAAGTCAGCCACTAGGAAGTTGATGTAGTCGGTGCGGAAGTGCTTGGCAGTGCCGAACTATACCGGCAAAGTGATCTGTCCTAGGGTTTGGGATGCCTTCCTAGGAATGATTCAATAGAATGGAGAGTCTATGGGGTGAGGTCTTCCTTGGTGAGCCCTAGCTCAGCTAGGGACCCAGCGAACAGGATGTTGAGGGCACTACCACCGTTTAAGAGGACCTTCTAGAAGTGCACACTCTTGATGATGGGATCTAGGACAAGCGAAAAATGCCCTGGGTATGGGATATCTACCCACTGGTCGGCCCTAGAGAAGGTGATCGGGTACTCCAACCAGTCTAGATACTTGGGATTTGTAATGGTGTCATCATAGGTGGTCACCAACATGATCTGCCAGGCAGTGAGCTTCTGTTCCCGCCTATTCTCAAAGGCGTCTCTCCCACCAAAGATGGAGGCGATGGTCTTGGTGGGGTCCTAGTAGGAAGGGCGAGCGTCCTTGCCGCGATCCTCCTCTTGGCCGTCATCGGTGTCGTCATCCATACGGCATGGCCTCTTTTGTCTTCTTCATGGAAAGCCTTGTTTAGGCCTTTGCACTACCCCATGGTATGTTTGGTGCCTTTATGAATAGGACATGGACAATCCATGAGCTTAGCGTAGTCGGCGTGTAGCTGTGCTTAGCGCAAGCATTGACGGTGTTAACTGAGCTATCTGGCCTACGGTGGTGGTTCTATCTGCCTTTTGACCCTTCCAGCCTGTCGTCGTGCTGGTGGTCGTGATCATCGTGGTGACGGTCACGGTCATCATGGCGGCGATCGTAGTTGTCGTAGCGCCTCTTCTCGCGATGGTCATCACTGCGGTGCTGCTACCGCTCGGGGCGAGTAGCCAAATCAGCTTCTTTAGTGTTGGCGTAGGCGTTCACTGTCTGCAGCAGCTTGCCAATGGTAATTGGCCTCTTGCAGTATAACTTCCCATGGAGCTGCTCATGATAGAGGAGCCCTTTGGTGAATGCGGCGATGGCCTCGCTATCGCTGATATTGGGGATGGAGTTCCTTGTCTCTGAGAAGCACCTGATGAAGCTACGTAGGGGCTCCTCAGAGGTTTGATGAAGCTTCTCTAGATCATACTTGGTGCCTGGCTGCTCGCAGGTGGCCATGTAGTTTGCGACAAAAGCCCTCTTAAGGTCCTCCCAAGATCCAATGCAGTCCGACCTAAGGCTGAGGAGCCAATTGTTCGTAGATTGGTTGAGCATGACGGGCACATAGTTTGCCATCACGTCTTCACTTCTGTCGGCAGCACGCACGGTGATCTCGTATAGCGTCAGCCACTGCTCGGGGTTAGCCTTGCCATCGTATGTGTCTACCCCAAATATCTTGAAGCTCGTAGGCCACCAGACGGCTCATAACCTAGCCATGAAGGGACGCAGTCCGATGGTGTTGGCGATGGGTGGTGTGTGGGTGCACTGGGCGCTCCATGTTCGGTGTCATACTATTGCCGATGTGGGATCTCTGCGTCGTGACACGCAGATCTACTATTCTCGATGTGGTCACGGACGTCGATGTTGGCATTGATGTGCTCGCGGATGTCGTATGGCAGAGGTTGATTGACCTCCTAGTTGCGATTGCCGCCACGACCACTTGGTCGATGAGGGGGCGCCCATCCTGATCTTGGTGCCCTTCATAGTTGCCTCAGGACCCTCTATAGAGATAGGGGCCACCCGCTTAATAGCGAGGATGCTCGGAACCCTGCTGTTGGCTTCCACTATTGTGGTGAGAGCTAAGGGAGCAACGGCTGCAAGCCGATGTGGTCGAGTAGGATGGAGCAGGGAGCAGGATGCCAGATCTTGTTGACTTGGACTTGAGCCACCTTGATGCGCGTGGTGATCTTTTTGACCTCTGGAGTCTATGAGAGTTTGGCCAGCTCATTGAAAACAATGGTGAGGTTGGCACTCGGCATCTGCTGCACCGGCTGGTCGCCCACCATGTCAAACTCCTCGTCGAGGTTGTGACGCATGTTGGGTGGGCGTTCGGATTCTTGTCAGCCTCGTGAGTGGCTTCTTCGCCCTGGCGATGTTGGCGATCGGCGTTCTTCACTAGGAGAGCATTGCGCTCGTTGGTGGTTTTGTCGTCCTTGGTGATGATGTTGTGGCTGATGTGGAAGAGCTCACCCCCAAACCCTGGCGGAAAGAGCGAGCAGCTAGAAATGGTCTCGGTGGAGCCTTGGGAGTATGACCCGGGGCTCTCTTCCAAGATGTCATTGATTCAGTCATCCGAAATCTGGCGGATATTCACCATGTTCACCATGGGCCCGGGCTGACCGGCCTTAGGCAGATCAATCATGTAGAGGTCATTGATGTGGTCGCGCTAGGCGTGGTCAATGAAGAGGTGGTGGGTAGCGTGTTGATACATGGATCTCGCACCCACCAGCCCAAAAGGATAGGGCCTCGGCATATTCCCCGTTGGGGCTTCGTAATCGGCCAAGCGCAGTCTGGTAGCTAGAAGTGGTCAGTGCCACACCATGCACCCTTCTAGAGTAGCCATGGTCACCAGATCAGAATCTTGCCACCCCAGACGATGCGGCTGAGCAGGTCACTCAGGTGCCACAGCTTGGCAATCTTGGAGCGCAGGAACTTCATCGCTCATGGTAGAACGATCTAAGATCGACTCTGTGAGAGACAAGCATTCGGCTAAGCGGTTAGTGGCCCGATCGATAGATGTGATCAGATTGTCGTTGTCGATGGATCTCCTAACCCAGTGTCGAGGCGCCGGAATCGGAGATGTTGTTGTAGCAGTTGGCATGATCGGCATAGGGTACACTGCCTCCATGATCTCCTCAACGCCATCGGCGCCAATGACCCAGGTCATAGATCCAATCGTGAATGACTGGCCTGGCTCGGGGAGGACCATGGAGCTCGGAAAAGTGGACCATCTGGCTCGCCATTGAATTAGCACACACACCCTATTCCTGGCGCGCCCTATCAACGAAGTCTAGTCAGCAGTATACCAAGGGGTATGCCCATGGTAGTAGATGAATCGGTGGAGGTGCGCAAGACAAGAACTAGATGGTGACACAGAACACAGAGACAGCAATTTAGGCAGGTTTAGGCCGATAATGCGACATAGTACCCTACATCCTATGTCTTTGGTGGATTGAATATTGAGATGGGAATGATGGGGGTCCCTACCCTCCTTATATAGCTCAAGGGGTAGGGTTACATGTGTTGTATCTATCCTGATTGGTTACATGATATGTGTTTACAAGGAATAGCATATCCGATCAGATTCTCCTTCATCATCAAGGATGTTTCATGCAGACTTGCGGTGCACGCCGACCTGTGTCATGCCCCACATGGCTTGATCTCATGGGCTGGGCCTCCCCTAGTGGCTTGGCCCATGTACAGCCCTGTGGGTATCTAGGGTTATACCCCCACAACCGGTGAATTAAGGCCATCAACTCCAAGAAACATCTTTGCTCGAATATGATGCTTCCATGGTCTGGTGTAGCACATAGTCTGGTGCGCTGTTGTTCGGTGCACACCGCCCTAACTGGTGCCACTTTGGTTGCAACTGCTGCCTGCTAACTAACACTTTTCTTGTTTAGTGTGACATCGGACCCCCTGTCCAGTGCTTACAGAGCAACATCAACTTCTTCCATTTCTTCGCGTGTCATTGTCCGGGCTTCTTTATCTTCGCGTCTTGGACTCCCAGCTTTAGTTCTAGGTTGTCAACACTTTCTCTAATGTCTTCCTTTGAGTGTCGATCAAATCTTTACATTTCAATCTTGTTCCAAGTCCGCCATGCAACCTATTGGACTACAAAATAAACACTTGCACACATATTAGTCCAACTTTGTTATGTTGATCATCGAACACCAAAATCCAAACTAAATGGACTGATGGTCCATTTTCCTTACACATTCTGTTGGGTATTGATATTAGGGATACCCAAAGAAAGGAAGTTAGCACCCACACTAACTTCCTCGGATGGCTCGAGACATATTAAAAGGTCTCACCTGACCATAAGGCCGCGGGCACCGTCTCACCCGACCTCGAGGCCATGGGCTTCATCTCGCTTGACCCCTTCAGTGCGGGCTCCATCTCACCTGACCCCAAGGACGCGGGTTCCATCTCGCCCAAGGCCACGGGTTCTGTCTCACCAAGGCCGCGGGCTCTATCTCGCACGACCTCGAGGCCACGGGCTCCATCTTGCCCAACCTCAAGGCCGTGGGCTCCGTCTCGCCCGACCCCTAGGGTGCGGGCTCTGTCTCGCCCAACCCCAAGGACACAGTTTCCATCTCACCCAAGGTCGCGGGCTCCGCCCCACCCAACCTCGAGTACATGGGTTCCGTCTTGTCCAACGAGGACCCATACCACCACCAACCACTCTAGGTCCAAGCGTATGGGCCTGGGTCAAAACTTTGACTCCAGGGAAGAGACTGGCATACCTGGTGATTCACATCAAGAATAGTGTTAGGCATGCCTATGCTATTCTGCCTAATTCTCGTACGGATGCTGACAGGCGCGTCAGTTCACCACGACGTTCGTCGGGACAGAGTGGAACGCTATGACTGGCAGATGACGCCTATGCATGGCGCTAGTGACGAACAGGGCCACGACATGAAGTTGTTCCTATTGACATCTACAGGATCAGTGGGACCCGCATGAAGGAGAAGGACCTGAGAACCCTAGAAGCCTTCTTCTCTCTCTCGGTTTTTCTACTTTTCCTCCTCTATAACCCATGCTTTCCCTTCTTCTATAAAAGGGGAAGCAGGGCACCCCATGGAGGGGGGATCTAAACACAAGAGCATGACATGAGCACATGGCTGAGAGGCAAGCGAGCTCTCAGCACCCTTTCACTCCTTCCTGCAAAGACTTGGGATCCTCTCCCTCTCTCACCTGTTTGTAACCCCTACTGCAAACCAAGTGCCGGTAACACGAGCAGTAGTGAACTGGACATAGGGACATTCTGCCCAAACCAGTATAAACCCTTGTGTCCTCTGAGCATACCATCCGAGCCAGACGCACAAATACAAATTTACTCATCGATGGTCCAAAAACACCAACAGTTGGCGCGCCATGTAGGGGCTTTTTGCACGTCTCGACGTCCACATCTGGCCTCGGATGGCTAGTCATGGCATCAGCTGGGTCCTAGGCATGCACGTGCGCTTTGAGAACCTAGACTTCATCATTATGATGGAGGGAGAGTTGGCATAGGTTCCCATCGCCGTCCAATCTCTCCACTCTGCCGGCCTTGACGCGATCACCGAGGCGCTTGAGGAGCTGCAGCTACACGCACCAGAGGCCCACGCCTGGGAGCGACCAGCTCCTCGGCTTCAATTTTGGGAGGCTAGAGTGCCAGCTCGGTGACTTCCTGGGACCCTCACCGTCCCAGGAGGACCTGTGCCGTCTCACCTTCTCTTTCGCCAACGTGATGATGCAGCTTGCCAGAGGAGAGCCACTCTCCCCGAAATACCTCATCCCGAGCGCCCCGATAGTGCTCCCATTTAGTTTACACAACACTACAGAGACCGTTGGCCACCTTGTGGCACAGCGCATGCCCCCACCCCCTATGAAGGACGAGTTCATGGGGATGACTAAATACATCGCGGAATCTTTCCATGACCTTCTCGTGGGAGAATCAGAGTCGCCCTCTGACTCTGACTCCAGTAGGGGGAGCCATCACCCCTCATGAGAATGTTTCATGGCAGGTACCCCCGAGGGATACATTTAAAGCATCCATGAAAGAGGGGCTACCCCAATAGATGACCTCAATGATGAGGTTGAGAGGGATGCAGGGACCCCCACCTCACCTGCGGGTAGAGCAGTTAAGGGCACGGCACCAAGAGCTCGAAGAAGCACGACTCTAGCTCGAGTAAGAACACGTGGAGCTCGAGCGAGAGATTGAGCACCGTGTAGACCATGAGCGTGCACACGCCGTGGCCCGCAATGTGAACTGGAGGATCATTGAGGATGACGAAGCCCTCGCACACTTCACCCGAGCAAGCTAGAACATCGCTGCTACGGTGGCCTTGCTCTGGGGGCTTTCAGAACCTGCGACACCTGAGGATCATCGGGCCCATCATGAGATTCGCACGCTACTCGAGCATGCGATGGCGCAGCAGGCCAAGAGCTCGATGTCCTAGCGATGCGAGCTCGACGCCAGCCAATGCATGCCCTTAGAGCGACCTGACAGGGATGTGTCAGTCCACCAGGCGTAGTGAGGCGGCAGGCCATGCGCCATGGCCCTGGTGCATGAGCCTCTCGGCCTCCACCGTGATGCGCGCAACACCCTCAATGCCCGCAGGCGTGCCCATGGCGATGAGAGGGAGGACGCTAGCCGTGGCTACCACCCTCATTGTGGTGGACGCTACAACAGCGGCGAGGATCAAAGCCAAAGCCTTGACTTGCTAGGACCTTAGGCCTTTGGCCGACACATCCTCAACGTTGTCTTCCCACTGTGGTACCGAGCACCGACCAACATCCTGAAATACTCTAGGGAAACAAATCCCGGACTATGGCTCGAGGATTATCAACTTGCTTGCCAAGCCGGTGGAGCAAATAGTGACGATTTCATTATCCGCAATCTTCCATTATTCCTGGCCAATTCGGTGCGAACGTGGTTGGAACACCTTCCGCCCAACTGAATCCAAAGTTGGGCGGACCTAAAAGAGATCTTTGTGGGAAACTTCTAGGGCACATACGCACGTCTTGGGAACCCATGGGATCTCAAAAACTGTCGATAGAAGTCTGGGGAAACTCTTCGTGGGTACATCTAGCGCTTCTCCTAGTAGTGCAATGAGCTGCCCGACGTCGCCGATGCCGACGTCATAGGAGCTTTCCTGTCTAGGACCACCTATGAGTTCCTGGTTAACAAGCTAGGATGTAAGGGCCCGTGAACCACCAAGGAGCTCCTCGACATTGCCACTAGCCATGCCTCAGGCGAGGAGGCGGTCGAGGCGATTTTCGACCGCCCCAAGGGCAAAGCAAAGCAAGACGAGGATGCCGGCGAACATGCCTCCAACCACCCCAACAAGAAGAAGAACAAGTAGCAGCACGAGGGCTCGCTCGTGGCCACTACCGACCGCAAGGGGGTCAGAAGCCCACCGAGGGTACCCCAGAGCACTTCGAGAAGCTGCTCGACAAGCCATGCCTGAACCATGCTTTCCCCATCAAGCACCTATACAAGGATTACGCCCTCATGAATCGGTTCTTTTCTAGAGGCTCCAACAAGGGGGAGCATAGGAAGGAGCCCAAGCCGACCGCAGACGATGCCGAGGGGAAGGATGATGGATTTCTGACACTAGATGGCTACCTCATGATCTTTAGAGGGTCAGTGGCCTATGACTCCAAGCGCCGCTAGAAGCTTGGACACCATGAGGTCTATATGGCCGAGCTAGCCGTGCCTTCCTTCCTCCGATGATCGGAGTCTGCCATAACCTTTGATCGGACTGACCACCCGAAAAGCGTCCCGTAGTCAGGAAGATACCCGCTCATGGTCGACCTGGTCATCGGCATGAAGCGGCTCAACAAGGTGCTGATGGATGGAGGCAGCGGCCTCAACATCATGTACGCTAAAATGCTTGACGCCACGGGCATCGACCGATCACGCATCCGGCCGATCGGGGCACCTTTCCACGGCATCATGCTTGGAAAGCAGGCCGTGCCACTTAGGTAGATCGATCTGCCCATCACCTTCGAGAATCTGACCAATTATAGGACGGATGATGAGGACATCATTGGCTCAAATATGACCATGCCAACCACTTCTATACCAAAGGTGCAACCATTCTATATGAGGCTTATCATTGATGCATTTGATGAATTGGTGCTCCACCATAAAATGTGTATATTTTCATTTTCAGAATTACTTACATGGATCAAGGGAAGGTTTGATTGCATATGGAAAGCATGGAAGGTTAATGAAGTTAATTGGGGACCAAATCCAAGTATTCCCAACGTCCTCCACCTGGACACCACGTCACTTTTGGTCCAAGGAAAGAAAGAGATCAAATCCAATACATTTTGGGACTGGATTCGGACTCTAGGACAGCTCCAACTTGTGATGGTCATCACGGTTGCATATAGACTCAGATTGGGGCGTTCAAGTACTTTATGGAATCCTTATAAAGTCTATTTTCACATGGATCTAGAATCAAGTCCATATCTATTCTGAGGCGGCTGCAATGACCAAATTACTACCAGGAGGTTTTCTGTCCAAAGGTGTTGCGTCGCCTTAGTTTGGTCCAATGGGCTGTGTATCAAGTCAGGTCCAATAGGGACACGTCCTAGGGTTGGAACATGACCCCAACACCCAGGTGGACGTCCCTCCACCTTCATATACCCCTTAGCTACCACCAAGAACAGTTGGGTTTTGTTTAGATCAAGTTTAGCTCTCGCTACTTGCTTGTAAGCGCGCGTGCTGGATCAGCCGCCCGTCTTCTTGTCTTCGAAACCCCACTTTAATTGAGATTGAGTTTGAAACTTTCATCTACATCTAGTAATTCAGTACTTGCTATACTTGTTCTTGCTAGTTCTTCGATTGCTTGTAGGACGAGTGCCCTAGTGGCCGGTGACGCGGTCCACAAGATCGCGGCAGCTGTTGGAGGTGGTGTATCGGTTGCTAAGGCGCAGCTTGGAAGGCTATAGTCGGGCCATGAACGTCGTCTCCACCCATCAATCGAGTTATCCCACACCTCTCATCGAAAGATCGGGAACAAACCCTAGCGGGATCTTATCAGTTGGTATCAGAGAAAGGTTTATCGGTGAGAGACTTCCAATCCTTCGTTGTTTTAATTTTCCTAGTGGCCGGTGACGCGCTCCACAAGATCACGGCAGCTGTTGGAGGTGGTGTATCGGTTGCTAAGGCGCAGCTTGGAAGGCTGTAGTCGGGCCTTGAACGTCGTCTCCACCCATCAATCGAGTTATCCCACACCTCTCATCGAAAGATCGGGAACAAACCCTTACCTTTGAGGTGGTCGGGTTCCATAGGACCTACCACACCATCCTATGACGTCCATGCTACGTGAAGTTCATGTCCGTCCCCAACTACACCTATCTAAAGTTGAATATGTTGGGTCCATGTGGAGTCATCACCATCGGCACCTCCTTTTAGCGCACATATGAGTGCGAGGTCGAGTGCTGCAAACACGTCACGGCAATTGTTGCCTCCAAAGAGCTTGCGGCCATCAGGGAAGAAGTCATCGAAGAAGCGCCTGACCCAAGCAATTGGCCGGGTCTTTTAAGCCTGTAGAGGGTGCTAAGATGGTCCTCATAGACCCCAGCGGCTCCGAGGGCAAAGTGGTGCGCATCGGCACCATGCTTTCCTCCAAATAGGAAAGCGCGCTCGTCGATTTCCTCCGTGCCAACAGAGACATCTTTGTGTGGAGACCCTCGGACATGCCAGGCATTCCGAGAGAAGTCATCGAGCACGCCTTGAAGATCAGGCCAGGCTCCAAGCCGGTGAAGCAGCACCTATGTTGCTTCGACGAGGAAAAATGTAGGGCCATCAGTGAGGAAGATTGCGAAGCTTTTGGCGGCCGGGTTCATCAAGGAAGTATACCACCCCGAGTGGTTAGCAAATCCTGTTTTTGTATGAAAAAAGAGTGGGAAATGGAGATTCTGTGTTGACTACATGGGTCTCAACAAAGCGTGTCCAAAGGATCCATTTCCTTTGCAACGCATAGACCAAGTAGTTGACTCGACCTCAAGTTGCAAAACCCTTTGCTTCCTTGATATGTACTCTGGGTACCATCAAATCATGATGAAAGAGTTCGACCAGCTCATGACATCTTTCATCACCCCATTCAGATCATTCAGCTACGTCACAATGCCATTTGGACTAAAGAACGCGGGGGCTACGTACCAACGCTGCATGCTAAGTGTTTTGGGGATCTCATTGGGTAGACCGTTGAGGCCTACATGGATGACATCGTGGTCAAGTCCAAATGGGATGACCTAGTCATAGCTGACCTAGAACAGACCTTCACAAAACTCTGAGCAAACGGCATCAAACTCAACCCCGAGAAGTGCATTTTCGGGGTCCCAAGGGGTATGCTGCTGGGTTTTATCGTCTCCGAGCGTGGCATCGAAGCCAACCCAGAGAAGATCTCGGCCATTATGAGGATTGATGAGGACATCATTGGCTCAAATATGACCATGCCAACCACTTCTATACTAAAGGTGCAACCATTCTATATGAGGCTTATCATTGATGCATTTGATGAATTGGTGCTTCACCATAAAATGTGTATATTTTCATTTTCAGAATTACTTACATGGATCAAGGGAAGGTTTGATTGCATATGGAAAGCATGGAAGGTTAATGAAGTTGATTGGGGACCAAATCCAAGTATTCCCACGTCCTCCACCTGGACACCACGTCACTTTTGGTCCAAGGAAAGAAAGAGATCAAATCCAACACGTTTTGGGGCTGGATTCGGACTCCAGGACAGCTCCAACTTGTGATGTTCACCACGGTGGCATACGGACTCGGATTGGGGCGTTCAAGTACTTCATGGAATCCTTACAAAGTCTACTTTCACATGGATCTGGAATCAAGTCCATATCTGGTCTGAGGTGGCCGCAATGACCGAATTACTACCGAGAGGTTTTCTGTTCAAAGGTGTTGCGTCGCCTTAGTTTGGTCCAATGGGCCGTGTATCAAGTTGGGTCCATTAGGGACGTGTCCTAGGGTTGGAGCACGACCCCAACACCCTGGTGGTCGTCCTTCCACCTTCATATACCCCTTAGCCGCCACCAAGAACAGTTGGGTTTTGTTTGTTGAAAGTTTAGCCATTGCTACTTCCTTGTAGACACGTGTGTCGACTAGACCATCCGTTCTACTTGATTCAGAACCCCAACTTTGTGAGTTCAGATTGGTTTTTCATCTCCATATTTGCAATTGAGTTGCTTGTTCTACTTGTTCTTGCTTGTTCCTCGATTGCTTGCAGGAATTACCCTAGTGGTTTGGTTGATCGTGCTCCACAAGATCGCGACAGCCGTTGGAGGTGGTGTATCGGTTGCTAAGGCGCAGCATCCTTGGATGGTTGTAGTCGGGCCGTGAACGTCATCTCCATCCCCAAATCGAGTTATCCACTTTCTCTCATCGAAAGATCGGGATTCACCCTAGCGGGTTCATATCAAGGATGGGCCCAATTCAGAACATAAAGGGGGTACAACGAGTTACAGGGTGCCTCGCTATGCTCAGCCGCTTTATCTCGCGCCTCGACGAATGAGGTCTCCCCCTCTATCGACTTCTATAGAAGGTCGACCATTTCAAATGGATGCCCAAGGCCCAGGAGGCACTTGACAAGCTCAAGCAGCTCCTAATGAAGGCCCCGATCCTGGTTCCCCACCGACCGACAGGGAACCGCTTCTGCTCTACATTGCGGCCACCACGCAAGTGGTCGGCGCTGCCCTGGTTGTAGAGCGAGAAGAAGAGGGACACACACTCAAAGTGTAGCATCCCATGTACTTCATTAGCGAGGTCTTATCCGATTTCATGACTCACTACCCCTAAATCCAGAAACTTCTATACACCATCCTTATCGCCAAGAGGAAGTTGTGTCACTACTTCGAGTCACATCCGGTGACGGTTGTGACATCCTTCCCTCTCGGTGAGGTCGTCCAAAACTAGGATGCCACACAAAGAATCACGAAGTGGGCACTCGAGCTTATGGGTCAAGGCATTTCATATGCCCTCGGACGGCCATCAAGTCCCAAGAGCTGGCTAATTTCATTGTAGAGTGGACCGAGATCCAAATGCCGCCAGCAGTCATCGACCAAGAGTAATGGATGATGTACTTCGATGGATCGCTGATGAAGAAAGGCACCGGCGTGGGGCTGGTCTTTGTTTTGCCCCTCGACGTACGCATAAGGTACATGGTTTGCATCCATTTCCCCTCCTCCAACAATGTGGCCGAGTATGAGACACTCATCAACGGCCTATGCATCGCCATCGAGTTGAGTATCCGATGGCTTGACGTCTAGGGCAACCCCTAGTTGGTCAATGACAAAGTCATGAAGGAATCAAGCTGCCACAATGACAAGATGGCTGCGTATTACCGAGAAGTCCGCTAGCTAGAGGACAAGTTTGATGGTCCCAAGCTCAATCACAACCCGAGGCGTCTCAATGAGGCGGCTGACGCGCTGGCAAAAATGGCATCTGGCCGAGTCAGTGCCGACAGGCGTCTTCGCCAGCGATCAGTACAAGCCCTCGGTCCGCTACGAGGAGCCAGAATAGACCGATGATGGGTCGCCTGCCATGGGCTTTGGGGCTAACCAGCCGAAGGCTCCATCTGACCCCGAAGTCATGGAGCTTGATGAGGATCCAGCGATAGAGCCTAACCCTCTAGATGACTGGCCAATGCCTTACCTCACCTACCTCCTCCATGAGGCACTACCAATGGACAAAACGGAGGCTCGGCGACTCGTGCGTCACACCAAGTCCTTTGTCGTTATTGAGGGCGAGCTCTACAGGCAAAGCCACACCAGGATCCTGCAGCACTGCATCCCCATCGAACAAGGGAAGCAGTTGCTGAGTGATATCCACGATGGGGTCTACAGGCACCATGCCACACCTAGGACCCTAGTCAAAAACACATTTCGATAAGGCTTCTAATGGTCGACTGCAATAGCCGACGCTGAACAGATTGTGTGCACCTGTGAAGGGTGTCAATACTATGCTTAGCAGACCCACCTACCGGCCTAAGCACTCCAAATGATCCCCATCACATGGCCGTTCGTGGTCTAGGGGCTCGATCTGGTTGAACCTCTCAAGAGGGCGCCCGAGGGCTATACGCACTTGCTTGTCGCCGTAGACAAGTTTACAAAGTGGATAGAGGCTCGACCGATCTCCGCAATCAAGTCCGAGCAAGCCGTGTTGTTCTTCCTTGACATCATCCATCGCTTTGGAGTCCCGAACTC
The DNA here is from genome assembly GCA_904845875.1 of Miscanthus lutarioriparius. NCBI lineage: Eukaryota > Viridiplantae > Streptophyta > Magnoliopsida > Poales > Poaceae > Miscanthus > Miscanthus lutarioriparius. The sequence goes on along the minus strand of CAJGYO010000011.1, from coordinate 58,390,755 downwards.
CATTATCATGGACAATGGCACATAGTTCACCGGGAAAAGTTCCTTTGATTCTGCGATGCATACCACATCCACGTCGATTGGTCCGTCGTGGCGCACCCCCGCACGAACGGGCAGGTCGAGCGCGCGAATGGGATGGTCCTACAAGGCCTCAAGCCTAGGATCTTCAACCAGTTGAACAAGATTGGCAGACGATGGGTCACGGAGCTTCCTAGGTGCTCTGGAGCCTGAGTATGACCCCAGCCGGGCCATCGGCCACACTCCATTCTTCATGGTCTACAGTTTTGAGGCTATCCTCCCGACCGACCTTGATTATGGAGCACCAAGGGTCAGGGCGTACGACGAACAGGGAGCCGAGGCATCCCTTGAGGATGCCATGGACCAGCTAGATGAAGCACGTGACATTGCCCTCCTCTAATTGGCCAAGTACCAGCAAGCGTTATGCTGGTACCACAGCCGTTGAGTGCAGGGTTGAGTCTTCAACGTCGGGGACCTAGTGCTCTGCCTCATCCAGAGCAACAAGAACCGCCACAAGCTCTCTCTAATATGGGAGGGACCATACGTCATCGCAGAGGTGCTCCGACTAGGAACCTATAAGCTCAGGACCATCGACAGTGAAGTCTTTGTCAATGCCTAGAACATTGAACAGCTACGTCGCTTTTACCCTTAATCTACACATGCTTTCTCTTATCGGTTTCGCTATCGACTCCTCGATCTTTAGTGACACCTGACCCCAGCAATGGCAAGGGGCTTAGGACCATCAACGGCGAAGTCTTTGTCAATGCCTAGAACATCGAACAGCTATATCGCTTTTACCCTTAATCTATGCACGCTTTCTCTTATCGGTTTCGCTATCGACTCCTCTATCTTTAGTGACACCCAACCCCAACAACAGCAAGGGGTCGGGCCTCACTCGGGGGCTGAAAAGAGCATATCTATTCGGTAGACATTCTCTATGGCCAACCCTTTATCACATTAAGATCTAGAAGCATGGGTTGCAGAAACAAATGCTGAGTAAAACTGGTCGGACCGCAAGAAACCTATGCGCCAGCGGCTACGGCGTTTTGGCTCACCAGCGTGATTAGAGTTTTTTGCCCGCACCCGAGCTTTTTAGCCTTAACTATGGAAAGAGTCAGAGCGCATTAAAGAGTATATCTATTCGATAGAGATAATCTATGCTCGACCCTTCCTCACATTAAGATCTAGAAGCAAGGGTTGTGGAAATGAACGCTGAGTAAAACTGGTCGGACTGCAAGAAACCTACGCCTCAGCGGCTACGGTGTTTTTGCTCACTAGCGTGATCAAAGTTTTTTCACCCGCACCCCGAGCTTTACAGCCTTAATGACGGAAAGGGCCGAAACGCATTAAACTTTTTATACAAAAGGGGAGAAGAGCTAAAAATCTGTTTGGCCATAACAAAATTTAAGAGCTTGTCCACTTATTACAAGTTCACCGCCTGGCTTATCTACCTAACAAATTTCTTGGGGATGATCTCATCCTCTATCTCGATAGGTAAGTCTTGTGCTAGAGGAGCCACCTCCTTCTTGATGTTATCTAGCTCAGCGTCGGTGTAGACAAGCGCGAGAACCGTCACAGGTAAGGAGGGATACGGAGCTAAAAATGCTCCTATGGCCCATTCAGGCCCAGGAGTTTGAAGGCTAGCCCAACGACGGGTTTACAGCCGCTCTAGGGCACCCTTAGAGTGAGGGGTGGAAAGGGATAGACCGACTAGTAGCCAGTACATGGGCGCATGAGCGCCGTGGGCATCCCGGCCCACGTTCGAGTCTTGGTCGGTTCTCAGTCCATGGTTTTTCCTCGAAGAAAGGCAACGACGCAGCAGGCGCGATGGGAGGCGGCGTGGTGCTGCGGCCGTCACAGCCGTAGGTAGGGGCGGTCACAGAGCTCGGCGCGTGGTGAGCGCGAGCCTGGGGCGCATAGCATGGTTGGGGAGTGGGGAGCAGGGCAAGGCGATGCGGGCGTGTGAGAGAGATGGATAGAGGTGGTGGCTCGGGTAGAGAACAGGGAGAAGCATCTCCAGGTGGAGCTCTACTCTGCTCCCATGGCGGACGCGACCACGGCGAGCAGCAGCTAGAGAGGGAGAGCAAAGCGACAGCAACAGCTCAGCGTCCTGAAGAAGCAGAGGGTAGGGGGTAGCAGCATGTGTGGCCACAGCCAGAAGGACGAGAGCGGGGCCGATGAGGACCGAGCAAGACGTGGGCTGCCGGCAAGGCGCACATAGGGGCAGTGCCAGCGAGGGCAGTGGCCATGTGCCAGCATAGGAGCACACCTGGCCAGGTGTAGGACAGTAGTGCATGGATGAGATGACTCAAACTTGGTGGGATTCTCTCGGCGCGACGAGAGGAGCAGTAACACAGAATCAACGACCACAGCGTGATAGAATAGCGAAAGCAGCTAGCTCCTCCATGGTTAGGTGGGTCGTGCGATGGGCGAAGCACCACGTCGGCCAGACGGTTGGTAGGCAGTGCACGCGGTGACCGTAGGCCGAGCCGTACGACGGTGAGTAGTGATGCGCACGAATTTAAAAGAGACGCAAAAACCATGGATTAGCTCGCCAAGTTCCAACCAACATGCACTACCCTAGAGTTGACACTACCATCTCCCCAACGAAACAACCCATATGATCGGAAGATGACCAGTGAGAAGAAAAGAGAGGCGCCAAGATAGACAGGTCACGTAGAATGCTGGTTCACGGACAGAGCGCCACCAACATGGTTAACATGTTCAAAGCGTAATTGGGAAATTTTATGAGAGCATCGTGACTTCCAGACCAACCACAACCTACACCATGTTCAAGTACACAATCTCGACGCAACCAGTCATGCAAAAACATAGATATTGTAACACCCCAGGTGTTTGTCACTAGTTAAGCCGGGTTGAGCTCAAACATGACATGTCGAGTGGTAATGAAGGTGTCAAGATCAAATCTACATGATGGAGCTCCAACTTAAACTTGGGCCACACACAATTGCTTACATATGGACCCTTGTTAAGATTATGCAAGAGTAATGCTAAACATGCTTCTTCCATGTACATTACATCCACATGCATCCATCTAGACCCGTGGAAAAGTTTCATGAAGTTTGGAATCAAAAAGTCACATGAAATGATAAGTCATATCTTTGCATGAATTGCTTTATCAAGTGGATGGAAACCTATGAAGTCAACCAAACCTTGGTACCTTGCTCAAACAACTCTACTTGCACTCATGAACAAAAGTTATGAAGGGTTCATGTTGAGCGGGTGGCCAGAAAATGCACCAATGGATCAAAAAGGATAATATAAGCTTCATCATGATCCTATTTTGGTCAAAGTAGAACAGTAGGTTCTATACCAGTTTTGAGGCTGGACCTTAAATGAAAGTTGTAGTCCATATCATGTAGAACAAACTTTGTTTTTGGAACAAGAGCCAGATCAACTTGGAACTAAGTCAAACAGAGGCTCGAAAATTGAATCAGCGGCTGATTTCAGACTTAGAATTTTTCTAAGTCTGGAATTCATCGTCGTCGCCATTGGCATTCCGCGTTCTCCGAAATTTGTTAAGCAACTTGAGTCGGTCCAAAAATAAAAGTGGAAGGTTATATTATGGAGAAGAGCATGCAAAAAGTTGGAACCCGTTTGGCTTCGTGTTGATGGTTAATTCTGAGTTTTTCCTAATCACCATCGTCACGCTGACAAACCAAAGTTTGGAGCACGTTATATGCTAAACCATAACCCTAATGACCCTGAACCCTTAAGCAAAGTTGGAGAGCATCAGTTGTAGACCAAACTTCGTTTTGGGCCCATGAACCAAATCGGCCCGTAGCTGGCCCAAACCTACGGTCCACCATGTCCACTCCGACGCCCGCCACCTGCTCGACCGAATGCCGACGTGGCGCTGTGCATGAACGCTATGCGCCCCGCCATTGCCGACACATGCCCCGCCTGCGTGTCTCGCGCCCTACCTCCTCCTCATGCCGGTGTGGTGGCAGAGGCTCCCCTCCACTCCCGCCACTCCCTCTGCGCTCCTCACTCGCCCTTTCTTTCGCTCTCGCGGTGTGACGCCGCGCGCGGCCACGTCCGCCATGGCCGAGCTTGCCGCCGCCGTGTCCCCGCCGCCCCGAGCTCCCTCGCGTGATACCGCGTGCGCCACCACCTTCCCGTCGGCGCCGCCTTCGCTCCCCTTTTTCGACACCGCAGAACGTCAGCACTGCCGCCACTGGAGCAGCCGCCGGTGTTCGCTTGCGCCACGTGGTCGGAGAGGCCGCAGCCACCTCGGCCGAAGCTGGGAAGCCCAGTGGTGTGTGTGGACCCTTGGTCCCTCCGCGCCACTTTCCCCGCTGGCGACGAGCATCTTCTGGCCGGCACCACGAGCCTCCGACGGCCTCCTCTGCTTTGATTCACGTGGAGGACTTCGCGCTCGAATTCAAAAAAAGGGAGGGTTCCTTCTGCAAAGTCAGTGACTCAAAGGAATAGTGCCGATAAGGACCTATTTGCAATAAATTTGCTGAATCTTTGGAAATTCATAGTAATTCATAGAAAATTCGTAAAATAGCAAATGAGAACTTTTTGGAATACTTGTGAAATTCTCTATGCACTAGATCTATAATATGGCATGTTTTAGTTTCAATATTTTGCAGTTAAAATAGATTTGTGCAGTAAGGTTGTAATGCTAGTTGAATTTATTATTTTCCATAACTGTAGATCTAGGGCTCCAAATGAAGTGAAATTTTTGTGTCATGCTACTCATGTGATAGTTGATGTGTGGTAAAAATTTCATGAGTATTGGATGAAGTATGAGTGAGTTATTGGTTTATCTTGCTCTCACATGATTTCTTGCTTTAGCAACTTGTCTTTTTCATAGAGGGTGCTATACATATTAAAATGGAGTGAAATTTGTACAGTAGACTATTGAGAGGATATGTGAGCCACTATAATGTTTGTAGAATTTATGGTATACTTTTGGTATGTGTTCATTAAGTCACCTTGTTATCTAAAATAAATTAAGAAATGCATTAAAAGAATTTATTTGGTCATGGACACTAGGTTTTCTGGTGTTCTTTAGTCATGTGTGACAAGTTGGTAAAGTTGGTTTTGCCTAATTATGTATTTGCAACATAAGTTAATATTTATTTTCTTGCAAATGTGGTTTATGGACAGATCTGGGAACCTAGCAAAGTTCTTCATGATAATGTGCTTTGTTGTGAAACTTGTTTATACAAAAGTTGTAGATAATTCATGTATCTAGCTGCTGTTAAAATTTGGTGGTATTTGGCCTTGTAGTTTGTGAGTTATGCCTATTTAAAGTTGGGTTTCAGAAATGGCTGCTCTCTGTCAATTGTGGACCAGTTTCTGTAAATGTACGATTTCGACCTACTTAACTTGTGAATCATGCTATGCTGGTTATAGATGAAACGTAGATAATTTCATAAGCTTTCCAAAATGTCTTCTTGCAAGTCATTTGGATTTGCATAACTCCAGTTATAGCTAAATCTTGTATCTGCTGTTTGCATGTTCAGAAATTGACAGATTCCAATTATAGTTGTTTGCTTGTATATTGCTAAGTGTGGCTCAAACCTTTGATGATGGTTGAGTTAGAGTACCTGAGATCTTGGGAAACTTGTGTCATGCTTGGTGTTGTCGTCTTCTTTGCTATCGTGGGATGATAAATTGTGCGATATTTAAAGTAGGCTATGCGAAGTGCTTGTGCATATTAATGTAACCTTGTGTTTGTCTTACTTACTGCATGCGGTGCATTGTCTATTGCACTTCCATGTATTCATACACTTGCATATTGCATCTCATCTAGGTACGCTAGATGCACCACGTGAAGGATGCGATGTTGGAGCCAAACCCGAAGACAGCGTTTGATGAATCTATCCCGAAGATGGAAGGACTAAGCAAGTGCTAGGACCTAAGATGTCACCAAGACGGTGCAAGCTAACTGAACTGACTTGTGTCGGATTCCAGGCAAGCCCCGGAGCATATTAAGCCTCCTAATTTTCGAAAAGCAGTTACAGTATTATTGTTACATATATATATTGTTGCATTAAGTTTAGGTGTTGGATGCAAACACTTGTTGCATTGGTTATCCAATCCTTGTCCAGATATTGATACCCTAAATCCTATGTAGCTCATGCTCGTGTAGTGCTTAGCCCTGCTTAAACATGGTAGAAGTCAGGTGATTTCCTGTCACCTGCGAGAGATAGGAAGATACATATGGCATGGTTGGCTATATTTGCTATCGTGGAAAAGAACCAGTCTTAATTTGAAATGAAGACCGGACGGAGGCTTGCCGGTTTGTAGTGACTCCGTCTGTGTCGATTAAGGACTGAATCTTGGAGCCTTTCCTGTTCATGTTGAATGCATGCCTCTCTCTTAGTTGGCCGTGTCCGATGACCGACCGCGAAGCCGAGTAGCTCACCTCAGGCCGGGAGTCGATAAGTATAAAGTGCGCCTCGGAAGGGAGCCCTAGGCGTGAGTCCAAGGGCAGGTGATTTAAAAGTCCTGATCGTCCTGGCAGAAGGATAATCCCTAAGAGTGCTGGCGCTGATCGAACACGCGAATTTGGTTCCTGAGTTGTTCCAAAGGTGACCCACGGCTACCCTTGCTAAGTATGCCAGGGTGAGATTTAGGAATACCCCCTCAGCTGAGTTGTAATTCGATTCGAGTCGCCATCTCTCCCGGTTAGTGAGAACTTGACGGGCTTATCTCCAATGTAGACACACTAAATAACATAATGGTTCAGAAATGATGATATGATGATGACAGCCTTATTATACATGCTATGGTTAATATTGATTGCTCCTAATAAGTGAGTGCTCTAGTACAGGTGCTAATCTAGTGGACAGGTAAATGATGATAAGCTTGATGCTAAGTTTAAATTGGTTACTATGCTCATAAGCTCTTTTATGTAAATGTGTCAAGCTAGCCCACCTCATAAGCCTTGCATGACCCTTGGTGTCATTTGTTTTGGTTTCCGATGGGTAAGTCTGGCTGAGTGCATTCGAGTACTCAGGGTTTATCCCACCATGTTGCAGGTGAAGTTCTCGGCCTGTTGAAGATGGTGGCTAACCACCGATGGGCTCGGTGATTCTATAGTTACTTCTCATCTATATGCTTTTGTCGGATGATGTCACTTATGCTAGCAATGTATTTGGAACATATATTAATGTAATCTTTTGAAAGCTATGTTGTTTTCACTAATCGGTTTTGAAACCCAAACTTGTACTATTATTTGTGAATTCATTTGTAATATTATTTTCCGCTGCAACCCTGCGTATGTGATGTGTATTTGCTTAATCACGCGATCTTGGTTGTGATGTTGATTTACCGAGGTCTTTCGGGACACTCGGCGGACTACCGGGTTTATATGAGTGAAGGTATGTGTGTGTCAACGTGTTAGCGGAGACAGCCATACTTGATCTTGTATAAATTGGACGGTTCTGTTACAGCTGGCATCAGAGCAAGATTAAGCATAATACTATCATGTACATTGTTTTAAAAATATAGTTTTGGTTTTAAAAAGCCTATTTTAACTAAAACTTTAGCTACAGGCAAATTTGTCAAAAACTAATTTGCAAAACTATGCTAGCGACATCCTCCTTTATGCCCAGTTAAGGACTATTAGCTGGCTATCTAAGTACTAACATGGGGGTTTTTACTTTCGTTGTCCATACGGCGTGCTATTGTATGGATGCCATCCGCTTGGGTGGTAATGTATGGCTCAAAATGTCTCTACGCCTAGGTAAGTGTGAGTTGTGAGAGCATGACCGTCCCACTGTCGGTCTAGGGGAGAGTTAGCTTTGGTTACTGGAATATTTACATGTTACATACATGTATATATGAAGGTACTTAATTGCGGGTATATTTATTGGGTAGCTATGGATATCGAGGTATATACATCGGGGGATGTATATATGGAGAGTATCTTAGTTTACTGCTTTCATTGTGTGCTTATTTATCTCTTGTGGGGATGAGCTGCAATGAATTTGCCTACAGGTACGCTAACCCCGAATGCGTAGATTGAATATAGCTGACGACTAGCTATATATCGAGAGAGTACGTGTTATGCCACTGACATAGAACGTGATTGCCACCTTAGGCTGGCAATTTTGTGAGGACGAATAGGACGAGCATGCATCATGATTGTGCTTGTGCATAAATATGCTTTCCTCACCTTGTTCTAATGCTAAGTAACTTGTGATCAATGTGATGTCACTATTTTCCCTGTGTGAAGCTAGCCAAAATGCCTTGTCCCATGCTGCTTGAATAGCTATGCTTGAAGTTAGTGTGTGATTAGCTTTGCCTCGTATGTTGGCTTCCAAAGGAAAAAGATGACGAGTTAGTAGTTAACAAAAAGTTCACCCCTTTGAAAACTAAATTGCTAAATGTAAGTAAAACTGGTTTTGTAGAGATATCCACCTACTCAGTAAAAAGGAAACAAAAGATAACAGTGCCTTACCACCATGTTTTGCCTAATATGTGTAGTGGTGTGGTGTAGGTGACTGCTTGTTATGTACGAGCTTTGTGCTTCGTAATAGCCATTTAAGCTAATTGGATTGTGTGTTTCAAAATGCTCACTTAAGACCATGATGTAGGCGTGGATGCTTGTTATCTAGGTAGTGTCGTAGTTGTCACCCTTTTATCCTCGGTAAGCATATGAGTGTGGAAGAGTGCTATCCTGGAGCAGCGTCCAAGTTTTGGTAATCTCAGGGTTGTCGTCTACAATTAAGTTCTCTCTTAGGAACCTAAGCCTGTACACGTGGTTGCTAGCCTTGAACGTTGTGCTACGAAGACTTTATCTATGCCTTTGCTTGACCTTAGGCCCAAGCTTAATTCCCTTAAATGCTTGCATATTTCATGGTTGTCCCGCTCCTGTGTGGGAGGACCCTACTGCAAAAATCCTTGTTAGATCTTATTGCTCCTTCTCCTACTGATAATCTGGTGCAACGATAATCGCTATCTGCCCTGGCTTTGGAACCTTCTTCTCACAGATCATGTCATTGCTTTATCAACTCAATCCCTAATCAGTGCAATGGCTCTGTCCCTTGAATCTCATTTATTTTGCCTCCAACCCTTTCAAGTCTCTGGATGTTTATCAGTCTTGATCTTATGATGCTACTCGACAAGACCAAATCTCATGTTAATCTTTATCTGGTAATCACTTGGGTGGACACAAGACGTATATGGAAATTAGCAAGAGTCTCCTGCTTAGTTGCCTTCGGCAATTAGGCTATGTTCTTTTGCGCTGTGTTTTGATCTTCTGGTCGCCTCCTTGTTGATTCCTAACCTTGTGACTATCCTTGTTTGCTATCCCTCTTTTGCACAATGCTTGTTCTTACAATCTAATTGGTGCCACTGAAAATTTCACTTTGGTTGTATGTCCAGTAATGGTGCCACGATTAGCGATCTATGGTGCCGCGATGGAACCTAGGGCCTCCTTGTGGGCGGCCGACGCATGGTTGTGCTGCTGGGTGAGCGCTGGTATCGAGGTTCCTAGTCATGATCCATTGTAGAACTACACCGATGTGTTATTTTCACGTGAGCTCTTCCTTGGTTATCTCTCCATATCCTATCGAACATCCATATATCAGACCAAAAGTAGTAGAGCTTCCTTTTGAAGTCACAAAAAGGGTAACCTTTGAAGAACTGGTCACCGACATAAACATTAACAGGCTACAAGAGGTGGTAGATAAGTGACTCCACTTGGTTGTCCCACCAGTATTGACGTTCGTCACCTAGTGAACAACTTATGTCATCATTTTTGGATCAGAAGGGCACACAACACTTAATGTTGGAAAAGTTGTTAGTCAGATAAGAATCGAACGTCACATTATGATTATGACCTGGCTATCCAAGTCTTGATTATTATGTGCATGCTGATCGCACGGTCGAGATCAACAATCTCTAGTGTGACTCCTTGTCTGCAGACTTCGATGGCGACCGTCTGTTTGTGCCTCCATTGCAATTATTGTTGTGGTCAAGAGTAAGAATTTGGAATTTTGAGTGTTGAGAGACAACTGATTAGTTACCCATAGTAAGGTTAACCTCCAGCTAGGTGAAAACTTTTGCTAATTACAAAGGCTATGTCTCGTAGAGCAATGTTAAGCAATGTAATAGCAAGCCGTTTAGCAATGCAACTACTGCTTTGTTTTCCAAAACCTATGCTATCAAGTCAATTCCATCTTGGATAATCACACAGATAGTACAAAACATTGTATCGGCTACGTAAGGAACTAGAGAAAGCATGTGCCTAGTTTCGATCAGCATCATTGTGCCCCTAGGTACCACAAACGGATTTGTTCAAGGTTCTATGGGACCAAGTGCCAGAGAATATTCAAAAATGGTTCCTTGTCTCTGTAGGAATGCCCTACCTATGGAATACTGCCTTGTGCCCTGCGAAAACAGCCCACAAGTCCAATGCTTATGCATCATCAAGTTGGTGTCTAAATCAAACGATTTAAGTTGTTTCCTGAGAACCACATATGGAAAACCTTAGTCTACATCCTCAGAGAAAAGAGCTACTGCTGCTACTGCTATACAAAGAGATCGAGAGTATAAATGTATAGAACACACACCACAATGGGTGAAGCAAAGAAAGAGAAGAACGAGAAATCTGTCTAGATTTTAAGGTATAGGACCGAACATCTTCAAGCCAACGATTAGTGACTCCAACGAAGTTGGATTGACCCCAAACTTGGTGATCTCATTCCTTGCTTAGGACCGTTCAATGTATTAAGTTGGTTTGAGTATTGGTTGAGTAAAACATCGGATTTGAGAGATATCTTGTCGGCTTGGTTTGCTGCCATTTCAGAACACAGCAGTTTTGGTAGATGAATTGTTTGGATGGTCAAACGATGTCCGGTTGAGTTGAATTTTGGTGAGTAGTTAGAAGACCCATGGATCTACATGCCCACCAAAATTTGTGCATATTGGAGCAGTAGTTTGTGAAATATGAATAGAAAACAAAAGGGTACAGAATCTGCAATTTCGCTGTGACTTCGATCATCCTTTGCATTAGACGGTTGTGTTTGTAATTCATGCCAAGAAATTACAACTTTTAGGTGTATTGCTGTTAGACAACCCTCCATACCCTTGAGAAGACTAATTGCACCCCTATGTGCCTTGCTTTTGCCCTCTTAGATCAGCAATGCGTGAGCAGTCCAGGTGTTCTAGAAGTCAAATTGTGCCCTTGCAATTCGAAAGTAATTGGAAAGGTGTCAAACCATAGATTTTTGGATTATGGTTTTTGAGATATTGATGGACCTAAGAATGGAAGCCTCGACGTCAAATATAGTTTAAGAAAGCTGGTTTTGCTACGATGCAAGTCAACCCAACTTGCTATGCAACTGCACCACGAAGGCAAATTGTACTTAACCTGCTTGGTAGTGAACTAGTCCCTAGTTTTGTGATTACTTGCAACTTGTGTTGCCCTCCAAGCCTCGCTAACATCCTTCTGCATCAATGGTTCTCCAATGCTGACATGCCTAAGGTGTCTTCAATGTGTTTTACCCAAGGGGTTGCCTCAGATACAACTCAGATAACTATTGCCGTTTGGATACGAGAATTCTCTTAAATAATGGTCGTCGAAAACGCTGAGTCAACAGAGTCAGCTATCACATTCACCGCTCACTCAACTGGCTCAGGTAATACATTATTGTTATCAGAGAAAGAGCACTGCACACATGGAACATTATGTAGCTTTTCATCAGTTGACATATGAGTGAGTGCACCACTACAACCAGTTTGGATATTGGTTAACTAGCTTCTCATGCCCTCAAAGGATGTTTACCTCGTCTATGATCACATCCTTTACGAGAAGTTGTGTTCAAGCCACTTTAGTAGAGAACTGCTTTTCAGACCTTAGGAGCCAATATAACACCGTTGTAAGGAATATCCATCAACCGACTGTAATCTAGTGCAAAGTCCATAGGTCTATGCCATATCCACTAGGGAAGTAGATGTTACAAGTATTTAGTCTACGCTTGAATCACTCTTCGTGCATCGAGGACTAAGCACGAGGATGATGCTATCTTGGATTCCTTCCAATGTAATAATGCTTTATGGACGCCAAAGAAGGAAATTCTTTAGACAACAGCTTACGACGAAGAGCAAGTACCAGAAAGTGTCGTGACCAAATTAGCCTCTCTGATACTTCAAAGTTAAGTAGCCTAATGCTATCACTGATGTTGGAAACTAGATGACAAGTTTCTCTTCCCATAAAAGTCTTTCGCACCGAATCTCGGGACGCGATTCCTTTAAGGGGGGAGGGCTATAACACCCCAGGTGTTTGTCACTAGTTAAGCAATGGGTTGAGCTCAAACATGACATGTCGAGTGGTAATGAAGGTGTCAAGATCAAATCTACATGATGGAGCTCCAACTTAAACTTGGGCCACACACAATTGCTTACATATGGACCCTTGTTAAGATTATGCAAGAGTAATGCTAAACATGCTTCTTCCATGTACATTACATCCACATGCATCCATCTAGACCCGTGGAAAAGTTTCATGAAGTTTGGAATCAAAAAGTCACATGAAATGATAAGTCATATCTTTGCATGAATTGCTTTATCAAGTGGATGGAAACCTATGAAGTCAACCAAACCTTGGTACCTTGCTCAAACAACTCTACTTGCACTCATGAACAAAAGTTATGAAGGGTTCATGTTGAGCAGGTGGCCAGAAAATGCACCAATGGATCAAAAAGGATAATATAAGCTTCATCGTGATCCTATTTTGGTCAAAGTAGAACAGTAGGTTCTATACCAGTTTTGAGGTTGGACCTTAAATGAAAGTTGTAGTCCATATCATGTAGAACAAACTTTGTTTTTGGAACAAGAGCCAGATCAACTTGGAACTAAGTCAAACAGAGGCTCGAAAATTGAATCAGCGGCTGATTTCAGACTTAGAATTTTTCTAAGTCTGGAATTCATCGTCGTCGCCATTGGCATTCCGCGTTCTCCGAAATTCGTTAAGCAACTTGAGTTGGTCCAAAAATAAAAGTGGAAGGTTATATTATGGAGAAGAGCATGCAAAAAGTTGGAACCCGTTTGGCTTCGTGTTGATGGTTAATTCTGAGTTTTTCCTAATCACCATCGTCACGCTGACAAACCAAAGTTTGGAGCACGTTATCTGCTAAACCATAACCCTAATGACCCTGAACCCTTAAGCAAAGTTGGAGAGCATCAGTTGTAGACCAAACTTCGTTTTGGGCCCATGAACCAAATCGGCCCGTAGCTGGCCCAAACCTACGGTCCACCATGTCCACTCCGACGCCCGCCACCTGCTCGACCGAATGCCGACGTGGCGCTGTGCATGAACGCTGTGCGCCCCGCCATTGCCGACACATGCCCTGCTGCGTGTCTCGCGCTCCTACCTCCTCCTCATGCCGGTGTGGTGGCAGAGGCTCCCCCTCCACTCCCGCTCACTCCCTCTGCGCTCCTCACTCGCCCTTTCTTTCGCTCTCGCGGTGTGACGCCGCGCGCGGCCACGTCCGCCATGGCCGAGCTTGCCGCCGCCGTGTCCCCGCCGCCCCGAGCTCCCTCGCGTGATACCGCGTGCGCCACCACCTTCCCCGTCGTGCGCCGCCCCTTCTGCTCCCCTTTTCCGGCCACCGCAACCGTCGTAGCGCCGTCGCCGCCGGAGCAGCCGCCGGTGCTCCGCCTGCTCACGCGGTCGGCAGGCCGCAGGCCACCTCGGGCCGAGCTGGGAAGCCCAGCGGGTGCGCGCGGACCCTTGGTCCCTCCGCGCCACTTTCCCCGCTGGCGACGAGCATCTTCTGGCCGGCACCGCGAGCCTCCGACGGCCTCCTCTGCTTTGATTCACGTGGAGGACTTCGCGCTCGAATTCAAAAAAAGGGAGGGTTCCTTCTGCAAAGTCAGTGACTCAAAGGAATAGCGCCGATAAGGACCTATTTGCAGTAAATTTGCTGAATCTTTGGAAATTCATAGTAATTCATAGAAAATTCGTAAAATAGCAAATGAGGACTTTTTGGAATCCTTGTGAAATTCTCTATGCTCTAGATCTATAATATGGCATGTTTTAGTTTCAATATGTTGCGATAAAAATAGATTTGTGCAGTAAGGTTGTAATGCTAGTTGAATTTATTATTTTCCATAACTGTAGATCTAGGGCTCCAAATGAAGTGAAATTTTTGTGTCATGCTACTCATGTGATAGTTGATGTGTGGTAAAAATTTCATGAGTATTCGATGAAGTATGAGTGAGTTATTGGTTTATCTTGCTCTCACATGATTTCTTGCTTTAGCAACTTGTCTTTTTCATAGAGGGTGCTATACATATTAAAATGGAGTGAAATTTGTACAGTAGACTATTGAGAGGATATGTGAGCCACTATAATGTTTGTAGAATTTATGGTATACTTTTGGTATGTGTTCATTAAGTCACCTTGTTATCTAAAATAAATTAAGAAATGCATTAAAAGAATTTATTTGGTCATGGACACTAGGTTTTCTGGTGTTCTTTAGTCATGTGTGACAAGTTGGTAAAGTTCGTTTTGCCTAATTATGTGTTTGCAACATAAGTTAATATTTATTTTCTTGCAAATGTGGTTTATGGACAGATCTGGGAACCTAGCAAAGTTCTTCATGATAATGTGCTTTGTTGTGAAACTTGTTTATACAAAAGTTGTAGATAATTCATGTATCTAGCTGCTGTTAAAATTTGGTGGTATTTGGCCTTGTAGTTTGTGAGTTATGCCTGTTTAAAGTTGGGTTTCAGAAATGGCTGCTCTCTGTCAATTGTGGACCAGTTTCTGTAAATGTACGATTTCGACCTACTTAACTTGTGAATCATGCTATGCTGGTTATAGATGAAACGTAGATAATTTCATAAGCTTTCCAAAATGTCTTCTTGCAAGTCATTTGGATTTGCGTAACTCCAGTTATAGCTAAATCTTGTATCTGCTGTTTGCATGTTCAGAAATTGATAGATTCCAATTATAGTTGTTTGCTTGTATATTGCTAAGTGTGGCTCAAACCTTTGATGATGGTTGAGTTAGAGTACCTGAGATCTTGGGAAACTTGTGTCATGCTTGGTGTTGTCGTCTTCTTTGCTATCGTGGGATGATAAATTGTGCGATATTTAAAGTAGGCAATGCGAAGTGCTTGTGCATATTAATGTAACCTTGTGCTTGTCTTACTTACTGCATGCGTTGCATTGTCTATTGCACTTCCATGTATTCATACACTTGCATATTGCATCTCATCTAGGTACGCTAGATGCACCACGTGAAGGATGCGATGTTGGAGCCAAACCCGAAGATAGCGTTTGATGAATCTATCCCGAAGATGGAAGGACTAAGCAAGTGCTAGGACCTGAGATGTCACCAAGACGGTGCAAGCTAACTGAACTGACTTGTGTCGGATTCCAGGCAAGCCCCGGAGCATATTAAGCCTCCTAATTTTCGAAAAGCAGTTACAGTATTATTGTTACATATATATATTGTTGCATTAAGTTTAGGTGTTGGATGCAAACACTTGTTGCATTGGTTATCCAATCCTTGTCCAGATATTGATACCCTGAATCCTATGTAGCTCATGCTCGTGTAGTGCTTAGCCCTGCTTAAACACGGTAGAAGTCAGGTGATTTCCTGTCACCTGCGAGAGATAGGAAGATACATATGGCATGGTTGGCTATATTTGCTATCGTGGAAAAGAACCAGTCTTAATTTGAAATGAAGACCGGACGGAGGCTTGCCGGTTTGTAGTGACTCCGTCTGTGTCGATTAAGGACTGAATCTTGGAGCCTTTCCTGTTCATGTTGAACGCATGCCTCTCTCTTAGTTGGCCGTGTCTGATGACCGACCACGAAGCCGAGTAGCTCACCTCAGGCCAGGAGTCGATAAGTATAAAGTTCGCCTCGGAAGGGAGCCGTAGGCGTGAATCCAAGGGCAGGTGATTTAAAAGTCCTGATCGTCGTGGCAGAAGGGTAATCCCTGAGAGTGCTGGCGCTGATCGAACCCACGAATTTGGTTCCTGAGTTGTTCCAAAGGTGACCCACGGCTACCCTTGCTAAGTATGCCAGGGTGAGAGTTAGGAATACCCCCTCAGCTGAGTTGTAATTCGATTCGAGTCGCCGTCTCTCCCGGTTAGTGAGAACTTGACGGGCTTATCTCCAATGTAGACACACTAAATAACATAATGGTTCAGAAATGATGATATGATAATGATAGCCTTATTATACCTGCTATGGTTAATATTGATTGCTCCTAATGAGTGCTCTAGTACAGGTGCTAATCTAGTGGACAGGTAAATGATGATAAGCTTGATGCTAAATTTAAATTGGTTACTATGCTCATAAGCTCTTTTATGCAAATGTGTCAAGCTAGCCCACCTCATAAGCCTTGCATGACCCTTGGTGTCATTTGTTTTGGTTTCCGATGGGTAAGTCTGGCTGAGTACATTCGAGTACTCAGGGTTTATCCCACCATGTTGCAGGTGAAGTTCTTGGCCTGTTGAAGATGGTGGCTAACCACCGATGGGCTCGGTGATTCTATAGTTACTTCTCATCTATATGCTTTTGTTGGATGATGTCACTTATGCTAGCAATGTATTTGGAACATATATTAATGTAATCTTTTGAAAGCTATGTTGTTTTCACTAATCGGTTTTGAAACCCAAACTTGTACTATTATTTGTGAATTCATTTGTAATATTATTTTCCGCTGCAACCCTGCGTATGTGATATGTATTTGCTTAATCACGCGATCTTGGTTGTGATGTTGATTTACCGAGGTCTTTCGGGACACTCGGCGGACTACCGAGTTTATATGAGTGAAGGTATGTGTGTGTCAACATGTTAGCGGAGACAGCCATACTTGATCTTGTATAAATTGGACGGTTCTGTTACAGATATATATTGCCTAACCAGTTTTGTTGGAATTTAAATGCCAAAATGGCATTGTCAACAATCCTTTTCCGACTTAGAGAGAATAATAACTTAGCTAGAACCAACAACCTTTAGCGCCTTTGCCGAAATTTTTAGTATGCCTAAACCTAATTAATTCCAACCACTACGCATTTCATACACTAGTCCATATGTCATACTGACTCGTAGAAACAAAACATATAGGAATTAATTAACCCGTTGTTCAATATAATTCGAAAAAATAACAATTTTAAACATAAGTTAAATTTTAAAATCCAAGAAAATCGTTCGGTAAATCCTCTTAGGTCTATATCTTGGTGCTAAGCGAGCTCGTAACACCAAAGGTGTTACACCCACGTCCTTCAACGCTACAAGGGACATGGCGGTCAGTTCACGGCATAAATTCGTTAGGACAAAAGGACAAAAAAACTCTTGACTCACCCTTACACCATCATACGAGGATGTTTTGGGGCTAGCATGCTCGCCCCCGGCTGCTCCTCGTCGGCACATTGCCGCATTGAACCCTCCCTCGGCTCGGAGGGCTCGGACGAATCAGAACGGCCGCCTCTCGCCGACTCCGGAGGCACTGCCAAGGGCTCAGATAGAGCGGGGCAACCTATTTCCGCTGGCTCTGGGGGCCACTATCGAAGGCCCAAACATGGCAAGGCAGCCTGATTCCACCGATTCCATGGCCGTCGTCGAAGGTCCGGATGGGGCGGGGCGGTTTGATTCGCCGGCTCTAGGGACGTGTCCTCCCACTCCTGCCCTGTGGCATGCCATAGGAAGGGCCTCGCCTACGGTGAAGGCGAGTCCACATTCCTAGCGGCTAGATCATCCCATGGGATGGGCGACCCGGAGCTGTCATCCTCCTCCTCCTCCTCTTCTTCTTTCTCCTCTTTCGATGAACCTTGACGCTGCTTCCCTCGCTGCAACTTCGCTCGCTGCTTCAATCGCCGTTTCTTCTCCTTGTCATCCTCTTCTTCTTCCTTTGTTCATCCGCGGCATGGTTCACAGCCTTCATGGCTGCGTGCTCTAGCAGCGGCGCGATAGAGTCCCGAAAGACTAACCCCGCCGGCAGCTCGACAAAGCCCACATCCGACCGCATCACGGGATGCCCTGGATCAAGAACATGGTGTCGGTCTCCCCCATGGCCTCCTTGATGTGCTGCGTGACCTCGCTGTTGTGAAGCAACCCCTAGGCGAGCGTTGTCCTGATGAGCTGCGCATCGGGCGTCATCCCGTACAGCGGGAGGATGCGCGCCATCAGCGGTGCCACCCTCCTCGTGCGATACCCCCGATGACACCGGCCCCACAGAGGCCATGGGTCTTCAGGAATGCGATGGCCTCAAGGAGGTCACGCATCCTCTTCTTCTCCTTGATGGGTGGCTCCCATGGCCATGACGGCGGTACCTCTTTGACCAGGCGCCTAGAGAAGACCGGCAAGGGAGCGGCATGGTTGTTCTTTAGGTAGAACCAATGCGAGTGCCACCCCTTGTTGGATCTAGAGAGCTGGCAGGGCATGTACTCGCCCGCCCGCTGCCCTCGGAGGAGGATGCCCGCTCATCCCATTGGCACCGGGGTCTCCCAGCCTCTCTCCTTCTTGATCAAGGAGATGGAGAAAAACATCTCCACAGCTCGAAGTGGGGCTCGATCCCTAGGTACCCCTTGCACATCGCGATGAAGGCCACAATGTGTTCGATCCCGTTGGGGTTCAAGTGTTGTAGCTCGATCTGATAGTGGTGCAGCAGACCCTAGAAGAATGGGTGGGGAGGAACCACGAGTCCGCGCTCGTGGAAGGGCGCGAAGGAGACGATGTAGCTGTCGGCCAGCGCCGGCGCATCCTCACGGCCGGGCATAAGCCACTCTACCGCATCGGTTCTCTCGCGGAGAAGACCACGCTTGACGAGGCCCTCCATGCGCTCATGGGTAACATCAGAGCAGTTCCATGAATCCATGGAGGATGGAGGCGGCTGTAGAGAAGCAAAGGCGGCGGCAGAGAAGCGGAAGCTACAGATCTAGGGCCCGGCGGTGGATTAGCGAGCACGGCAGATCCGAACGGCGGCGATGGAGAAACAGAGAAGGTAAGGTTATGGTTTTGGTGTGTAGAAATGTGAAGCGGGAGGCCGCTATTTATAGGACAGAGCAGGGCGAGAAGGCGAACCATCTACCAAGGTTCACGCCCCAGCTACGCCGCGTCATGCCACCTCCCTCTGAAGATTGTGTGCACGCTATCTCTGGCCGTGCCCTCGAAGGACACGCACGAATGATGGTTCGCCCGGTCGATGGGCCAAGAACCATCGTAGGTAAGGAGGGATACAGAGCTGAAAACGCTCCTACGGCCCATTCAGGACCAGATGTTCGAAGGCTGGCCCACCGACGGGTTCACAGCCGCTCTGAGGCACCCTTAGAGCGAGGAGTGGAAAGGGATGGGCCCACTAGCAGCTAGTACCCGGGTGCATGAGCGTCGCGGGCATCCTGGCCCACGTTCGAGTCTTGGTCGGTTCCCAGTCCATGGTTTTTCCTTGAAGAAAGGCAACGAGCCCTTGGGACCGGCCGAACGGACCCAAGAACTATATGGATTGGCCGCCAAGAGTCTGGAGTCGGTCACTAGCTGACCCATGCTGGACCCCTGCGAATCGGAAGCTAGGGCCCCACTCGGACTAGCCCGTTAACAGCTCAGCGAGCACCATGTTTCGTCCATCAAGGAAAAACATGGCACGGTTCAGCCCCTCTGTTTTATCAAAAAATGCTTGTGGGATGACGATCACAAAGACGAGCTGACCCTCGACTGGACCCCTACTACGCGTGGGGGCTCGAGGGAAGTTGGACTCGCAAGGAGACCTAACACGCGCGGTCGCAGTACGACGGCGGACCGATCGGATCCTAGTGGACCAAAATAAAGAAAAATCTTTCCGATGTCTCGAATCCTACGACCGAAGGCTGCGGGCTCCGTCTCGCCCGACCTCGAGGCCGTGGATTCTGTCTCGCCCGACCCCTTGGGTGCGGGCTCCGTCTTGCCTGACCCTAAGGACGTGGGTTCCGTCTCGCCCAAGGCCGCGGGCTTCGTCTGGCCCGACCTCGAGGCCGCGGGTTTCGTCTCGCCCAAGTCCGCGGGCTCCATCTCGCCCGACCCCTCGGGTGCGGGCTCCGTCTCGCTCGACCCTAAGGACGCGGTTTTCGTCTCGCCCAAGGTCGCGGGCGCCGCCCTGTCCAACCTCGAGGATGCGGGTTCCGTCTCATCCGACGAGGACCTATACCGTCGCCAACCACTCCAGGTCCAGGCGTATGGGCCTGGGTCAAAACTCTAACGCCAGGGAAGAGGCTGGCACCCCTCGATGTAACCCGTGGCCATGATGGGCCATACCTAGGGATTCACATCAAGAACAGTGTCGGGCGTGCCGGTGTTGTTCTGCCTAATCCTCGTACGGACGCTGACAGGCGCGTCAGTTCACCACGACGTTCGCCGGGACGGAGTGGAACGCCATGACCGGTAGATGATGCCTACGCATGGCGCCAGTGACGAATAGGGCCGCGACATGGAGCTATCCCTATTGACATCTACAGGATCAGCAGGACCCGCATGAAGGAGAAGAAGGACCCGGCAACCCTGAAAGCATTCTTCTCTCTCTCGTCTTTCTACTGTTCCTCCTCTATAACCCGCGCTTTCCCTTCATCTATAAAAGGGAAAGCAGGGCGCCCCATGGAGGGGTGTCTAAAAACAAGAGCACGACACGAGCACACGGCTGAGCGGCAAGCGAGCTCTCAGCACCCGTTCAGTCCTTCCACCAGAGACTCAAGATCCTCTCCCTCTCTCACCTGTTTGTAACCCCTAATGCAAACCAAGTGCCAGTAACACAAGCAGCAGTGAACTGGACGTAGGGACGTTCCGCCCAAACCAGTGTAAACCCTTATGTCCTCCGAGCACACCATCCGAGCCAGATGCACAAATACAAATTTACTCGTCGGTGGTCCAAAAACATCAACACATTCGTTAAGTTATTTTATAGGTACCTATAGAATATTGGCTGCCATGTCACCCTATCGATACTGGCAAAATTGGTTAATGGCAAGAGACATCCAAGCTATGGTGGCGACGCCCATGGGCAAGGCAACCACCCGTTACTAGTTAGAGTGTAATTCGTAGTGTAGTATAATATGGTAAGATAGTCGTCTGAATCTCACTACACGTAGCTTAATCAATGTCTTCATTTATGTTGTAACAATTAATTTATTAATCAATGGTAATATATGTTTTTGCTGATTGTATGTAATTATTTGTTGAGTTGAAATCTTTGATTTGTGGTGGCTATTGTGGTATGATACGCAACAGGGATCCTAGTATGGATGTAGTGGAGATTTGGATAGCATCTCCCAGGGATCACCTAGGTTGATTTGCTTAAATTGGGTTGGTCAAGTGGATAGCGCATAATTTAGGTAAATTAACACGGCGGGTCCCCACGTGGCAGGTTTCCCTAGCTGGTCAGGGCGGTTTCCCTATGCTGTGGTGAGGGTGTCCTATTAGGCCCGACAAAACCAGCCTGACCTGTTTGGGACCTGACTAGGCTGATTTTCTTGTCCTACTCTGACTGGTTGGTTTTTGAATCAGTTTTGGATATATTTTTGGCATGGAAAAGTTTTAGATTACGATCTGGACTTTTCTACTAGGACAAGATAACCCCCTCTATAAACGAGTAGATCACGACCGATTGAGGATCCAAAATCCGAGTTTTTACATCTATTACTCAATTTTGCCCTACTTTTCAAATGTCTTGTTGTCTGTTGCATCTCTATGTGAGATCCATCGGCATTCTTGTTGGCCTTGCCAACCCTAGGACAACCTTAGACGTGTATGTCACCAATGGGTCTTCCCAGGAGATGTTCCTAAGTTCTTGTGGCGAAGGACGGGCTCCGAATCAGCTTAACCGATCCCTCGATGGTTTTGGGATTGCTTGCTACGTATGATAGGTTGTGTGCGACTTCAGGCTTGCTAGCTCTTGTGTTGCGTGATCCAATTTGGCGTCAACAGAAATATTTGCTAGACAGTCACATTCTGGTTTGAGAGATTGCAAGCATTATTTCACATTCACTAGTCAAATGCTTCATGCATGCTAGTAATGGCTAAATACATTATATAGGAAACAAAATCACGCACCGATCAATCGAATACATAAGTCGTGTTGGCGGCAGGGGATTGCTTTGCAGCTGGTCTTGCTTGCTCCTTAATCTTCGCTCTCAGATACAGGACGGACTCCACCGTCTTCACAGACACCAGGCCATCTTTTGAAAGATCCAGACCATCATCTCCTTGAAAACAGCAAACCAGCCAGGCATACGAAATACATAAACATACAGGAGTATGTTAGAATACTACGCTTTGTCAAGGACATGGTCTCGTTTTGCGCCATCCCATATGTACTTGCTTGATCATCGGATAAACAATCTGAGAGATTCGGTTATGCCTTGGATGCCAAGAATGTGTGTGATGACGTGAAACAGCTAGAGCACACAATCATGCATGCTAGCCGCCATGAAAGCGTTCAAAGACATCGATCGTCACCCCTACTCGATCGCACCTCAAAATCAGGGAATGGGACTTGGAATTGTACGATATCGAACACCAAATCCAACTATATATATATATATAGTCATTGTACTCACGTCCAACTAGCAATCCATTCCAAAAACCCCACTCTGAACATATTGGAACAACCAAGGGATGGCGGGAACAAGGGTGTCCTCCCACTTGTCCATCTTGTTACTACTAGCAGTGGTCTCACTGTGCGCGCACAGCGCAGCCGGTGACGAGGGAAGCAGCAGCGCGGACGCGGACGGGTATGCTGGCCGCCGCGCGCGCATCGCGGCCACGGTCGCCGAGCTCCTGTCGGTTCACAACGCCGCCCGGCAGGTGGTCGGGGTGCCGCCGCTGACGTGGAGCCCACAGATCGCGGGGTACGCCAAGGACTATGCGCACTCGCGGCGCGGGGACTGCGCTCCCCATCGGTCGCCGCTGTTCTACTTCGGCGAGAACCTGTTCGTGGGGAGAGGCCGGCACTGGAACGCCACGGCGATGGTGGCGTCGTGGGTGGCGGAAGGCCAGTGGTACGACTACGGGAGCAACTCCTGCGCCGCGCCGTCGGGTGCCGGGTGCCTGCGGTACACGCAGGTGGTGTGGCGCAACACCACGCAGCTCGGGTGCGCCAGGATCGTGTGCGACTCCGGCGATACTTTCCTCGTCTGCGACTACTTCCCGCCAGGCAACTACGGCACGGGCAGGCCCTACTGACCGTCGTCAGTTGATCATGTCA
Organism: Miscanthus lutarioriparius; assembly: GCA_904845875.1. Lineage (NCBI taxonomy): Eukaryota > Viridiplantae > Streptophyta > Magnoliopsida > Poales > Poaceae > Miscanthus > Miscanthus lutarioriparius. Next base: position 58,367,564 of record CAJGYO010000011.1, on the reverse strand, counting down.
TCTGCGCAAACACTGGTTTTCCAAGTGTTATTAAGCTATACATTACTGTGTGTTGTTCGTTTATGCGTAAGTAGTCTCTTTCAATTGTAATCGTTCCTTTCCTCGGATGATTCTTCAGCGCTGCCGTGTTCCACCGGTATGCTAAAAATAAAACGATAATTATGTGTCCATGTGCCCCCGACGAGGAGCACGACACGTAAAACACATCGCAGGGAGAGTTTTGTTGGGAGCGCGATACGTAAGACACGCTGATGAGAGCAGGGAGAATAGTGGCAATGGGCTGCCCTAGGTCGGCCTGACCGCCCCTAGGACCTTGTAGTTGTTGTCGCAACGAAGTAGACAGCAAGGAAGAACAAGAAGCAAGAATTAGAGCCGAGAGAAAATAGTATATGCAAAATAATGTAGTAGATTGATTTATGCGATTATGTGTTTTAATAGGTCGTCACCTTTTATATTCATATAGGACAGATAGTCTTTCCAAAAGTTATTAAGGCACCGAAAAAAGATCGAGTTGTTAGAGTATCTCCGAGAGTTCATAAAATTTAGTTGCTAAAACCCTTGAGTTTTGTAAGACGCCAAAAATAATTGGAAGCAATAAAGAAGTATTTCTGCAACCGTTTTCAAAAAATGACTCCTATAAAATATTAAAACTCAACGTGCATTGCCTCACCTACGTTACCGCTCCCTACACAACACACAGACGAGACAGTAAAATACATTTTCATAAAAATATGAACATTCACGATCAAAATAAATACTCTTAGGGGCTGTTTGGATCCTTTCATTTTGAAAGAATTAAAATCTAGTTAACGGATTAAGCTAATTGACTTAGAATTTGGCATTTCACAACTTTTCAAAGTTCAAATATAAGCCTATCTTAAATTCATGAGCTGACTGATAGAAATTAATTCTATATGTCTCAATTCTATGTTTCTACCTTGTAACTTATAGCACACTCTTCGACTCGTTTCCTTGTAGTAGAAGTGCAGCACATAAGTGTCTCACTTGTGTGGCAAACAATAGTATACAAATATATTTCACATACAACTACATTAATTTTATTGATTTGTGTCTAAATTATGATTATTAGAATAGAATTCCATTCTATGGATCAAACAGAGCCTTAGAGCAACTCCAGCAAGACTTCTACTTGAGCCCCCATAGTTAAATACGGGTGCCCTCCAGCAGGTTCCCTATTACAGCCCCCAATTTGGGGTGAACACCCAAATCCACCCTCCAGACCCATTAGACTATCTCCAATAACGTTACCCAGACGCAAAATGAGTGCTACACAGTGTTTTGCGTATCAGGAAACACGGTCCAACGGAGCACGCAAACAGATGACCCATTTTGCATAGTTACCGAAACGAGAGGCAAATAAGCGTCTTGCAGGGACAAGACGCAAATCTCTGACGCCCGGTGGATCTCGGGTGAGTGCGGCCGGCGGCTCGGCGAGGCGAGCCGTGGTGGGAGCCCGCCGGCGCTTCAGACAGGTCCACCGGCGGGAACACGGCCGGTGAGGGCAAGGCGAGGGAGCAGGGCAAAGCGGGTCATGCATGGGAGAGCCGCCATGGAGAGAGCCGCCACGCCTCGAGCACATCGGTGGCTGCTGCCCAGATCTGGGTGAAAGGCCAAGGCCCATGTTGAGGAGGTGGGCGCACGTAGAGGGGAGGAGGATGGGGCGACGGCACGGGCCGGGGGAGTGGTGGTGGTCGGCTTGGGGGCGGAGGAGGAGAGGAGGAAGCTGAGAAGCAGAGAGGGAGACGGAGGAGGCGGGCGCCGTGGGGTTGTCGCCTAGGGGAGAGAAGAGAGGGATTGAGCGGAGAGAGAGGAGAAGGAGCAGGGGAGGATTTTTTTGCGTAGGCTGTTGGAGAAGATAAAGGTACAGGTTTGGCACTCATTTAGTGTGCGTGACCGTGACCTAAATGTGGGAATGTGTATCTGATTTGGGTGCCTTGGAGATAGCCTTAGCGGTGGAGAATGGGTGCTCACCCCCATGCCCCCCATCCGTCGTTTTCTCCCCACGCCAGCAGGGAAGCACGCCGCGCACCGACCACTCGCGTCTCCCATCCCCGGTGGCCGCCCTCCGCTCCGACAGCGAGCTCTGGCGGAGCCCTCCCCTCTAGCCGAGCTGCCCCGACGGACGCGAGCCTGCTATGACGGACGCAACCAATCAAGCAGCGACTCCGTCCGTGCAAGCAAGTTGCAACTCTGTGCGGGTGGTAACCTACCACCGCGCGGTGAGGGCGATGGCGGCATCCCTGCCGTGGAGGCGCCTCCCACAGCCGCGGCTCGTGCAAATCCGGCGCTCCGCGATGCAACGAGCTCGCGCCGCCGGGGCCGGCGCAGATCCCAGCCGCCACACGGGCTCCCGCCGCCGGTTGCAGCCACGCCGCACCACGAGCTCGCAGCCGCCGCTCGTTCCACGGCTCGCGCACTCCTTCCCGTGCCCGCGATTTGCAGCCGCGAGTTGGAGAAAACTGCCGGTGGGGAGATGGATCGGAGAGGCTTCACTGCGCCGCGCCATGGATGAATCGTTGGGCTGCCCGTGGAGCCACGCCGCCGCCCGCAGAGCAAGAACCGAGAGCAGAGCACGAACGACCTAATGCCATCCTTCGTTGCTGCCGTAGCGTCCGGGGCGCCGGCGCCGGCGGCCTTGAGCGACTCGTGCTTCGGGAGAACGAGGATGAGGGGAAGAAAGATTTGAGCCAATGACGAGTGGGTCCCTCATGTCATTGTCTGCTGATTTAAATTTTGGGGTCTTCATTTGTGTGGTGCTATTACAGTGGAAGCAAAATTTTGGTCACCCAAGGAGAGAGCACCCAGATAAAAAATAGAGATTCTGATTTGGGTGTCCTGGTCAAGTTACTCTAAGATTAGTTATAGAATATATTTTAAAAATAAATTTATTTAAAAACATTAATACTAATAATATTTGTTATAAATTTAAAAAAAATTAAGTTAGTTTGACGGCTGTGGATTCTATAACTATAATTTTTTTTTTGACAGAGCGACTAATATATTTTGCATTGACAGGGTGTCTTTTTCCCTCTTTCAGCGCATATATTTTTATTCCTCTTTTTTCCCTCACTTTCTCCATACCATCCGATGAGACGGTGACAGATGAGTTGCTTTGCAGGAGAGCGACATGTTGGGCCTGCTTCAGCGGCGGAGGAGCCCCTCGGGGTTCTCGCCGTCGTCGACGGCAGAGAAGGTCACCACCGGCATCTGCGGCTCCGGCCTCGTCGCTATCGTCACCGGTCATTTACTGCTGCCTCCCTCTTCCCTCTTGTAGCCGTCCTTGCTATTTGATTGGGTTTTGTGACTCCTGATTTGTCACACTCCTGATTCTTGATTTTTAGTCCATTATTGACTAGTATTAGAGCATCAGTGGATTTAGATTTGCCCTCAGTTCAACTGCTGCATATATTTTTCTAGGATTTAACATTAACAGTGCTCCAGCTCTTGCTCTGCTACTCAAATTGTGCTGCTTTCTTGAATTCTGGTGGCGACCATCTTGACGGAAAAGCTTCCTACATACAGATGCGTCTAGTGGGATTGGAGCTGAAACATGCCGGGTTCTTGCGGTGCGGGGCGTGCACGTCATAATGGGGGTGAGGAATCCGTCTGCTGCTGAGCGTGTGAGGGAAGATATTCTGAGGCAAGTTCCTACCGCGAAGATTGAGATCCTTGAGGTTGACCTTAGCTCGATGTCATCTGTGAGAAGATTTGTTAACGAGTTTAATGCGCTGGACCTCCCACTGAACATTCTTATGTAAGTATAAGTGCATAACTAATCTTCAGAAATGACCACTGGCAGTGGCCGTGGCTACACTGTATTGATATGGTCAGTTGGTCACTACATTATGGCAAACTTAACGGTTGCTATGGCATGTCTCAACCACAATCACATGCTGCACACAAAGGGCCAAATTGTAGGGAGGATTGTTCTTTGGGGCAAGTGCGTCATAAAAATTGTTGTATGATGCATCCTCATTAGAGGATGTCTAGAGCTAAAGTCTTTATTATATGTTTAAAAACAACTCTTTCTGATACACTTATTTGTACCATAAAAGGTTCATGATTTGGTCACACTTTGTTTGAAGTAATAATGCAGGGATCGCATTTGTTCCTTTCAAGCTTTCGGAGGATGGCATTGAGCTGCATTTTGCAACAAATCACCTTGGTATGGCTATCTTGTGGTGCTAATGTCTTAGATTGTCTTTTGTCTATATCACAAAGTAAATTTTTGTAGTCCATGCTGTTATCTCAACGTGAAAAGCAAATTTCTTCAGTTTGAGTGATGTAAAGGCACACAGTAATTATCTGCGACATTATTAAAAAACAAAATGACATCCTCACTTACTTGGTTGGATTTGTTCAGCTGCTGCTTGTACTACCTAATGCCCATGATTCTTCAAAAAAAAAAGGCCTCATAAAGTAAATCTAACCTGTTATGTAGGACATTTTTTATTGACTCTTCTCTTACTCAAGAAGATAAAAGTTACGGCTAAAGAGAGCAGCATAGAAGGAAGGGTTGTGATAGTTGCTTCAGACAGCTACAAGCACCCATATCGAGAGGGATTTCGTTTTGATAAGATCAATGATGAGTCTGGGTATTGTTTTCTCACTCAAATTACAGATTCTTCATTCTTTTTGCATGTTCATTACTTTCAACACGTTTTATGATTCGTACGGATTTGAATTTATTCCAACCTTCAGCTCATCAAGAAAATGAATAAATGTTTGTTTTCATTTATCACAGTGAGTTGCTACTTTGTCTTTGTTGACAGCTATAACAGCATATTAGCTTATGGCCAGTCCAAGCTTGCCAACATACTGCATTCTAGTGAATTGTCTAGCCGCCTGAAGGTACCCACTCTTTCTTTCTTTTTTCTTTCAAATGATTAAGGTGGACATGCTTTCTGTTGGTCGTCTTCCTTTTATGGACTTGCTTTATTGGAAACGGAAGGTGGAGGAAGTAGCTGGTGGAGGCAGATGAGGTGGCGGATGGCTGATGGTATAAGGATTGCGTGTCCTGTGATTAAGAAGTAAAATGAAGTCTAGGAGGGAGGGAGATAAGCTCCATTTTAGGATTTATGCGGCAGACCGTGAGCTTGCAGGGTCCTGGGTTTTCCTTTTTGCTTCTTACTTAAATGATAAATTGAGACCACAATCTCATATGTATAGTCAGGCTCCTCGACGTGAAGCTTCTATACTCTTCCCTAACTCTATCGATGGATTTCCATATTATAGATGTCATGCCATAACAAGAGCAGGCTGGCAACAGGCTATATGGCAAGTTAGATTAATAAGGATAGATATCGGCTTAACCAGTTGGTTTGGTAAGATTGGAAGAAATTTAGGAGACCTTGTTGGCCACCGACATATGTAAGCATGTGTTTGGATTGAGGTTCAACTGGGTTGGGATGGGTTGGACCCAGATTTGGTAGTGTTTGGTTTGGGGTTCGAGTGGGTTGGGTTGGCTCCCAGAGGGAATATTCCTGCTAGATGCGGGTTGAGCCGATTCCACCGAATCGGGTGAACCGAGGCGGACCCAGATGAAGCGGAGGGGCAGCGCATAAGTGAGGCGAGGCGAGTGAGGTGAGGTGGGTCAGTGGTGGTGGTGTGCTGGGTGCCCGGCGTGGCGGAGGGAGTGGGGGTCAAAAGGAGCCCGTGGCATGATGCTACTGGGCGATGAGAGATGGTTTGATTTGACAGTCTTTGGGTGCCCAATGAAGCAGGCGGAGGCGGGTCAAGGGGGCAATGAGCCGAGACCGAGGAGACCTGTAAGGTCAGCAGCCAAGGAGAACAAAGAACTCATGAGGAGCAACAATCATTGGCAGTCTGCGGTCACAAAGGTGGAGTAGGCCGCCGCCGGGAAAGCAGGTCGAGCCAGAGGAGCAGGCCATGGCCGAGTGAAGGAGGAGCGGCGGCGAAGGATGACCCTGGCAGAGAAGAGAACAAAGGAAGGAGGAAGAAGAGAACAAAGGAGAAGATGGCATGTGGACCCATACGTCATCTATCTCATCCCACATCTACTAACCTTCAAACCAAACAGAGAACTGGAATGGACCCATTCCTATCAACCAAACACGAGATGGCCAAACCCAACCCAAAAAACTGGGTTAGGTCCAAACCATCCCACATGGCCCCAGAACCAAACACACGCTAAGTCCCCTAGGGACGTATGAGTTAATCAAGCAATAAAATAATCCTTCCTCCTATCTCTCTCTCTACCCCTAACCCTCCACCATGGATCGGTGGCAGCCAGGCACCAATGTTTTAAAAAACGCTAGATGCTAGGCATGCGCTAGCCTAAAGTTTAGAGTTTTGGAAGTTTAAACGAGATTAAACGTGATTAAACGTTTTTGGTTTTTATTTTATTTTTGTGATTCTGAGAGCAAAATCAGTACTAATAACACAACTTGAAGTAATAACAGTGATCACAGATTAGCCCCCACTCCCAGCCTATATCAGATGATTTCCTCTTTAGGTGGTTGGCAACATCGGTGGCTTCGGAGCGGTCTTTGTAGTACCAAAGCAGCAGCTGCAACTTAGGAAGTCGACATCCTAATCCCAATCCAAGAACAAAAGTAGCATAGTAAGGACCAACAGATCAACGCATCCTAAGGACTAAGGAGCAGTACACATTCAATCTTAACCCTAAAATAAATCCCCAATCCAATTCATCAGTTCAGTGATTGACATGCGTTTAATTGAGGTCAAAGTTTAATTGAGCGTTTACCCCCTAAACGCAACGCTGGGCCAAAGTTTAGCATTTAAACGGGATTAAACGAAGTCAATCGACCAGTCACTCCTACCATCTTGGCTGGTTTGGTCTTGCGCCTGTGCTTCCCCTGCCTGGCCGTAAGATATTGGTATAAGCATTAGGCATTCCTACACCTGCCACCATGTTGCCCAAGCCGAATGATGGCAAGATGATGGAAGCTGCTGACCTCCACGCAGCGATCGCCACCCTGGTGTCCAATCTCGGGTGTCGGGTCCATGGAGATGGCCATCCGGGACATCAGCTAGTGGCAACAAGCAACATGCGTCCCTCCAATTATCGGAATCTAAGGGCCCCGGACACCGCGACGGCTACCGCTCCCTGGCCCAGGGACAACATGACGACCAACCCTCAATGTTCTAGAAGATGGAGTTCCTGCGGTTCGACGGGGAGTGTGACCCGTTGTCATTCATCAATTCCTCCGAATTATACTTCCTCTAGCAGCGCATCATCGAGGAGGTCTATATGTCTTCCTACAATTTGGAGGGCTCAGCTCAGATTTGGTACACCCGCCTCCCGTTCGACGAGGTCAAACCATCATGGAGCCGCTTTGTCGAGCTCAACCTCTGCTACGGACCATCACTGTTGTCGAATCCGCTGTGTGAACTCACGACCACCAAGCGGATAATGTTTCCTCGAGCACCTCTAGCGTGTCGGACCCATCATCAAGAGTCAGTGGGTGCAGCTGTTCACGACGGACCTTGACCCTCTCTTGGGCATCAATGTCGAGTTAAAGAACCCCTAGTCCCATGCGCTCTCGAGCGACACAAACTGGCCATGGCTTCTGGGGCACCAGCGGCGTATCCATCTCGGCGTGGGATCCTGCCGTCGACCCTGTACCATTTGCAGTGGCCATCACTTCCGCCGAGACATCCACGGTGGACGCATCTTCAATGGGCGCAACTATCACCGTCGCAAGCTGTACCATTCGCTGCCTCTCGCCCGCTGAGATGGATGAATGACACCGCCTTGGGCTGTGCTTCAATTGTGATGAGACGTATGTCCGCGGCCACAATCACATATGCAGCACCTGTTGTTGCTAGAGATGGATGACAACACAGACGACTTCCAGGAGTTGGTCACGGACGATGCCGACGCTAGCTGAGAACCCGTTCATCTCACTTCATGCCACTCCGGGCATTCACATAGCCGAGACGATGCAGGTTTCCATCACCTTCGGTTTCATGGTCCTTAGTCCTCACTGCCTAGCTCGACTCTGGCTCCACCCACAACTTCATCTTTGACTTGGCGGCCACGCTCACCATTCTCCATTGCCAATGACGACCGTCAATGGTGGGCTTAGGACTTACTCAAGACTAGGGCCTCTGTGGCTCTATCTAGCAGTAGCGGTGAAAATTACCCAATACCCAATATTCATCTATCATACCCAGTACGAGCTCAATAATGTCACACACATAAATAACTAAGACGAAGGTAAAATTTCTAATTTGATCTGATGATTCAACTAAAATTGCTAAGATGTTACACATGATGATATAAAAATAAATATAAATACCTAGTGTCAAGTGATGTGGTGCATTTGTATCCTCCATGTCCTCATCGAGCCCTATGTCCCTACATCTGGACAAGATGGAAATCTAAATGAAAATGTCATAAAAAAGATAATTGTTGAGCATAAATGAAGGTGGAGGTGGAGCTTCAGTTTTCTCGTCACCTGAAGGTGGAGCTTGAATTGTTTCTTGATCTGGACCAACACGTCGAGGAAAATATGATTGCAAAGTCTTGGTCCTCTTCGTTCTAAAGAATCTGTAGATCCATCATCCATCTTTTCAATTTCAGTTTTTATGCAATTGAAATATTGAATAGAAATTGAGTAGAAACTGAGAAAGAAAAAAAATCGTCTGGTATTTGTACCAGAACATGCTAACAGCAGAAGTTCCAAAACGTCGAAACCAAATAGACAGGGAGGAACTGAATGAGTCGTGGACGGCCGGGGTCGACGTGGCAGCTGGACGGGGCTTGTCGGCTTGGAGCCGCTGTCGGGTGTCAGAGCCTCGGAGGTCGAAGCTCGGTCGCTCGGAGGTCGTAGCTGGTCCACCGGAGAGGGTGAAGGTCCGCTTGTCGTCGACCTCCCTGAGATCGACACGTGCGCCTGCGCGAAGAGGGCGGACGACGGCCGACGGGCCCGGCGTGGTGGTGGGCTGGTGGATGGGGTGAATTTTCAATAGCATGACCTGGGCTCCCAGAATATGGGGCCCTTGGGACAATGCATTTGGTAGCAGGGATGGGTACGCTGGGGATTTTCCTATGGGTATTGGAGTGGTTCCAAGCAGATTAAAGTGGACCGACAACCTCTCCCGTGTCGAAGGGCGGCGGATGGGGCAGGCGATCGGGGTCTCGACCTCCGGTGAGTGACTGAAAAGCAGAACTTCAGAAGGGCGACAGCACATGGCGGTTTTGCGTGGATTATCATGCTCTCAACGAGGGGGCCATCAAGGTCATGTTCCCCATCCTGGTGGTCGATGAGCTTTTGGGCGAGCTTCGTGGCACCACCTTCTTGACCAAGCTCGACCTCCACCCCGGCTACCACTAGGTGCGGATGCACCACGAGGATGTGGCCAAGACGGTGTTCCAAACACATGAAGGCCTCTATGAGTTCCTAGTCATGTCATTCGGCCTTTTCACCGTGCCAACCACGTTCTAGGTACTCATGAACGACGTGCTACTCTTGTTCCTGCTTTGCTTTGTGCTGGTCTTCGACATCTTGATCTTTAGCAGCTTGGGCTAGGCATCACCACCTCTAGGTAGTGTTCACCGCCCTCCAGGACAATGCCCTCGGCCTCAAGCTCTCCAAGTGCTCCTTCCAAGCGTCGTCGGTGGCCTATCTTTGCAGTGGGTGTGGCAACTGACTATGACTAGGTGCACTTCGTGGTCGATTAACACACGCTTGCTGGCCACTGTGCTCTTCGCTGCTTCCTCAGCCTTGCGGGGCACTACAGGATGTTCGTCCGCGACTATGCCTCGATTACAACACCTTCCTATGGTCACCGGCAATTGACAAGGTGTTCCATGAGCTGAAGGTGGTGCTCACAGTGGCCCCTGTCCTCACACTGCCCATCATTAACCAACCCTTCACGGTGGAATGTGATGTCTCCGGCTTGGGGTTTGGTGCGGCTCGGGGTTTAGGGTAGCGGACCCGTGGCCTTAAGCCGAGTTGCTCCCCACCACCGTGGCCTCACAACCTATGAAAGGGAGTTGATCGGCCTAGTCCAGTCCATGCGGCACTGGAGGTTGTACCAGTGGGGATGCCCATTTGTCGTCAAGACAGACCACTACAGCTGGATCCACGCCTCGTCATGATCCCTCAACATCAATAGGTGAGAAAATTGCTTGGCTTCGATTTCAGGGTAGAGTACAAGCCAGGCAGCAGCAACACGGTGTCTGACGTCCTCTCCCGCTGACACTACGACATGGGTGTGGTGCTCGTTGTGTCGGGGCATAGCTTTGATATTGTAGCCGCTCTCCGGACGTTGGTCGAGACCGACCCATAACTCGTCTCGCTCAAGGAGCAGCTCACGTCCGACTCGCGCAGCGCTCCATGGGGGTTGGTGGACGGCGTGGTGACCTTCAATCGCTAGCCAGCCGCCTTAGGGTGAGTAAGCGGCTAGAGCTGATCTCTACGTTTGAAAGGTCCTAATGGCTAGAGGGGGGTGAATAGCCTAATAAAATTCTACAATAACACTTAACAAAATGTGTTAGACAATTTTGCGGTGAAGCGAGTGTTGCGCTAGCCTACTAAAATGCAAGCCACCTACCACAATTCTATTTCGAATAGTGTATGTCCACACAATAGCTATGACACTTAGCTAAATTAGTGTGCTCTCAAAGACTAACTAAAGAGCAACACTAATCAAACAAACAAGCTCTCACAACTAGCTACACTAAAGAGCTTGATAACTAGTTTGCGGTAATGTAAGAGTGAGCAAGAGAGTTATACTGCCGTGTAGTGGTAGGAACCAATCAATCACAATAATGAATACCAATGTAGACCAATCACCTCGGAATCAAATGATGAACACAATGATTTTTACTGAGGTTCACTTGCTTGCCGGCAAGCTAGTCCTCGTTGTGGCGATTCACTCACTTGGAGGTTCACGCGCTGATTGGCATCACTCGCCAAACCCTCAATAGGGTGCCGCACAACCAACACAAGATGAGGATCACACAAGCCACAAGCAATTTACTAGAGTACCTTTTGGCGCTCCGCCGGGGAAAGGTCAAGAACCCCTCACAATCACCACGATCGGAGTCGGAGACAATCACCTCCTCCACTCAACGATCCTTGCTGCTCCAAGCCGTCTAGGTGGCGGCAACCACCATGAGTAACAAGCGAAATCCGCAGCGAAACACAATCACCAAGTGCCTCTAGATGCAATCACTCAAGTAATGCACTTGGATTCACTCCCAATCTCACTATGATGATGAATCAATGATCTAGATGAGTGGGAGGGCTTTGGCTAAGCTCACAAGTATGCTATGTCAATAGAAATGGCCAAGAGAGTGAGCTTGAGCCGGCCATGGGGCTTAAATAGAAGCCCCCACGAAATAGAGCCGTTGTACCCCTTCACTGGGTACTCTGCGCTCTGACCGGACGCTCCGGTCCACTTGACCGGACCCTAGACTCAGCGTCCGGTCCACAGATGGACGCCACGTGTCATCGGCTTCAAACGCTGTTCGTCAAATTCCAACGGCTATGACGCTGACCGGACGCTCCGGTTAAAACTGACCGGACGCTGGAACCTCAGCGTCCGGTCAAGTACAGTAAGGGTCAAAACCTGGTTTTCCTCGACCGGACGCGTCCGGTCCACCTCGACTGGACACAGCCCAGCGTCCGGTGGTAAACCCTAGCCATTGTACCGACAGTCAACGCGACCGGACGCAGGCAGTCAGCGTCCGGTGCTTCTGGATTCAGCGTCCGGTCACTGGACCGACGCTGGCAGCAGCTCTGTTCTCACTTCTATCTTCTCCAACCTTGCTCCAATGTGCCAACCACAAGAATTTGCATCCGGCGTAATAGAAAATAGGCATTTTATTTTCCCGAAAGCGCCGAATCCACTAGTAAATGTGCCAACACCATCAAGTGTATCACCTTGTGCACAAGTGTTAGCATATTTTCACAAACATTTTCAAGGGGTTTAGCACTCCACTAGATCCTAAATACATATGCAATGAGTTAGAGCATCTAGTGGCATTTTGATAACCGCATTTCGATACGAGTTTCACCCCTCTTAATAGTATGGCTATCAATCCTAAATGTGATCACACTCTCTAAGTGTCTTGATCACCAAAACAAAATAGCTCTTACAAATTATACCTTTGCCTTGAGCCTTTTTGTTTTTCTCTTTCTTCTTTCCAAGTCGAAGCACTTGATCATCACCATGCCATCATCTTTATCATGCTATGATCTTCATTTGCTTCACCACTTGGAGTGTGCTATTTATCTCATGATCACTTGATAAACTAGGTTAGCACTTAGGGTTTCATCAATTCACCAAAACCAAACTAGAGCTTTCAACGTTCCAATCTAGTAGAGATTTCCCTCCCTGTCCCCAAGGTCGCCCCCACTCCAACAGCTCTTGTAGGCAATGATGATGGCCATGAAGGCACCCAACTCACTGTCCACCGCTTCCAGCATGATTTCCACTCTCTGTACCCACACCGTAGTCCAAGAGTTTGTGCAGGGCTGCCTCACTAGCCAGCGCAATAAGATGGAGCACCTGCATCCAGTTGGGCTCCTGCTGTCTCTTCCCTGCCATCCACGGTCTGCTCAGACATCACGATGGATTTCATGGAGGGACTGCGCAGACATCAGGATGGACGGTCTGCTCAGACATCACGATGGATTTCATGTAAGGGGCCGATCCTTTTCTCTCTATAATACAAAGATGCGCAGCTCTCCTGCGCATTCGAGAAAAATGGAGGGACTGCCAAAGGTGGGCGGCAAGTCCATGATCCTTACCGTGGTGGACTGGTTCTCTAAGTATGCCGACTACATCCCCTTGGTGCACCCATACTGGATGGCAAGTCCATGATCCTTACCGTGATGGACAGGTTCTCTAAGTACGCCCACTACATCCCCTTGGTGCACCCATACTCAGGCTGATCTATTGTGGCCACCTTCTAGGGCATCGTGAGTCTTCATGGCATTCTCACCTCCATCGTCTCTGATAGGGACGCCATGTTCACATTCGTGTTACGGAGCACCATGTTTGCACCAAGCTCCAGATGACGTCGGCCTACTATCCACAGTCCGACTGTCCGTCGGTGGTTGCCGACAAGGTCATCGCCATGTAACTTTGTTGCTTCACTAGTGAACAGCCTCACCTAGGGGTGAGCATTCGGTATTGCTGAATCGATCGGTTTGGTTCCAATAGAAATTCGGTTCCATGGAAAACAGGGACCAATTAGTTCTATTTAAAAGTCTGTACCAAGCAAATTTGGTTTTAGTTATTACTGAAATAACCAATCAATAAAACATGTCACATGATCTAGGCAAACATCCATGGGATCGCAACATAGAGCACAAATCGATGGAAAAAAATCCAAAAGATGCATAGGAGCCGCCACCGCACCCACATGCCGGACACTTGTGCTGTCGCCCCAGGGAACTTGCGTCGTCTTTGCTCCGACCCAGGGCATTCACACCGCTGCGTGCAGGACCTTGCACCGGCGCCTGGAGGCACCTCAGCTGTGGCGGTCGGGCACGGGCGAGGGAGGATGCGCTCGTTGCCACGTCTCGCGCGAGGTTGGCGAATGCGCGCACCGGCGTGCTTGGCGGCCGGGCGGGGCTGGAGGGAGGTAGTCCTGGCGACAGGGGCGCAGCGCGCCTCGAGGAAATAGTGGGGCACATCTAGGGTTTGAGAAGCAATATATATGTGTACCAGGCAAATGGGTTGGGCTTCTATTGGGCCCCGCTATATGTGCTCGGTTCTTTTGGTAATTTCGCTTAACTGAGCCCAGGAACTGAAATAAGCGAGCAAATTTTGGTTCCTGAGAAATGGGAACCGAATAGGTAACTGAATTTTTTGGTTCTGGTTCTTTTGGTAGGTTCTGGTTCTTTGGGTTTGGTTTTCAATTCTCGGTAAATTTTTGCCCACCCCTAGCCTCGCCAATGGCTTCGTTAGCTTCTCTGCGCGGATTGTACACCTACAACACCGCCTACCAATCCTCGCTTCGGGATACGCCATTCCGGGTGGTCAACGGGCGCGTGCCGCCATCCATTACCTCCTATGAACCAGGGACCTCCCTCGTCGTGGCAGTGGACCCTGCTGTTAGTCGCTGAATTCTTACTCTTGGTAGTAGCAGAATTCTTACTCTCACCGAGAGAGGATGACACTAGGAGTTGGAGCAATTTTCTGGTTTATTTCTCACACAATGCCATACCAACCTGAGGGGTTGGGGATACATATTTATAGGCTGCTAGCCAGCCAAGCATATGCTAAGATGCTGTCCTAGATGCTATCCTAGATGTTGTCCTAGATGCTAGTCCTAGATGCTGTCCTAGATGCTGTCCTAGATGCTAAGATGCTGTCCTAACCAGTCAAGGATGCTGTCCTTGATGGGCAGCAAGACCACCATGTTGCCACAAGGACCATTTGCTGCAGCCCCACAAAGACCAGCCAACACAGAGACTTATCCATCACCTGCCACGGGCGACCTTGAGGAGGTCCTGGCTGGAGCAAGCCCAACCTGTGGCCAAGCACGCATATGACCAGCATCACCGCACGGTCTCCTTCAAGGTGGGTGACTAGGTCTGCTTCGCCTATGTCAGCCCCGTCGTCTTCGTTGCATCCAGCTGCACGTGGCAAGCTCAGGCCACGATTCTACGGGCCATATCAGATTGTCCAGGAGATCAACAAGGTTGTGTTCCGTCTCCGTCTGCCACCCATGACCTGCCTTCATGACGTGTTCCATGTGGGCTTGTTCAAGCCGTTCATTGTGGAGCCACCGTCGCAGTCGCCGGTCCTTCCCCTAACTCTCAATGGTGCAGCGGTGCCCACTCCGGAGCTCACTCTCAAGGCCTGGCTGTCTCGCGGTGTGCGCCAGGTGTTGATTCAGTGGAGCGGACTGCCATCTTCAGCAGCTTACCGGGAGTATGTCGATAGCTTCCAGCAGCATTACCTGACGTTTCAGCTTGTGGACAAGCTGCTTCTCGAGAGGGGTGGGGGTGGGGGTGGGGGGATGTGCGGCTATACCTATGGACGCCGCAACAAGAGCAAGCCGGCAACAGGCTAGATGGCAAGTTAGATTAAGGATAGATATCATTTTAACCAATTGGTTTAGTTAGATTGGAGAAAGTTTAGGAGATCTTGTTGACCACCGGCCTATATAAGTTCCCTGGGGACGTATGAGTTGATCAAGCAATGAAATAATCTTTCCTCCTACCTCTCTATCTCTCTCTACCCGTAACCATCCGCCATAGATTGGCGGTAGTGAGGCACAGAGCCTCGGAAGCCGGCCGTCACTCCTACCATCTTCGCCGGTTTGTGTAATCTTTATTTCAGGTCTTCTTTGCACACTTGGTAAATTTATCCTGAAAGATGTTGAACAGGTAAGTCTGTTATCTTGTCCATTCCTTTCAGAAAAGAAATAGGGATGCATTCTTCTTTCTCTGTATGGGAAATTTGGATCTGTGCATTTTGTCATGCAGAAATTTGACACTTATACCATTCATATCACCAATCAAAACCTTAGAGTTTACACATCGTCCTGTTGATATTATGGTTTTAATATCTTTTCCTGGCTCCAGCGTTAAGTGTAATTTTAGTAAAGCGCTGTGCAGAACTGGATGTTGCAGTACTTATAACATAAAAATTATTTTGCACTTTTTTTATAAAGTTGCATATGCTTTATTGAAATGTTTATGTTTTTAATAAATTTAAAGGTGCTACAAACCAATAGTTATTTGACAGTCATAAAGTCACAATCAGAGGTAGCTATAATGATCAATGAATCTCTCATTCTTCTCTGGTTGCCATCAGCACACTATTTTCAATGTTTTAGGTGAGTTAGCTTTTGTAAGGGTATATTGTTAAGGTATAATAGTAAGGGTATTAGTGTCATCTCCTAGTCTAGGGTTTTCCTCTTGCGTCTTCAATGTAATATATATATATATATATATATATATATATATATATATAGTCCCTATTTAGCCTCAATACCATCATCAAGTTGAGTCTCTCTTTATTCGTAACATATACACCAGAGTTACTCATAGAGTTTCCTTATTTAGCCTATTTAGCCTCAATACCATCATCAACGAATAAATTAATTATATATGGAATTTGAATAAATTAATTGTATCTGTTTCATAATTAATTTTGAATTCTTGCAATTCTTGCCAAGCCTGTGTTGTGTAACTTGTGTTGTGTATGTTTTGGTCATTGAGAGTTATGGTTATTCTAATACAACAATTTAAGGATGCTTTATTCTTGATTCATGCATCAATGTATGTATTTGTTGTGCTGCCTTAGGATCTATTTGGTTTGAGGTATGTTCTTGATATTACTAACGCATGTGTTGTGCTGCTTTAGCATATATTTGCCATCAAAGCTCATAAGTCTTAAAATTGTACTCTTTGGTGCTAGTTACCACTAGGCACTAGTTGAGTTTGGAGAATAAGGAGTTGTTCCAAAACTATTTACCATCACAATTAGAAAATTAAGATTTTTTTTTCTTTTGGTGACATGTGGCTAGGCTTCGAGGCATCTCATTTGTCATTCCCTTGTCTATGCTATGATCAATGTTAGGGAGGAAATTTCTTGTCGAGGATTGGGACAGCAGGGGTTCTCTACACCTAGGATATCATGACCGACAACAAGATGTACATCAAAATACAAGGAACATGTGTCACACCTAGGTTTTTTTTGAGAAATACACAGTACAATGTCTACGCCCACAACACGCACACACACTTACCCTTGTAAACACACGTACGCAAACCCTACACCTATGAGCACCTCCGAAAGATTGAGCTGGCAGATCTCGAGATTTAAGTTTTGGTTTAAAGGACTAAATAATAAATTAAGTATGTTAAGATCACTTATTCATACATGTAATAACATGATCAGTGATTTAGTATAATATCAATAACTTTATTACAGAATTACCCGAGGGTCTAAAAGAAAATTACATAGCAGAGCAAGCTCTCCATCTTCCATAGGCAGTTGACTGGGGTATACCATTCTAGCCTAAACATCGTCTCCAGGGACCTCCATTGTCAAGCATGAACAGCTAGGTGAGGTTGGGTGGGGTAGCAAGAGAGATAAAGAAGTGTTTGTACATTGAAATGTACTCCATAAGTTTAGGAAAATATGACACGAGACTTAAACCAAGAAAAGTCTTATGATGCTTGGACACAAGCACTTAAACAATACATCCTAATCGACCTTAAATCCTTATATAATCTAATTACTAGATGAAACCATAATCTCCTAAAAGACTAGGTGAAATCATAATCTTCTTAAAGATCCACAAGAAACCAATGCCCGGAGCCCATCAGAGTTCCCATCTAAACCATCCATCCTCAATCAACAAAGATCCACTAATCACGAAGAAGTCCAAGTCGCTTGTGATAGTTATTAGTTTCATAGTGCCGAGGTTGCACACTTTCACCATGAATCGTGATTCTTGTTTGCCAGTGTTAATTACTCCCATATCACATTTTGATATGTATGGTTGAGTTTTACTATAAGACATTTACAAAGCCCCTTCAAACATGTTTAGCACCACCACTAAGTTTTCTTCCCCGTGCATAAGTCAAAGGCGCCATGGGGACCCCTCTTGTGCTACTCACCTAATACCAACATAACTTGGAGACAACTAATTAGTTAGCTAGGCCCATCCCATTCTTGACCTTATGGTTGTGCTGTTCAGTTGGGTCCCATGCTTTGATAACTGATCCCTAGAACTCAGGAAGGAACTAGCATGAACCAATCAATGATCCACCATCACATCACAACCATGCATATTGATGTTATGACAAGGTTTGAATTCGATTCAAATGCATATATTAAGGTGTAGCTCTCTATACATGTTGGGATCAAAAACTTTAAATTCTCTATCTTATGTAAGCCTAAACTGAGTTGTCATCAATCACAAAAAATGGGGAGATTGTAAGTGCATTTGACCTCATATGTGCTTTTTGGTGTATTAATGGCAAAGAAATTTAGGGACCAACTGAATTTATTATCCATTTTTACTGTTGATAATCTTAGAAGATATATTGAAGTTTTTGTGAGCCTCAATTTTATTGGAGTAAAAGGCATTCGACTCAAAAGGTTCTTAACCATTTTATTCTTTTTGATCTTGAGTTTAGGAAAAATCGTACTATAAAGAGGGATACAAATGTCATAGACTTGAAAAGATGAAGCCCTCAAAAGTCAAATAAAATCAATTGAGAGACACACAAAGACCACTTGAAAACTTTGGGAAACCTAGAGCTTTCATGTTCTTTGGTAGTTCCCAACCCCTTCGGAAGTTCTGATTTTGCACGCATGTTCCCAGCTTTGCATATCTTCAGAAGTTGGTTATATGTTTGGGAGTTCTGATCTTCGAAAGTTCCAATCCCCTTTTAAAATTTTGATTTTGCGCGTGTGTTCTTGTCTCTACTCATATTCAAAAGTTTTAAGGTCTTTTGGAAGTTCTGATTTTGCTAGAAAACGGTTAGTTTGAGTATAAATATGAATCTTCTCTCCTCCAAAATTATCCACTTCATTTACTTAGACCAAACTTCAGCTAAGAGCTTCCAAGAGCATTGAAAGCTCCCTTTCTTCTCCCCTCTTGTTTTCCAAGTGAGATCTTGCTAATGTTTGTGAGGAGGGAAAGGAAAATGCTAGAAAAATAGAGATTCATCTTTGAGCACTTGAGTTCTTCATCAAGAAAGTGCAGTTCGCATTTGTTACTCTTGAGGCTTTGCCCCTAACCGACAAGGCGTCGCTTGGGAGCTCCACACTTGTGTGTTGAGCACCGGAAGTTTTGTATTATCTTAATTGATCTAGTCGACAGCTTAAGTTGGACTTTGTAGTCACATCAACAACGAGGGTGTAGGAATTCCTTTGTGGTTTGACTGAACCTCGGATTAAAGTCTTGTGTCTTGTGTGTTTATTGTTGTTGTGATTATTTGCAGTTACTTGTTCCACTCTTTCTCAAGCGTTTTCTAGGGTTTACTTCTGATTTTTTTTCTTTTTCTCTTGGTCAAGTTCCTAGCCAAAGGAAGGGCATCATTTTCTCTTGGTCAAGTTCCTAGCCAAAGGAAGGGCATCATGACCTTTTTGAATCCTTAAGGAAGCATGGTAATTCGACAACCTAAAATTGGAGTGAAATTCCTACCGATTTCGTAGCTTCATTGATCTTCAAAACTTCCGATCAAGATCGGAAGCTCCAATTAAATCTTTTGAACTTCCAAAGTTTACTGATCCATTGCTTTAAGTTTGTTTAAGAATTTTTAGATCAGCCTATTCACCCTCCTCTACACATGTTTGATCCTTTCAACAATCCACCTCAATCCACATGGTCTAAGAAGGATCAGGGTAGAAATTAACTAAGATTATATGTTTTTTTCATTACCTAAAGAAAGTTTGGACCTAGAGATTGGTGTGAAAAATTAGTTAGCTTTCTACCCTAATTGTTCTCAACCCATGTGAATTGAGGTGGATTAAAGTACAACCAAACAAGCACTAAGAGTATAAGTTTTTGTTCCATTACTTAAAGAAAGTATGGATCTTAGTGCTAATCGGAAGTTTCGATTAAATCTTCTGAACTTTCTGAAGTTTAATGACCCACTTCTTAAATTTGTGTAAGAATATTTTAAATTATTCTATTCTTCCCCCTCTATACATTGTTGATCATTTCACAATCCACCTCAATCCACATGGGCTGAGAAGGATTAGGGTAGAAAATTAATTAAGATATAAGTTTTTATTTGATTACCTAAAGAAAGTCTGGACCTAGAG
Source organism: Miscanthus lutarioriparius (assembly GCA_904845875.1). NCBI lineage: Eukaryota > Viridiplantae > Streptophyta > Magnoliopsida > Poales > Poaceae > Miscanthus > Miscanthus lutarioriparius. The sequence continues at coordinate 58,347,800 of CAJGYO010000011.1, read as the reverse complement.
ATTCGGGTGAAAAATTAGTTAGTTTTCTAACCTAATTCTTTTTAATCTATGTGAATTGGGGTGAATTGAAGTGCGACCAAACAAGCACTGTTCCATTACCTAAAGAAAGTCTGGATCTTAGTGCTAATGTAATAAATTATAACCGGGGCTGTTTGGTTTCAAATGTGTAAGTAGCATGCTTTTATGGAAAAGGATGATGAGAAATGTTGGCAACCTGAGATGCTTAATCGTATTTTGTTTCGTCGTGGTGGCACGCTGGGAAGAATGAAAGGCACTATCATTTTCATCCTAGAAGACGTGCATAAAAAATATGTGGCTTTTCCCGCTCTCATCACAGTAGTAGAACAAGTATGAATACAATACTACTCATGATAGATCGTTGCATGTCTGGATTGCAATCAAACACCTGTGGGGCAGATGCAATGGCGCTCACACCTGTGGACCAGTTGCCAGTCAAGTGTTCTGGTACAAGGTGCGGTCTGAGCGATGCCCCGTCAACCGGGACTCCACAGGTCTTCCTTGTCACACTGGTAACTATTATTATTACATCGGATGGAGGCTGGAACTTTGTTAGCTGAAACGCTCGGCCCTGGTAGTCTGGTGGTACCCAGATCATTCTGTACGTCCCAAACTTCCTCATTGTCACCCTGGATCGCTAGTCTGGTACTGTAGGTCGTGCCAACTACCGACGCAACTCTACCAACACCGCTCTCGCTGGCCTGCCTGTAGTGCGCGGTGACATGTTTGGCTTTCTGAAACGGAGGCAGAGCCCGTGAGACAGTGAGGGTTCTGGTTGTCGTCCACCATTGGGTGCCTAACCTCTGCCTGGTTCCCTGGAGCCAAGATAGACTTATTTGGTTGGGTGTAAACAGGTCGTAGCCTGGCTTGCGGGAGCCAACCGTACACTTCAGGCCTGGCTCCCAAAGGACGCAGGTGATGGCTGTTTTTCTGGAGCCTGGCCTGGCCCAGCTCGCGTGGGAGTTAACTCACCGCCTAGGTGCGTACCTGGTGACTTATCTAGTTCTCCGCGGCGCCATCTCCGTCCGCGTGCTCCGGTGGTGCCGTGCCCGTCCGGCAGGGTTGCAGCTCCGCCATCTCCGTTCGCAGGGCGAGCACGGCAGGACGACGACGCAGGGCGAGCACGGCAGGACTACGACGTAGGTCGAGGACGACAGAGATTCGGGCCCTTCACCACTCGTGATGGAGATTCGAGGACGACGACGTAGCCCGCGAGCTCCTTCCCCACCCGCGACCCCGCCCTGCTATGGTGCTACCATGCTCGCCTTGCTGTTGCACTACTATACTCAGACCTTTCATAGCCACGTCGTAACCCCCATCATAGTCGCATTTCGGCCTCGGTAGTAAGCTGTCGGTAGTGATGGTCATAGCCCTCACCGTCGGAATCTGAGACCGACTGTGGTGTACACTACACCGTCGTATTGGCTTATGATCCGATCGTGATAAGGTTCTTACTTCCGTCACATTAGAGCACGACCTGTCTGTGGTTATGCACTAACACCGTCGCATTGGCAAACGATCCACCTGTGTAGTAGGCTATCATCACCGTCATGTGGGCACATCAATCGCTTGTGTAGTGGCCACCGGCACCGTCGCCTTGTACTTCGATCCGACTGTGTACAGTGCAGCTTCGCTGTCGCTTCGACGGCCGAGACGTCTCTAGAGGTAAACATCACCGTCGCTTCAGTGTGTGAACCATCAGTACAAAAGTGATGGTCACCGTCACCTTGCACCAAGATCCGCCTCTGATGATTGTTTAATCGGTGTCAGGTTACTAAATGATTCGGCGGTGATACACTTTTATCCCTGCCGCATAATACTTATAGCGATGGTGTTGGACGTTTGCACCCCCAACGACGGTGGTGATAACAAAATAATAAACGGCCCTTAATAGTTTACTAAGCACAAAGCATACAGATATAATCATTGCATGCATAAACTATGTTCTTACAATAACAATGGACGCTTACCATAATATCTTTCTCAACTGATTTCGTAACACAGGCGATACATAGATTACAAACTAAAGGTACTGATCTCTACAGATTTACATAACGAAACGACGTAGTTGTTCTCCTCCTATTTGGCACTTCTACTTGCTAGGCAAAAATGAATATAATTAGTGCATCCTTCGAATTGGTAGTCAATGCACCATGGAACCCCTCTTCTTCCTCCCAGCAAATGTAGGAAAATTGTTCAAAAGCACTCAGAATTAATAATATTCAACACACCATTCCTTTAGTTACGAAGCCTAAATTGGCCTATATATGGAATCAAAACAATTACCTACCTGGACAAAGGCATGACGTAATTATAATAAAATACAGCATATGCACCTTTACTGCTTTGCTAATGACTTCATGAACAAGGGAGCATAAGGAAGATAGTGAGGTCCGCCGCTCATACATAATAGTTTGTAGGTACTTCTAGGATAGACATTGGCCTGAGCTGGGAGGACATGAACTTTACTATGGTTCATGTCATATGAAAGAAGTCATTTGTCCTCCCTGACAAGAAAAAATAAATTTCATTCTGGATGAACTGCAATCACTCTGTAGGCCACATCACAAACCTCGGTACCAATTTCAATATTCTTCTTTCCAAATAGCTCCAGCATGGTCATCTTATGCTTCAATGTCCATTTACTGGTACCATAGTCTTCAAGTATCCAGATTGAAAGCTCATACCTATTCAAAGTATTAGCACTACATAAACACAACTGACCCTCAGCTTCATGGACGGAGATTGCATCACCAGTTGGCCTACGAATTTTCCTCCATGTCTTTCCCTCCATATCAACAACAACTATCTGGGTGAACTCCAGCATGTGTATAAAACCATTAACAAACACACATTTCCCATATGTGGATACTATGATACCCACGCCCCATTCAGATTCTTTAAAGATCCATGCTCCAGTTTTAGATGAGTAGATGTTGACACCTAAGGAGTCATCATCGTTGATCCTATATTCAAACACAAGGAGGTGCGAGGAGATTGTCGGATCGAACCCCAAGCGAGCTGAACCACAAGAATGGTTGCTACCCGGTAGTAGCAACTATTTCTTAGTCACCGGATTACAGACAACATAGCGAAATACAGAGTACCAGAAGAGGATGAGGCCCCGAGAGCAATATGAGATCATGACATCCTAAATGGGGAAGGGCAAGAAGGACAAGGAGGGGTATTCACCGTTGACACTGGTGAAGTTGTGTTTGCATTTCCACCTGCGGTAGAAGAATCCAGCGAGAATCTGGGGCAGCTCCTTATGGTACTCGGATCTCGAGATGAGGCTATTCTAGGAGCGACAGACACACTTGCAGCTGCACAAGGAGCGGGTGGTGAGGCGGCTGAGAATGAGAACCAAGACATGTTCTATGAGGATGGCCACTTAGTTCCTCTTGTTGGGGGCCTCCTCCATCTTGATGAGGATCTGGTGGAGCGGGGACGGCAATGGAAGCGGCGGCGCTATCGCGTGAATCAAAGAAGGAGCGACTGCGGAGATGTGTTCGTGAGCTCGTTAGTAATCAGATGGAAGTTTCATTCGTACTCAGATGAGTGAAGAAGGGAATAGAAATCCAAGAACAATGCATAAGGGAAGTGCGAAAGCATTACTATTGCCTTTGGATCTTGCGGCATTGAGCTCGAGCGGCGACGGCGGTGTTGAGCACCAGCCTGGTCACCGGTGGATCTGTGTTGTCTACCTGCTGGTGAGGCGTACCGGCGCGAAGCACTAGCTTCTCGGCAGTGACTGGCGGCTTGCACACCGTTGAGTAGGGGCGGTCGCGCAGTTCGGCACTAGAGAGCAGGGACGGTGATGAGGAACAGCAGCACTTAGGAGAAAGATATGGTGGGGGCATCCTTTGTAAGCAACTATATCAGACATGGGAATGCAAATTTCTGCAAAACTTTGTAAATACACGCGGGAGTGACGCGTAGGACTCTCACGCGGGCCTAGAAATTGACGAAAGCGGCGATGAAGGCTACCGGTGGTGGTGATTGGGAGATGTTAGCACCTATTAACGCTGGAAATAACTCACTCTGAATTTACTACCGCCGGTGCACCAAACGGTCGTGTACGGCCAGCGGCCATAACGCCTATCCTAGTTGGCTCGGCTTTTCATGCGATGGAGAAAATACCACTGCTGCATCTGTTGTTAACCCATGGGTGGTAGAAGTTTGAACTGTCGGTTTTCTTCCTTAGGAGGCCTCGCTATCGGTCCAACCGGTGGTGGAAGTATAGCATCGTCACTTCTATCGCTACGGCAGTGAAAGTGGCGATAGTAAAAGATCAATTTGTAGTAGTGTTGGCCGCCGATAGCGGTACAAGTACTAGGGCAGGCCACGGCTGCTTCTCCTAACGACGGAGACGGAGGAGCACGCGCAGGCGGTGTACTACGCCATGGGGATTAGGACCAGCAACGACAGCCGGAACGAGGCGTAGGTGGCCAAGAAAGCTCCATCCGGTCCAAGTTAGTCAAGATCGAGGCAGACTCGGCAGCGAAGGCCACAGCGCAGGGCGCCACGGAGGTGGCCGTAGCGGCCATCAGTCGGGGGCTACAATGTCGTATTTGTGCCGTGGTTTTCGGGTGGTGGTGGTGGTGGCTGTGGGCCTGAGCAGGCCGGTGGCCATGGTGCAGCCCTAGAGCAGGAGCGGGTCGAAGAGGACCTGGCCGGCGTCATGGCCGTAGCCTTAGAGCGTGTGCAGGCACCCCCACTACTTATTCGATGAAATGCCTAAATGGGGGTAATCTTACCAATCTAGAGAAGAGGTGAATGTATCAAAACAAACTAGGCAACCAAACACACGTTGGGGCTGGCCAGGCTAATATAGTACAAACAACCAAACAACCACGGGTTGGCTTGGTGGAAGCAGGCTAAGGTTGTCTAGGCTAGGATTCTAGCCAGGCTAGAAGTTGGTCAGGAAACCAAACACACCCGTTATGGCCCCAGCCTCATCGCCATCATCATAGGTCAGTCACATGCATCTTGCTCCCAAGTGCCTCTGCTCTAGCTATATATATATGTAGTCCGGACAAGGCAAGTTGCGCTCTCTCTATTCATACCTCCTTTGCTTCGATTCCGTGGTTCTTGGTTTGTAGGCCAGGCAACGGCTCCTAGTAGTGTTAGTGAATCTTAGGAAAGAAAATTTTTTGGCAGGCGCGTCTGGTGGGATAGGTGCTAAAACCTGCCGAGTTCATCCTTTCTCCCCGCGTCGCTCCCGCAAGCAGTGTTAGTGAATCTTAGGAAAGAAAAATTTTTGGCAGGCGCGTCTGGTGGGATAGGTGCTAAAACCTACCGAGTTCATCCTTTCTCCCCGCGTCGCTCCCGCAAGCAGCACAGGGGCTCCTCGTCGAGCCTTCGTCGGGCGTCCTCCCTCCCCTCTCTTCTCCTTGCCGTGCCCAAGCGGTTGCTTGGAGGTGCAGGCCCACAACTAAGGTGGCGGCAGGGCACTCCCTGTTCGTGCAGAGCAGCGTGTTGTGCGGGCGACGCCATGCATCTCCATGGTGAGCTAGAGGCTGCTCCGGTACTCTGGTAACCGGATTTGTCGCCCCCATGGCCGGATCCGTTGTTCCCCGAGCGGATCTGTGGCCTTGGGGGTGGTCTTGGTGGTGACTCCATACCGTGGTCTGATGGCGCGTGAAGGGCGGCGATGACAAGGCTTTATTCTCCTTCCCTCTCCCAGTGGTGGCCCCCCCGCATCTAGTGAGGGGTGATGGCGGTGGTCGGCGTAGGCCGTGTGGCGTGAGCGCGTTGTGGCATGGCAGTGTAGCAGTGGGAGCATGGTGTGGTGCTACGGACGCTTGCGGTAGCGCAGCGGCATGATGGCTCGAGCACGATGCACCGGAGCGGCATAGTGAGGAGTGGTGGTGTCGTCCGCGCATCGATGAGCGGCGCGGTGTGGCATGCACACATCAGTATGTGGGGCTCGGCCGTGTATCCTCTCCTAGGCTATGATGGCTATGGTGGTGGCAGTTGCCCAACTGCTATAGAGGTGGTAGATTCGTTGCTGCCATGGAGGATGGAGCCAATCCTCCTACCTGGATCTACGCTAGGCACGGCGGTGTGGACGTTTCTGCGCATGCCGGTGTGTGGTGGCCGTGGACCATGAAGCACGGAGGCTTTTTGGTGACACGATGTGGATGGTGGCAGCGGGGATGGGGACCTTATCGTGAGGTCCCGTGTGTTGTTGTGCCCCCCGCAGTGGTGGTTTCCAGGGTCTACCGACTTGCCGGTGGCTAGCATCTTCGACTGTGCCAGATGTGTGATAACTTGCCTATGTGTCTCCTATGTGCTAGATGTGCTACGTTTGCTTTGCCGCTGGGGCACTAGCTTGGTCATTGATGCACAGCCCTATACAGTGGAAGGTCGGTTCAGGTCAAGGCATATGCCTAGACGACGACGTCTGCAGGCATTGCTTTCTTCTTGAAGGCGTCTACCCCGTCCTATTCGGTCGATTTCTTTCGGGAGAAAACCCTTTTCATTCGTGGGCTGGTGACGGCGGTACCTTTGGCATCGTAGCCTTCTTGAAGGCGTCATCGTGGAAACCTGACACCATTCTTAACATCTCCGGATCGGTGATGGCACCATTTGCGGTCTAGGTAGCGTTTGGTTGTTGGCATGGTTGGCATAATGGACTTTGGTGGTAGGTTTTCTTGTTCTTTGGCCTTCTGCACTTGAGGACTGTTCGGCGCTTTTCTCGTGGTTTGAGATATGACCGAGGTTCGTTCTCATAAAAGTCAGAGTTGCTAGGTTGGCTAGCTTGGCAACGATGATACTCAACAACCTCTAGATAGTGTTGTATGGTTTTGGTGTGTTGTTTTGTAGGTAATGGTTGTATGGTTTCCAGACCCGGTTTCCCTTATAAACTGGTCAACTCTCCCCTTCTTGTTATTATTATCGGCTGGAACTAAAGATTCTAGATCTTTCCAAAAAAAACCCGCCAAATTAAAATATCTTAGATTTAACTAACTATATATAAAAAAGTATCAATACTTATAATACTCGTATCAAATAAGTATCATTAGATTTTGTCATGACATATATTTTCATACTATACTTCTTTGGTGTCATAAATATTTATATTTTACCTATATAATTGATTAAACTTTAGACAGTTTAACCAAGAATGTGCCTAGAATTAAATTCTTTTTCGCACAAAGGTAGCAATCTTGATGTACTGTCTCTGTCCCAGAAAGAATGTAGTTCTCATGTATCGAGAATAGCACACAACAAAAAATATGCATGTATTGCTGTTCTTTTTATTTTCTTCACATGTTGATTAGACAAAAGCAAATGATTGCACCTATAAACTCTACACTTTATTGCATAGTACCTCTATATAGCACATATTTTTAAGATACCACACTTATTCATAAGCTAGAGTTGCATTCTTTTTTAGACAACACATGAATCCTAGAATTGCATTCTTTCTCGGATGGAGTGAGTATAAAATATTTTTATGACTGAATCAACACAAATTCAAAGTCTAAATAATTTCTTTTTCTAGATGTTGTTTAGGAATTGTTTCAAATGTTTTGTCGTGCCGCAGAAGAATTCTACACAATGAATTCCAATCCCAGCTAAGGAATATATGCTCGTGCTTGCTGGATAGCATTAGAGCAATGTAAGGACATGTCAGCTCTCTATAAGGGTTCCAAACCAGCTTTTGTTCCAGCTAATAATAAAGAAAAAAAAAGGAATCGACTGAAGCTCCGGCTGGTGAAACCCGATTGCACAACCTCCCAAGTTGAGTGGGCCCATCGCCTGCTTGATTAGGCTCCTCACATTTTTTTAAAACAACACATATTATTTATATTAATTAAAGCACGATATCATGGGCTCGTGGCCACTCTCAGCCCCACGTGCCCGACGAAAACATCACCTGTGTCTGCAGTTGCAGTTGAGCGGTTCCTTTTACAATACCTTGCTTTATAACCTGGGAAAGCTTTTCCCACGACGTTGTATCGTGCTTTAATTAATATAAATAATATGTGTTCTTTTAAAAAAATGTGAGGAGCCTAATCAAGCAGGCGATGGGCCCACTCAACTTGGGAGGTTGTGCAATCGGGTTTCACCAGCCGGAGCTTCAGTCGATTCCTTTTTTTTTCTTTATTATTAGCTGGAACAAAAGCTGGTTTGGAACCCTTATAGAGAGCTGACATGTCCTTACATTGCTCTAATGCTATCCAGCAAGCACGAGCATATATTCCTTAGCTGGGATTGGAATTCATTGTGTAGAATTCTTCTGCGGCACGACAAAACATTTGAAACAATTCCTAAACAACATCTAGAAAAAGAAATTATTTAGACTTTGAATTTGTGTTGATTGAGTCATAAAAATATTTTATACTCACTCCATCCGAGAAAGAATGCAATTCTAGGATTCATGTGTTGTCTAAAAAAGAATGCAACTTTAGCTTATGAATAAGTGTGGTATCTTAAAAATATGTGCTATACGCACTCCGATAGCACAGTTAGCGTTCCCCTGATCGCCCTGTGTCTTCAAGAATATACAATCTTGAGCCGTAGATAAGATGTGAGCTACACCAGACTCAAAAAAATGACTAATAGAACCTACATCAACGATTGTTGGAGATCAACCCGAACGCTAATAGCTATGTTGTCACTTCCATGTCTGTAGAGTAATAGAGTAGAATAATCAGCCTGTTCGCTTGTTGGTTTCAGCCAGGGTTTATCAGCAAGCCAACGGTATTTTCCTCTCACAACAAACCAGCATCAGTCGGGTTTATCAGTCCAGAAATCAACTAATGAACAGGCTGAATAAAGAAAGACATGTTTTGCATGTGCAACACGGTAGCCATACTGAAAAAGTCGTGAAATTTTTGTATTTTGGTCTCTTTTGAAAACAATTTTTAGAAAAATACCTACGCCAAAACATTTTCTGAAAATAGATCATTTTTAGACGTCTTAGAACATGACGCCGAGGTATGGGGGTCGGCGTCGAGTGACACGACGCCGAGGTATTGCCACGTCACGGACGACCGGGGTCGTCGGCGACACGGTGGCGCGTGGGTCCAAGACTTCGGCGTCGTGTCATCCAACGCCAAGGGCCCAACCTCAGCGCGGCTGGACGGCGCGCCGAGCTATTGGCACCATCCGGCGCGCGGCCCAGGCGGCCCAACAACGCACTGTGGCCCAGTAGCTCGGCATTGGGTCACTTAACGCCGAGCCTCTAGACCTCGGCGTGGCCCGACTCAACGTTGAGGTCCGGTCCCTTGAGGCCGCGCCGAGGCCCCCTTCTTCTTCCTCCCTCCATTCTGAAGACCGCCGGCCCCCAAATCCCCCACGGCCCCCACGAAACTCTAACCCCCAAATGTGACTCTAGGTGCCCGGATCTTGTCTCCTGAAGCTTTCTCGAGGTAATGGTCCCTCCCCTCCTCCAATCTATCCGCGTAGATGTGCTTGCATTGTCCCTAATCATGTGGAATCATGGGTGTATAATGTTTTGGTATATTTGTGTTTGCATTTGCAAAATGTATGGCTTAGGATGATTGAGTGCATTGTTGTTTAACTGTTTTATGTGCTGAACATGTTAGGTTAGTTTGGTTTCTAGTTATTTTGGTCATTAGGGTTCTTTGTTTATTGTAGATGTCATTAGGGTTAGTTATTTGTTGGTCATTAGGGTTAGTATGTATTTTATTTATTTGTTGGTCATTATATTTCAATTTTTTATGGCCAAGGCGTTTTGTCAAGGTACTCCTCTTTTCCCTCTTTCATTTCATCCATTTAGATTCGGTTGTTTTTGAACTTGGCATTATAGGTTTGGTTCATGTTCATGTCATTCGTGCAATGTATGGTGGTTCAAATGATTGAATGACCTATATATATGGTTGTTGTTGTTGTTGTATATGTTCTGGTTTATAATCATTGAGTTAAATTTTGTGTTTGTTGGGATTCAAATTTGCTTAGGGTTTGTAATGAAAAGCTTATTTGGGAGGTATGGTGATTTAGTGTTAGTAGCTTTACATTCGTTGCAAGGTACTTTGGATTGATTTTTTTTCTACGTAATGTTAGGATGCCAAGGCGTGGTAAAGCTCGTATTCTAAGGTAATCCCAATGTTTATTCATTATTTGTGCAACAAATAGAAAACCCTAGGTTTAGGTTTGGTTCTTCGTTAATATGACTAAATTCTTTTAATTGTAGCTATGGTCGCCAGAGGGCAAATCCCTACGATCTAAAGCCTGTCCCTGAAGGTGTTCCTCGACCAATGTGCTTTTGTGGTGATCCTTGCAAGGTAGACATCTCTGAAGATGAGGAAACATATAGACAGAGGTACTGGATGTGTCCCAATTATGCATGGGAACCTACAAAGCAACTGCGTCGTGCATCGTTTGTGAGGAATTTTTATTGTGTTAATTAATTTTCTTGTGATATTAAGTATTACTTATTTATTTGTTTTGTAACAATTTGTTTTTCTTGCAGACCGTTCCACCACTGTGTGACTTTGAGTAGTGGATTGACACTGAGATCAAGGAGTCGGACAAGCAGCATCTAGAAGGCCTGAAGGAGTGGGATGCCGAGGTTAAGGAGAGGTTTGAGCAGAGACGCAGACAGGAGGCTATAGAAAAGGAGCATAAGGAAGAGGAGGAAAGGAGACGTGTTGCTGCGTACAGGGCGGAGAGGGAGAAGAAGCTTGAGCGTGTGCGCCGAGCGAAGGCAGCGATGGAGGAGAATCCCGATGCCCAGAGGAAGGGAAAGTGGCCTCGTTGCACTCAGTAGGTATTTGGTTTATTCACGAGCGATGTCGTGTAGCCCTGGACTTTTTTTACTATGTTGTAATGCACTCTGCTTTTATTTCAGATGAACTTATTCCCTGGAATTTTTTTATTATGTTGTAATGCACTATGCTTTTATTTTAGATGGTCTTATGCCCTGTACTTCGTTAACTATCCTAAGACTGTAGTGCTACTGTTTGTATCACTAAAAAGGTTACTTGTGCTGTTGCAGTCACTGAAAGGGCTACAAGTACTGTTGCAGTCAATGGAAAGTCTATTTAAAAACTCACTGAAAAGCCTAGATTCATTTACTATTGTATCCGTATACGCAGTGAATTAATATCAGAGTGATGTACTGCATTTAGATGAAGTGACAAAACACATGTGTAACCTTTTCAGATGAAATGACCAGTCATGGTTGTAGGCTTTTCAGATGAAGCATCTAGCCTTTGCAGATTCAATAAATGAGTACGCACACAAATTTTTTGTCAAGTAGCATTTATGGTGAACCTGCCTTCATCTCTATATATAGTGGTCCATGTCTTGCTCCACATCCACACAACTTGTTTTCTGGTTTAGTTTTAGGAAATGTCGAGCGGAGGTTCCTCGAGTGGAAAGGGTTTCAGCGGAGGGAGAGGAAAGGGGGTGAGGAAGGGACCTCTGATTGTGTCGGAGGGTTCTCTGGGTCCTGATTCTTTTGAAGAACCAATAGAGGAATTTTCTTTGGAGAGGAAGAGTGACTTCACCCGTGAGAGACCTCTTAGATCATACGACAAGCGCATTGAAGATTGGTCAAAATGCCACCACGGTTTGGATTGCGTTGTGCAGATGTACAATGACTGTGACGGTGGAGGCCGTCGTTTCTTCAGATGCCCGCGAGGATTTGTATTTCCTTTGAACTCTCTCCTTTTTTAGATTTGCATTTGGTTTCTAGTAGTACTTATTGGTAGATGGGTTTTCAGGATTCAAGCTGTCCAGATAACTGTGGCTTCATTAGATGGGTCGACCCTCCTCCTATCTATCCCCATCAACAGTACATCACATATCTACAGGGACGCATCTTTGACCTAGAGTATGGCCCTAGAAGTGGTAATAGGGACAAGTCGGACGACGACAATAGCAATGATGCAGAGGAGGCACTATGCAATAATCCGTACTGCGAGTGCCCGTACCATAAGAAGCACGGGCCTCCTTCTCCACCACCACCGCCACCGCCTCCGTCAACTGGAGGATACTATGGGGAAGGCGCAACTCAGTTCAATATGTGGGAGCATTATTAGGACCAACCTTTGTTAGTCAATCCAAATATGGAATGCTTATGTATGAGTTGTTCTTTTCAATCTCCTAAGGCATGCTAGGTTTAGTTTGCAACATGCCATTGTTAGTTTTCATGTGAGTGTGTAACCTTTGCAATGTCTGTATCACTTGTTTATTTCAATCCCCTAAGGCATGCTAGGTTTAGTTTGCGACATGCCATTGTTAGTTTTGATGTGAGTGTAATCGTTGTGCATGCGCTATTTCATAAATTGTAGTTTACCTACCTCTAAGTTTCATGTACTATGGTTGATTCCCAAACTGAAAAAAAGATTTGACTCTAAAAATAGGGGATTGAAATCGAACCAACATTCGGTTTTTCCTGCAGGAATAAACATAAATATAGCATATCTACTCTTATTAGTATAACTCGTGTGAGTACAAGAGGAATCGTTGAGAAAGATTTTTCATTTGAATCATGCAAATAGGATTGCAAACCAAAGGTTTACAAGGTCTTTAATACTTTATTCTTTCTATTTTATGATTAATAGGCTCGGCGTCAAGTCGGACAACGCCGAGATAGAAGGCTCAGCGTTGAGTCGGCCCACGCCAACCCTAGGGTTTGTCTCGGCCGTTTGCGAGTTGGGCTGAGGCTCGGCGTCGATTCGGCCCACGCCAACCCTAGGGTTTGGCTCGGCCGTTTGCGGGCTGAGGCTCGGCATCGAGTCGGCCCACGCCAACCCTAGGGATCACAACGGCCGGCACGAGGTTTGGGCCAAAACTCGGCGCTTAGTCGGACCACGCCGAGTTTAACGGCTCGGCGTCAATTTACGGCACGCCGAGGTTGGGCATCTCGGCGCTTCGAGGCAAAGGAATCCAGTATGCACCAGACGTCGGCGTCAAATGACTAAACGCTAAGGTTGGGCACCTCGGCGCTTCGAGGCAAAGGAATCCAGTATGCACCAGACGTCGGCGTCAAATGACTAAATGCCGAGGTGCCCACACTCGGCGTGTGTTCAATTGACGCCGAGATCCTAGGTGTTCTCTTCTTTGATTTGCTTCACTATTGCCCACTACTCTAATCAGCCGACGATGACCTTGTGCCAACAACGGACCTGAGCTCGCTAGCTCCCCGACTCTCCTAAGCCGCTTCGTCCCCTTTACGTGCTTGCCATGTCACCGTGGATCCAACAGAGGTTGATCGTAACATGTAGGATGGGGATGATGACACCCCTTCTTTCTTGTGAGTTGCGACAAAGGCCCTCTCTTGATAGCTGGAAACATGAAACATGGCGACGTTCCACATTTGGGGAATATCGTTATGAGGACAATCACATTTTCATTTCAGAAATAAAGTATAGCTTATCTTAAATTAAATATCGTGGTGGATACGCTGAGCTTGGGGTTCACCAAAAAACATAATACACAGAATACACAGAATTTCACATAACAAATGACCACACCGACATACACATTCATTCAACATCCATACATACATAAGGTCCAACACATTCAACATCCAACATAGTCCATACATATGCTTCATCAATCAACCAACATAGTCCAAACATAGTACAAGGTCCATACATAGTGCATTACATAAGGTCCAATGCATACATAGTCCATGCACAAAATGTAGCATATGAAGTCTTTGGATCTTTTATCGCTCCTTGTACCTTAACGTGGATGGCGAGCGTAACGCTTTCCCTCCCAAAGCGGATAGGTACCTGGGTGTACACATCATTGGTGCAGGCGTCCCTCTGTGGACGTTCGAACCGGAAGGCCTTGAGTTCCTTGGGGTGCATCTCCAAGCTGGGACATGCCAATCTCATCATACTCATGATCATAGTACTCTCCCTGTCCTTCATCATCTTCATCATCATAATGACCATGTCCTTGACCACCCCTTGCACTAGTTGTTGCACCATGTGAAGAAGAAGTCCCGCCACCATGTGCACCATGTGAAGATGAAGTCCCTCCAACATGTGCGAGAGAAGGTCCGGCACCAAGTTGTTGTGGGACTGCCACATCCGTGGAACGCGTCTACATCCAAGGCGTGCAGTACTACCTTTCGGAGGAGGCGATGCATGGCACATTTGCATTTTGAAAGCACTATTAGTAAGTGGGGTTGGTCGCAAAACTATATAAAGATGTAACATCAACTGAATGAGAGGAGACTACACCGAATGTCTTTGTCGTAACATGGAGGCCTCATCGGGATCGCCCCAGGAAATCATCAATGCCCTTCCTTGCTCGCCACCTTGTCCTCATTATCTCCGTGCTCTATGCAACAAAAACAAGAATTTAAGTCTCCATGACGGTAAAGACCTCGAGAGATGGAAATAGTTGTATCACATACAGCTCTGGCTAACGCAGGGGCGATCTCAACTTGCCTGCCTTCTCAGGTAGCTTGGTCATATGGGTTGTTGCCCTCATCCTCGCTCGCAATGTCAGCAATGTCTTGCTCCATCCAAGTGGGCCTCAATTGAAGCCTTGTTCGTTGACTAAACCAAACAAGATAATCATCGAATGCCTTGTCACGATGGACGGCGTGGATGCCCATGTTGTTCTGCTCCATCAACATCCACTCATCAATGTAGTATTTGGTGCTCCAATTTGCCAGTTAGTGATCTTCTTATTTTTTTGTCTGCTGAGCCTGCAAATTTTACACCATAGCGGCAATATAAAGGCCTACTCAATGATTCATTCATGTGAAACGAACAAAATATTGCATGTTACATACTTGTGGAGCTGCCAACCGGTGGAGAAATCATCGGGCGGAGAAGGTTGCAGCCTACCAAACTGCCGTGCTACACGGTGAGGGAGATGGTACTCCACTGCATAGAAACAAATAAGGGGGGTCCTCATCATCTAGACGTCCACGTCTGCCATGCACAAGGAGCTCAAGTTGAGATCCGTGACTTGCCTCCGCCGATATGGGCGCCATTGAACCTGAACACAACGTCGTCATCAACTAGTCAATGCTCAATTTGTGCACATATCCTCGATTAGGCCAAAAGGGTGGGAAACTTACATGCTGTGGCAAAAGGGTGTCCAGCTCGTTGGTGAAGCTGATGTACGCGTGGCGTGACACGTGGCAAGTTCCGTGGGCTCGCTCGTAGAGGTGTGCCACGGTAGGGGCGACAACTGCGTCTCCTTGAGGAAACCAAGGTTGCGGGGGATCAAGCTGATGCGGTCTCCCAACTGGAAGCCTCTCCCACATCCAAATCTGCAAAAAAGAGTGGAAACTTGAATGTTAATCACTTTTGTTAAGAAAAAACATTGAATTGTAGTGGAAACTTGTACAACTTTGCTTTATTACCTACAACAGTGTGATGCACCCTGACATTGTAGCGTGCACGCCTCCAGGACGGCGGCATGCCTCGCAAAGCTGACGGTACAGGAAGGCAAGTATAGCCGAGCCCCAACTCCTATTGCCGGCATCCTCCTAGTTCCCAAGGCACGGGATGTACATCCAGGACGCCGTGTCTCCAGTGCCGTCAGGGAAGAGAACCGTACCAAACATGTGCAGGACGTAGGCCCGACAGTAGTATGTCACAGTCTGGGCGTCTACGTTGGGTGGGCACTCCCGAAACTGCTGACGAAGCCACCTAAGGGACACCCCACTGCTGCGCCATTTCTTGCCAGCCTCAACTACCACTAGGGGCCGTCCCAAGAAGTGCTCAACCCGCTGCTGCCATCCTTCAGACTCCGTGTCTCCTATCACTGGGAATCCTCGGATTTTGACTCCAAGGATCATGGCAACGCCCTCGAGAGTGACCGTCATCTCCCCGCATGGTAGGTGAAAGCTGTGTGTCTTTGGACGCCACCGATCTATCAACGCCATCAGCGCTGCTGGGTTGAAAGGTGGCGTGCCTCGACGACAAACACGAGCAACGGTAGCAAGGTTCGCCAGCTTCAGGAGGGGCGTGTACCTCTCGTCGTAGACCATGGTCATAGAGGCCTCATGTGTCATTGGCCTCAGCACATTCAAAACCTGCAAAAAAAGACAAGCATGAAAAAGTATTAGTTCATGTCACTTTATAAAGAGCATGGACTATAGAGCAAAAGATGAACAATGCACTGTTTCATACGAATTGTTGAATATACCTCTCCGTTCTCGATCCTCCGAGCCCGGTGGTGCTCATCGAACCTTGGATCAAGAAGGGGGAACCAATCCATCCTGCAACATAAGCAATGCCAAAGCATTAGTATAAGTTAAAGCATGTGTATGTGGTACGAAGTAACATAAAAATTAAAAAAAACAAAAGTAAACCAATATACTATTACACAAAGCAATTCAAGTAGCTAGCTTGGTGGATACCTGTTGTCTAAGTAGTTCAGGACATTTTCTCTTATTGTGGCCCGGCTTATGGCAACCAGAGCAACGACTCTTTTGGGTGTCCTCTACAAAATGTCTCCCAATCTTACTCGTGGTTGATCTACCTTTCGTGGCTCGGTCCATGTCCATCCTGAACCGCTTCCGCTACCTAGGTCCTCTACTCTTCCAGAGTAAACCAAGATCAGCCACATACTTGGGACCATCATAAGTAGGCCATTGACTCTCGTCAAGAAATGGCTCGAACTGAGGATTCCAGGTGCTCATTAGGTTCCTCAAAGAGAACTCCGCGGCCATACGGGGAGGGACCTCAGCGTCAACACGTCTAAGGCGACAGGCTGTAATCATGTGGGAGCAAGGCCTATGGTATATGATTGGTTTTCCACACGTACACTTGTTCTCATTGATCACTACTTTATGTTTTCGAGCACCCCGGTCTTCACCACCAATGTTAGTTCCACCACCCTCTAGAATCTCATATCCATGGTTGATCGGATCGAAACAAGAACCCTTCTGTCGTTTAGACTTTTTCTTTGAGAAAGCTAGTTCCTGAGATGCTAAAAGTGGCCAAGCTTTGCCTGTTGTCCATAGAGATCTCGCATGCTTCTTCCTCAAAACGAACCAAGAATTCAACTTGTAGAAGGTGAATGAGGCAATAGCAGTCACAGGCAGACCACGACAACCTCTTAGAAGGATATTGAACATCTTTGCCATGTTACTAGTCATGAAGCCCCATCTCCAACCACCGGTGTCATATGCAAGTGACCACTTATCCTTCGACGCCATCAACTCGCTCAAGAATTGCCTGCCATCAACATTTGTGGCTAACTTCAGGGCATCTAACTTGTCTTTGAATAATTGAACCTCTTGCTGCCTGCAAACCTCCTCAAATAATTTGAAGTTGTCCTTTGTGTGATCATGCCTTATAAGATTACGAGCAAGGTGTCGGTGCACCACGGTGATATATTTGGCCGTAGCTGGAATCTCTTGTTCTGACATTGAATGCCTGACATGCTATCGGATATCACACAAACATCACATCCCGGACCAATTACCACTTGTCTTACTAGCACGAGAAACCAACACCAACTATCCGTGTCCTCCTTTCGAACAATCGCAAAGGCCAATGGCACAAAGCTGGTCTTCTACATACGTCCCAATACAAATAAGCATTGTGCCTTCAAATTTCCACCTGTAAGAAAGGTCCCATCAATTGAGGCAGACGGGCCTGCAATGCTTGAATGCTTGATGCTCTCGCCTGAACTCCCAAAGCGTCCTTCCAAATACTGGCTACCATTCCTTGTTTCACCCTCCTTAGGTAAATACTCAAGTGCATCCCGAGTTACTGGTCCTCATTGCGTTCAACATTACTGAGGAGGCTCATAAGCTTCTTCCCAATTTCCAAATATTATTTCCGGCACGTTTGCTTTGCCCTCCATGCTTTCCCATACTTGACATAGTAATTGTACCGTTGGAAGATGATCTCAACCAACCAATGCGAGACACCATAATGGTTGGCATATGCTTCACCACAGGGCATAAGCGCCTTGCAATGAACCTAGAATTGAGCTGTAGATGGTTCTCTTACGCCTCAAGTGATGGCACAAACATGTGGTTGCTTCTTGAGGTAATCTTCCATTTATGCGCCTTCGTCTTCCTAGCACATACTCTCCAACCACTTTGTTGTTCTTCACAAGCAATAGTGTACCTCTTCTCCTTGAATGAATTGATGATCCTAAAAGGTCGGTTGTGTACAATGGAGTACTCTTGCAACCATGATTTCAATTCATCCATGGTAGCAAACAATATGCCCTTCCATATGATGAGGCAATCGCTAACATTAGGCACAGTTGTATCACTTGGCCCACCATCAGCTACTGCCCGATGACCATGGCTAAGGTCCTCGAAATCACCAACTAGTGGATCTCTCTAAGGCAAGACCCTAGACAATATCTCTATTTCCCTAAAATTGAGACGACCAACAGGGCGATCATCATCAGAGTCTTCGGCTATCTCCTCTACGAAGGATTCATCATCTCCAGCTATGTCTATGTCAAAATGGTTCGTAGCCCTAGCATCACCAAAGTCTTCTTCACCACTAAGATCATCTTCGTCGCTAAGCTCATCCTCAATAGAAAAGTCTCCGCTAGCGTCGTCCAAACCTTCTCCTGCATCACCAATTACATAATCATCATCCTCTTTATCACTATCATGATTGCCCTCACCATCGACAACCGGATTCTCTTCCTCATCTCCACTGTAGCCTAGTTGTGTGACAAGTATTTCTTCTTCAGACAAAGGACCATAACCTATGTGAGCGGGGGAAGATGGCCATGCTTTGAAGCTATCATTTCCTAAGCCGGACTCCTTACTACTAAATCCAAAGATCGCACTTCTGAGGCCAATACAGCTGCCTTGTAATTATTCCATTCAGTCTCGCTTGTAATTTTGAGCAACCGCTTGATCCGAGGACCCTTCGATGACCCAACATCTATGACACCTTCAAACTGAACATGCACGTCTCCTTCATTCCAGCCTAACTTAACCTTCACTCGCTCCACTAACTGGGTCAAAGATGGTGTTTCAGAAAAAATCAACAACTCCTCACACATGTCCAGAAATTCCAAACTATCATCTCTTGTCCTAACAATACGGCCTCCATGATGCAACCTCACTAATTTATCCATCTACAACCATCACACAACTAGTGTCACATATCAATATATCATGCGAGTTTCAATCCAATAAGTAGAAACTAAAATATATCATTTCATCTTTTTCAACCCCAACAACATAATCATTTCTAGTCATACAAAATTGAAATGTAATGACCAACAAATAAATAAAATACAAACTAACCCTAATGACCAACAAATAACTAACCCTAATGACACCTACAATAAACAAAGAACCCTAATGACCAAAATAACCAGAAACCAAGCTAACCTAACATGTTCAGCACATAAAACAGTTAAACAACAATGCACTTAATCATCCTAAGCCATACATTTTGCAAATGCAAACACAAATATACCAAAACACCATACACCCATGATTCCACATGATTAGGGACAATGTAAGCACATCTACGCAGATAGAATGGAGGAGGGGAGGGACCATTATCTCGAGGAAGCTTCGGGAGCCGAGATCGTGGCACCTAGGGTCGATTTTGGAGCCTAGGGTTTGGTGGTGGTGCGGGGGAGAAGAGAAAGAGAGGAGCCCGGCGGTTTCAGAATGGAGGGAGGAAGAAGAAGGGGGCCTCGGCGCGGCCTCAAGGGACCGGACCTCGGCGTTGAGTCGGGCCGCGCCGAGGTCTGGAGGCTCGGCGTTAAGTGACCCAACGCCGAGCTACTGGGCCACCGTGCGTTGTTGGGCCGCCTGGGCCGCGCGTCGGATGGTGCCAATAGCTCGACGCGCCGTCCAGCCGCGCTGAGGTTGGGCCCTTGGCGTTGGATGACACGACGCCGAAGTCTCGGACCCACGCGCCACCGTGTCGCCGACGACCCCGGTCGTCCGTGACGTGGCAATACCTCGGCGTCGTGTCACTCGACGCCGACGCCCATACCTCGGCGTCATGTTCTAAGACGCCTAAAAATGGTCTATTTTTAGAAAATGTTTTGGCGTGGGTATTTTTCTAAAAATTGTTTTCAAAAGAGACCAAAATACAAAAATTTCACGAAAAAGTCCGAGGGTCCTTATCTTCCGTGGTGGAGGGCGCGTGTCACCCGAGTGGATACAAGAAGGCCACTGTGTCCTGCTGCATGCTTAGCACGAAGCAGAGGTGGAACCCACTCCACAGCATCAGGGCCCCACCACCAAGCACAACAGCTCCGTCGAGCGAGACGACGGCAACAACGGCGGCGCAGAGAACGCGAACGCCCTCGACAGCGAAGGACACGAACGCCGCGATCACCTCAACCTCGAAGAGGTTTCCCAGCCTCAGCGTGGTGAAGAGGTTGATGTAGACCGCGAGGCAGGAGCCGATGGCAGCAATCACGGCCGTGGGGACATAGGTGGAGTCGTCGGACGCAGGCCCGTTAGCTTTGCTGAAAAAACAAATAGAAACACTGTTCCGGTTGATTTGTTGTGAGAGAAAAATACTGTTCTGGCTGAAAAACAAGCTGAAAAAGACGGATTATAAGAGAAACAAATATGGCCGCAGTAATAGCCGATTTGTTGAGCAGCATCGCCGCGGCTACCCGGGAGTTGGCCGCCGTCTGCTGGCCTGCACAGGTGAGGCCTGAGCGAGACTGGCAAAGAGGACCTCCCTGTGAGGCGCTGCACAAGGTCGTTGAAGGCACCGGCGTCGGAGATGGCGAACTGCATCTTCATGTAGGTGAACTTGAAGCTGCCGTTGTGGTGACGTTGGTGGGTGTGCTTGTACCTTAGCTCGACGTGGTTGGGAACTGCTCCTTGGCCTGCTCCAAGCACGCCTAGTTGTCTGACACTGAACACCTGTCCACAATGTTTTAAATAGTGGCATATCGTGTTTAGCGATATATCTCTAAAACAGCTAATAGCGGAGCTATATCAGGCTATAGCGAGATATAGCACCTAAATTGTATATAACCATAAATAGCGGCACCTTGCCTCAAAAGACTATGCGGCAGCTATAGCGAGAGATTTAAAACTATGGATGCCTGGCCGAGACCCGAGCCCTACCGGGCAACGCGTGACCGGGGCGCCGCAGCAGAGGTTCTGTGCCCACGGCCACGTACCTGACAAGCACGTCCGGGTAATAGGCCAGAGCAAAGTGGCCTGGACCCATGCGGCCACGGCTACGGAGTTTTTTTTGACACAAAAACTGTGGGGGAGATCCCCACAGTGCCTTTTTGATTTCATTTATAAAAGAGGGAGTACAGGTACAGGTACATACTTACAAAGCTTAACTAAAGGCATCTAGCCAAGCACAAAAGGATGACCTAAGATCATCTTTGAATCTTACAGATTGTATTAAACATTGACTCTTGAAGTTCGACCACCAAAGTGCTAATGTTGGGTCACGTCTTGCAAACACTTTATCATTTCGGACTTTCCAGAGCTCCCATGCTGCTATGAGCGTGGCTTCAGTGAAGAATGGTAACTGGTGGGCAGATCTTGCTTGAATGAATCTGTCTAGGGGATTCAGAGAGAGGTCCAATTGATTTCAAGCTTGGACCAGCAGTCCTGTGCAAAAGAACATTCAAAAAATAGGTGCTCTATGGTCTCCAGACTCCCTGCTGCGCACATGACACATGTCGGGGTCCCCTGAATGTTTAGATGCCTCCTCTGGAGCATATCTTTGGTGTTAAGACGATCAACCAAAATTAACCATGCAAAGAACTTAACTCGTGGGCTGCATTTGCATTTCCATATTATTTTGAAAATAGGGTGTGCATCTAGTTCCTTGAAGGCATATGAATAGAACCTTTTGGAGCTATATTTGTCACCCCAGATGGGTGACCAATTGTCGACGCCCTCCTCATCATATTCCATAATCTGCAATTCCTCTTGCAAACTCACAAATTCAGCATAGGCTTCATTGGAGAAAGGTAGCATGAAGAGTGAGTCTAAGTCCTCTGCTTGCATGACCGCATAAACTGAGATTGCCTCTGATTTTGCAAAGGATGCAAGTCTTGGGTATTTTGTTGCAATGATCTGATCATTCATCCAAATATCTCCCCAGAAACAAACTGATTGACCATTGCCAATTGTGCATTTAGCAATGCCTCTGAACAATAAGTTCAACCTCAATATATCCTTCCACCAAAAAGATCCAACCTCCCTGGCTGCATGAGGAACTCGATTTGTATAGTACCTGGTCCATACCATTCTTACCCATGGGAGATCAGCCCTGTTATAGAACTTGCTTAGATGTTTCATAAGCAATGCATCATTCTGCAGCCTAAGATTTATGATGCCTAGTCCTCCTTTTTCCTTTGACAACATTACAGTTTCCCATGCAACTAAGTTCCCACCTTTCTTCTTTTCAGAATTCCCTCTCCAAAGACATTGTTTCCTTTCCCTATCAATATTCTCAATCACTCCTTTTGGTAGTTTGATGGTGCTCATTGCATAGGTGGTGATAGGTGTAATGGCTGAATTCACCATTTCAAGTCTCCCACTCTGTGACAACCAAGTAGAGCAGGCTGATAATCTTCTTTCCACCCTATCCATCATAGGAGCTAGGTCCTCAATTTTTGGCTTGGTAGTCCCCATGGGCAAACCAAGATATGTGAAGGGCATTGATCCAATATCACACCCAAAAGTGTTTGCAAGGAGGACCATCTTGTCTGGAGTGACATTGATAGGGTACATTTGGGATTTTCTATAGTTCACCTTTAACCCTGTCGATTCAGCAAAGCTATGGAGTATGGCTTTGAGAAAAAATAGTTGCCTAGCATCGACATGCAGCAATGACAAAGTGTCATCGCATATTGTGCTATAGGAAAATCTTCTTCTGGTTGTGGTAAGGGCTTACATAGCAGGTTCAGGTTGCAGGCATGGTTAACAATGATCTGAAGAAGTTCAATGCCCAAACACAAATAACAATGGTGACAAAGGGTCACCTGTCGAACCCTCTCTTACATTTATAGAATTTACCGGAGATGCCATTTAGAAGCACGGTGAAGAGCAGGATGATAGTATATTGTGCACCCACTAAATCCATTTATCGAGGCAATCCTAGGTGAGTCATCATCCGAATGATAGTGGAGTGTTCAATTGTATCAAATGCCTTCTCAAAATCTAACTTCAATATTATTATCTCTCTTTTTGATTGGTGGCACTGGTGAATATATTCATAACTCCATGCCAAGACAATCTGTATGGTTCTTGATCCGATGAACCCATCTTTGGTTACGGTGAACTAATCTCGGAATAACCGATTTGAGAGTCATTGGCTAATATCTTTGTTATGAGCTTAAGAGAGATATTCATCAATGAAATAGGCCTGAAATCATTCAGTCTCTGGGCTATCTTTCTTGGGTACCAAGGTGATGTATGATGTATTGATGCTCTCCAGGCTGATGTTGTTGTGATAGAGAGACCAACACAATCTGTAGAAATCCTGTTTAATCAATTGCCAACATTTTTTTAGAAATAACCCATTGAATCCATCTGGCCCTGGAGCTTTGTCTGGAGGCATACTTTTGACAATTTGGTCAATTTCATCAGTCATGAAAGGTGTAACCAAGCTGTCAAGGTCCACAACTGGCTGAATCATTTGTGGGAGGTCAAAAGTCATTGTAGGTGATGCTGTGGTACCCATTCTTTGCCTGAAAGAGACCCATAGAAGACTTGATTTGCCTGCATGGTCTTGTATCCATGCTCCTTGATCATTTTTTAGCTGCGCTATTGAATTTCTTCTGTAAGATATAGTTGCCATGCCATGAAAAAACTTGGTGCATTCATCCCCAAACTTCATTCTGTTGACTGTATATCTATTGCGCCAGTATATGTTCTTACATTTGAGCCATGTTTTTAACTGAGCTTTGACTGCAATTCTCAGGTTCATTTTAGGATGGTACAGGCCTCTCTGGTCCTCCACTGAATCTAAGGTGCTGATGACTGCATTACAATTGGATATCAAAAGTTGTAGATTGGAAATTTTCTTACTCCACTGTTTCAACCTTGCTCTCAAGCTTTTAAACTTTGATGACATGTTTCTGGCACTGTCCATCAGGAATGCAGAGTTGGCCCAGCAGTCTTGCACTGTTTCAATAAAATCATGTTGTTCTGCCCAATAATTCTCAAAACGAAATATATTAGCTTTAGGTATTTTTGTCCCAATGGAGATTTGACATGGCAAGTGATCAGAGGTTATCTTAGCAAGTGGCAAGACTTCTGTATTTGGATACTCAATAGTCCAATTTGCTGATGTAAGAAACCAGTCTAATTGTTCTAATAATGGGCTATCCTGCATATTACTCCAAGTATATGCTCTACCTTTCAATGGCAACTCCACCAGGCCCAAGTGACCAATTGTGTCATTGAATATGAAGGTGTCATTGAGATCCCCCCTAATTTGTTCCTGTTGCTAAGTGACCGATAGAAATTGAAATCTCCTAGAAAAATCCAGTTTTCTTCGTCCTCTATGTCCTGATTTCGAAACCACTCAATGAACTCTGATCTAGCCGGTTCATCACAAGGACCATAGACTGTAGTTAGTTTCCAAACTTCATTAGTGTGGGCAGACTGAAACTGCACTGTGATGCCATATTGCCTTTTTTCTAACATGTTACCTGGAAAAATAGAGCTGTTCCACAGCACAAGTAAACCTCCTGATGCTCCAAGTGAAGGAATATAATCAAAATTATCAAACCTTCTCGGTGCAAATTTTTGGATGTACTGCATATCAAAAACCTCTCGCTTTGTTTCTTGTAGACTGATGATAGAACAAGAACTCTCTTCTATTTTATTTCGCACTGCATCCCATTTATCTAATCGATTTATGCCCCGAATGTTCCAGCAAAGAATGCTCCAATCACGTGTATTCATTGATAACAAATTTATGGGGGCAGCTCTCACTGACGTCACTAGGATCATCAGTACAGGATAGATATGAATCATAGCGAACATGAGCATTGTGATCAGCTTTAACCGAAACCAACACAAAATATAGGCTGTTCCAACACAGGCACATCGATTGCACGATAGGATAATGGACTTGGTTGGAAACAAAAACGATCTTCTGGCCCATAGAAGCTCCAGTGCTCTCCATCCGCTTCTTCCCTTCTTTACTATTCTTCGTCATCTTCATCGGGAACAAATGGAGGAGGCGCCTGTAATAGCGCATCGTCAGTGAGACCGCTAGGGTCAACACCACATTGTATACCCCATCCTCTGAGAATAGAAGTCGAGATGGGTTTTATCTCCCCTGTGACTTCATCGACTTCTACCACCCAATTCTTGCTCCGCTTAGAGGGCTCTTTATCGATTCTGACCGGGCGGAAACCCTCCTTGTCGGATGAGAGGCGAGTGCTGCGACGCACAAATGTTTGGGTTAGAGGTGTGCGTGGATCAGAGATGGAAACAAGATTTGGGAGGAGCATATCCTTGCGTTTCTGAGGAGCTTGGTTGCCATCAGCCCGGCCCATGGTGCTTTCTGGACCAGGCCTGATTTCCTCAATTTGAATTTCAAGATTAGATGGGCCAGAAGCGCACAAGAAGAGTGTATTAGTCGGCCTGTCATCCCTGACAGCTACGGAGTTGCTGGCGAAGTCTCAGACTGCCCCGGTGCCGTCCACGACGAGGATGCAATGAGGCCGATGTCGCTACCCCGGAGGGCACCGAGGAGCTCCGTGTCCGGGCTGAAGATGGATGCTGTCGTCGTGGCTCTCCGCATCTGCCGGCGCGTCAGCCCTCCGGCCATGGGATTCGAAGAAAGCCGCTACTCATGCAGCGAGTGTGAAGCCAGCATCGCGCCCACGTAGAGGCTGCTGCTCTGCTCGACTGCTCTGTTGGGGAGCCGCCACTACTAAAAAAAGCATTTGTAGGGGCGGCTGGCAATGGTTTGGAGAGGCGGCTCGGCCAGCCACCCCTACCATACCGTCTCTACAAATCATGTATTTGTAGGGGCGGTTCCCAGACCACCCTGCAAATCGATTTGTAGGGGCGGCTAATGTTATCAGCCGCACATACAAATTGGTTTGTAGGGGCGGCTGGTAACAACAGCCGCCCTACAACAAATTGATTTGTAGGGGCGGCTCAGTCTAGAACCGCCCCTACAGTACATTTTTCGCCAAAAAATTTTTAATTTACAATTCAAATTCGACCAGAACATATATTTTTCATGCACAACTCCATCATGACTTAAATTCAATCACAGGAGAATAATATCAAATCATATTGTTGTAGTTTAATACTCATCATCTGACCATGGAAACAGGCAAGAAAAACCCAGCTATGTATCCCCAAGAAATATAGCAACATGGATGGAGGAGTAGGACAAGTAGTGCTATGAGGCCCAATTACAAAATATTGAGATTTTCGAAGACAAACAATGACAATCATTGTTTAGTATAATGCTTCTCCGAATATGACGCACAAGGACAAAGATGGGATCATCAGAGATTTAAATATTTTGGAATCATAGGGGAATAACTCCAATCATATCGTTCGAGCAGTTAATTGCTCATCACTTGATCTTCAGCAGTTTAAGCAGGCAACAAAAGTGTTTAAATGTAGTGCAATTTGCAAACTCACACAATGTTATAAGCAGCATGATGAGACAAGTGCAAATTGATAGAAAATGTTCCAAAGGGCTCCAACTGATATATTGTATGACACTATCATTGTATTAATTAAGAACACTTCAACATGGTCAATGATCATGCATTTTTTGGTTTAGAAAGACATGCCCACTGTCCACTGAGCTGATCAGAGGAGGCAATCCCCGGGCCCGATAAAAAAGATGGTGCGGCGCCTAACTTAAGGGGGGCTAGTCACCTGAAATCTGCTGCCTAAGAGGTGGAGTGGGAGTGTGATCACTGACCTCTGTCATGGCACTTGTCTATGTTGTGCTAGCGGGTGATCTTCTGAAGCCTTGTGCTCATGCAGGATCATGCCAAAAAAAAGGAAACAGGAAACAGAAAGATGAGCTATGGCACCACCACATGTACAGAATGCTATGACAAAACAAAGGCTCCACACCATAACAGACCCCATCAAATGCAACATTTACTAACTCTTAATGAATCTCACTATATTTAATTTAACTGCAAGCAGCGACAAAAACATAACCAACAAAGCTAAGCTGGAAACAAGTAGCAACTTAGCACAGAAAAAATGTTACAATTCAGATTATTAACCAGCATATGCATCTATCTTAACTAATGTTAAATCCATGAATGCTTTACTACAAGGGTTCATATATATTAATTTCCAACATACATGCATTGACCCAGTTCATAATTCAATAACATTAGAATCTGCTGTGCTTCCACTGAACAACTCAGTAATTCTTTAACTATTCCTAAAGTAATTTGCAAATTTGCATGAATTATTGATTATGCAAATCAAATAATTTAATAGCAATCAAAGGAAAAAATTTCAACTGTCGAGAAGCAGTAAGTAGTTCTATCATTCTATGAGCCTACTCCATCAGATCTGGGCTCATAATAAATCGTACTCTTCGTAGCCTTGGAGGTGAGAGCTCTTATCATCGCTCATCTAGCCTTAAAAGAGTTAATATGGTACTAGATCTCAGTAGTGGTAATATATACAGGCAAGAAAAAATGACTTAAAAAAGGATAAAAGGATAGAGTACACAGCAATCAAATTACTTGCAAAAAGAGTTAACATGGTACTTGCCCATCTACAATTATCAATAGGTCGTGATATATATTGCCCACCACTTTGCAGCCCTCATCCTCATTGCCCAACTCAATGGATTTGTCTCCCCTACCACAAATAACCAGTTAACCACCATGAAGATAAAATGCAACTATCAGCTTTTCTTAACACAACAACTATCATATATTACATTGATAACCCACTACCTAGAAGGGTAATTTTCTATGTCACCATACAACAGACTGGAACGGGAGTTTTCTCTTTACCTAGCATCATATTCAGCAAAATTTCAGCTGTACCAGTGAAATATATACCCTTTAAAAAAGCACATGACATAAAACTCAACTTGGGACATGCTCCTGTACTAGACCTTCCATGCAAGGTACGAATCAAGCTGAAACTCCAAGTATTTAACCAAACATCTGGAGAAACAGAAAAAGTTTTCAGAAAAAGATTTCTGAACTCGAACCAGCAATTACAAAAAAATAGGAGTTTTGATAGCATTATGTTTCATCCTCAAAACAAGCTGTTTATAGAACATAATGAATAAGTTACCAGATCGCTGCCACTAATTTATGTGAGCCAATTTACATTCAAGCATACTTAGTAGCTCTGAACATGCAGTCTATACTCAAAACTACTAATTCAGATCATACTTTAATCTATCATGACAGTTCTAGGTGCCACTGTAAAGCAACATAGCAAAAAGATAGTGCTAGGTGACACTGTAACAACACAACAAAAAGATAGTGCACCAACTATGAAAGTTTGCAGCAGCACTAAAGCACTGGCCATAGCACACATGAATTTAATCCAGGCTGTCTAAGAATCCAAGTCCAAGAATAGAAGTACCTAAGTAATTGGGGTCGAAGCAAATCGATGAGTAGGTACAGACCTTCAACATCTATAGCATATATCAATAGACACAGAAAATAGATAGATTTGGGTCTAGTTTCCATTTGAAGGGCAACATCAGTAAAGCTAGGGTTTCCTGTAGCACAGGCGCACAGTTCGTGTGCACATAGATCGCCCTCCATAGTGAAGGG
Source organism: Miscanthus lutarioriparius (assembly GCA_904845875.1). Classification (NCBI taxonomy): domain Eukaryota; kingdom Viridiplantae; phylum Streptophyta; class Magnoliopsida; order Poales; family Poaceae; genus Miscanthus; species Miscanthus lutarioriparius. Next base: position 58,319,129 of record CAJGYO010000011.1, on the reverse strand, counting down.
GAGCGAGCCTCCGCGAACGCTGGGAGAGGGAGATCCGGTAGGAAGAGGTAAGGAGAGAGAGGGGGGACCAAACCGAGGAGGGGATGATGCGAGGACCGCATGGGAGCAGGCTACGCCGGGCGGTAGCCACGCGCCGCGGCTAGCGATGGGGCTCGCGGGCGCCACGTCGTGGCAGGAGGCGGCCACCACCGGGCTCATCGGCGCAGCTGCGGCGCACACCGGCTGCACCGCCTCCCAGGGCGTGCGCACGTGGAGGTGCCCGCGCCGGGGCCGGGCCGATGCGCCACCACGTCGAGAGAGAGAGGTAGAGAGGGAGAAGGAGATGGGGAGGGAGGGGACGGGGCACGAGTGGTGGAGGCGGCGCGCCGCGAGAGGAGCATGAGTGAGACGAGGGGGAGGGGAGGCCGAGCGTGGGAGGGAGCCTGTTTTTTTCCGAGAAGGGGAGGCATCATTTTATTTGGGTTGAATTGGGGCGACGTGGTCTCGCTGGTAGCAGGGGCGGCTCGTAATATCAGCCGCCCCTACAAATCGACGTATTTGTAGGGGCGGCTCGTATTACCAGCCGCCCTTACTGTGCCATTTGTAGAGAAGGTTGTTGTGCTGGAGCCCGAGCATGCCACTGTAGGGACGGCTCTAATGCTAGCCGCTCCTGAAAAAGCCCTGTTACTACAAATTGTTTTTCACGTAGTGCGCGGGATTGCGGAGAGGCGTGCAATCCAACTGAACAACTCTGGATGCTAGCAGTTCGAGTTGGGCAGAGGGAGGGGAGAAGGAGAACGCCGCCTTTATTTGGTAGGTGCTCTCTTTGAATCCATGGCAGCCAACGCATAGCTCAAGCAAGAGAGCTAGTACTGTAGGTTCCATGGAAATAGAGCAGCGGCGACGAACACTCATCCTAAAACTATTGGTACAAACTTAAACAAGGAGGAAGGTAGTATATACACAGGAAGCCAGGGCCGGCCCACCTCCCTCTAGCTGCCAGCGAGATGCCAGAGGCAAAGAGGAAGGGGGCCAGAGGAGGGACGAGCAGGACGAGGAACAGGAAAGGGGAAGACCAGCATACGCCTACTACTCACCACGGAGCTGTCTCGGTTCTGTCATCGGGATAGCGTTGTGGGCTTGATCAGGCTCCTCACATTGTCTTTCCTCCCATATCTCCTAGCCCCGTCTCTCTGCACCAAAACCAGAAATCATGTTATAAATGGTGGTTCATGCTGGGTACCGCTAGGGCACCAGAAGAAGGGCCGCGACGCATGGCTGCTGTTAAGGGGAGGGCCTCGACACGCCACCCTACACTAGCATTGCCCAAAGACTATACCCTCGACAACTCTTTTCCTTCACACCCAAGGAAACAGATGGCGTGGCTCCATCCAATGAGGTCTAGGATGGCTCTCGACATGACCCTCGCTGACGCCACTATGAGAAATATCCACTTCTACGACCAAAATATAATGACGAATCCGAAACTGTCATAGAAGATCGCTATCTATTATGAATATTTACGTTTCGTCATAGATCAGTGGTGACGATCCTCTAGCCCTCCCTATCTATGACGAAATCAGACACCGTCACACAAAAACGTCATAGAACAGCATAGGGTTCGTCACAAAAAACCTCGCACGACTGTTCCTGCTCATCTATGATGATCCTCTTTAGAACTGTGATGACCAAGGCTTCGTCATTGAACTAATTACACATCTGTGATGAAGTTTTTGATCTGTAACGAACGACACTTCATTATAAATCTCCACATGGTCATTTCTCCATCCGACATGTACCTGTGGGACATGTAGTTACTCATCCGTGACGCTTGCAATTCGTCATAAAGTCTTCACTCAGTCCTTTCTCCATCCGACATGTACTTGTGGGACCCTTCTCCATCTGATGTGTACCTATGGGACCTACAGTTATAAATCCGTGATGCTTGTAATTTGTCATAAAAGTCTCCGCTCAATCCTTTCTTTATTCGACGTGTACCTGTGGGACCCTTCTGCATTTGACCTATGGGACTAGACGTCCGACGTGTACCTATGGGACCTGCAGTTACTCATTCGTGATACTTGCAATTCGTCATAAAAGTCTCCGCTTGGTCCTTTCTCCATCCAACGGTGGGACCCTTCTACATCCGACCTGTGGGACCCAACGACTTACGTGTCACGTCTACTTGTGGGACCTTTCTCCATCTCCATCCGACCTATGGGACCCGACGGCTTGCATGTCACTTGTACCATGTGTGCCGTCGGGGTTTAATTTCTCAAAAAAAGGTCTAATACCTGGGAGTAGAACCTGGGATCTGGACCAAGGAATGGAACATCTTTACCATTGCACTAGACGCCTGACTGTGTTGATATCTCTTTGGAGATGCTATAGTATCCTATTGGCTCTATGGATGCCCTACAAGTTTCACTACTACAGATTGATTTATCACTGTCGCCACTTTCACTGCCGTAGCGATAGAAGCGACGGTGTGATACTTCCATCGTCGGTTGGACCGATAGGGAGGCCTCATAAGAAAGGAAACCGGCCGTTGAAACTTCTAGCACCCACGGGTTAATAATAGATGCGGCAGTGGTATTTTCTCCGTCGCATGAAAAGCCGAGCTGACTAGGATAGGCGTTATGGCCACCGGCCCTACATGACCGTTTGGTGCACCGGCGGTAGTAAATTCAGCATGATTTATTTCCCAACTACTACCCACAACACAGTTGCATCACCATTCATTCCACTTCTCCATCTTCAAGGTTGGAGCATTGTTCCTCTCTCACAATTTGTGTGAACCATTGCACGCATCGCGCCGCGCTGCCACCAGATCCAAATACAACGGTAATGCTTTCGTACTTCACTGTTGGATCTTTGTCGGATTATTTTTCTCTTTAGTGATCTCATTAGGAAGGATGCTCTCATCCTACTGCACACTAACGATCACAGGCTCATAGAAGATGTCGTTCTCGAGATCCTCCGCCGCCTCTTCGCCCGCTCCTTGTTCTGCTACAAATGTGTCTCTCGCTCCTAGAAGCGCCTCATCTCCAATAAACGTAAGGTACTGCCCTAGACTGTGGTCGGCTTCTTCTACGATGGCGAGAACGGCAAGCAAAACTTCACCAGCATCACCGGTGAATGCCCCAACTTGTCCCTCTTGCCTTCCCCATTGACAGGGTAGCTGTCTTAGATTGCTACAATGACCTCGTCCTATGCTTGTGCGTTGAGGCTGCTGGATCCTGCTGTGTTGTCTACAATCCGGCAACCAAGAATTTGCGGCTACTGCCGCCTATCATCCATGCTGTTGGTCAGGTTCAATTGAGGTTCAATCCGATAGCCTCCTCGCACTTTCATGTGATTGAATTTGTGGAGGAGGAAGACGCTGAGTGCCTAGGTGTGGAGATCTACTAATCTAAAACTGTAGAATGGATCTATAAGGAATCTAAATGGGGTTAGGACATTGATGATGTGAAACGATCAAGATCAGCAAGTGTGTTTATTAACGGTTGTCTGTACATTATGGGGTACTCTCTGATACTTGCTGTGGATATGGAGGGAAAGACATGGAAAAAAATTCCTAGGCCTCGTGGTACTCTACCCTTCATCCATCAAGTTCAGGGTCACTTGTGTGTATGTACTGTTGGTGGTGTTGGTGTTCACAATATGTCCCAGCTTTTAGTCTGGATCCTTGAAGACTATGCTACAAATAAATGGATATTGAAACATACTATCAGCACACTGAAGGTGTTTGGAAAGACTAATATTCCATTTGGTTACATGGATTATGATTCGGACTACACAGCGATTACAATGCACACAGAATGGAATTTGATTTTCTTTGTTAGGCACGAAAGAACAATCATCGTGTATGACATGGACCGAAGAAAAGTTCATGTCATCCCTGCCCGTGTCGACCGTCGCTATGGTAGACGCGTCCTGTCTGTCAAGGCTCATGAGCAGACCTTACTTTCATGCTTATGTTCCCTTGTTCTTGTTCTTGGAGTCATTAGCAGAGCAGTGAATAAAGTTGCATTCGATGTATATCTTTTTGTCTAGATATGTTAAAATGGACCAATGTTGTTTGATTATCTATGGCCATGTTAATTTCGTCTAGGATGGATGTTGTCATTATTGCAGTTAAACTAGTGTGCCATCTTTGTTGTGTTTGCAAATTGATTTATTTCTCTGGTTCAAACAGTACGTTATGGTGGTGTTACACCTCCCGTCGCCATTTCATATGGTGATTCAGCATTAGTGTTACATTATGGTGGCGATTCAGCGTTATTGCTCTGGCTCCATGAGGAGGAAGGCCGCATGACAATGAAGAAGGAAGAAGCACTGTAGTAGTAGAATACTTATATTGATTTCAAATGTTATGGGTACATAAGGAATGCTGATGAGTGTTGGTGGCCGTTAACTTAAATATTTTGCCCGCCAAAGTATATTAAAATGACAACAAATAAAATATATCTAAGCAAAATAGGTTTTTTATCTAACAAGTTTCATGAGTTTTGGTGCTCGGAGTTGTTTTGCAGGATATACTCAAAATACGCGTCGAAAGATAATATATAGTGCATATACAACTTGGTGAAAATCGGCATGAAAAGAAATTCGAATTTTTACTCTTGCAAAGGAGACTCAAATAAACATGTGAAATAGATCATTGTGAAGAGCTCGTCGAGGCGATCGAAATGGATATATTGTTCATATATTTTGGAGAACAAACGAGATACTAAATTCACAAATTTAAGAGGAAATCAGCACTCCACAGAATTCGACATGAGCACGAAGCCACCGTGGCCATCCGGCCATGCAAAAGCTGCAGGGGCGCAGCTTGTAACAACCCGGGTTTTTGGAGAAGCCAAAAATATGAACTTTTTAAAATTTTTCCTGCAATATGTGAAGCATGAAGATGCTAGGTCGAACTAAGAACAATTTATAAATAAATTGTTGCATGCATATAGAATTATTTGTAGGAGTTTGCCAGAGTTCCTTTGTTGGTTTAGTGTTTTGTGTTGGAGAGCACAAGTTCGTAGTAAATCCTTTTGATCCCTTGTGGAATATCTTATGAATCCCTTTTCCTCTCTCAAATCATCTTCTTGCTTTTGAACCTCATTCGAATCCCTTGATCTAATTCGTAAAGTCTATTGACCTTCCTTGTAAATCAATGCCCATCGAAGCCAACCCTTGGCATTGGATTCTGAGACCCGTAGTAAACCCTAGAGACCCTTGGATATTACCCAAGTGGGCCCACACCTAAGCTAAATAAGTTTAGCATACTAACACTTGATTATGGAATTAATCAAGCAATATTTGAAATGGAAAAGAGTAAAGGAAATAGGAAAGAAAGGTGAAGGCCATATTGGCCGGATCAGCCCAACCAACCGAACCAACCCAACTTGGCTCCCCCTACTTTTGGCCCACACGGGCAGCAACAAAGACCTGATGAGAAAGCCCCCTGGCCTAGCTTAGCAGCGCCCGCTTCGCTGCCTCTCTCTCCTCCTTTCGGCCCGCCCCGCCAAGCCTACTTGGCCCAACCAAAGTAGCATGACCGACCGGCCCGGCCCACCAGCCATGCCCGGCCAGCTGCCGGTGACGCATGCGCCTGCCAACCCTAGGCAAAGCACCCTAGCCTCCAGGCGTGAGCAGCCGCTCCCAGCCACCGCCGCCACAAGGAAGGCAGAGCACACGCGTCTAGGCACCACCTCGACGTCCGTACCACCGCCCGCGCGATTCGTGCCGCGTGTCCCGGCCGTCACATCAACGGCGACGACGCCGAGCCGGCCGCCAAACCCTAGCATCGGCCGCTATAAAAGCCACACGCGCCGCTGCTCCTTCTCCATTCCCCATCCACGCCGCCCTCTTTCCCCTTTGCTCGCGCCCAGAGCCCCACAAAGACCGCGCGTCGTCGAACCTTCGAGCATACCACGCCCGCGCGCCCCGTGCCGCCGTCATCGTCGTGCCCACGCGCAGGAGCGCCGTCGCAACCTCGGCGCCGAGCCCGCTTCGCCTCGGAGCAGCGCGCTTGCGCTGTAATGATGCCACCATCAAGCCAACATCGCGCCACCACGTCTGCAGCCGTGACCTCACCGTGGACCGCGTCGCCGCTCCAGCGTCGAGCCGGCATCGCCACCGTCCGCCTCGACCTCGGTGAGCACCCAAAGCCCAGGACCCCATCTTTTCCCTTCCCACCGTTACTCGTGCTGAGCCCGATCTTCGTGCCACAATCCTTCACTTCGCAGGAAGCAGCAGGCCTTGTAGCACCCTTCGCCGTCCTCCATTCGCCACCGCGCGTCTGCCTTTGCTCCACGCCTCATCCACGGCCTCGTTATCGGTCACTGCTCCAAGCCGATCCGCCACGCCATGTTCCACCGCACCGAGCACCTCACCGTGACAGACAAGCCTCACCTTTTCTCGTCGCAGACGCCATCGCCCTCCCTACCTATGCCGTCCTATCCTCGCCGTGCGGCTGCACAACCAGCATGGCCATGGCATCGACATGCCACGACCACGACCGCGTCGCCATGAGCCACCATCGCCTTCCTCTCCTTCGCCGAGCTACGCCAACCACGCCTCGCTGGCCTCTATGCCCCATCTCTGTAGTACCCATCTCTAGGAGTTGCACCGCGTCAGGCTCCTCTACATGGTACCGCTCACCACCGCGAGGGCTTCGACAGGGCGCGACACAGCGTTAACCGGCCACAGCAGAGCCCGCGGCCACGACCACCAATGCTGTCCTCGACCATGAAGCCGACCACGACGTGCCCCTGCTTCGACATGGAACCACGACTGGAGCTGCGACCTCGACTTTATCGGCCTCGCTGCCCTGCTACACCATGCTGGAGCGCCACCACTAGGCCATGGCTGCGCCAAGCCTCAACCCCGTCTTGGCCACGACAAGCATAAGCTCATACTGCAATGCCTCGTCTTCACTGAATCCATGCTACCGCAATGCTGTGCTCTGTCTCCTTGTTCGAGCAGTGGACGCATACATGGTCGCCGTCCTGCAGCACCTCCCCGCTAATCCGTGCCTTGCCCGAATAGCCGGTGAGCCACCAATGCCTAAAACCCTTGCCTTTCTTTTCCATGTTCTTTTTGTACTTGTTGACCTTGATCATCAATATCATTTATCTACATTGTTATTTGATCTATCAATACCCATTGCCTATACACGATCATGATCTTTATTTATTCTATGCCTGTGCCGTGCCTTTGCCGCCGGTCTACTTCTTTGTTCCATTTCCCTTCATGCCGATCTATCTATTACGCATGTCTATCTCTTGTACCTCAAATTATTTTCCAAGTGCTTCGATTAGGTGCTACATCTTCGTCGCCCGATCACTCGGATGAGCCGAAGCCGTTAGACGATCACCGGTGCGACCAACTACAAGCTCCGCCAAGATCACGATACCGAGCAACGCGGGTCACGTTCTTCCACTTCGACAAAACCTCGGTGAGCCACCACCGTGCCCCTCTTTCCAACCCCGATTTTGCTTACCGACCATGGCATTCCAACCGTGGAACGCGTAGACCGAGGCCACCTCCGGCCTTTGGACACACAAGCACACACACACGTGACTAACCCAAGCCAAATCGAACCACCAGAGTCCAAGAACACCGGTGTGGTTGCCGACCACCATTGAAGCATTCTCTAAAGCCATGTCTCGTCCACCGTGAACCATGCCCGAAGGAGTCAAGCCTTGATCACCGTCTCTGACGATTGCGATGGAGCTGTACCGCTCCTAGACACACCCGCGCTCAGGCACAAGCACCGAACAGCGCGCGCTGCCGACAGCCACCCCGCGTCATGGATTGGCACATGGAGGCCCTGTCCTTGCCCTTCCTATCTCTGGACCAAGAGGCCGGCCTTGGCCCAGATCGACTGCGCAGATGGAGCCTACGACCATGCCCCATCCAGCCCTGTCCAGGCCCGCCAAGGCCCAGGCGAGACCCAAACAGGTTGACTTTTGACCAGTCAACAATGACCATTGACCGGGCCCACATGGCGGTGACCAGTACCGAGGACCCACCTGTCAGCTGCAGTTTAGCTCTAATAACGCCATGCTGATGTCATGCCGAAGATGAGACCGCGCTAGCGTCGGGGACTTCGGCAATCTCACTGACCACGTTGGCAACCTTTCCGACCACTTCGGCAATCTCACCGACCACGTTGGCAACCTTTCCGACCACTTTGGCAATCTCACCGACCGCGTTGGCAACCTTTCCGACCACGTTGGCAACCTTTCCGACCACCTCCGCGATCTCACCGACCATGTCGGCGAAGCTCTCCGACCACCTTGGCCAGCCTTCCGGCCATGATGGTGATCTCACCGACCACCTCGGTGACATCTTCGACCACCGACGAAAGCCCCTTCCTGCTTATCCTTATACTCGTTCATACACTTACTATACGTGATTTTGATCTATTTATATTTGTCTGCACCGTGCCCTTGTGCAGGTCTACCCATCCCCCTCGCTATGGGATGTGCTACTCCACAGTCGTGTCGAGTTGTTGCGTCTTTTGGTCGTGTTTGGTTCTTATCGCTGCTTGTTGGTGTTGTTACCTGTGTGCCGAGCCTTCGAGCTGGCTGAGGGATCGTACCTCATTCGGACGTTACGATCACGGGATCCGTCTCGCCATGACCGTGATGCCGAGTGTAACTCGACCCCTCGCTTTTTAGTTGACTTCAGAGTACCACGAGCGTTAGCTCCTGTCTTTGGCCCTAGAACATGGACGTGATGGATTCAATATCGATGGCAATATCGATGCGGATATTACCTGCACATTTTGAGCCCTTCATGACCAAGTTCTGTGGGAGAAAACCTGGGAGTAGACAATCGTGGAACGATGAATGCCAACTCATTGGCATAGCTTGTGGCCGCGAGTTCACCTCGCCATGACCATGGAGCCACGCCTCTCTTTCGCTTTTAGTTGCTTCTTCATGCTCAAGCCCTTGTATGCTTGTACCCCGTTTGACCATCACGTTCCTCTGATTCTCGCGGTGACAACCGCACCGCTTCGAATCCGAGAGATATCTTAGTGCCAGTGCACCCAGGTCGGGTACTCTACGAGTGGCTTACGCACTTGGTGTTCTTGAGTGTCGCTCCTTCCGATGCCCCGTCTTTCATCGTGGCGCGAGTGTTGGAAGAAGTGGACCTTGCTCTTGGATATTCTTGCTCTTATTGCCCCGATAGCCGCTCTATTTGATTCCGTCTTGCCCATGACGATTGGATCAAAGACCGGACTATTCCCTTTGGGTTAGCGAAGCTATGGTCTATGTCATACCTCGGACCCGTGCGTGTCGACCCGATCGACCATCTAAAACCATCTTCCCCGAAGATGTGTCTGGGAGCATAACATGGGCGTGCCTAACTAATCCCGCTACTTTTGCCGTGTTGAACGACTGTCTCCTCGGCTCCCGACGTTGATGTGTCGTGTGGATCGAGAGGACCCGTCGCTGTCCAACCTCTTTGCGCTACCGCTTCCTACCATAGCGGGTGAGCCAAAGTACATTGGAGCCAAGTCACAATAGTGTTATTCGTTCTTGTTTGCTTCTCATGTCCAATTGTGACTTGCGGGATAAGGCTATAAGAGCTGAACCCCATCGTTCCTCTTCTTGGGGCCCGACTTCCAATCCTCGTCGATTCAATGACACCGGATCGGAAGATCGTGAGCCGTGGTGTGCTATGGATAAGCTTTGGCTTAAACCATCTATCCTAAAGCCATACCGGCTTGGCCATGACTTAAGCTTGTTCTTAGCAAACTACCATCTATGATTCTTGGCCCGAGGAAATCGGACAACCGCTGAGAGGGCTAAGCCGTGTATCTCTTATTGTCTCAATGGCGTTATTGGATTTTTCTGCGTCTTGTCGTCTTTTCAAGTGTTGAGTGTTCTCTTGCCTTGCGTGTCGCTTCGCGGAGTGGCTGACGATCGAACCAAGAGAACGAGGACGACGACAAGGACTGCGGAATAGAGTCAACACAGGAGGAGGTGACTCCGCTAATGGAACACCAACGAATGGAGAATTGAACCACTACTACCTCTACAACGCAGGTGTCATGGCAACACCCTCTTTTAGAAAATCCTATTAGACATTGCATAAAATCTAGAACTGCTAGCGCTTTATAAATTATTCCCTTGCTAGTACTTTGATGCATACTACTACCTGAGCTATTATTACCCTGATGCAACCCACTCTACCACGTCACCCTGCTTTGCGTATTCGCTCGCTTATATATGCTTACTTGCCTGCTTGCTTGCATATTACACCACTATACTTATTATTAACTTCACTTCACATTATATCGTCGATGTGATGCTGATGGTGAACCCCCCTGGGAGTGGTTTGGCTATGGGTGCCAGATTGGTGGTGTGTGAGCGTGCTGCGTGTGTCTTGGGTGCGTGGAGAGTGAGGGTTGTGTCGACCGAGCTGGAATAACGACGAGCCTGGGGTGAGTCTTGCCATGTGGTGCTACCTGGGCACTTGGATATGGAATACCTGTGGCGGGTAAATGGTATTTGGAGGTGGCCTTGGGTGTGAACCTCGGAGAGGTGGACCCGGGGTGGAGGTGCTGTGGTGGCACGGTAAATGGAAACCCTGATGAAGACATTCTGGCTTGGTCACCCCTAAGGACTTACTAGTACTCAGATTCACCGGGAATCCTCTACATCCCACTCGCCCTATATGGTGCGGGACGGTCAGACTACTTGGTAGAGCGATGCCACTACTGCTAGGTGAACGTGTGCAAGGAGGTACGAGGTGCGCGGTTTTCCCCCCACACCCTTCCGAGGCTTCAGGAGGCCTTGTGGACAGGCTCTTGACATCCGGTGGGCCCCGGCTCTGTCTATGACTCACAGTATCAGCCATCCCAGACTAGACTTGGGATGTTCCAGGGCTGAGAGGTAGGGTGGCATCGTTCTAGGCTAGCAAGCGGCCGGAATCTACCTAGACGGGGCATCGTCGAGGATGGCTATCTTGTGGGTATGTGAAACCTCTGCAGAGTGTTTGGTTGATCGATCGATACATATGCCGACTTGTCGGCTATGGATCTTTCCTGGGTTTCGCTTAAACTAGATAGGAGATGAGTCCTTCTATTCTCCCTCCAGGGTTTGGGGTATTTTCCGGTCGTGAGCCTTGGGGGCTGTGGACCGTTGAGACAAGGCCGAGAGGGAGTTGGCCTGTCGACCTGAGTGTGTGAGATGAGATAAGGTGTGTGGTGTGGAGATGGTTTGGGATGGATGGTTGGTGGGTGGATATGGATGGATGTGGATGTGTGTGGTTGGGAATGTGTTAAAAACTGGACATTATTATTACATTACTACTATTACTTACTTCTCATGCGCTAAGGATGCAAACCACAGCCAAATGTTAGGATCGCCAGATCCTCTTGTTTTATCTTTTCCACTAAAGCTCATCTGTGCTGACCATGGCCTGCACACATCTGGCGGTGTGCAGATTTTCTGCTTCTCAGAGATGCTGACTATAGAAGGATTAGGAGGTCTCGTGCCTACGCTCAAGTTTGGTTCGGAGATGGAATCTACGCTGCACTACATCAACTCTGATGATGACCCGTGAAGGAGAAGCCTTCACTCGATAGTCTTCCGCTAGATTAACTCTGTAATAGGTGTATTCCCCAGTGATGTAATATCTTGTATTCTTGAAATCTTACGATGTATGACTGTGATATCGACTGATATATGATAATATGATGGAATCAACTATTGGTTTTATCATATTATAATTCATTCAATGGATTTTCCCTTCGCGGAAAATTGAGGATGTTTCACAGCTGGGCTCCTCTACTCCTCAAGAGTTAACGCCAGCAGATGTTGCAGGCCAACACGTCCACGTGAAATGGGCAGGAGGTAGCTGGGCCCCGCCTGCTTCCATGCAGCAAGCCGAACAGCACAACCCAGCCCAGAGAACAGCAGGCACACGCGCGCCATCAAGCAGCGGCCTAGCTACGTGCAGGCCGCCAGGACAGCAGGTCCAGGTGCATGTCCACGCAAGTCGGAGGCGCCTACGCGCAACAGACTAATTTTAATACCATATTTATTAGCACCATATTTATTAGCTAGGAATGTTTTCTACCAGTGACGATCTACACATATTACAAGGTCTCTCCTCTCTACCATTTTTTAAGATGTAAAAGTAGCTTAGCCTAGTTGGGAGTTAGGGAGAGATACTCAAGTTTCGGAGGAGTCCTCGGAGGTTCGATATAATTTTGTATCGCTCCTTTGTAAGACTCAAGTATCAATATATTTACCTTCTTATTTACTGAAATATTTTCATGGTTATCTAGTTCACGCCTTAGTGGTCTAGTTAGGCATGGTTAGTATAGTGGTTCTACACCTTAGCATGGGATCTCCGCTCGATCAAGTGCTCTAGTTATAATACATGACTAGAGTAGTAATCGATATTATAGATGTGGTGTTTAGAGTATAGGTTACCTGAGTTTGCGCCCAACCCCACGGATAGTTGTGGTAGCCCCGGAAGTGACAGCTCCAACCAGTCCTTTGTAATCTACCACGTTCGGGTTGTTGTATTCGTAGAGCTTTTGGCAGACTTCTCCCGACCACGCTTTCTCACCCCCCCTTGAGGGTCGAAAAGGTACTGCTGCTCCGAAGTGCTATGGTGTGATCTATGTTTACCTATTGCTTAGTTAATCCCTTTGGTTTGCTCTAGGACATAACCACGGTAATAGAGAAGTATAAAGGAACCTTGAACTCACCCATTGTCCTCCTAGCTTAGCTTGTCTACTCTTTTATCTTATTATGGAGTTCTCCTGTGTGTGTCATTATACAAAAACCCTATCTATATCACTTACTGTTGGTGTTTCTTAACGCATACAGAAATAATCCACAAGCGCACAGAATTACTGTTGTAGCATTTCATCCGGAAGTAGGTTATCGTATTTCTACGAGAAACAGTGGTGTAAGTGTCTCTTAAGCTAGTTCACCTAATGATAACAAGAAGAAAGATAGTTCGGGTAGTGAGGTTTTCTATGGATAGAGATCCTTAGTTAAGATAGCATTGTCACTATAGACTTGCTTCCAACACCAGCTTATACTTGGTCTGCCAAGTACCTCCGGCTTCTAGCTCTACGCGCGTACCTGGACGTGGGGGATTACGAGGGACGGACAGGACTGTCACCACCTGCCGCCTACCCCTCAACCATGGAGTATGAGGCAAACAAAGGTAGCCTCTAGCCTAGACACCACGTCTACGCTATCGACTACTACTCTAGCATCGATTAGGGTTATCCGTCTTTATCAGGGCCCTTTACTAGAGTATTCGTCACAAGGACGAACGACGAACCTGCAAGTAAATAATGAACAAGACTAACTTAAAGTAACAGCTCACGACTGTAGAAGAACACAAACTTTGAACTCCAAGTAGCACAAGGTCCATCGAGGTACAAGTGAAGAGGGAACCGACATCTCTGGTACTCCTCTTACTCTTTCTTACTCACTCCATACACAAGAACTAGCTAAAGAGCTAAGATAGGAATGGAGCTCTTCTCTTCTTGTCACATTGTGCTCTCTCTTGTGTTTGATTCTTCCTTGATGTGTTGTCGAATGAAGAGGGGGGAGGCCTCCTTTTATAGGTGGAGAGGAGGGGATGTTCCATGGAATATGCTTTGATCCCCTCATTATTGCACTAGACCAACCTCAAAAACGTCATCTAGGTGTGTTGAACCTGGCCAACACCCTGACAACTGACGTTGGCAAGGCGGTGAGAGGTAGCCCACCAAAGATGGGCCCAAGACGCGCCCGTAGGGGTGCGGGTGCCATTTCGGCCCAATCTTCGTTGTGTAGGCCTATGGGACTGCATGTGCCACTCTTGCAAAGTTTGGCCCTATTTAGAGCACCTTTGCTTTGTGTTTTGGGCTATTTCTCCACGTGATAGGGCCTGATTTGCTTGGTAAGTGGGCCTTCTCCCCCTGGACTCATGTCGGGTGATGTTATGCCTTGTCCTATTGCGTATTTGGGCGTGTTTTCCTTGTTATTCCGACATATCCTCCCATGAATGGTAAAACACCAAAAATTCATGGAATTCATTAGTATAAACCCTATTTACTAAGTTTTTGTGTTTCTTTCTTTGGATTTAATGTAAAGTTGGCAGGTGAAAATATGAGTTAAGGACTGTTGATGGTAGTTGACAACCATTATAAACCATAAATAAAACATGAATAAGGGCATGAAAGCAATCACCAACAAAAGTCTAGGGGTCTAAACTAATAAATTCCACGAGTTTTGTTGAATCTATGATTTCTGCAGGGTTTATTTAGAAAACCATCAAGTTGGACCTACATGTCAGAATTAATCACGCTTATCCACAGCGAAACGGACACTAGAAGGTTCCAGAAGACTCGAGAGGACTCCACACCGAAGCATAAGGCAAGACATGTCAGTACCCGCTGCTATGTCGGTTCTCCACCGCCTCCTAAATTACATCTACGCCGTCCTTTAAGTTGGTTTGATCCAAGGGCTCACGATGGACGCTCCGGCCTATATATATCAGCCCCTACCACCCCCTGGAGGCATAAGTCATTTGAGAAGACAGAAACCCTAATCATCCTCAGAGCACAACCATATTCTAGGGCATAGCTAGTTAGGCTAGGTCTAGAGGGAGGCAAGCAGGCTTTGCTTGGATTCCCAATCGTGTTAAGAGCGTGGTTTGGTATAATCTTTGTACCCCCTCCTCTCTTTTGTATCGCCATTACTTTTATATGCTAGCTACAATTGTTATGACAATGTCAATATTCATCTCATTTATGTTCTTCATTATAATGTTCATCGTCTACTTTGATTATATGCTTTGTATAGTTGGATCATCATCATGTTCATGCATAAGTTTGTATAGCGCTCACTCTAAGGATCCATGGGTGGGTGGTTGACATTGTGTAAGCATGGTGCTTATACGTTGTTTACCTATGGATACACCCTATATTCTGGGTCATGTGGTAGATCGCGGATGTGACACTCCTGTTGAGTCCTTTGTAGTCCACTCGCCAAATATAGGTCCACGTAGGAAGCAATTACGAAGGAAGACAAGCTCTGTTCTGAACCTTCCTTAGTAATATCCCTTATGTGTAGATATGACGATGGTCTTAGCAATGACTACTAGGTATAATTGCACTAATAAATGTATGCTTTGACTTGTAATTAAGAATGACTTAGGAATTATTCCTCTAATATTCTACCTGACCATGCTACTGCCATAGAAAGGAGTACTCTGAGTGATTTATCATTATCATTGATCAATACTTATCATATATATATATATATATCTTATCCTATGACTTACCCCTGTTATGAGTAGAACATTGGTTATGGTTTACTTCTCCGTCAATAGTATAAGTTATCAATATATGTCCATGCTAGACCTTCCCTATGGTAAAAATATAAATAACAATACCTGAAATACTCTCGGGTGAAGTACTACAATGGTATATTATCTGTGCGCTTGCAGATTCCTTTTTATTCATATCTATATATATTCTTTCTAGTCACATGAAATAATAAAGAACTACTTAGTATCATTCTAGTAGTAATACTAGGTAAAACCAACAAGCATGTCTAGCACCATCATTAGGGATGACAACCTAGTACAAGTAATGCTAAGAGATGTAGGCCTATCATAGATGACTACTTAAAACAAGTAACAAGTTAATAAATACCAACAAGCATTTCTGGCACCGTTGCTGGGGAAGGTAGCTAGCAAAGGAAGTATTGATAAACTTATACTTATTGATGTGATCGAGATAACCATTGACCTCTGCTCAAACAAGCTTACCCTTGTGTTGTCTACTTGTGTATCTTATGCAGGGTAATGTATGACCGGTTTTGATCTTGCAACAAATTACATTGACAATCCAGAAGCATTACTTAAGAGAACTAAGGCTAAACTCAGAAAAGTTTTAGCTTTAGAGTCGGAAGACAACCAAATAAGGCAAAGCTTAGTACCAAAATTTGAAGCCATGGCTGACAGGACTCTCTGTGAATTCTCTGCTCCAACTATGGCCAATATCTGTACTGAACCAATAGTCGATGTTGGAGATAATGGATTTGAGCTCAAGCCAGCTCTCATCAATATGGTGCAAGTAAGCCAGTTTTGTGGAAAGACATATGAAGATGCAAGTGCTCATCTCCAACACTTTCTGGAGATTTGTAGCACTTTCACCATCAAAGGAGTGACCAGAGACGCCATACTACTTCGCCTCTTCCCATTCTCACTTTTGGGGAAGGAGAAGCAATGGATCTACGCCAACAAAGATAGAAACACTACATGGGATAACTACTCCACTGCCTTCCTAGCAAAGTTCTTTCCCATAGGCAAGACCAATGCTCCGCGTGGAAGAATTTCAAGCTTTCAACAACAACATGATGAATCTATCCCTCAAGCATGGGAACGCTTCCAAGATTACATATCAGAATGTCCTCATCATGGGATAGAGAATTGACTGCTCATGGAGACTTTTTGTCATGGGTTGACCAATAGTACCCGTGAGACTATGGATGCTGCTGCTGGAGGTGCATTCCTGTCACTCACACTCCCAGCTGCAACAGCTCTTGTGGAGAAGATGGCGTCCAACCAAGGTTGGAATGAAGAATGTCTTCAGACCCACAAGAGAGGTGGAGGTATGCATCAACTCAAAAAGGTAGACATGCTGTTCATCAAGATGGACTTGTTGATGAAGAAGCTCGAAGACCGAGCCAATGAGAAGCAAGAAGTCATGCATATTTATGATTCTCGCATGACGTGTGAAGAATGTGGAAACACTAGACATTCAAGGAACAACTGTCCTGAAACCCATGAGGATTTGAACTTTATCAATAACAACTTCTTTTGTCCTCAACATAATCAAGGATAAAATCAGCAATAGAGGCCGAACTACCAAGGTAATTACCAAGGCAACCCTCAAGGTAATAATTTTAATAATTTCAATCAACCACCCTTGAAAGAATTGGTTTCTAGTCAGGCTAAAATTATGAAGAGCTTATCTAGAAAGTTAGCTTCCAATGATAGAATATTAGAAAACATGAGTGATAAAATGGATAACCTCTCCTCTGCCATTAAGAACCAGCATAGCTTTAATAAAATGATAGAATCACAAATAGCTCCGCTGGCTGCCGCTGTTCCTCCAACCGACAAAGGTAAAATTCTGGGGCAACCGAAAGATCTAGAAACTGCAAATCTTGTCGATATTCATAATGCAGCATATTACTGTATATAATCATCAATGGGAAGGTGAATAGATTATACCTTGCTTGAGAAGAAGAGCGATCCAGGGAGACCTATCATCCCCATGGCTATTGGACCTCACATTTTCCAAGAAGCTATCTATGACTTCGGAGCAAGTGTCAACATCATGTCTAAGGTAATCTATGATAAAATTAATGGAGATACTTTGTTTTACACAAATATGCATTTGCAGCTTGTAGATCAGTCACTCTGCTACCCCAAGGGAGTTCGAGAAGATGCCATTGTTCGAGTGGGACAATCATATGTTCTCGTAGACTTTGTGGTTTTGGAAACAGATGGAGATGAAAGGGCACCCATTATCTTGGGTCAACCTTTCTTGAGCACTGCGAAAACCATCATCTACGCAGACAGTGCCAAGATCTGCTTCACAATCAAGGATAGAAAGCAGAAGTTTTCTTTTAAGAATTGTATCTTGCAGTCTCCCGGACATCCACAAACGCCATACCAGCCCAAAAATACAATAGTGACCAAGAAGAAAAACAATAGGAGAAGGAGGAAGAACAAGGCCATGCAGCCACAAGAAGAATCAGTCAACATGATCAACACACTCCGATCAGAGTACGACCACCTCCTTGCTTCACCATTCCTTGCTAAGAAGGATGATCCAGGCGTACCCACGATCAAGTGTACCATTGGACAAAGAATCTTCCACAAAACCTTTTGCGACATTGGATTTGGTGTCAATAAAATGTCCAAGTAATGTATGAATACTTATTTGGTGACAAACCTTTGTTCCCTACATATATGCAACTGCAGATGGTGGACCAATCAATCTGATTTCCGGAGGGAATAGCAAAAGATGTCATGGTAAGAATACACAACTAGTTTGCCCCTGACAACTTCATGGTTCTAGACATGGGTGAAGAAGAAGGCGATACACCCATTAAGCTAGGAAGACCGTTCCTCAACACCACCAATGCGATCATCTACGTCGGATCTAGACAAGTCCACTTCCAATTCGCTAGAGAAAAGGTATGCAGTTATTTCAATAGCTATACCACTTATGAGCAGCCTAAGAAGACCCACTCTAGGAGGAGACGTCGATCATCACAATGCTAGAAGAATCAACCCCCAAAGAGTGGATGAGAAGAAGATGAAGAACCTAAAGAAGTTGTGAAAGATGAATATACTCCACCAAAGTCAAGTCCATAGACCAAGCAGGTATGAAAGGAAAAGGTAACGTTGTCTGTGTCAACATCACAAGAGGTGCAACCATCAAGGTCTCCATCTTTGAGACCAGATGATGCACCCGAAGAATAAAGGACTCTTCTCCAGCTAAGTCCTATCCAGAGGACTTAAAAATCTGAACCCTCGCCGTGAGGTAACATTGGTAGTTATCCATATTTACTTCTCCGCATTGCATAAATTATTTTTCACTTTAACATATTTACTTTTCTGCATTAGCATTGCACTAGTAAAAGAAAATAAAAATTGCATCATTACATCATAAAAGCCTAAAGCCCCATGTGAGTAATTTTCACGGTATGTAAAAATCTGTAGGAACATTCACCGTGGTGGCATAAAAATAAATAAAAATACCATGCATATATATTTTCTTTTCTGCATACCAAAATAAGAAAATCCAAAAAAATACTAGACAGGCATCCTGCTAAAATTCTGCCAAATCAGAAATATTTCCAACCTCAAGAACAACTAATCTCTAGATGGCTGACCGCTAACCCCTCATCCTAATCCGTTCCACGAGTTTTGGTGTTCTTATTAGTATTTTGCAGGATGATATACATGAGATCAAGAGCAAGTTCACCCAGTTGTCTTCATCTCGCTCCACTCCTAAACGAGAAGGACATTCGCTGGCAAATCTACTCTGAGAAGGATCACTCAACTTCAACATTTGACCACGCCAACATCCAGCTTGGGGGATGAGCATCCCCTATGTATCTAGCTAAGTATTACTTTTCTTTTGTTTTACTATTTCTAAGTTTGCTATATACTAGTTAAAAAAAGATGTATAACAAACTAAAGCAAAATAAATTTTTTTATCTTCATTAGTAAGTTGTGATCTTAAAAGTGAGAAAACAGAATAAAAGTGTGTGTCTAGATTTCTTGAAAGTTTGATTTTTAAGAGATGAATAAATAAATGGACTCTAAGGATAATCTCTTGAATGGAAATGATGAATAGTTGCTCTGTTGTAATTCCTTTTAAGTACCTAATTTTTAGCCTTGAATTCTTCCGAGTTTTGGATAAGACTGCTTTGATATAAGAATTTACACTAAACTTGAAAGTCGTGGGTAGCATATGCTTGATATAAGTCTAGGTAATTGATGGATAAGATATGAGAAGGTCTGAGCTGCTATTTATCTTGTTCCAAGTGATACTAGAGTTCTGGAGATTTATGTTTTGAAAAACATAAAAATGCTTCATGATGAGTTCCTTGTATGACAAAGCTTGAATTCCTACCAGAGCCATATATATTATTTAGACTAGGAAAACTTTCGCTTATATGCTACTTGTTTTGCATTGAGTTTAGTCAAGCTTGGTTGACCCTTATGAGAGGTTTGTCATGCTCTTAAAATCAAGATCACGTACACACCATCCACATATGCACTACTCCTACACTGGGGGTAGGCACAAAAACATGCCATTCCATCTAGATCTACCCAAAAATGTTTTACTCCTACACTAGGAGTGAACACCAAAAATATGCCCTATAGGATATTCATCAAATAAATGTTTCAAGTTCTTGTTACTATCTCTCAAAAGTTTTATGTAGAAAAGAAGCATTGGGTTATGCAAAAGTTATTCATAAAAAAAAGAGTGTTGAAAAAATGGACAAGTGTCCAAGATATCTAAAACAATGGGTACTCTGATGCCTGCCTGAAAAAAAAAAGAATAGCCCGTGTTTTCTTGCAAAGTTGTTTTCAAGTTTCAAAAGAGAGATATATTTTCAAGGGGCATATTAGAATTAGGTTAGCCACCATATATATATATCCACCCCATACATCCACACACATGCACATCTTGATTTGATTGTATGACTCAACTCTCTTTGGATTCGAGGTTTGACTTTACAATATATGTATTGCAAGTATGTTCTTTCATGTTTTTTCCACTCCTATGAGCTCCACATAAGCCTTAGTTGTAGGAAGAGAAAGGCATAACAATCATCATTGCCTTGGTGAGGATCCACAAATACCATATATATTGAGAGACTTGAGAGTGTCATACAATGGAAGCTCTTATTTTTATTTTGAAAACCTATAAAAACTCTAGAATAATGGTTGAGCAAAGAACTTGAGACATAGTGCTTGACTTGATCATTCTGCCTTTCAATTGCTCAAGACCCAAGTGAAGGCTAAAAAGCCCCATGCTTGAAAGTAATATGGGTAAGTTTGAAAGTCAGATTGGTTTATTCTAATCCGGAGGAGAATTCTTGTTTGAACGCATGTGTACTTTTGAGGAGCGAAAGCATTGTAGCAACTCCTGATCCATTTACTGAGTTTAGCTTTGCTAAGGGACTAGCAAAGGTTTAGCTTGGGGGAGCTTGTTGATGGTAGTTAACAACCATTATAAACCATAAATAAAACATGAATAAGGGCATGCAAGCAATCACCAACAAAAGTCTAGGGGTCTAAACTAATAAATTCCATGAATTTTGGTGAATCTATGATTTCTGTAGGGTTTATTCAGAAAACAGTCAAGGTGGACATACATGTTGGAATTAATCACGCTTATCCGCAGCGAAACAGACACCAGAAGGTTTCAGAAGACTCAAGAGGACTCCACACCAAAGCGGAAGGCGAGACACCGCCCACCTGTAGGCCGCCTGACCTCTAGGGGCCCACATGTTAGTCCCTGTTGCTATGTTAGTTCTGCACCGCCTCCTAGATTGTATCTATGCCGTCCTTTAAGTCGGTTTGATCTAAGGGCTCACGATGGACGCTCCGGCCTATATATATCAGCCCCTGCCACCCCCAAGAGGCATAAGTCATTTGAGAAGATAAAAACCCTAATCATCCTCAAAGCTCCACCATATTCTAGGGCATAACTAGTTAGGCTAGGTCTAGAGGGAGGCAAGTAGGCTTTGGTTGGATTCCCGATAGTGTCAAGAGCGTGGTGTGGTATAATCTTTGTACCTCCTCTCTTTTGTATCTCCATTACTTTCATATGCTAGCTACAATTGTTATGACAATATCAGTATTCATCTCATTTATGTTCTTCATTATAGTGTTCATCGTCTACTTTGATTATATACTTAGTATAGTTGGATTATCATCATGTTCATGCATAAGTTCGTATAGCGCTCACTCTAAGGATCCATGGGTGGGTGGTCGACATTGTGTAAGCGTGGTGCTTATACGTTGTTTACCTATGGATACACCCTATATTCTAGGTCATGTGGTAGATCGAGGATGTGACACTCCTATTGAATCCTTTGTAGTCCACTCCCCGAATATAGGTTCACGTAGGACGCAATTATGAAGGAAGACTTGCTCTATTCTTAACCTTCCTTAGTAATATCCCTTATGTGTAGATATGATGATGGTCTTAGCAATGACTACTAGGTATAATTGCACTAATCAATGTATGCTTTGACTTGTAATTAAGAATGACTTAGGAATTATTCCTCTAATATTCTACCTGACCATGCTAATGCCATAGAAAGGAGTACTCTGAGTGATTTATCATTATCATTGATCAATACTTATCATATATATATATATATATATATATCTTATCCTATGACTTAGCCTTGTTATGAGTAGAACATTGGTTATGGTTTACTTCTCCGTCAATAGTATAAGTTATCAATACATGTCCATGCTAGACCTTCCCTGTGGTAAAAATATAAATAACGATATCTGGAATACTCTCGGGTGAAGTGCTACAATGGTATATGATCTGTGTGCTTGCAGATTCCTTTTTATTCATATATATATATATATATATTCTTTCTAGTCACATGAAATAATAAAGAACTACTTAGTATCATTCTAGTAGTAACACTAGGAAAAACCAACAAGCATCTCTAGCACCATCATTAGGGATGACAACCTAGTACAAGTAATGCTAAGAGATGTAGGTATATCTTAGGTGACTACTTAAAACAAGTGACAAGTTAATAAATACCAACAAGGACCGCCAACAAGCTCCCCCACACTTTGTCCTTTGCTTTTCCTCGAGTAAAGTTCTAAGGTCTAAGCTAGTTCATCTCCTTGATTTGAAATCTGCATACAAGTTATTTCAAACCTCAACTGGACCTGTGAACATTCTGAGTGTCTACCATAAAACTTTGAGCGATTGGATAATGGAACAGTAAGGATTCAAATCTTCCTACTCTACTCTTGCTTAGAAACTTGGGTTTTATTTGATTTTGAAAATGTAAATGTTAGCTTTGCTCCTCAAAATGATTCTCTCGGGTCACTCAAATTTGTATTTGGTTCCTCACTTAGGTAAAAGATGTTGCCCTTGCTTCCTACTTCTAGAAAAAGCTTATGTGGAGCTCAAGGTAGGGTAAAGTGTGGCATACTTACCTTGCACATGTTGCGAAGTCAAAATCCGGATCTAAGGAGAAATAAGTCATGCAATCTGATCAAGAGGAGCAAGTGTGAGGTATTTTGTGGAAAGATATACTCCTTTATTGTTTTTGACCTTTCTTCATCATAGGTTTCTTTTCTAGAGGTCATGGCAATCTTTTGACTCCCTTTTTTTCCTTTTCTCTTTGGACTTTCTTTGATTCCATTTTTCTTTGGACTACTTTGAGTTCTATTTATTTTGGATTTTTTTTCTTTGTCCATTCTTTGTTTCTCTTTTTTTCATTGCCACGCCTCTTTTTTTATTATAAAACCTTGGTGAAATGAGATCAGGAATTTTCATGGAGCTTTCTTTGTTGTGAGTGGATGGATGGAATTTTGTGCTAACTTCCTTTGTAGAAGCTTAGCTTTATTTTGTAGGTGGCGTGTACGTGCTCTTGAATCATGAAAGCATGAAATATTTCTTCACAAAATATCACAACATTTTGACAAAGCTCAGTACAAGAATAAGTAGCATGTGAACAAGTTTTGAAAGGAATTCATCTTTTGGCCTGGGTAGGTATTTAAAAATCATCTGAGGAGCATGCTATTTGAGTTTTTGATTTTGTAAATAAATCCCAAGTATTTTGCAAAAGTGAGCAAGTTTCATTTCCATCCTACTATATCTCATATTCCAATCACTTAGATAAAATGGGTTCCCTATGATAAGTTGTTCACAAGTGTAGTAATATCGGCAAGGAATAAAGAGTATGCAAACTATTAATCATAGGATGACATGGAGATGGAGCATTTGTTTGTAAAATTTTAATTTGTTCATTTTTAACCTTTATTTAGATGTTCGGAGTGAGGATGCACAAACCGAGTTTGGAACTGTTGATCTCTTGTGCATCATTTTGGGGGAGGTTTCGAAAGCTTGTGTGGATCGTTGATCTCCCCCATACTTGAGTTTGTACCTGCTTTTTATTCAATGAAACGAAAAATGGAACAAGTAAGGGTTCTACCAGCTTGAACACCAGGGAGTCTAAATTTTATTATTATTATTATTATTATTATTATTATTTTCATCTATTTATTTATTTGTTCACCCAACTTTTTATCTTTAAGCTTAACTCAAGCAAGGCTAAGGTAAAGATGCAGTGTAAATATAGTCTTGATTTATCTCCATAATTGATTACTTCGATTGTTTATGAAAACAGTAACTCAAAAAGTTCATTAGCCAAAATCCAACACCATGTCAAATTTTGATTAAAGAAGGCTATTTTAACCTAAGCACCATGCTTAATTTAAAAGCCTATGGATGTTGTTGACACTAGATATGGCAAATAGATAAATCCACAAGCGCACGGATGTCAATGTAGCTTTCACCAGGGAGTATTCCAAGGTTTCATATTTCCACGGGGAACACGAAGTGAACTAGACAAAGAACTAAGTTTATCCATGGATAGAGCAAGGGTAAAATAATAGGTAGAGAGGATATATGTGGTTTCTCTGATCTAAGGCAAGACTAAGGAATACTATATCATGGTAGTTTACTTCAGGGTGTACCTGCCCTAACCTCACCCAGAGGGTTGATTAGGCACAATAGCACCACAAGCCCTATGATTTAATGACTAGACCTATAATGGTGGAATACAAAGGATAGACATGGTTGTCACCACCTGCCACCTACCACAATCTATCCGGATGCCTAGCCGTAAACACATGCAAGCTATAGCCTAAGCACCATGCTTAATCTATAGAATCACTGCTCTAATCCTGTACACAATGAAATGAGACTAGAGCACTCTAACCAAGCGGTGAAACTAGTAAAGACAATAATATAAATAATAATTATGTAATGCAAAAGACTAGAGTTACCACACAGAAGATGCCGGACTTCACTCGAAGAAGAGCTTCATCCGACGAAGCACTAGTGGAGAGGATGCCGACAACCCTGCTCTTCTCCAAGCTTCTCCTCACTCTCTCCCTATCTTCTACTTCTAAGTAGTAGAGCTACAGAGCTAGCCTAGATACTACTCATCACTTGGAGTGATGGAATGAGATGGTGCTCCCTACAAATGGCGCCTCACAACACTATTTATAGCTCTCCAAGGTCGGTTGCTGTAGGGGGGTTACTTATAGATGTCAAGTAAGGCGGTAGAGGTAACTTGGGCACCGGGCGGTGTGTTAGGGGCACCGGCTGGCATTGAATTGCACCATCTTTCGATCGTAGGGCCTTGGTTGGCTCCCAAAGGCGGTTGTGAAGGCAGCACGTGCAAAGATTTGGGTGGTAAGGCGGTTCCAAGGTCGGTTGGAGGGCCCCAAGTCCATGATAGTGGACCCATGGATCCAAGACCACTCCATCATAACCATCGGTGCAAACCAACTTAAGATCAACGCTAGAGAAGGCTTAGAGGACCTCTCCCACATATCAGTGATGTGGAATGGGCAAGTGGGGCATGGGGCCTCCCTACCACATCCACTTGCCTCCCTTGTCCATTTTCTTCACCATTTTGCACAATTTTTGCTATAATTCCTACATACAAATAAATCTCCATGTTGGTGAATTATAAATCAAATCCTACACATGTGATGATGATTTTCCTAACTTTATCTTGCTTTTGGGTGAAATGTTGATGGTCAAAATAGGTGTTAGTGACCGTCAACAAGCTCCCCCACATCAAGCCTTTTCTTGTCCCGAGGAAAGGATTCGAACAAGAAAGAGGACCGAGCTATGATTCGGGTGGATTTGATACACAATTTTCTTAGAATATGATGCAAGCATAAAAGATATTCCAAGTCACATACTCATACCTATGGGTTTTGATGTGGCTAGAACATCACCTTGGGCGGTTGAGAAATGGAATAGTTCAGACTCAAAGATATAGATCACTTCTCCTTCTCAAGTGACATTGGAGTTTTTGACAATATTTTTCAAAACAAATCATAGCTCATTTTACTCCTCATATGGTTCTCTCAAATCACTCAGTGGTATTTGTATATATGACCTCACCAAGATCTTTCTTTGACTCAAGGCCCTACAACTACGGCTTATGTAGAGCTTTGGGTAGGAGAACTTGAAAGGCATACTTAGAATGTTTATATTGTAAAGTCAAAGCATGGATCCATGGAGGAAAACAACATACAAACATGATCAAGAGTGTAAGTGTGTGGATATGAGTGGAAGGTTGACTCCTTAAAGATTCTCTCTCCAAATGATTGAGATCATGGTATATCTTTGATGCTCATCCTCTTTTTTTTGCTCGACATTTTTTTTCACTCATCTCTCTCTCTTTTCATCATCTTTTCCAGCTCTTTTTTTTCATAACATATAGCCCATGTCTCTTTTTTTTAGACTTGTATGGAGAATGGAGAGAGATCAAAGATACATGGAGTCTTTATTTTGTGGAACGGTTGAAAGGTATGTTTGTGGAGAGGTGAAGGAATGTTTGTGGAGAGGTGGAAAGGAATGTTTGTGCTAGCTCTCAATGTAAGACCATAGCATAAGTGTGGAAAACATGTTTTTCTTACTCTCAGTGTAAGAGTAAAGCATATATGGTGGAGTGTACGTGATCTTGATCATGTAAGCATGGTGTATCACTCACTATGGTCACACAATTTGACATAACTCAAAACAAAATCTAAGCAAGAAAGTGTAGATTTGTCAAGATATTGCTTGTGGCTGTAGTAGGACATTTAAACCATAGAGGAGTTATGAAGCCATGGTTTTAAATTTTGTTCAAAATAAAAGTCTCCAAAACACTTGATCAGAGAAGGACTAGTCTTATCATCACTATATCACACTTCACAACAACTTAGGTAATGCTATCCTAATTAAGTAAAGTTCCCACAAGCATTAAGTGGAAGATAGGGAATAAAGATTATGCAAGCCAATCACATAAGACAAGTCATGATCAAATCTTGGGGTAATGTTTTAGAGTTCATCAAGTTTAATAACATGGAGAAATTGGCTTTTTGCATTCAATTTCAAGGAGATAAATGTAGGAGAGGAGTACCAAGATACAAACCAGCGTCTCACATTGAGATGAAGTCCAGAGAGTTGATGTTGATGTATGAAGTGCTTCTGCGTGTAGCCTTAGTGTTTTTCATTGGAGGAGAAGTTGCTTCAGCTAGGGTTCGGTTGCCCAACCCCCACACTTGTTCCTTCGACATTTGTGCTTATTCAAACACACAAAGGGTGAAAGTAATAGGGTTCTACTAGTACAAATGTACTAGTGAACCAAAAACTTTATTCCTCTTATTGAAAAGCAAACAGAGGCACATAGCATGATTGGCAATGAAACAATAGTTCCTAAACACTTATCATGCCAAAGGGGAGATTAAGGTGAAGGAGAAACATACCTATGTCATGTATATTGTTAAGTTAAACAATGTTCCTAGTGAAGGTTGTGACACTTCTCAAGCTAATGACCCCCACAAGATAACATTTGAGATCATGGAGCTATTATTATTTTTTATTTATTTAATTTTTTTATATAATATACTTGGACCTTCATGTGCCCATATTTTTTTATTTTACTTGGACCTTCATGTGCCCAACTTTTTTTTTCTTTTTTTTATAGCTCCATATCTCTCTTGAAAAAAAACAAAAAGGGGTATTTGCTTTGAAGTGCCACTAGTTCATAAGGTCACAGAATTTAGCAAAATTTAACATGACAAGAGGTTGCATAAGAAGAGGTTCATGTTTAAGCATTTGTTTTAGAGTTGAGGATGTAAAAGCATAACAAGATCATTCAACTTTAACATCTCAATCTACACTCTTCCTATGTTGGATTCAGACAAGACAAGATAGAACAACATATGCACAATCATTTTGGGCATACTTCTACTGCTCAATGCGATAAGAGTTTAAAAGAGTTGGCTATGATTATGAACAAAAAGAAGGCATGATTGAAAAGCTAAGCTTGAACATTGTGTTAGCAAAACTAAACAAGTTCAATCATATCAAATGTTCCTGCTTATTGGGTCAGAGGTAATAATTTAAACATTAAATGCATACCTTAGAGATGTTACCTTTGTTGTTTTGAAGCATGACGGCTCATGATGATGACTTTGAATGGACCATCACATTTGCTTCCAAGCTCTCCATGCCTGATTAGCCTCACTCTTAAATTTCACATTTGTACCTTGTCCTTGACTTGAATTCCTTCTTCTTGATGTCACTTATGATGCTTGCTCAAAAAGTCTTGATTCATGATTTTAATATCTACAACAAAGACTAGTGCAAGGTGATACTACAAACCCAACCGATGTGTGAGTACATCAGCCAGTGCAACAATCAAGCTCAATCTTCAGTGGGTTCACTCTATTTTACTTGAAGGGAAAAGCATAATTTTTAAAAGGTAAACTATTTTTATTTATTACTACTACTACTACTTATGATGATAGAAACTAAACAAACTTTATTGAATTGAAAATAGCAAGCAAAGCGGGTTATCTCCCGGCAGTGCTTTGTTTTAAGTCATAAGCTCGACCTTTGTAGTTTCAACTGCAAGAACTTGCGCCAAGGCAACTATGAGCTTTGGAATACTTGTGATAGACAAAAGCATCCACAACCATCCTCTTGAGGATTTGATAAAAGAGAAGCATAGGATGGTTGTAACTCTCGTAGGTGTAGTTGGTAGAAGGAAAGATTGAATCTAGAGATTTCTCACGAAAGTGTGGATCTTGTGGTCCTTCTAGAATGTAGCGTTGATGTTCATCCATATGATCCTCCTTCTTGGACACCAAAGTTGGTCCCTCGAGAATGTCCATAGACCAAACATATTCATCCATTGTCTTCTATTTATGGCATTCTACAATTGGATTTCCATCCTCGTCCTCCATTAGGATTGGGATTTTTGCCTTAGATGATTTGTGCTCCCATTTTGTGTCAACTAAAAGGGGTGAAGTGCCTCCTTGGTTTGAATTATCAACAAAGAAACAAGGATGGACATCGGGGAGAACAAAGTCTGAGGTGGAAAATGATATTGATTCAAAGGGCTCCTTGGCAACCAAATCTTGAGATGAACAAAGAAGATGATGATTTGGGGTCAAGGATGCCAAAGATCTTTGTTGGATTAGATGATTGAAGGTGTTTTCAACATCAAGAGAGAGATCTTCCACGAATTCAAAGGGAAATTCCAAAGGATAAATTTCTTCTTCCTTTAGTGTCCCTAGGAATGGTTTAGGAATTGGGTCGGCAGCTAAAGCTTTAGATGGAATTGGCAATGATTTAGCTATCGAAACTTCTTCTTGCTTGGGGGTTGGAATGTCCTTTTCTTTAGGGGAATCATCATGGACATCAGTGTAGGGAGAGTTTCAAGGATTGTGTCAAGGATAGCTCTCCTCGCACTATCAGAAAGATGTAAGAATGCTCCTCCTAAAGTGATATCAAGGAATTATTTAGATTCCTCACTAAGACCTAGATAGAAGTGTTGTAGAAGGATAGGACTGGGTATACCAAGATCAGGGCTAGATGAATATAGATCCATCAAGCGTGCCCATGTGGCACCTAGGGATTCCTTCTCTTTTTGATTGAAGGCTAGGACCTCTCTTCGAAGACTACCAACTCGGGGGATGGGGAAGAAGGTTAAGAAAAACTTGGCTCGAAGATCTTCCCACTCTCCTTGTGCACTATCTACGGTTTGAGTATACCACAGTTTGGCTCATCCCATCAAAGAGAATGGAAATAGCTTCCAGTTAAGGATTTCATGTGACATGCCTAAAATGTGAAGGCATGAACACACTTGCTCGAACTCTCGCAGATGAGAATATGGGTTGTCATCTTTTTCCCCAGAAAAAGATTATTCTTGAACTTTAGGTATGAAACAAGGGCGAAGTACATAACTATTGGTGAGGATAGGGTTTGATGATGGAGGGGGCTCCAAACTAGCACCCTTTGGAGCAGCGAATTGAATGATAGGAATGCAATCCATGGTATGAAACATAAAGGATAAAAGATGCTTGGATGACTCAGATCTAAATTAGAACAACTACCGTTCCCCGGCAATGGCGCTAGAAAGCCTATTGACACTAGATATGGCAAACAGATAAATCCGCAAGGGCACAAATGTCAATGTAGCTTTCACCCGGGAGTATTCCAAGGTATCATATTTCCATAGGGAATGCGAAGTGAACTAGACTAAGAACTAAGTTTATCCAAGGATAGAACAAGGGTAAAATAATAGGTAGAGAGGATATATGTGGTTTCTCTTATCTAAGAAAAGACTAAGGAATACTATATCATTGTTGTTTACTTCGGGGCATACCTTCCCTAACCTCACCTAGAGGGTTGATTAGGCACAATAGCACCACAAGCCCTACAATTTAGTAACTAGACCTATCATGGTGGAATGCAAAGGATGGACAGGGCTATCACCACCTGCCACCTACCATAATCTATCCGGAGGCCTAGCCGTAAACACAGGCAAGCTATAGCCTAAGCACCATGCTTAATCTATAGACTCACTACTCTAATCCTGTACACAATGAAATGAGACTAGAGCACTCTAACCAAGCGGTGAAACCAGTAAACACAATAATATAAATAATACTTAAGTAATGCAAAAGAGTAGAGTTACCACACAGAAGATGTCGGACTTCACTCAAAGAAGAGCTTCATCCGGTGAAGCACAAGTGGAGAGGATGCCGACAACCCCAACCCTTCTCCAAGCTTCTCCTCACTCTCTCCCTGTCTTCTACTTCTAAGTAGTAGAGCTACAGAGCTATCCTAGATACTACTCATCTCTTGGAGTGATGGAATGAGATGGAGCTTCCTACAAATGGCTCCTCACACCACTATTTATAGCTATCCAAGGTCGGTTGCGGCAGGGGGGTACTTATAGATGTCAAGTAAGGCGGTGGAGGTAACTTGGGCACCGGGTGGCGTTGGATTGCACTGCCTTTTGATTGTAGGGCCTTGGTTGGCTCCCAAAGGCGGTTGTGAAGGAAGCATGTGCAAAGATTTGGCCGGTAAGGTGGTTCCAAGGTCGGTTGGAGGCCTCCAAGTCCATGACAGTGGACCCATGGATCCAAGACCACTCCATCATGATCATCGGTGCAAACCAACTTAAGATCAACGCTAGAGAAAGCTTGGAGGACCTCTCCCATGGATCAGTGACGTGGAATGGGCAAGTGGGGCATCGGGCGGTGCCATGGTGGTGCCAGCCGGCATGGCATGTGGGCCCCTAGCCTCCGTGCCACGTCCACTTGCCTCCCTTGTCCATTTTCTTCACCATTTTGCACAATTTATGCTATAATTCCTACATACAAATAAATCTCCATGTACAAGTGGAACTAGGTGAATTATAAAGCAAATCCTACACATGTGATGATGATTTTCCTAACTTTATCCTGCTTTTGGGTGAAATGTTGATGGTCAAAATAGGTGTTAGTGACCATCAACAGATGTACTCATGAACACACCCAAACCAGAGCAGACTACATAAACAAGGGAAGCATGGATTTGCATGATCAAGTTTTATTCTAATGGAGATAACTATGAGTAAAAACAAGAGTTGGTGAACAATGAGTGACCTTTGCATACTTGAGTATACTTACCGGCAGCATATGTGGATGGAGCTTCGAAGTTGCTGTAGCGGTTGCATGATTGCATATGGTCCAACTTAGGCGAACCACAAGGCTAGGCCACACACACAACTAGTGTGTATGGACTAAGGACCTTAGTGGTAGAAAAGGTCTAGGAGAGGGGAACCCTCCTTTTCTCTCTCTTTTTTTCTTTTTCTTTATTTTTTCTATATATATATTCTTTTTTTCTCTCTTTCCCCTTTTTAGTTTTCTTTCTTTATTTTTTTTGCTTTTAGCAAGTGTTGACGGCAGTTAACAACAATTATAAACCGTCAATTAAACATGGATAAGGGCATAAAAGTAATCACCAATGAAGGTTTAGGGGTTTACACTAATAAATTCCACGAGTTTTGATGAATCTGTGTTTTCAGCAGGGTTTATCCAGAAAACCGCCGAGGACCTAGTTGTCGAAGAAAATAACGGAATTCCGTCGTGGTACCTATGTGGAAGACTCTAGAAGGGTCTAGAAGGCAAATCACCGAAGCAGGGCTCGACCCACGACCATGTGGGGCCGCCCGGCCTGTAGATGGGGCCGCCCGGGCCCTATGGGCCTCACCTATCAACCTGCTTCATATGTTGGTTCCCCACCGCCTTTTAGGATGCATCTAAGCCATTGCTTAAGTCAGTTTGATCCAAGGGCTCACATTAGACCCTCAGGGCTATATATACCAGCACCTGCCCCCTCCCTCATCAGATCCTTAGAGATCCTAAAACCCTAATTTATATTCTCCTCATGAGGATCAGAGCTAGCTATAAAGAGAAGATTAGACCTCCATAGGATCTAGTCTTTAGAAATAGAGAGATGGAGAGTGAGGGAAGAGTTTGGAGGAGATGTCGGCCTGTCGATGCTCTCTCTATGGCTTGTACCTTGGTGGAAGTCAACCTTGCATCTGAGATTTCTCTGGTAATCCACTTCTGATTTAAGTAAGTAACATGTTTATATTGTTCTTTTGGTTTGCGAGTCTCTTTTGAGTGCTTTAATCTATTTGCCTTAGGTTAAAGTATTATTCATAGTGTAAGCATGGTGCTTAGACTCAGGTAGCTCATGGATGTACCCTACATTCCGGATCTGTGGTAGCTCGTGAGGGTGACTCTTATAGCCTCTTTGAATCCTCTATATCCACCTCCCGTTTGTAGGACTAGCAGGATTTAGTTATTATAGGAAACATATTTTGTCTGTGTTTCCCTTAGTAATATCCCCAGTCGAACAATAGAAGACATAGCTTATCGAGATTAGAACTAGAAGACCTTAGCGATCTCCTCTACACTCCTGACTTTCTTAAGTCTTGTTGCTACTCTGGGTTAAGTTGGACCGTAGTTAACCTCACATGTTTCCCTATGGATACGATACTTGGAATACCAACAGCAAGGCAGAGCCGACATCATTTTTTTACTAGGATGGCCTTTGGTGTGTATGCAACTTGAGATTCTTACCATTCTCCCCCACACTTGGACTTTTGTATAAAGGTCAAGTGTGCAGGGTCAGGGTCTCCTCTTGAGTGTATTCCATCACCAAAGAACATCATGGTGTATAGTTGATGCAGCTCCCATGTTTTCAGGCATCGTTTGTCCCCTATTCTTCCTGTTCTTAACCTAAAATGGTTAGCAAACAAGAATACCCGAAGGTGCATATTACCCTGATAGCATGTTCTTGCTTTTATTGATAAGAAAAGTTGTGGATTTTTTATGATAATTCGGGGTATCTCCCGGCAGTGCTTAGTTTATGGTCATAAGCTTGACCGCCAAAGCCAGGACAGAGTTTATAGCTAGAAGCTTTGATTGGCTTCGATGGTGCTGGTTCTAAGAACTCGTCCTAAGGAGCATAAAGATTTTTTTGAATGGAAGGGCTTCATGGTGAAAAAGAATAGAAGGAATAACTTTTTTTCTTTTTGAAAAGAAAGATAAACCACAAGGATACATGGGTGAATTAGGTTCGGAGATAATACGACAACTGTTCTCCCGCAACGGCGCCAGATACAGAAATAATCCACAAGCACACGGAATTACCATTGTAGCATTTCACCCAAAAGTATTCAGGGTATCGTATTTCCATAAAGAACGAAGGTGTAAGAGTCTCTTAAGCTAGTTCACCTAATGATAACAAGAAGAAAGATAGCTCGGGTAGTGAGGTTTTCTAGGGATAAAGATCCTAAGTTAAGATAGCATTGTCACTATAGACTTGCTTCGAGCACCGGCTTATACTTGGTCTACCAAGTACCTCCATCTTCTAGCTCTACGTTGTACCTAGACATGGGGGATTACGAGGGATGGACAATGCTATCACCACCTGCCGCCTACCCCTCAACCATGGAGTACGAGGCAAATGAAGGTAGCCTCTAGCCTAGACACCACGTCTACGCTATCGACTACTACTCTAGCATCGATCAGGGTTATCCGTCTTTATCAAGGCCCTTTACTAGAGTATTTGTCACAAGGACGAACGACGAACCCACAAATAAATAATGAACAAGACTTAAATTAAGAGCTCACCACCATAGAAGAACATGAACTTTGAACTCCAAGTAGCACAAGGTCCATCGAGGTACAAGTGAAGAGGGAACCTTTACTCCTCTTACTCTTTCTCACTCACTCCCTACACTAGAACTAGCTAAAGAGCTAAGATAGGAATGGAGCTCTTATCTTCTTGTCACATTTTGCTCTCTCTTGTTCGATTCTTCCTTGATGTGTTGTTGAATGAGGAGGTGGGAGGCCTCCTTTTATAGGTGGAGAAAAGGGGATGTTCCATGGAATGTGTTTTGATCCCCTCATTAATGCACCAAACCGACCTCAAAACTGCCATCTAGCTACGTTGAACTTGGCCGACACCCTAACAACTGATGTTGGCAACGAGGTGAGAGGTAGCCCACCAAAGATGGGCCCGAGACGCGCCCGTAGGGGTGTGGCCACACCCTGGAGGTGTCGTCTTGGCCCAATCTTCGTTGTGTAGTCCTCTGGGACTGCATGGGCCACTCCTACAAAGTTTGGCCCTATTTGGAGCATGTTTGCTTTGTGTTTTGGGCCTTTTTCTACACGTGACAGGGCCCTAATTTACTTGGTAAGTGGGCCTTCTCCCTCGGGGCTCATGTCGGGTGATGTTACGCCTTGTCCTATTGCGTATTTGGGCGCGTTTTCCTTGTTATTTTGACATACCCTATTTATTTCGTTGTGTAAAGTTGGCGGGTGAGAATATGAGTTTAGGACCATCAACACTTACCCCCACATTAGTCTAGTCAGTATACTAGCTAGTAGATACATGATGGTTATTTATCAACTTCTTTAACCATTGCTTCCTTGAGGATAAATACAATACTCTAGAATACTCCTAGGTGAACGCTACAATGGTATCCGTGCTCTTATGATTTCTCTGTTTGCATTATCAAATACCAACAAGCTTTCTGGCACCGTTGCTGGGGAAGCAATTGGTGTAAAGATTTTGATATTGACTTTGATATCTATTAATCTAGTTTACCACTAGCTTTTGTGGGTATAAAAAAAATAAAAAATCATCACAAGCCCAGGGTGCTCGATCAATCATGAACCATCAACACCTCCACCCTGCCATCTCAAATTGTGGGTGATAGATCAGTGTATGAGAGAACCAACCCAAAAATATCTTTCCCATTTTTATTTTTACCACTACATGTTTGCTTGATTCACCAAATATCTAGCGCTTTCTTTGGGTGGCTCCTAGACTTTAAGGTGTATTCGGGCGCTATGCCTAGTCTAGGTAGATGGCAAATTTCTTTGTTATCTATCTATTCGATGCTCTTAGTCTAGATTCGTAGTAGACGGATGTTAAACGGGACCATCGAATTCATATATTGGCTTTGCCAATCGGTATGATATCGTCAGATGGTCCGTGACTATGAGAAAAGGCTAAAGCCTAGATTTTTCATGCATATCACTCGTTCAATTAGATTTCCTTTTCCAAAACCATGGCATATTTGTTTGAATTGCATTCATCAAACCCATTTGCATTTCTCTGCATAAAAAAATAAAAACAATGGTTCTCTGATTCACCATTCAAAGTTTTCACCTCCGTTTAAGTGAAACTCATGTTACTTTCATGTTTCTTTTTTCTATTCTAGTATGCTTTGGTTTGGATGTTGGTCATACATCTTTTAAATTAGGCATGATGCTTAGTTTGGATGTAATGATCATACTTCCATAGGATTTTTAAATTAAGCATGGTGCTTAGGTTAATTAGCCTACCTTAATCAAATTGGACATGGTGTCTAGTTTGATTTTTGAACCGAAACTGCTAGTGTAGACTTTGGTTGTATTCAAGGACTAACCCCTGCAGGAAATCATCAAATTCATGTGGGTAAGTCCTTGAGATGAATTCATAACGGAGATTAATCAAGCCTTATTTGGTGAACTTTGAATGAACAAAGGTTTCAATTTTAAAAAGGGGCTCTCTTTGCTAACTTAACATGAATGCCAACTTTTCATTAGCATAGAGGAAAACCTTTAGCTCATAACGTCAACCACTAGTGTTTCAACACCTTTGTGAAATCCCTCGGGTATGTATTGTCCACTAACCTTATGCAGGGATAAAACCTTGATCAAAAGAAAGATGGATCACACACCCACCAAGCCAAACCACATGAAGATAAAGATGGGATAGCGAAAATAAAAAAAAGTGCATTATCCATATCCTCATCTCTGGGATTGGATAGCACAAATGCAAGCTGAATTCCATGGAGAAGTCTTGCTTAACGGACTAAAAACAGAACATGGGTGCTGCAATATACATTAAGGATCGGAGATGCCCCAACATTCACACTTGGCTTTTAGTGTCAAATGACATAAAAGCCCAAGTGTGGGGGACTCGACCCTACCATGCTTTTTCTCAGGCACACTGGTTTGCACACCATCTTCTCACCCATGCCTTGCACCTATAAGTTTGATTATGTTTAAAAATGCCATACATGTCAATCAAACTTAAAATGGAAGATAAAATCTTGCCAAATTATGAACTTGACTTTATAAAGATTGGCCGGTGTAAACTTTATTCCTAGTTCATATACTTGTTACTTGTGGACACATCTTTATTAGGAAAACATGTCAACTAAGTTGCTGTGAAGTGAGATATGGTAAAGACTAAAGAAATCCTATCTTTTCTATGTAAGCTCTTGGAGAATTTCTGTTTTGCTAAAACTTCAAAATTTATAGCACTACTTCTCCTCGATGGTGAAATATCCTACCAAAGCCATATGATATTACACTTTGAAAAACCTTGAAACATATGCTGCTTATTATCATGTTGAGCTTTGTCAAATTGTTGTGACCCTTGTGAGATTGTTGCCATCCACCCATGATCAAGATTCACGTACACCCAGATATAACATGCCGACTCTTACAATGAGAGTTGCGCAAAAACATGCCATCCGTCCACCAAATAAAAATACTCCATTTATATGTCATGACTCTCTCTCTCTCTCAAAATCCTCCTTTGCCAAAGAAAATATGGGTTATGCCAAAAAAATATTCATGCTAAAAAAAGCAAAGCATGAAGAGAAATCCATGCTAAAAGAAGCATGCAAGAAAAAAGAATATAAAGAAATAATATCCATGCCAAAAGAATGAGAGAAAAAAAGAAGAAAAGATAGCCCATGTTTTCTAAAATAAAAAAACAAAGAGGGAGAGAGTCATAAAAAAGGAGTCTACACCAAAAAGAGTTTAATTTCCACACACTTGTACTTTTTTATCAAAGTGTATGGCTTGCATCTAATTGGATCTCGTTTTTGACTTAGCAATATTATGTGATGCAAGTATGCCTCTCTATTCATCCCTACCCAAAGCTCGACATAAGCCTTTTTAGAAGTAGGATGAAAACAAAGGCAAATTCAAAAGCCTTTGGTAAGGATATATACACCATTGAGCGAATTGAGAGCACCATTTGAGGTATGAGCTATGTTTTTAATTGCAAAAAGTTACAAAAAACTCCTAGAATGCTCCATAGGGAGGTAGTGATGACTTGGTGTCATAGCCGTTCCACTTTTCAACCACTCAAGACGATATGATAGATACTGCAAAAATCCACAAGTACGAGGAATGATATGGAATATCTTTTATGCTAGCATCGTATCTTTTGAAGTCATACTTCATAGTTGCATTTACCTTTGCTCGAGGACGAGTAAAGAACAAGTGTGGGGGAGATTGTTGGCGGTCGTTAACTCAAATATTTTACCCACCAAAGTATATTAAAATGACAACAAATAAAATATATCTAAGCAAAATAGGTCTTTTATCTAACAAGTTCCATGAGTTATGGTTCTCGGAGTTGTTTTGCAGGATATACTCAAAATACGTGTCAAAAGATAATATATAGTGCATATACAGCTTCGTGAAAATTGGCAAGAAAAGAAATTTGAATTTTTACTGTTGCAAAGCCGAATCAAATAAATATATGAAGTAGACCATTGTGAAGAGCTCGTCAAGACGATTAAAATGGATATATTGTTCATATATTTTGGAGAACAAACGAGAGAGATACTAAATTCACAAATTGAAAAGGAAATCAGCACTCCACAGAATTCGACGTGAGCACGAAGCCATCGTGGCCATCAGGCCATGCAAAAACTGCAAGGGCGCAGCAGATGTTGCAGGCCAACACGTCCACGTGAAATGGGCAGGAGGCAGCTGGGCCCCGCCTGCTTCCATACAGCAAGCCGATCAGCACAACCCAGCCCAGAGAGCAGCAGGCACACGCGCGCCATCAAGCACCGGCCCAGCCACGTGCAGGCCGCCAGGACAGCAGGTCCAGGTGCACGTCCACACAGGCACACACTAATTTTAGTACCATATTGATTAGCTATGAATGTTTTCTACCAGTGACGACCTATAAATAAAGCCTCTCCCTTACTTATAACATACATCACAAGAGCTCTCCTCTCTGTCATTTTCCAACATGTAAAAGTAGCTTAACCTAGTTGGGATTTAGGAAGAGATGCGTAAGTTCCAAATGAGTCCTCGGAGGTTCGGTATAATTTTGTGTCGCTCCTTTGTAAGACTCAAGTATCAATATATTTACATTCTCTATTTACTGAAATATCTTTCATAGTTATCTAGTTCACGCCTTAGTGATTTAGCTAGGCATGGTTAGTATAGTGGTTCTGCACCTTAGCATGAAATCTCCACTCGACCGAGTGCAATAGTTATAGTACTTGACTAGAGTAGTAATCGATAGTATAGACGTGGTGTCTAGACTATAGGTTACATGAGTTTGCGTCAAACTCCACGATAGTTGTGGTAGCCCCGGAGGTGATAGCTCCAACCAGGCTTGTGTAATCCACCTCGTTCGGGTTGGTGCATTCGTACAGCTTTTAGCAGCCTTCCCCCGACCATGCTTTCTTACCCTCCTCGAGGGTCGGAAAGGTACTGCTGCTTTGAAGTGCTATGGTGTGATCTCTATGTTTACCCATTGCTTAGTTAATCCCTTTGGTTTGCTCTAGGACAGAACCACTGTAATAGAGAAGTATAAACGAACCTTGAACTCACCCGTTGTCCTCCTAGCTTAGCTTGTCTACTCTTTTATCTTATTATTATGGAGTTCTCTTGTGTGTGTCATTATACAAAAACCCTATCTATATCACTTACCCCCACATTAGTCTAGTCGGTATACTAGCTAGTAGATACATGATGGTTATTTATCAACTTCTTTAACTATTGTTTCCCTGAGGATAAATATAATACCCTGGAATACTTCTGGGTGAAAGCTACAATAGTATCCGTGCGCTTGCAGATTTCTATGTTTGCGTTAACAAATACCAACAACGAGGGCACTCCAAAATACACAAAAGTGACACCTCAAAAGCACTACAATGCACCCGCCATTGTACTACTGGGCTGCTGGGCTACTAGTACAAACAACTAGTACACTTGTGCTTGTGGGGTTGACTTCCACAGTCGTTTGGAACGCGGAGCCAACAAAGAAACATGTTATGGCTCCGTCACCCATCTTCCCTGCTCCGTCACCCGTGTGACCCGCGTTGGTGGTCGTGGATGTCATGGACCTTGACTGTTGCCTTCCCTGCTCATGTCGTATCATACTCTTGAGTACACGTCATCATTAAGTCCAGTTTTAGATGACGATGAAATGTGGCAGGGAATCAAATGTGCCAGGGAATCTGAACCACATCGTGTTCACCGCTCCGTCGCCCGTGACTCGCGTGGGTGGCCACGGATGTCACGAACCTTGACTGTTGCCTTCCCCGCGCGCGTCTTTAGGTCGGGCTATTTAAGCCAAGGTAAGGGGAGCCTATCTGCCAAACTCCAATCCTTATTCCTCCCTTAGCATCCGAAAAACTAGAGAGAACCTTGAGTTGCACATAGTCTCCCATCGCCATAGCCTCCCTCATCCTCCATCGACTCTAGCGCCACTGGGAGAAGGCCTTCAAGATCAGCTTCTGCCAACACCTATGCGCAGCTATATGCCCTCTCATTTCCTCGTTGTTAGTGGAAGTTTTGTGAAGATTGTGAGGAAAGATGCTTCCATGGAGCTTTGTCGTGATGCTGATGCGAACTTTGTCCACATCGCGATGCAGATGCGATGGTGCAAGGGAGAGCTTGAAGATGCGATGGTGCAAGGGAACGCTTGTTTTCCTTCCTTCTCATACTTTCTGCTGCAACCCTTGCCTACGGGGGGATGCAAGTGGAAGCTTTGCGAGGTGGATGCCACGTTGGCTCTCTTCATTGGAGCAACCTATGACTACAACTTTGTCGTGTCAAACTCTGATGCATGCCCCTTCCTAGGTGATGTTAGTGGAAGTTTTGCGCTGTCGCAGTCGAGTATAGGTTGTTTTCTGTACTAGACATGTCTTTGTTATTGTACACCCAGTAGTCTTGGATACATCTATGTTATTGTACACCTTCCGATTGTAACCTACTGGACTTATGAATAAAGATTTACTTTTTTAATGAAATGTTGCCTCATGTGGTTGTGGTACTTTTAACTGTATATTGTTTCATTTTTTAACATTTGCATTTTTAGACATATTATTTCTTTGCAATTTTCTTCGTCCAACTTCGAACGCCGTTTTGGGAGAAGCGTGCTCCACTAAGATCATGGGAGATGTGGCCTTGCCTTAACTCCTGCTCTCGCTCGATGCAATCATAGGGAAATCCAACGGACACCTAGCTCGCCTATATATCCTTCAATAAAGCGGGGTAGCAAGTATGATTCCTTTTTAAACTCGTTACAATTACCACCCACACACCCCATCTTCCAAATCTCATCCAATGGCGGAGTGGTAGAAGCGCCCAATGGAAGACTCGCCGGAGGAGAGGGTGTTCGGAGGTCCTCCCCTCCTTCATGACAATTTGCGATGGGAGTATTGGTAATTAAGTACGGATCTTGCACTTTATCTTACGCTGGTGGTCTTGATGCTTCCCCTTTGTACAATTCTATCTCCATGGCGCATCTGGTGCCGCACTTCCCCGTTGATGGGGAAGGCACCTCAGCGTCGCCATAAACGGCGCCCTGATCCACCCTTTGAGAGGAGAGCCGGGAGGTGCACCGGCTGCACTTTGCCTCAACACCATGCAGATGGCGCTTGTCGTGTTGGAGCACAAAACGGCTGCGGTGGAGTCGGCGGCCGCCAAGGCCCAGGCGTGGCTCGCTGGTAAGTCATATTGGGCACGATCTTGCTCTTTCACTTTGGGCCATGTCATGTGCTTAGTTGTAGGGTTTTCTTGTCACCTTTTTCAGCCATCGAGGAGCAGCTCCATGCCATGTAGGCCGAGGCGGCGGAGCTGTGTTGGGCCAATGATGACTTGGCTCGGTAGACGGTGGAGGCGATCCTCCTTCGCTGGGATGCCGACAACAATGCCTGCATTGCCGCCCAGTTGTCGGTGGAAAACAGCCACCGCTTCGACGCCCTCAACCATGCAACAGCCACCGCCGTCTGCGTGGCGGTGCCTGCGGGGGCGATAGTGGAGGAGCGTCTCTCCACCTTGCTAGCCGCGGATCATGGAGGTGACCAACTATGGCATTCAGCAAGGTGCCGCGGGGGCCCTAGCCACCGCCCAGCTTCGTCCTGGGGGCCTACGTGGGCTAGAGCCGGGGTTCCCGCCACGGTCATCCTTTCATGATCGAGAAGACCTCGTCGTCTACTTTCAACTCGTGGCCACGGCCGTCTCGGCCATGATGGATGTACCGGACATCATTCTTAACTCTCCCCATGAGTAGTTGGATTGTAATTAGCCTCTGCATCCTGTACAAAAATTGATCATACTACTATTTACTTTGAGTTTGAACTTTGAACATATTTGTGTTTAGTGTTGCCTGGAACGTTCCATTTGTGCGCCTTTGACACATATGACACGGCCATCATTATTAGGTGCTAACATCTTCGTAGGACCCATTCACCACGTTCGGTAGCCTTCACAGCTGCCTGTAGACGGTGTGGATGGTAACACTTTCATATCAATTTCCAAGCCCTTGCTTGAGTCCCGCGTGTATCATTTCATTTTTTAACATTTGCATTTGTAGACATATTATTTCTTTGATTGACTATTGCCTTCCCCACTCGTGTCGTATCATATGATGTACCATTATATAAGTTGCTATTGTCATGCAACTCACATTCCTATTTTTATTCTATGCATTAATTAAGGAATTGTGAGTTACTATGAGACAACTTAAAAGGACAACCATTGTACATATAGTCTATTAAGTTGTCTTAAGTTATGGGCCACTATAAATAAAATTGAAACAAAACAACAAAAAAGCAAAAGCAAAAGCAATAGAAAATGAAAAGCTAACTAATTCACTCACGCATGTAAAGAGTGAATGTTGGCGTTTCTTAGCGTCACCACTAGGATTGGTGTTTCCTAGTAATGGCACCAGAAACGCCTTGACAATATTTTTGAACACATGCAGAAATATTCCGCAAGCGCACGGATATATCGTTGTAGCATTTCACCCGGAAGTATTCAGGTATCATTCATTTATATTATCCCAAAGGAAGGCATGGTGTACAAGTCTCTAATAAGGATATGGACAAGATAACATGACTGCATAGTAGACCAAAGTCCATAACAGGGGTAATCCAAGATAGATATTGGATAGTGTGACACACACATACTCAAGCCAATCTCAAAGATAAAGATAAAAGAAAGAATAAAGAATAAAAGAATAAACATAAACTGGAGCAATCTTATCTTGTATAGCTATGATAAGATGAGCAGATGATCATACAAATACATGAACTTCTAGGGGTAGATTTCCTAAGTTAAGATAGCTTTGGTCACTATAAACTTCCTTTGGGCACCGGATTGCAACTAGTCTGCCAGTTGATGCTGACCTATAGCTCTACGTCGTATCCAAATGTGGGGGACTATGAAGGACGGACAGGGCTATCATCACCTGCCACCTACCCCTCAACCAGAGGATACGAGGCAAACAAAGGTAACTTCTAACATAGACACCTCATCTACGCTATTGGTTACTACTCTAGTGGTGGCCAGGAACTTCCATCTTTATCAAGAGTCCTCTTACTAGAGCATCCACCACGGGGACGGACGATGAACCAGAAGAAAATAATGACCAAAACTAATCTTAAGGTAGAACCTACTACCTCAATTTAGGTCTTGGTCTAAACATGTATGTATGAAAGATTAAGAATAAAGTTCTATATGCTAAATGAATAACATAAGAACTTAGCTCTAATTCATAAGCATGGCTATATTGAAAATATGAGAGCAAGAACATAAGAGAAATCTTTATATTTTTCATACCAAGAATACTCCAAGGTTCATGCTCTCCCATGAAGCTTCTTGCCTAACTCCAACTAAACTACTAAAAGGATAAAAGAATACAAATGTGGAGGGAGAGAGGCTCTTGAGGGGTGTGTCTCCTGGGAGAGAGCTCTACTCCTCTTTTTATACATGATTGAGGTCGGTTTGGCGAGGAAAATTAGGAAACTATCATGAACTGACCCTAGGCGTCATAATTGCACCGCTTGATGAAGGTGGGCTCAAGAGGCGATGGTGGGGGTGCGGGTGCACCCCAGGTGTGGCCGCACCTAGGCTAGCTCTGGTCGCCACCACCTTCACGTGGTTGCTCTTGGATGGGCCTAGGTCCTTGCCACGTCGGTGCTCGGCCCAGATTTGCAAGGTACATGGGCCTTTCTTCTATTTCATATGAGCAGATCTACGTTACGCTTTCTTTGATGGCGTACTTTGACTATAATTCCACCGTATTCTTGTATATGTCCTGCAAAACATTGATCTTCCAATACATGTGGAAATATGTCAATATGAATAACATATGTGTGTAAGTTATGCTAGTTCTCCTCTTTTTGTATCTTTATTTGGCGGTCGAATTTGGTTGATAAGGACCACCAACAGTGAATTAGTAGTTTCTTATTCCAATAGGCCATGTGAACAACTCAAATTCACGGCGAAGCCTACAGTCCTCGCTGCAAAACACATCCCTTCCTTCCGATCCGTCTACAATGCGGCAAGCGCCGCCTGCGCACAGAATATCTCCGTGAATCTATGTCGGCGACGTTAGCCACTTCTTGCCCTACGGCATTTCGTAGATCGCCTTAGTGGCCGGGTGATGGCATAGCACACACCCCTTGTTGCTTAGCCACCTACTCGTTGGTCTGCCACCGCCGCCAACCGCCGCCACCCATGATTCTTCCTCGCCCTCGACCCGTCTCATGTACCGCCTCATAGTGCCGTTGTCGCTGGCATTGCCATTGTGCCTATACAGGAATATGGTGACCAGATAGGCC
The DNA here is from genome assembly GCA_904845875.1 of Miscanthus lutarioriparius. NCBI lineage: Eukaryota > Viridiplantae > Streptophyta > Magnoliopsida > Poales > Poaceae > Miscanthus > Miscanthus lutarioriparius. The sequence goes on along the minus strand of CAJGYO010000011.1, from coordinate 58,275,072 downwards.
ACCAGATTATGCCCGCCATTGGTGGCACGAACAAGATCATTGAGGCATGGTCGAGGGCTGTGGTTTCCCTTGAATAGGATTGGTATCCCAATGTGCAAGCAAGCCTCTGGGTTGCTGAGTTGGGTCAGGATAGGAAGGAGGGCACAGTAGTCACCGAGATCATTCCATGACGTCGCCCCACGACTGCACCGGTCTAGTGCCAGGCGTCGACCGATGGTGGTGTCACCACAGATGTGGCGCATGGACGAGTAGGTCGCCCGTAGGCTGCGGAGGTTGTCCATGGGCTGCTCTGAGGTCGCAGCGAGGTGGCCGACGATCTCAATGGCCAGGTCGGTAGGGAGCACCGTCAGCGACATGGGGTGCTGCCTCGCTGTCATGATTACTGGTGTCGATGTCACATGATGCGGACCATGACAAGGCCAACCTAGGGCTCATGTTGCGGCATGGATGGAGCTACAGCATGTGGATGGTGGCAAGCCAGAGGGCTAGAGAGGTGGAGTGGAGCGATCGACGTACGTTGATTGAGAACAAGATGGGGGAGGCGGCCGAACGGGGGCTAAATACCCTCTGCAAAGTGGCGTGGGAACTCGCAACAAGCCACGTGGTGCAGTCAATTTTCTTTGTCCAACTTCCAATGCCGTTCCGGGAGAAGCGTGCTCCACTAAGATCACGTGGGAGACGTGGCCTATTTAATGAAAATAAAAGTCCCACTGTGACTGGCCTTTAGATGAGTATGAAATGTGCAAGTGAACGTAAACCGCCTCATTTTCCACTTCACGTCATCTTCGTCGCGCCGTTGCTTGTGACCCGCGTGGGTGATCACGCAAGTCACGAATCTTGATGGTTCCTTCCCCGCTCGTGTCTTGAGGTGGGGCTATTTAAGCAAAGGTAAGTTGAGCCTCTTAAGTGCACTCCGATCCCAACCTTCTTCCTCCCTTATCATCAGACAAACTAGAGAAACCCTTCAATTGTTCCTAGTCTCCCGTCGCCATGGCTACCCTAGACCTCCATCGACTCTGGCGCCACTGGGAGAAGGCCTTCAAAATCAGCTTCTGCCATCACCTGGGCATGGCTATGTCCGCTCGTCCTGGGTGTTAGAGGATCTTTCTCGAAGGTAGGGAGGAATGCCTCCATGGTATGATCCTGCTACTGATCGCCATCTGTGGTTAGAGCATGTAGAATCAAAACCATGGAGTGCTTTCATTGGAGCAAGGGCCCTGGCACCGTTGGATCTTCTGGAGCTTTCACTGGAGCAAGGGCCCGAGCATCATCTAGATTGTATTCATGAGCCAGAGCAGTTCTGGCTCACGAATGCAATCCAGATGTGGGAGTAGATATCCTCATTGCTCTGCTTTCTCCTCTTCCTCCCACTGCTCCTAGGGGATGTTAGAGGAAGTTTCGTGAGGTTGTTCCCCATCTCCATTCTCCTATTTAGTCGGGTAAGGAGATAGATGAAAATGGAAGAGTGTTGTTGCATCTAGATCCATCATTGATTGAACGTATTAAGGAGATAGATGCAAATGACCCTTATCCAAAGCTAAGCAAGTTATGAGGATCATTGTAATGCCATATTTCCTGGACCCGTAGATTGTATGTAGGGTATAAAATATTAATAAAATATTTATTGTTGAATGTTGGACTCAGTTCTAGTTTATTTCATGCTTAATCTAACAATTTTTTAGTTACAATCTGGTAGAACGAGTGATGGTTTACAATCGGGTAGAACGATTGATGCCCTCAACCAGGCAGCAATCCCCGCCGTCCGCAGCGACAGTGGCACGGTGGCTCCTAGAACATCTTCGTAGGACCCATTCACCACCGCCAGTAGCCTTCACTGCCACCTGCATACATACAGTCTGGATGGTAACACTTTCATCAATTTCCAAGCCCACACGTGGAGTCCCGCATGTTTTTACAAAGTTGTGCATAATTTCCATTCCCACGTCTGAAATGGTTGCTTACAAAGCATGCACCCCATCGTGTGTCTTTTTCCTCGCCCATAGCTTTTATTCCTCATCGCCGCTCCTTGCTCCCCAGTGCTGAACTGTGTGACTGCACCTACTCAGCGGGGTGCAAGCCACCACTCACCGTCGATAAGCTAGTACCCTGTGCCGGTACGCCTCACTGGCAAGGGCCCACACAGATCCACCAGTGACTAGGCTGGTACTCATCACCGTCGTGGGCACTCTTGCTCAATCCCGCTAGATCCAAAGGCAATGGTAATGCTTTTGCACTTTCCTCCATCTTTCTTGGATTTTTTCCCTCTTCACACATCTGAGTACAAAGCAAGCTTCGATCTATTTACTAAGGAGCTCATGATCCAACCTCCATAGGCGCTCCTTCTCTAATTTAGGCGACAGCGCCACCGCTTCCAGCTCCAGCTCCGCTCCATCAGATCCTAGTCAAGAACTCAAGATGGAGGAGGAGGCCCTCAACAAGAGGAATGAAGTGGTCGTCCTCACAGATGTTCTCATCCTCCAATGCCTCACCACCCGCTCCTTATGCAGTTGCAAGTGTGTCTGTCGCTCCTGGAACCACCTCATCTCCAAATCCGAGTGCCGTAAGGAGCTACCCCAGATTATCGCCAGATTCTTCTATCGTAGCTGGAAAGGCAAACGCAACTTCACCAGCATCACCAGTGAATACCCCTCCTTGACCTTCTTGCCCTTCCCCATTTAGGATGTTGTGATCTTAGATTGCTACCGTGGGCTCATCCTTTGTTGGTGCATTGGGTTTCGCTATGTTGTCTGCAATGCGGTGAATAACAAATGGTGGTTACTGCTAGATAACAACCGTTCTTTTGGTTTAGCTCGCTTGGGGTTCGATCCAATAGTCTCCTCGCACTTCCATGGATTGAATATGGGAAGAAGAGAGCAGGTGAGTCCGTAGGTGTGACCATCTACTCATCTAAGAGTGCAGCATGGATGTTTAAGGAATCTAAATGGGGCGAGGGTGTTGTATGCACATATTCGACAAGTGTGTTCCTTAATGGTTCTATGCACTTGCTGGAGTTGTCCTAGATAGTTGCTGTTGATATGCAGGGAAAGACATGGAGGAAAATTCGTAGGCCACGTGGTGAAGCAATCTCCATCCATGAAGCTCAGGGTCAGTTATGTTTATGTACTACTAGTATGTTCAGGAAGTATCAACTTTCATTCTAAATCCTAGAAGACTATGGTAGTGATAACTGGACATTGAAGCATACAGTGACCACGATGGAGATATTTGGACAGAACAATATTCAATTTGGTTACGATGTTTGCGATGCGGACTACAGAGTGATAGCAGTTCACCTAGAATGGAATTTGATTTTCCTTGGTGACGACAGAACAATGATCGCATATGACATGAACCTCAGAAAAGTTCTTGTCCTCCCTGCCCAGGTCGTAAGGTATCCTAAACCTACCTAGAGGTTACGTTCGGAGGGATCTCACTATCTTCCTTATGTTCCCTTGTTCATGGAGTCAGTAGGAGAGCAGTAAAGTTGCATATGCTATTCTTTCTTCAGGTAGGGAGTTGTTTTGATTCTATATACAGTCCAATTTTGCCTTGGTAATTAAAGCACTTGTATGTTGAATATTATTAATGCTGCTGTTTTGTGCAGGTTGTGGAGTCTGAGTGCTTTTGAATGATTTTCCCTACAATGGCTAAGGGAGGAAGAAGAGGGGTTCCATGGTGCACTAGCTACTATCGACGGTTGTTAATGTCAATTATAAACTGTCAACATAACCTACATATATGCTTAATTTCATCACCAAATAGAGTAATAGGGGTTCATTCTAACAAGTTCCACAAGTTTTGGTGCTATCACTTGTCTCGAAGTATATTTAATTTTTTACAAAATAAAACTAACTCAAATGATCAATTGGAGAGCACCATTGTGAAGAGCTCATCGAGCTGATCGAAATGGATATATTATTTGCTATATTTGGAGCTCGGAATGAAAAGATATAAATTTCACAAATAAAAAAAACTCCACATCATGAGCTGTGGGATTAATTGGGCCCAATTCAGAATTTGGCCCATTAAGGCCTATGTGCATTTTAATGTGATATGGTGGAAAGTTTAGTACCAATGAGGCTATTCAGAGGGGGAGGGTGCCTAGCGCCCCTCATAAATAGCAGTCCCTACCCCCCTCCCTGAGGCAGATCCTGGAAACCCTAATTCATATCTCTCATTCGGGTCAGCACACACCAGGAGGATTAGGTCTAGAACTTTCCAATGTAGTAGATTAGTGCTCGGAAGTGAGGGTCGAGTTGGGCTCATGCTCAAGTTCGGATCTAGTCTTGGAGGCTCAGCAAAGCCTTGTATCTTCACTTCTACATCTTGTAAGACTTATTATCAATTTATCATATTCCTATCTACATGGCTATGCTTACTTTGAATATATATCTTGCTTAGCTAAAGGTTATCAATACTTTTGTGTGTGGGTTCATAGAGCGCTTAGCTTACTAGTTTACCGGTTAGGCTAACTAGCCGAGCCTCGTGTAAGCATGGTGCTTATACGATGCTCTGCCTATGAGTACACCCTGTTCCCTGGTTGTATCGTAGCAGTGGGAGGTGATAGCCCCGTCTATCCTTTGTAGTCCACATCGAATTGAGCAGGTTCTTAAATTGTAGGACCGTAGTCGTGTCAATAGAGTTATCTTTTGCAGATGCTCTACTGTCTAAGCGTCGTCCCAAAGTGCACAAGAGTAGAGTTAGTCATAGCTATAGTCGGGTATATATATACTTTGATCCTATAATAAGAATATCATAGGAATCTACCTCACCTGTTGTTCTTCCAAGTTGACTAGTTTACATTATCTTATAGATTTATCCCCTGAGTGTCATTAAGCATTACTCCTATCATTACATTTATCCCCCTATTGAAGCTATGTTGGTATGTTAACAAATACTCCTTTGTTACCCAATAAATCTTTATTCCATTGTTTCCCTGTGGTAAAATATAAATAATGATACCTAAAATACTCCCGGTAAAATGCTACAATGGTATTCTGTGCGCTTGCGGAATCCTTTATATTCTATTTGCGTTAATAAATACCAACAAGCATTTTTTGTGCCGTTACCATGAAAACAATTGGCATAAAGATTTAGATCATTAACATACCACTAGCTTTAGTAGGATTACTCCTGTTCTATTGAATTGTGGATAAGACAAGACAGTATATGCCGTTTCGACCTTCCGGCAAGCTTCTACAAGAAAAGAAGAAACATTGAAGAACCTCAGGGTGCCTGAATGTTCAAGATCCATCAACATGGGAACCCTGCCATCTCATAGGTTTGTATAGACATATATATTCTCTAACCATGTGTAGATTGGAGAAAAAGGTCATTGTCACAAGAATTCAAATCACATCTCATGTGACGAATACAGATGCTGCACTACTCACGAATTCCATCATGTGAGTCATGGTAAGTATGATCAAGAAAGGTGAGATAGTCTTGCTCATGGACTTAAACTTTTGTGTTCCATTGCATGTTTACTTTAAATAATCCATGCATCCACTCTGATTAGTTTAAATTTTCCCATATAAAATCCACAACATGTTTAGTTCCATTCATATATCCATCCCACTTGTATCTTTATTAAGTAAAGAGAATAAAAAATATGGACACATGAAGGTCCAAGTACAAAAAAAAAGAAAAAAATGTGAGCACATGAAGGCTCATGTTTGGTAAAAAAATCTCTCACCATGATCATACTCTTTCATCTCTATTTGAATAAATCTCTATAATGCTTTTATGCTACCTTTGTTTGCTATAGTATGCTTAAGGTTTTGAAGTATCCTCATACATCTTTTAAATTAGGCATGATGCTTAGTTTAAACTATTTTCTTAAATCAAATTAGATGAGATGTTTAGTTTGATTTTCGAACTAGGAGGTGTGTTGATCTTACTTCCAAAGGCTTTTTAAATTAAGCATGGTACTTAGGTTAAAATGCCTTCCTAAATCAAATTAGACGTGGTGTCTAGGTTGATTTTTGAGCCAATAGTATGCTTTAGTAGATCCTGAATATTTTGTTGGGCTGACCCCTGAAGGGAACTTTCAAATTCAATCTGGGTAATTCAAGAGATGAATTCACATCGGAGATGAATCAAGGCAAGTGATGAACTCCAATAACTTTGCACAAAGAAGACCCAACTCATTCTTCATGGAAGGAAGAACTATGAGTATCAAGGTTTATTCATTTATCTTTTGTTGCAAGTTATCTTTGCCTTGAACCATGCTAGAATGCAGCAAACACATAAAACATGAAAAACAAAATCTATGCTAAACAATCCTAAAACCATCCTTCCATTAGCATAGAAAAAAGGACAACAAAACCCATGTTTCAAATTTGTTATATTCCCTCGGGTATGTGTCCAATAACATTTTATAGGAGGAATAAATAGAAGCAATGCTTGTTCATGGTTTGGTATGAACCTGCAAACCCAAACCAAATCGACACTTCAATAATGGAACAAAAAGAAAGAAGACGAGTGCCATAAAAAAGAACTCACGCATAGGAAGTGGACCAGAAAATTTGACGGGCTATGAGTAACATCGAAGACAACTTTGCTTTGAGCCTTCCCAAGACTCAAGTTAGGATGCTGATGAAAAGCAAGGATGCAACTCACCTCATATTAGCCAAACTAATGCCTGCTTTCATCATCTTTGAAAACACCGACTAGCATGTCAGCAGCAAGGACCAAGACAACGAGATGCCATGACATGCATCCTCGTATCAACCAGCATCATCAACCGATGGTGGATTGCTGACGGTGTCTCACAAGGACCGAAAACAGCCATGGTCACACATGACACCCCCTAAGTAATTGGAGATGAAGCTTTCGTTGGAGACGGCTGGCGTATCTCTAACAAAGAAAGAAGAACAACCCTCCGCCATGCCGCAAGAAGTTAAAGACAATCAACGAGGACCTTGAGTTTGCATCTCCAATGAACCCCAACTCATCAGCCAAGAATCAACAAAAATAAAGAAAGGTTGATGGAAGGAGAATATGCAATTGTCCGTATCCTCATCTCTAAGATTACATGGTGCAAAGAAAAGCTAAAAGCAAGGGAGAGGTCCTGCTCAATGGACCTAAAACCATGTGTTCTCACCGATAGTGTCGAGAGACATAAATGTCCAAGTGTAGGGGAGGAAGGCCAACTTTTCTACAGTAGATACAACCCTGCTCTTCTTCCTCCAAGGCTCCCATCACTCTAACACGCTGGTTTGCAATCCCTCTGCTCGATATTGCTTTGTTTCTACAAATTTGAATATGTGTACAAATTTCATACATGAAAATCAAACTTAAGATGTAAAGTACAATCAATCCTTGCGAGAAGAAGTTTTTGCAACAATTGAGGCACATTATTTAAAACATGGGATACAGATGACCTTTAGCTCTATGACAACACTACCCTTGTTTCAAATCATTTTTGTATACTCCTTCGGGTATGTGTTGTCCACTAATCTTTTGCAAGAATGAGAGGTGCAAAAGGTCCAAAAAAGTGTCAAGATCCACAAAAGAAAGGACAGAAGGATGACATGATAAAAGGATGAGAAAAAAGGAGTGCGATATAGGAGACATGATGCTCATGAACAGCTCAAGCAAGGAAAGCTTCAAGCATGAAGAAAAGATCACCACAAGTCATCTACCTTTCATCACAGGGTGTCATCATGCTCTAATGATGAAGGTAACATCTTAAGGTAAATGGTCATTATTTAAAGCTTTCTTTTGATCTTGGTATTCACATAAATAAAGAAACAAACATGTTTGAGTTACAACTTTGCTTGATTCAACCTGATTAACTCAATATGTCTTGTTCCTTAAGCTTGTTCATAGCACCACTTTCTTGATCTCATAGTCTTAACCTATTGAGCTAAAATGTTGTATATCTTATCTTTAGAAGATGATAGTCATAATCATGTAAAGTTTGATACATTATGTATAGATGGACAATCCTTACATAGGTTAAGCGACTCTACTTCTTTTGACAAATGTATTCAAATACCACATTTAAACTCATCCTTTAGATCTTATCACCCCTTTTGTAAGAATGAATGCACATAACATCAACCGTAACATGATTTGATGTGCCTAAGGCTAGAGAAGAATAAATAAAGTTTTTGTACTGTTGGTGTTTTTCCACCAACAGAGCCCATGCACTTGATCTCTACCTTGTCTTCATGAGCAGAACACACTTCGAGCAAGTGTGGGGGACTCGATCCTCCAAATTCTACAAGTGAAAGTTCTGAACTGGCAATTATAATGCACACAAGATGTCGCCAGTTTCTACTACTGATGGTTGACTTCAAAATGCTGAACAAGGAGGAGGAACAAGTCAAGAAAGGATGAACCTATCAAATCAAAATCAAATTCAAAACCAATACGGGTTTGGCAGAAGAAGGTGGCACCACTAGTGGAAGCACCACTACTAGAGGCGCCCCCTCAAGAATCCTCATCTTCAAGAGCAAACCGAGGGAGGATGCATGTCTTTCTCTGGCCAAAGGTAAGCATGGGGAGGCTCTGTTCCAGCACCTTCACATTCGGCCACCTCGTTGAGCAACCATGACAACCGGCTTGGGGGAGAAGGCATCCCCCATGTATCTAGATAAATATTTCTTTTCCTTTTATTAATCTTAGTTTGCTTTATATATATTAGAAAAAAAGATGAATAACTAAAAATGAAATAAAAAGTTATCTTTATAGAACTATAGTTATAATGTGTGATCTAAAAATGAAAACAAAATAAAAAGGTGTGTCTAGTTTGCTTTAATTTGTTTTTCAGAGCTAAATAGATTAAAAAGGACTTGGAATAATCTCTTAAATGGAAATGATGAATAGTTGCTCTGTTGTAATTCCTTTCAAGTACCTAGTTTTCAGCCTTGAATTCTCCTGAGTTTTGGATATGATTGTTTTGATATAAGGATTTACTCTGAACTTAAAACTCGTGGGTAGCATATGCTTGATCTAAGTTTAGGTAATTGACAGATATGATATGAGAAGGTCTGAGCTACTGTTTATCTTATTCCAAGTGACGCTTAAGTTCTGGAGATTATCTTTTGAAAAAACATAAAAATGCTACATGATGAGTTCTTGTATGACAAAGCTTGAATTCCCACCAGAGCCATACATGCTATATATATTTAGGCTAGGAAAACTTTCACATATATACTGCTTGTTTTGCATTGAGTTTTGCAAGCTTTGTTGACCCATATGAGAGGTTTGTCATGCTATTAAAATCAAGATCACGTACACACCACCCACATATATGCACTACTTCTACACTGGGGGTAGGCGCAAAAACATGCTTTCCAATTAGATCCACCCAAAAATGTTTTACTCCTACACTAGGGTTGAACACAAAAGCATTCTTATTAGGTTTTCACTCAAAATAAATGCTCCAAGTTCTCGTTGCTATCTCTCAAAGTTTTATTGTAGAAAAGAGGCATGGGCTATGCAAAATTTATTCATAAGAAAAAAAGAGAGTGAAAAGGAAAAAATGATGATGAGAAAAAATAGACACAAAAGTGTCCAAGATATTTAAAACAATGGGTAATTAGATGTTCGTCTAAAAAAAGAGAACATGAATAAGATAGCCCCTTGTCGATGGGGAACCCTATGGGCCCCCCATGGACCATACTGCAGGGAGGTAGACCTTGGTAACAAGGCCTACAGCCCAATCGCCAAGAAGAATGCGGAGCAAAGCAACGTGCAAAACCAAAACTCCAACGCAAACTATACAAGGAAAGGCGCCCGAAGCGTAGCTTAGGACTCTGACCTTGTATCCGAATAGGACACAAACAACACCTCTCAGCGCCTGGACTATAAAGAGCTGGTGAGGGTACCCATTGTAAGAGGAGAACGCATACCCGATACTCAAAGCAATACAACGCAAACAGGCTAACGCCAAAACTAGACGTAAGGTTATTACTCGACCAAGTCGAGGGCCTGAACCAATATAAATCGTGAGTCTCTTTGCATAACTGCCGAATTCCGCAATTCGCCGAAGCCCGAACAACTGTCCTGGGTACCCCCGTGGCAGGCTATCGGTGGTAAAACATCGACAGCTGGCGTGCCAGGTAGGGGCTTTCGACGAATTTGTTCTCGAGAGTTCGGTGGACCTCAACCTCAAGATGACCTTTTCGGCGGGAACAACCTTTGTCTTCGGATCCTGGATCTGCAAGGCTGACGGTGACGACAAGCTTCGTACCCGTCTCCGAGAAGAAAAAGAATTCGATGACGAAGTTCAATACAAACTCGCCGAGAAGATGATGAAACTCTCAACTTCGGATACAACTCGGAATAAGGAAGAAAGCTGAAACGAAACCGACTCTGAAAAAGAGATACAACCCGATTCCAAGACAATCTTCACGGCACAAGAGCCAAGCCTAATTGGACTCGGAGACACAACAACGATCGCGAAGGGATACGACCCGTACAACTCAAAGAAGAACTTGGGAACTTACGGACTGTGCAACGCGGCATCAGTCTATCAACACTTTACCCAAAACAAGATGAACTCAGCAAGAAGAATACTCCTAGAGGGAGCACAAGAAGGGATGATCATGACAGTGACTCCACAAGATTGTGTGGTGCATTGGCCAGGTTCTTTCACCTCAATCAAAGTCCAGACTGGCACGCGCGTTGAAGAACTACCTTATCAAGAGGGATAAGAACTCGGATCTAGTTCAGAAGCTACAGATAGCTCAACCAAACGAAGGATGGAATACCATACAAGAAGAGCTCAGAAGAGGTATATTGTATACATGGCGGAGCAGTTAGAACAACCTTTGGAACCACCATAGATACCAGATATAAAATCTTCAGACGAATCAGAAGGCAACATCTCGCCAGATGAGAAAAGCGACAGCAACGAAAGTGATGAGCAAAGACTAGCAAGGCTAAAGAAGAACAAATTGAAAGCTGGAAGGAGGAACCGGGCTAAACAAAGGAAGCAAGTCTGGAATAAATACAAAGCGGAGCTAACGGAATACAACAGAAAGAAGGCGGAAAAAGAAGCCACAAAAAATACAAAAAGGGAAAGAATCAAAGAATTAACAAATGAGTTGTACACCCTCACGAATAACGGGAAAGCAAAGGAAGACCAGAAGAAAGAAGTCGGGGGATCAGAAAAACAACCCGGCGAAGAAATTCCACAGGAGCCACAAAGGGAGCAGCCACCCAAAAAATCAAATTTTCAAAGGATAGGACCAGTAGAAAGTGCGGATATCAATGGAAGGAAGGAACACTACTCAAAGAAACAAGAAAGAGACAAACCAGAATTGAGCCAACGCTACCAAGAAATATCAAGAAGATTTGACAAAGAAGATGACTACGGAGAGTCTGAATTAAAAGAAGACAGGTCTTATTACAGAAGGGCAAGATCGCCAAATTATAGAAGAACGGAACCATACGACAGATTCCCTTATTTCACAGGAAGACTACAAACTTTAAAGCTACCACACAAGTTTAAACCAGCAAATCATTCCAAGTATGATGGCAAAGTCGAACCAAGACAATGGCTAAGGGTTTACTCCCAATCTATTGAATTAGCTGGAGGAGACGATGACATCAAGGCTCTATTCTTCCCAATGGCCCTCGAAGCAATGCCGCTACAATGGTTTGACAAATTGAGGCCAAGAACAATCAAGTATTGGGAAGACTTGCAAGAAGCTTTCTACAACAACTTCGCAGGCATTATTACCCATCCAATGACTGCAGCCGAATTGAAAGGAGTAAAGCAAAGGAGAGGAGAAAGTCTAAGGGAATACTATAGAAGATTTGGAGAATTTAGGGCTCAAGTCCACGACATTACTGATAGGGAGGTGATAGAGGCCTTTGAAGAAGGAATCTGGGCAAACTGGCAATACAAGGACTATTTCAATGAGAACCCAAGAACAAATGAAGACTTCAAGAGGGTTGTTGAGAAGCTAATTTCGTTAGAAGAAAGAACTCGGCACAGATTTGCTAGGGACAACCCAGAGAATAGAAGACCCGATTACAGACAGCAAGACAAAAGACCAAGGCAGGACAATATGGTGGCAATCACAGACAACAAAAGAAGATACAATGGCAACAGCAATGATAGCAATGGTAGCAATCACAATGGCAACTACAACAATAGCAACAACCGTAACAACAGCGGTTACAACAGTAATAGCAACTATCAGAGTAACAACTACCGAGGAAGAGCGCCGAAAAACATAGAAAACATGCCGTGTCACATACACCCAGGGGGCCAGACACAAGTTAGTTGAATGCAGCACTTTTCAGCGGCAATTCATGAAGAGAGAAAATAGGAATCAAAACAACTCAGAGCCAAAGAAAGAAGAATCCAAGAAGGAGGAAAAGAGAGCTGAAGGAGACTATCAAGAACCCCAACGCCAATTAGCGGTGATATTTTTAGGTGTTCCTAACACACGAAGCAAAAGACAAGAGAAACTAGCTCACAGAGCCATCATGGTGCTGAACCAGGCATCCCAAGATATCTAGATTGGTCAGAGTACCCCCATCCACTTCACAAGAGAAGACCAATGGACTAGTGCAGCAAACATAGGATGCTACCCGCTGGTACTGGGTCCGACTATCGCAGGAGTAGCAGTAACTAAAGTACTCATTGATGGAGGAGCCGGGCTTAACATAATTTTCGCAGATACTCTCAAAAGGATGAATCTGGATTGTGAAGGTCTAATGACACCCACAAGCACACCATTCTACGGAATAGTACCCGGCAGAGCAGCTATGCCCCTCGGACAGATAACCCTACCCGTCACCTTTGGCCCACCAGACAAATACCGGACGGAATTCATCAAATTCGAAGTTGCAGACTTTGAATCATGCTACCACGCAATATTTGGGAGACCAGCTTTAACAAAATACATGGCAGTACCACATTATCCATACCTACTGCTCAAGATGCCAACAACAAAGGGCGTATTATCATTGAAAGGAGATCTAAAGAAAGCACATGATTGTGACGTACAAGCAGTACAAATATCTGAAAGATTACAAGATATAAAGGAAGGAAAGGAGATTGCAATGCTGGCCAACGAAATGAACCTAGATGAGATTAAGATACCGGCTAAGAAGCCAAGCAACTTCGCACCACCAAAAGAAGCAGCTACCAAGACTATTGACCTACAGACTGGTGATCCGGAGAAGACGGCAATCATCAGTGCAAATCTCAACCCCAAATAGGAACTCGCGCTCACCAACTTTCTTTGGGACAACAAAGATATTTTCGCTTGGAAGCCAGCAGACATGCCAGGGGTCCCAAGGGAGTTGGCTGAGCACATAATTGATGTGAACAAAGGGTCCAAACCCGTTAAGCAGAAGTTACGAAGATTCGCTCCAGACAGAAAAGCAGCAATCACAAAAGAGATCACCAAGCTCATGGCAGCAGGATTCATCAGAGAAATAATCAACCCGGATTGGCTTGCCAACATGGTCCTAGTAGAGAAGAAAAATTCAAAAGAATGGCGCATGTGCATCGACTACACAGACCTCAACAAACATTGCTCAAAAGATCCATATGTTCCACCAAGAATTGATCAAATCACTGACTCGATAGCAGGATCTGCTCTGTTATCCTTTCTAGATTGCTATTCAGGCTATCATCAAATATCCTTAAGAGAAGAAGACCAAAGCAAGACATCGTTCATTACACCATTTGGGGCATATTGCTATAAATCAATGCCTTTTGGGCTAAAAAATGCAGGGGCAACATATCAAAGAGCAATTCAAACTTGCTTGGGGAGTCAAGTCGGAAGAAATGCAGAAGCATACATTGATGATGTAGTAATCAAGACAAAAGAACCCGGATCATTGATAGAAGACCTCGAGGAGACTTTCAAGAATCTAAAAGCATGGCAGTGGAAGCTAAACCCCACAAAGTGTGTTTTTGGGGTACCATCAGGACAACTACTCGGGTTTCTAGTCAGTAACCGAGGAATTAAAGCAAGTACAAAATAGGTTAAAGCCATTATAGATATGAAACCTCCTAAGAAAGTTAAAGACATACAAAAGCTTACAGGATGCATGGCAGCACTCAACAGATTCATCTCCCGACTAGGAGAAAAAGGGCTACCTTTCTTCAAATTATTGAAAAAGGCAGGAAATTTTGAATGGACAGAAGAGGCAGAAGAAGCATTCCAAAAGTTAAAAGAATACTTGGCATCATCACCAGTAATGACACCACCAAAAGACAAAGAGGACATGATGCTATACATTACAGCAACCAAGAACGTTGTCAGCACAACAATTGTGGTTGAGAGAGAAGAACCCGGACACGCATACAAAATGCAAAGACCAGTCTATTACATAAGCGAAGTACTAACAGAATCAAAAGTGAGATACCCACACGTGCAAAAACTACTTTATGCAGCGTTGATATCATCAAGAAAGCTGAGACATTATTTCCATGAACACAAGATTACAGTGGTAACCAATTTTCCACTTCAAGACATTCTACGCAACAAAGATGCAATAGGTCGGATATCAAAATGGGCAGTAGAACTCAGTGCTCTCAACCTAGACTTCAAACCAAGAACAGCAATCAAATCTCAAGCATTATCCGACTTCATTGCTGAATGGACAGAAATCAGTCAAAAAGAACCCGAACCAATACTTGATCATTGGAAAATGTATTTTGATGTTTCCCTAAAGTTAGGAGGAGCTGGAGCAGGAGTACTATTCATATCACCAGAAGGGAGATAGTTAAAATATGAGCTACAAATACTTTGGCAGGCAACTAACAATGAGGCAGAATACGAAGCATTAATACACGGTCTAAGAGTTGCAAGCTCGCTTGGGATAAAAAGACTACTTGTCTATGGTGATTCAGCTGTAGTAATCAATCAAGTCAACAAGGATTGAGATTGTACAAAAGATAATATGGATGCGTACTGTGCAGAAGTCAGAAAATTGGAGACAAAATTTCCAAGGGCTCGAAATCCATCATGTACTAAGAGATTCCAACGTTGCAGCAAATGTGCTAGTCAAATTAGGATTAGATAGAGCAAAAGTACCACCCGATATATTTGTGGAAGAACTCACAGCCCCATCCATCAAACAACTCGGAAACACAGAAAAAGAGAAGGAGACAACAGATCCAATGGAAATAGATCAAGCAAAAGAACCAGACCAGTCAAGACAAATCATGGTCATACAAAGTGATTCGAGACAAACATACATTGATTTTATCAAAGAGAAGAAACTATTTGAAGACAAAGCAAAAGCAGCTTGGGTTGTACGAAGAAGAAAAAATTACGTTCTGGTGGGGGATAAACTATACAAAAGAGCAGCATCATCAGGAGTATTGCTCAAATGTGTTCCGCCAGATAAAGGAAAGGAAATCTTGGATGAAATCCACTCAGGATGCTGTGGAAATCATGCAGCCTCTAGGACACTAGTCGGCAAAGCATTCAGAACCGGTTTCTATTGGCCAACAACACTCAAAGATGCATAAGAGCTCGTCAGAACATGCAAGAATTGCCAAACGTTTGCTAGGCAATCACATGTGCCGGCTCACAACTTAATATGCATACCGCTGGCTTGGCCGTTCTCATGCTGGGGGCTGGATCAAGTCGGACCACTCAAAAAAGCAAAAGGAGGCTTCGAATACATATTTGTGGCAATCGACAAATTTACAAAGTGGATTGAATACAAACCTTTGGTCAAATACAGTGCAGAAAAGGCAGTGGAATTCATACAAGACATCATGCATAGGTTTGGCATGCCCAACAGAATAATCATAGATCTTGGTTCACCATTTATAGCAAGAGAATTTCAATACTAGGCAAGAGATTGTGGGATAGAAATCGACTTTGCATCAGTAGCACACCCGCAGGCCAATGGACAAGTCGAAAGAGCAAATGGACTCATATTACAAGGTTTAAAACCAAGATTATATGAAGATTTGAAAGATTATGGTGGAAAAAGGATCGACGAATTACCAAAAGTAGTATGGGGTCTAAGAACCCAGATCAGTAGAGCAACTGGATACTCACCGTTCTTTCTGGTCTACGGATCAGAGGCAGTACTACCAGCCGACTTAATATGGCTATCTCCAAGAATAGAACAATATGAAGAAGGCGAAGCAGAAGAAACAAGGCGGTTAGAAATTGATTCAATAGAAGAAATAAGAGACAGTGCAATCATACAAAATGCAAGATATCAGCAAGGGTTACGAAGACATTATGACAAAAGTACTCAACCCCGATCACTAAAGCCAGGGGACTTAGTACTATGACTAATCCAGAAGAAAGATGGACGACACAAACTACTCAGTCCATGGGAAGGACCCTTCATCGTGAAGACAGCAACAGGACCCCGCACATACGAGTTGATGACTCCAGATGAAATACCTATAAAGAACACTTGGCATATCAGCTAGCTCAAAAGATTCTACAATTAAGTACAACAGATTGTACTCAAGTTTCAAGAGAAATAAAACAGAGATTATTCAAGAAGAACAGCTTCAAATATGAGCCCTGTCCAATGGATAGAACCAACCCGTAATCAGGTTGGGGAAAAAGGGGCTTCCCTGTTAACAGCCAACCCAAAAACGGTTGCGCTACACGGGCAATCTTGTCACTCAACCATATGGAGATGGTCTGACTGATGGCCAATGGCCAAATAGCTTCTTGGGTAAGGAGACCCAAGCTAGCATTTGTCACTCTACCATAAAGAGATGGTACGACTGACAGCCATGTACAATGGACAGAACCAACCCATAATCAGGTTGGGGAAAAAGGGGTAGCCCTGCAAACAGCTCAACCCAAAAACGGTTGTTGCTATACGGGCGCAATCGCTTACCCCAAGAGCTGGTACGATTGCTTACTTACCCTGCAAACAGCCAACCCGGAAATGGTTGTGCTATATGGGTCCGGTCGCCTACCCCAAGAGTGGTACGATCGAATACTTCGCCCAAGAAGCGGCACAAGCACTCCAACAACTCGGTCGCCTACCCCAAGAGTGGTACGATCGACTACTTCGCCCAAGAAGCGGCACAAGCGCTCCAATAGCTCGGTCGCCTACCCCAAGAGTGGTACGATCGACTACTTCACCCAAGAAGCGGCACAAGCACTCCAACAGCTCGGTCGCCTACCCCAAGAGTGGTACGATCAACTACTTTGCCCAGAGAGGGACACAAGCACTCCAACAACTCGGTCGCCTACCCCAAGAGCGGCACGATTGACTACGTTGCCCAAGGAGGGGCACAAACACTCCAACAACTCGATCGTCTACCCCAAAAGCGGTACAATCGACTACTTCGACCAAAGAGCGGCACAAACACTCCAAAACAACTCGGTCGCCGACCCAAAGAGCGAGCAAAACAAGCTATGGCAAAGCAGAGAAAAGCCACAAGGAAAGACAGGGCGAAACTTGTCCATATTATTCAAAGACATCTAAGAAGAAAAGAAAGACAGGATGAAGCCTGCTCACATCTTAAAAATTCCGAAACAAAGTATATTACAAGGACATCAAAAGAAGGTTGACTTTTCACATCTGTTCAAGAAGACGGAAGAGAAGGAGGAAGTACATTCATTTGATCAAGAATTTGGTCTGATAGACCACTAAGCTATACTTTGGCCTCCTCCCAACGTCTTGAAAACTCAGCCATTACAGAAGCTTCAGTAATCTGCTCAAAAGGAGCTTCAGGGGCAACAACCCGGACATACGAAACCACATTGTTGATGCACCGGTAAAAGCCACCCTTCACAAAATCATAAAACCGGGAAAAAGCACCGGTAATCCCTGCTCGGCAAAGACCTAAAGGAACAAGAAGAAATTCCCAGAACTCCACCATGAAGTACTCAGAGGCTTATCAATCTCAAGATCACCGATCCTAAGTCTTTTCAGTACTAGCAAGAACATGAAGTCTGACAAAACAACAATTTATACTGAGTTGTTTGCACGAGAGCCAGACAAAACACTCAAAGATAGTCTCTCAAGACGACGTTCTACACATACCAAGTTGTTTACATGGCGCAAACGAAAGCCAGACAAAGCACTCCACCTATCAAAGAGTCATTTCACGACAAATGGAAACAACTCGTCAACTCAAAGCTATGGATACGTACCACGAAGCAACTGCTCGGAAGAAATCCTGATCACCCACACAATTTGTCTGACGAATAAGTAAAGCAGAGACATCCACACAGAGAAACAAAAGAAGCCACATCAAAAGGAAAGGAAAAGAGAAATTGGGGAAACAAAGTTTATGATGATCATAGAAGAACACGACTACTACATACATCAAATCACCAAGATAAATCTACGACCGGACAATCTGCCCTTCGATATCCTTTACGCCAACATCAAAGCGAGGGCTAATGACAATGCATCCAGCCATCATCAGTTCCTCACGGAGACCCGCTACCCATAGATTCGACATCATCGTCATCTTCGACAGCAAGGGCGCCCGATCGATTTCCGTCTTGCATGGAAGCGCCTCCCAATCAACCTCATCTTCACTGTCACTACTAAGGACGATCAAATCCGCCCTTGTCGAAGTAGCAGCAGCAGCAGAGAGGGGGATAAGAGTGACCATAGGAGCAGCCGAGGGATCCTCCTTCTTCTGTGCAGAGGGACAACCGGTGCTGATGTCCCAACAAGGGGAGCCTTCCCCACCACCGGAGGGGCTGGCAATGAAGGCGACGACGAAGACCTTCCGCTCGACGACTCCGCCATGGTCATCCTCGGAGAGCGAACAAGCGAAGAACGCGACACCTTACGGACACTCTGCCTATGGATGAACTTATTCTTCGTCATTGTGGCTATGGCGAAACAATTGCGGAGTGGCCAGTTAAATAGAGACCAAATTGCCATCCCAGGCAGTTCAACAGCCTCCTCGAGATAAGGATGGAGTGAAAACTTTCTTCATAAAAGGTTAAGTGCGGAGTTAATTCCTTCATCAAAACCAATATGGCGATTCGGCTTCTACCATCAACCACGCGACAATCCATTTACTGACACAACTAAAATAACGGAAGGCACAAATCTACACAATGGTACGATCCAACGGGCAGATTTCAGACTTATCCATCCAGCACCACGGTAGAGTTTTTAGATTACTACAAGAACAACCCGTCAACCATGAAGAAACGAAGGGCCACCTCGCAAGGAACAAAAGAACCCGGTTATTAAAGAAAAAGAACTCGGGAGCCTCATGAATAACCAGGATTACATCAGAAAAATGAATGACAACTCTAAAGACAAGATTCTTTCCATTAAACATGGCTTCAAAAATAGAAGATTACACATCTTACAAGACCCAATGAACTCGGCACTATGACAAGCAAGGTGTTGATCTGCACCGGACAGTCTCAAGACAGACGGCGAGGATCAACCCAGAACTACCGGATGAAGGAACGAAGCCCACATCACAAGACTTTCTCCAACTACCACCACGTACTTCCAAGTACAATGCCGCTGTGGGATTAGTCTACCTCTAATCCCTATCACAATACTTCCTCCAGCTACAACAAAATGTACAAGAACTACAAAATACACCCAGGGGCTGCTCTACTTCACACACTATCATATTCATAACTACAGAGACTTCAGAACAGGCAACAAAAGACTCGATGAATCAAAACAGCACTCTGGAAGGGCATTTATAGGCAAAAGAAGCGGTGCACACGGACTAGGAGCACCAACAGAAGAAATCTAACAAAGGACACAATGAAAAGATAGAATTCAATGAAAGAGGACTCTGGCGTGAAAGAACGGCACTCAAGGACAAGCATATCCAAGAGAATATTCCACAAGCAACAATATAACCCGTGAAGACATGCATTGAATTCTCCAACAACCAGAATGACAACAGCAATAAGTAACCAAACAAACAACTCGGAGATGTATGAAGGATCACATACAAAATTACAATGTCAAAGGATTACAATCGAAAAAGAACTCGGACAGAGAAAAATTATACATCTCATTGATCGAAGACAAATACAAAGGTTACAGACGGCCAAACAGGACCGGATAAACTCAGACATAAGATAGAGACAAGATTCTTAAATATTGCAACAAGGAACCCAGTGGCGGCAGCAGCGGCAGCCCAGACGCAGAAGAACAGATAGAGCAGCATGTTCATTACCAAGCAAGCATAAGCCCGGGAGCTGCTCAACCTCACACATCAGCATATCTACGAATGAAGAAAGAATTGAAGAAGAAATTTCCTACTCAAGGAAGAACCACAACCAACAAAGAAGGTATTTATAGCAAACCAGAGGTAAACAAGGCTAAAGATCACAAGAAAGAAAGAGGAAAAGAACAAAAGAGCAAAGCAACAAAGGCGAATAGTACCCAAAAGCAAGATTCCTGACAAAAAGTAAAAGAAGATGCTCACTCATGGCTATACAAGACCCATCTGTGACCAGCAAAAGACAAAGATCAAAGGAGTACAAATCCAGACCCTTCTTCCGGCTTCTTTTCAACAGAAAAGAACCCGGAGAAGGCTCGAGGGCTGCAAGTACCTACCACAGAAAAACATATTTTCAAATTTTTTGACCCTCCAGCTTTTTGTACCAAAAAACAGAAGGCTCGGGGGCTACACTCAATGAGTGCAATTTTTGAAAAATTGCACTCACTGCACTCAAAGGAAAAAGAACCCGGAGGACATCAAGAAAAAGTGCACATCAGCCAAAAGAAGAATCAAAGAAGACCATCTCAAGATTTCACTTCAAGAAGGACTCGGATCAAGACTACAACAACTCGGCCCTTGAAGCTCAATCATGAAATGCTCGGGGGCTTGTCGATGGGGAACCCTATGGGCCCCCCATGGACCATACTGCAGGGAGGTAGACCTTGGTAACAAGGCCTACAGCCCAATCGCTAAGAAGAACGTGGAGCAAAGCAACGTGCAAAACCAAAACTCCAACACAAACTATACAAGGAAAGGCGCCCGAAGCGTAGCTTAGGACTCTGACCTTGTATCCAAATAGGACACAAACAATGCCTCTCAGTGCCTGGACTATAAAAGGCTGGTGAGGGTACCCATTGTAAGAGGAGAACGTATACCCAATACTCAAAGCAATACAACGCAAATAGGCTAACGCCAAAACTGGACGTAAGGTTATTACTCGACCAAGTCAAGGGCCTGAACCAGTATAAATCGTGAGTCTCTTTGCATAACCGCCGAATTCCGCTATTCGCCGAAGCCCGAACAACTGTCTCGGGTACCCCCTTGGCAGGCTATCGGTGGTAAAACATCGACACCCCTATTCTCTAGCAAATGTTTCTAAGTTTAAAAGAGAGATAAGTTTTTAAGGAGCATAGTAGAATTAGGTTAGCCACCATATATACATATATCCACCATATATCCACACACATGCACATCTTGATTTGATTGTATGACTTAACTCTCTTTGGATCCGTTGTTTGACTTGACAATATATGCATTGCAATATGCTCTAGCTTTCTCCCTACCCATGAACTCCACATAAGCTTTAGTTGTAGAAAGAGAAAAAGGCATAACATCTTTATTGCTTTGGTTAGAATACACAAATACCACATATATTGAGAGACTTGAGAGTGTCATACAATGGAATCTCTGAGTTTTATTTTGAAAACTTATAAAAACTCCAGAATAATGGTTGAGCAAAGAACTTAAGACATCATGCTTGACTTGATCGTTCTGTCTTTCAATTGCTCAAGACCCAAGTGAAGGTTAAGAAGCCCCATGGTTGAAGGTAATATGGGTAAGTTTGAAAGTCAGATCAGTTTATTTTAATCTGCAGGAGATTTTTTAAATTAAACGCATGTGTACTTTTGAGGCGTGAAAACATTGTAGCAACTCCTGATCTATTGTTGAGTTTAGCTTTGCTCAGGGACTAGCAAAGGTTAAGCTTGGGGGAACTTATTGACGGTTGTTAATGTCAATTATAAACCATCAACATAACCTGCATATATGCTTAATTTCATCACCAAACATAGTTATAGGGTTTCATTCTAACAAGTTTCATGAGTTTTGGCGCTATCACTTGTCGCACAAGATATTTAATTTTTCACAGAACAAAACTATCACAAATGATGAATTGGAGTGCACCATTGTGAAGAGCTCGTTGAGCTGATTGGAAGGGATATATTATTTGCTATATTTGGAGTTGGGAATGAAAAGATATAAATTTCACAAATAAAAGAAAAACTCCACGTCATGAGCTATGGGATTAATTGGGCCCAATTCAGAATTTGGCCCATTATGGCCTATGTGCCTTTTAATGAGATATGGTGAAAAGTTTAGTACCAATGAGGCTATTTAGAGGGGGAGGGTGCCTGGCGCCCCTCATAAATAGCAGTCCTTACCCCCCCTCACTGAGGCAGATCCTAGAAACCCTAATTCATATCTCTTATTCGGATCAACACACACTAGGAGGATTTGGTCTAGAACTTTCCAATGTAGTAGATTAGTAGCTTGGGAGTGAGAGTCGAGTTGGGCTCATGCTCAAGTTCGGATCTAGTCTTGGAGGCTCAACAAAGCCTTGTATCTTCACTTCTACATCTTGTAAGAGTTATTATCAGTTTATCATATTCCTATCTACATGGATATGCTTACTTTGAATATATATCTTTGTTAGTTAAAGGTTATCAATACTTTTGTGTGTGGGTTCACCGGTTAGGCTAAGTAGCCGAGCCTCATGGAAGCATGGTGCTTATACAATGCTCTGCCTATGAGTACACCCTGTTCCCTGGTTGTGTAGTAGCAGCGGGAGGTGATAGCCACGTCTATCCTTTGTAGTCCACACTGAATTGAGCAGGTTCTTAAATTGTAGGACCATAGTCGCGTTAATAGAGTTATCTTTTGTGGATGCTCTACTGTCTAAGCGGTGTCCTAAAGTGCACAAGAGTAGAGTTATTCTTAGCTATAGTCGGTATATATATACTTTGATCCTGTAATAAGAATATCATAAGAATCTACCTCACTCATTGTTCTCCCAAGTTGACTAGTTTACATTATGTTATAGATTTATCCCCTGAGTGTCATTAAGCATTACTCCTATCATTACATTTATCCCCTACTCTAGCTATGTTGGTATGTTAACAGATACTCCTTTGTACCCAATAAATCTTTGTTCCATTGTTTCCCTGTGGTAAAATATAAATAACGATACCTAGAATGCTCCCAATAAAATGCTACAATGGTATTTTGTGCGCTTGCGGAATCCATCATATTCTATTTGCGTTAATAAATACCAACAACTACCAAGCTGAAGGTAGCTTTGCTTTTCAAGCAGGAGTGCCAATCTGAAGGAGCAGAGCACATCTACCTTGTTTTCGTTATGTAAGTCTGTAGGGAGCATAACCTTTATTCTCCTATCTATGTACCGCTTGTGTTAATTCTTGAGTTGACACAATTGTTATGTTAGTGTCGCTTGTTATTATAAAAAGTACTCTTCGTTGTGGACATGATGAATGTTGTGTAATGATTATATATGTATGATGTGTTTAGTAAGTTATTAAGGCCCAGCTAAATTAGTAAATAAATTGTGAAAATCAGATGCAATTCAGTCACCGTCGGATGTAAAGGTTGTTGCTTGGTTTGTCATCACCATTGTACCACTCGTCGTTAGTGAAGCAGACAACCATCACCACAGCTATTCATCTCATGTGGCAGGGCTCAATAGTGTATCACCGCCGAATGGCTTAGTAACCCGACACCGACTAAAGGATCTTTAGAGGCGGATTATACTGCAACACGACGGTGACTATTACCTATGACCAGATAGTTCATACAGTGAAGTGACGATGATGTCCACCTAGACACAGACGTGTCGGCCGCCAAAGCAACGATGAACATGAACTGCACACAATTGGCTCATTGTGCAAGGCGACTGTGATCCTGATCATTGGCCAAAATGATGGTGTTAGTGTACACCCACATAGGCGGGTCGTGGTACAATGTGATAGAAACAATGATTTGATCATGGATGGGTCATAAGCCAATGTGGCAGTGTAAGTGTACACCCACACAGGCGAACCGTGCTCCAATGCGATGGAAACAAGGACCTGATCACGGACGAATCATAAGCTAATACAGCGGTGTTAGTGTATACCCACATAGCCGGGTCATGCTCTATTGCGATAGAAGTAAGGACCTTAGCATGAATGGATCATAAGACAATACAACAGTGTTAGTGTTCACCGCAGTCGGTCTCAGATAGCGATGGTGAGGGCTATGATCATCACTGCCGATAGTTTACTGCCAAGGCCGAAATTGGACTACGATGGGGGTTATGACATGGCTATAAAAGGTCCGAGTGTAGTAGTGTTTGACCAAAATTGGATATCCCTGCAAGTGAAAACAAATCTATGCCCGCTAGACTAGCGGCGGCGGTGGAGGCAGAGGCGGAGGATCCCTGCTCTGCTATGGTGGCTTAGGCATCCTTTTGTGGCATGGCGGCGCTCTTCAGGTGGAGCATGGTGGCATTGGCGTCCACGTGATCAGGTGTGTGCCACGGTAGAGGCAGCTTACAGCCGAGCCATGCCTGTTCGTAGAATAAAGGCATGAGTACCTTCTTCTGTGATTATAGGACTGCATTTTCTGTACACGATAAAGTAAAGTACACATAAAGAAAGGCTATTCTATACAAATATCAATTAAAATCATTGCTTTTGTCACACAAAAATAGAAAACCAGACTGTCACATAGTATGATATGAGCAAATGCACAGATTAGTGCTCTCGAACACTGTATGCTTTGTTCTAATGCTAGTTTTGCATACTTTTGCTGCAATAGATGGATAGAACCTGGATTCCTTATGGGGTACCATTCTCGGAGACATTTAGCATAGGAGTTGAAGAGTTCAACGAGTGGGTTAAACAAAGATACCTAGGGCAAAAGATCCCTTGCTCGGGTTGATTGTGTCTTAACTAGGTGGATCGTACTTGGCAGGGGGTGAAGGATCACTTACTTGTATACAAAATGTCGCCCACATACACCAGATGGATTCATCATGGGGAAGAATCTGTAGGTACTAACATTATAGAGCCATCAGATATGCATGGATCTCATCAAGATGGTTGGATTGTAGAGGAGGAGGAGCAGGAGGACGGCGACGATAACATATTACTAGATTTTGATGATTTAGTTAGAAACCTATTCACATCTAAAGAGCGGGCTAGAAGAGAGACAAAGTTTACAAGAGTGTTGGATGATTTGAAACAATCAGTTTCTTTTGGATCTACCTACTCAAGATTCTCCTTCTTTGTCAAGTTGCTCTATATCAAGTCCCACTATCAAGTTAGCAACAGCTACTTTGATGCACTATTGGCGTTGCTATCAAATGCATTCCCTAGGAGCAACGTAACAAAATCATGTGAGGAGGCACGCAAATATATTCGAGAATTGGGACTTGGTTATGAAAGTATCCATATGTGCAAGAACAACTGTGTATTGTTTTGGGGTGATTGTGGGTCATTGGAAGTGTGCCCAAAATGCAAAGAGTCTATATGGGAGGATGCAGATGGTAGCAGGCGGGTTCCTCATAAGGTTTTGAGGCATTTTTCACTAATACCGAGGTTGCAGAGGATCTTTGCTTCTTGAGGAATAGTAGAGGACACTGAATGCCATGATACTAAGCGAGAGAAGAATACCGATGAAATGAGCCATCTAGTAGATGCGGAGGCATTGCGGCACTTTGATAGTAAGCACAAAACTTTTGTAGATGATCCAAAGAACTTGAGGCTTGCTATCATCACAGATGGTTTCAATCCATTTGGCAACTTTAGCTCGACATATAGTTTGTGGCCTGTTCTTGTAACACCTCTGAACCTACCACCACGGGAATGTGTCAACCCATCGAATTGCTTTATGTCTCTGCTGATCCTAGGCCCAACCTCTCTAGGAAAGGATTTTGATTTATTCTTGGAGCCTCTTGTAGATGAACAAAAAAACTATGTAAGGGTGTCAAAACTTTTCATGTACTACATACTGATGAAGACTTCACTCTGTGTGTTGTTGTGCTTTGGTGCATACACGATTTTCTAGCATTGAGCACCTTGTCAAGCCGAACTAAAAATGGTTATTATGCATGTATTTATTGCGACAAAAATCCGTTGTCAAGGAAGCTAAGAAAGAAGATAGGCTACCTTGGACACCATCGTTTCCTTCCTAGGAATCACCCTTGGAGGAAGAGCTTGGATTTTAATGGAGAAACTAAGGACTGAGATGATCCAAAAAGTTCGCTTATGTTCTTTGAGGAACTTGAGAAGGGAAGAAAAACACAAAGTAGCCGGTAATTTATAATTTTGCAAGGTCCGTATTGAAAGGTGTCAAATCTTTGCCATGCACATTGAGAAGAACATATGTGACAACATTCTTTGGACATTGCTGAAAGTGGAGGGCAAGACAAAGGACACAACAAATGTTAGGCTAGATTTGCATGATAAGAACATAAGGCCTGAATATCACGGCGTGCAGCAAGGCACCGCGCTTAAATTCCTAGAAGCTCGCTATGTCATGAAGGAAAAACACAAAGTAGAATTTTGCAAGTTCCTTAAAGGTGTCAAGTTTCTAGATGGTTATGCAGCCAACCTACCAAAATCCATAAGTGCATATGGTACCAAGGTAGTTCGCAAGCTAAAAATGCATACTTTCCATGTCCTTCTCCAGAGGATCATACCTACAGGCTTAAGGGGTTTTGTTCCCAAAGATGTATACAAAGCTGTTTTAGAACCTAGGAACTTCTTTAGGCAACTGTGTAGTAGAACTCTGAGGAAAGAAGTCATGAAAAAGCTGAAATAGGACATCCCACTCATCTTATGCAAGTTTGACAAGATTTTTCCACCGGCCTTTTTCGATGTTATGGTGCACTTGGCTATCCATCTACCTGACGAGGCAAGTGGATCAACTGAAGAGGAAGGAAGAAAACACTGAAAGAGAGTTTGAGGAGTTCACAAATTAGCAACTAGAGGAGTACAATAAGCTCCATGAGCATATCATGCTCTCAAGCGCTGGTAACTCTCAGTCTAGTTGATGTAGTGAACATGTGGTTTGTTTGCTGTTTTGATGTGAACTTGTGGTGGCTTGATATGTGAACTCTGTCAGTGGTTTGCTGCTAAGCTAGACTGCTATTATTTGATTCAGGTTCAATATAATTATGCATGTAGTCATTTTGTGCAGCAGTGTAGATTAAAATCATTTTTTCTGATGTAATGATTGGTGTGCACGTGGTAGATCCGGCATAGGCCACGTCGTGAAAAAAGAATCTAACACATGGACAAACCAGTGAATGACACATGTAAGTGCTAGGATAGGACACGTGGGCCCATACAAACCAAATATGTGGTACAAATCTATCCTGCCACATGGTCGAATAAAAAAACAACGCGTGGGTAGCTCTAGGCACGACACATGGCCCATTAGAATACTGACACACGAACGTGCAGCATCATGATAGGTAGTCAAGTAAAAGAAAGACATGCGGGGTATTATGGTCATGCCATGTGGACCAATAAAAATATGACACATGGTCCAATGAAGAAGTGACACGTGACCCAACCGCAACACGACATGTGTGCCAATAGAAAACTGACATGTGGAACAACAGGGACCGACATGTGGTCCAATAATAACCTGAAACATGTAAGAACTAGAGATGGCCATGTTGTGCAATAAGGTGACACATACCCGAACCATCTCCAATGCAACCGACATAATACATGTGGAAAGGATCTCCAGCGGAAGCACCCACCAGCGTGGCTGCCCCCTGCCACGCATGCCAAAATAGTTCTATGACAGTCAGTTGTTCATCACAGATCAAGCCACTTTTATGATGAATTTTAGATTCATCACAGAAGTTCAAGTATGACACACTTTCTATGACGAGCCATTTTACGTCATAAATTCGTCATAAAACTGAATTATGACGAATTTAGCTTCTTCAGTGATGAAAGTTGTTTGTCATGAAAGTGCGAATTCCTAGTAGTGCACCCTCAGTGGCACCCCCCGTGAAGGGCACCGTGCTAATGCTCAGGTGAAGGTAATGTTGATCACGTGTCTTTGCAGGTTTAGTGTCGCTCACAAGGCCTTTCAAACGGGCGGTAGCCCTCACAGGACCGGTTCTGTGTCGTCAGGCGGAGGAGGGAAGTTGGTGGTCCCCATAGGCAGTGCTCCCCTTGCCGTCAAAGGGCAATTTGTAATTTTTGCCACGCCTTCGAGTATGCCCTATAAATACCTAGTGGGTGGCACAGTAACATATGATGAATTAATGGCCAATTACTCCTGAATTTATTGCAACTCCACTTTGTCACCCTCTGTCTTACCTTTGCTTTACCATACTTGTGGACACCCTTGGCCTCCTCTGCGCTAATCTTTAGCAAGGGTAAGAGGCCAAGCTGTAAGGATCAAGGGTGAATTAGGCAACTTAAAATTCTACTTCTAACTATGGCCTCTAATTTTCACCTTAGCAAAACCTATGTAAGAAAGTAATCTATCTAAATGTGCAACAACAATTTTGCTAATGTGTTGCTATCTCTACCATAAAAGAGTTATGCAACCTAGGTCCCAATCTTATCAACTAGCCTATCAACTAAACTAGGAAAGGTAAAGCACACAACCAACAATACAATATAGATGCGGAAGGTAAAAGGGCAATAGAGAAGCAAACTCCTATCAGTGACTCCGGTATTTTTACCGAGGTATCGAGAAGTGCTCTAGCTTCCCCATAGTCCTCGTTGGAGCCCCTCGCAAGGGCCAAGCTCTTGGTTGGCTAACTCTGTAGATAGCCTTGGGCCTTCCCCACGTGCAAGTGGGTCTCTGGTGTGCCTCTCCTGAACCGCTCCCTGTCGTCTTTACTATCAACTTCTGGCTAAAACATCATAGGCCTTGTTCCCTCCGTACATGGTGGAAGCCACAACACAAATATGATTGGTGTGGTCTCGCAAGACTTACAAGCCCTGCCAAGTACAACAAAGGTATGTGCAAGCACCGAGTGATAAGAGGTGTGCAAACCGCACTACACATAGGGCCTAAACCTAGAGTAAGCGCATAAGCGATGGTCTAACTAACCTAAGCACTTCGCAAAGCACCTACGCTAATCACCTAATATTTCGCTAAGCACTTTGGTGGCTAGAGCAACTAAAATTGAGTCTCAACAGATATATCAATTCCTTGGACTCTCACACATTCAATTTGGTCGGCAATGGGTGTATTTATAAGCCCCCAACCAAATAGAGCCGATGGTCCCCTTGGAGGGATTTTCTGTTCACCTTCGGACTGGACTCTAAGGGGGTCTTAGACCATGCTTCCTCAGTCCAGTTCCCTCCAACAGTCACTGACACATTTGACCATTGCGCAACCTCTAGACCATACTAACAATGGCCCTAAGCTTCCAACCAGACTGAGTCTAGAACCTTTGGCGCTCTCTATAACCTGTTTGGACACACCTCCAGACCGAGCTGACTCATGGTCTGGACTATCACTATTCATAGGGTCTAGAGGTTTCTGGGGCATACCCTAGCAACCGGATTGGCACTATTCATAGAGTTCAGAGCTCTCTGGATCATACCCTAGCAACCGGACTGGTAGTATTCACATGGACCGGACTGGCACTATTCACAGGGTCTAGAGCACCTGAATTGCTCCCTTCTCTTCATTTCTTCACAACCTTTGAGTCTGGCTTGGTTCCATCCTCTGTGCTTGGACTTTGCTTGATCTTTTAGGTCTTCCATTGTGCTTCTAATGCCTTGCTTGAGATGTTGATCATTGAATCACCTCGTCGCCTCTGTCCAAGTCACATTTGCACCCTATTGAACTACAAAATAATCACTAGCAAATATGTTAGACCAATTTGGTCTTATTGATCATCAAACACCAAAATCTAAACTTAATGGGTCGAGATCCATTTTCCTTACAATCTCCCCCTTTTTGGTGATTGATGACAACACGACCAAAGCAAGCAAATAGTAATAAATGTGAAATTAAAAAGCTTTCTACTTGCTAGGATGCAATGCAAAGGCAAGTTTATTTGATGCTAAAAGATAATACTTGTATGGATCTTTGTAAACTTATCTTTCCCTTGCAAATGTCCCCAAGTGGTATTATGCACTTAAGTCTCCCCCTAACTCAATAATCCACTATCCTCTCTTTCTCAAACCATTTCCAAAAAGGGTTCTCCCCTTTGATCTATGGATTGGGCTTGCTTTTGGTCCTACAATTTCACCCCCTTTGGAATCAAACACCGAAAAGAAAGACATTAGTAGCACAAGGGAGGGTCAAACTTTGTGATCCTTTATATGTAGAGTGGATTTGATCACAAAACTTGACTCTCACATTACATAGACTAAGCTCCCCCTAAATATATGCATACATATGGTGGATGGGAAAAGCATATGCATAATTGGCAAATTAATGCACAGGGGAGTTTAATCTATATAATGCGTGGAGAAAGCATATAGATACCAAATTGAAATCAACATAATGATATCGGTTTAGAAATACCACATGTAGAAACCAATCGGATTAGCACCACTTGTAATGGGTGGTGGATTTTGAAAACATGATGCTTATCTTTGGGGACTCCATTTTCCTTGCAATGAGACTACTACACACATGATAGGCTTGAAGAGGGTGTTAGTCTCAAAGCATCCAACTTGTAGAATAACCTCCCCTCAATTTGTACACACAAGCATCGAATACTTGTAGGAGACATGCACATTGACTTTTAAAGTCAAAATATCACTTTGAAAGATGACATCACATGAATGTGAGAATCATTTTCATAGATGATATTCAGGAAAAGTTATCTACAATTTGGACTTTGGCACATATTAGATACATACTTGTAAAATGAGCTATGTGCCATGCTCCTAAACTATGAAAACCATGTTGGCTTGCTCCAAGGTAATGAGTGAAACCAAGCAACCCTACCATTTGATTTACCTAGTGAATGCTTGACAAAAGATTAAACGTGCAAATGCAAACCTAGGCAAGAAAAGGAACTAGATTCTAATTGAAATTGCAAGAATTTAAATCTAGTTACCTAACATGGGAAAGGGAATTTGGGTCCATAATATTCACTAACCCACTTGGCAATGTCCTCATCCATCATGATGCACCCCATGAAATGCACCCAAACTTTGCCAAGTCTCAAAATTCCCCAAAGTCCATTGGACTTCTCATTTCCCCTTCGGGATCCAAACCTTCATGGTGATCTTCATGATTGAAATAATTTCCTTTGGCACCAAAATGCATTTAGCCCCATTTGCGTTGGCTTTCTTGTTCACCTTAATGGCCACCACCTTGTCATTCTTCTTTTTCTTCAAGAGATAAGGTGTGGAGGACTTCTTGTTCACCTTGTTGGTGTAGGTGTTGGAGAGCTTGCTTATTTGCTTTTTGTTTTTCTCTTTCTTCTTTTCTCCCCCATTCTTCACCTTACACTCGTGGCCTTCCTTGTGGCACACGTAGCAAACCATGGTTTGTCCCTCATCAAGCTTCTTCACTCCCTTCATGGTGTTATCTTGATGAGGTTGGGTTTGCTTCATCTTGCCTTGCATTTGAGTCAAGTCCTTGGTGAGGCGAGCCACTTCTTGCTTGAGTTGCTCATTCTCCATTCTGACTTCTTGTGTACATGTTTATACAACAATTTTCTCAAAACAAACTTGGTCGCAAAATAATGAGTCTAAATCACATAAATTATTGCAAGAGGTAGAGGCATCTTTTTTAATTATTTCATTTGATTCATCAATTTTAGGAGCCTTGGGTGTGTTACCGATATCTTCAAGTTTGCTAGCTAGCTCATTATTTTGTTCTTCAAGAAGTTTCATTTTAATGAGCAAATTTTCATGAACATCTTGTGAACTAGCTAATTTTGATTTTAGGTTATCAATTATAATCATAAGCTCTTTATCGATATCATTGTCACAATTCTATACTTTTATTTTAGTGTACTTATTTTTAAGTTCACTAATTTGTTTCCTTTGTTTTATGCAAACTTCATTAAAGAATTGGACTTGTTTCTTAAGCTCATCATATGAAGGTGCTTCATCATCATTTTCATCACTATCACTCTCACTAGAGGATGAGCTTTTGTTACGTCGTGCCATAAGGCACACATGAGAAGAGCTTGATGATGAGTGCTTGTAGCCATGCCTCTTGTGATGGGCTTCATCTTCACTTGATGAGTCATCCCATGTCTTGATTGATGTGAACACTGTTGGAATTTGTTAACACAAACAGATAAATTCACAAGCGCACGGATACCGCTGTAGCTTTCACCCAGAGTATTCCTAGGTATCGCACTACTATAGATTGATATATCGTTGTTGCCATTTTCACTGTCGTAGCGATATAAGCGACTGTGTTATACTTCCACCATCGGTTGGACTGATAGTGAGGCCTCCCAAGGAAGGAAACCGGTAGTTAAGATCTCTACCACCGATGGGTTAACAATAGATGCGGCAGTGGTATTTTCTCAGTCGTATGAAAAGCCAAGCCGACTGGGTTATGTGTTATGGCCACCGGCCCTCCATGATCGTTTGGTCTATCGGCGGTGAAGTCAGCGTGAGTTATTTCCCAACTACCCAAAACACAGTTGCATCATCATTACTTGCACATCTCCATCTTCAAGGTTGGCCTATTTAACTAGGGTCTGGATGCACCTCTTGGGCTCAATCCACACACTCGTGAGCTACTGTATCTTTCCCCATCACCAAGAAGTGCTTTGTCTTCATCGTTGCACCTCTCACGGCCTCCTCCTGGCCATGAGAGGTGCAAGATGGAGATAAAGCACCTCACAGGGTGTTTGGAGAAGGCCTTTAAGATTGAGTGCTTTAGATTCCACAACCTTGCTTTTGCTTAGCATCAAAATGCATATTTGCATCCCTCGACGCTGAGAGGTCGCAAGATTATGGAATATAAAGAACCTCACTAAGATGCAGGTGCAAGTTTTGTGAGGTGCTCCTTCTCCATCCTTGGCAAGGTGCTGCCGTTGAATAGGACCTTGACCTTGATGATTGTAGATCTTCTTGCAGATCTTGTGTTAACAGAAGATCTATAATCATCTGGTTCTCTCCTGTTCAAGGGCTTCATACTCGATTGGGGTGCTTCAAGTTTGCGAGGTTCTCGTTCTTCAAGATTGGGTGCTTATATTCCATCTTGCAGCTCTCGTGGTCAAGAAGCAGATCACATCCCTTGACCATGAGGTAACATCTTGCAGCTCTCACGGTCAAGAAGCAGAACACATCCCTTGATCGTGAGGGTTGCAAGATGGAAGGTAGAGCACCTCACTGAGGGTGAAGTTTTGTGATGTGCTGCGTCGTTCTTTAGATTCCATGATCTTTGTACCTCGGAGGATCGATATGTAGATCTGTTGGTTTGTATGTGCAAACCGTCGTATGATACAGATCTATTATCGCATAGACCTCAATGGAAAATACGTAAAGAAGTACTATATCCAAGTATAGCTGACATCTAGAGTATCGCCTTTAGACCAAAAAATAACAATAAAAGACATTGGATCACTGTCATCTAGAGTATACCTCGTCTTCCCTGATGCGTGCTCCCTAGATTACGCATCTTAACTGCACTAAGTCTTGGTGCGTCTTCAAGGTTGGCTTATTTAAGCCGAGTTTGGGTGCACTGAGTCTATCGCCCCTCACCTCGCCTCCCCTCCCTCCAAATCCCTTAGCATTGGATTGAGTGAGAGAGCGGCAACTCCTTTCGTCCACCATGGTTCATGGCGTACTTCGGCGGCTCAACCGTTGTTGGGAGAACGCTTTCAAGATCGGGTTCTACAGTGGCCTGCTAGTGGCCGTTCATCTTGGGTGTTAGAGGAAGTTCTGCGAATAGATGGGGAAGAATAATACCATCTTCGATGGCCTGGGTCGTTGGTGACACGACGGCTAGGCTCATTGATGGTCACCATGTAGGAGACTTCTAAGTTAGAATATCTGTAGGAAATCCTAGAGGGTGGAGGGTGCCTTGCTATTGTAGAAAAACCTTTTGAGCCCATAGATCTTGACTTGGTATCTCTTGATGACATGGCATGTGTTCCTCCTCAACGTTGAAGAAGACAACGTGGGCAAGGCTCCTCATGGGGCTCCTCATCCTCTTGGATGTTAGAGGGAGTTCAGCAAGGTGGTTCTTCCCCAGGCTTCTTTCAGGCGTCATCCCTGCTCGTGGCGAAGATAGGGAGGCATGGTGAAGGTTAGTTACACCTTCGTTCAGCTTCTATGCTTCATGAGATGTCCATCGCTCAGTGCGGGGATAAAACTATGCTCGTCGCTAAAATTTGGCTTTTGCTGATGCATATGTTGATTTGTTGTGAGAGAAAAACATTGTTCGTTCGCTGAAAAGTAGTGCTGAAGTAGTGCTTATGTTGTCATCATAACTATAGTTGTTGATAGATCCTTGTTATTGTACTCCTAGTGAATGAAAAGTGTAATAGAGTTAATCAAAAAAGAAAGCCTTTTGTTGATTTTGAACACTGTTACCTCACTTAAGTTCTAGTGGAATGTTGCTTTCTATGTGCAACCCACTGTATATGGTACGGCTTTGTAATCGCATCCATTGTTATTGTAGAGATTAGTACCTTTATTATGCAACAACAGCTAACGAATTTTGTCATGTTAGTATCCATTGTTATTGTAAAAAGTATGTTGTGTGTTCAGTAAGCTACTAAGGCCCAACTGAATTAGTATCAGCATTGTACAATTTTGTCACTGTCGGATACAAGCGTGGCTGAAAAAATTGCATCACCGCCGCTATTTGCTGTTAGGTGCTAACATCTACTTGTTGTAACCTGCAAAAATAATATTCATATATATATATATTATTTTGTTCCTTTCCAACATTTAATTTCCATATGACATGCCCGTCATTAGGTGCTACGTACCATCTTCTTTAAGATCCAATCACCACTGCCGGTAGCCTTCACCGCTGATATCGTCAAAATTTGCAAGCTAGCGCGAGACTCCCGCGCGTTTTTATAAATTTTGGCGGAAACTTTTGTTCCCGCTAGTCCTATTTTGTAGTTAGCTTATAAAGACCACTACCCACCTAGCTGCCACCCTATCCGTCTCCTCCTCAAGTGCTGCTATTCCTCACCTACTCATCAACGTGCAAGCCACCATTCACCGTCGACAAGCTAGTGCTCTGCACCTGTACGCCTCACCAGCATGCCCACACAGGTCCACCGGTGACCAGGCTGGGACTCATCACCGCCGTGGCCGCTCGAGCTCACTACCACAAGATCCGAAGGCAAGGGTAATGCTTTCTCGCACTTCGCTTATCCATGTTTCTTGGCTTTTTATTCCCCTCTTATGTCATCTGAGTATGAATCAAGTTTCCATCTAATCATTAAGAAGCTCACAAGCACATCCCTATAGGCGCTCCTACTCTGATTCAAGCGACAGCACCGCTGCTTCCATAGCTGGCCCTACTCTACCAGATCCTAGTCAAGATGGACGAGGAGGCCACCAACAAGAGGAACGAAGTAGACATCCTCACAGACGATGTCTTGGTCCTTATCCTCTGCCGCCTCACCACGTGCACCTTGTGTAGCTACAAATGTGTGTGTTGCTCCTAGTACCACCTCATCTTCGAATCCGAGCACCATAAGGAGCTGCCCTAGTTTGTCACCGGATTCATGTATGGCAACTGGAAAGGCAAATGCCAATTCACCAGCTTCACCGGTGAATACCCCTCCTTTTCATTCTTGCCCTTCGCCATTCAGGATTTAGTCATCTCAGATTGTTGCACAGGCCTCTTCCTCTATTGGTGCATTGGGCTTCATTATGTTGTCTGCAATCCGGTGACTAGCAAATCACTGGTACTACCACATAGCAACCTTTGTTATGGTTAAGCTTGCTTGGGGTTTGATCCGACAATCTCCTCTCACTTCCATGTGGTAGAACTATGGGTAAGGTCGCCTGGGGTGTGTGTTGTCAGCATCTACTCATCCAAAATTGGATCATGGATATGTAAAGTATCTGAATGGGGAGAGGATATTCTAGTATGTAAATGTTTAGGAACTATGTTTCTTAATGGTTTTATGCACATGCTGGAGGTGTCCCAGATAGTTGTTGATATGGAGGGAAAGACATGGAGGAAAATTCTTAGGCCACTAGGTCTTGCAATGTCTATCCATGGAGATCAGGGTCAGTTGTGTCTATGTATTGCTGATATTTTCAATATGTCTGACCTTTTAATCTGAATCCTTGAAGACTATGGTACTAGTAAATGAATATTGAAGCATACGGTGAACATGTTGCAGCTATTTGGACTGAACAATATTTGACTCGGTTCTGAGGCTGCCAATGCGGACTACAGAGTGATTGCAGTTCACCTAGAATGGAATTTGATTTTTCTTGTTGGGGAGGACAGAACACTGATGGCATATGACATGAGCCATAGAAAAGTTCATGTCCTCCCTGCCCGGGTCGTCCGCTATACTAGAAGTACCGGGAGTATTTATTTGAACGGACCTCACTATCTGTCTTATATTCCCTTGTTCATGGAGTCATTAGCAGAGTAGTAAAGGTGCATATGCTATATTTTCTTGTTAAGACATGTCTTTGTTCAGGTAGGAAGTTGTTTTGAGTCTATATATAGTCAAATTTTGGCTTGGTAACTAAACCAATAGTATGTTGAATATTATTAATTATGTTGCTTTGCATTGTGCAGGTTTTGGAGTGTCAGTGCTTTTGAACAATTTTCCTGTAATGGCTATGGGAGGAAGAAGAGGGGTTATATGGTGCATTGGCTGCCAAGCTGATCAAGGAGTGCCAATCTAAAGGAGCGGAGCACATCTACCTCGTTTTAGTTATGTAAGTCTATAGGAAGCACAACCTTTATTATGCTATCTATGTACCACTTGCGTTAATCCATCAGTTGTCATAGTTGTTTTGTTAGTGTCTAGCATTGTTATTATAACAAGTACTCTTCGTTGTGGACATGATGAATCATGTGCAATTATTATATCTATATGGTGTGTGTTTAGTAAGTTATTAAGGCCTAGCTGAATTAGTAAATACATTGTGACAACCGGATGCAATTCTATTACCGTCGGATGTATGGGCCGTTGGTTGTTTTGTCATCATCGTCGTACCACTCGCCGTTGGTGAAGCAGACGGCCATCACCACTACTATTCGTTAGATGTGACAGGGGTCAATAGTGTATCACCGCTGAATCATTTAGTAACCCGACACTGACTAAAGGATCATTACGGACGGATCGTACTGCAACGCAATGGTGACCATGCCCTATGACCAGATGGTTCATACGTTGAAGCGACGGTGATGTTCGCCTCAAGACAGGCAGGTCGTGGTCCAATGCAATGGAAACAAGGACCTGATCACGGACGGATCCTAAGCCAATATGATGGTGTTAGTGTACACCCACAAAGGCGGGTGGTGCTCCAATGCGACGGAAGTAACGACCTAATCACGGACGGAGCATAAGACAATACGGCGGTGTTAGTGTACACACAATCGGTCCCAGATGCCGACGGTGAAGGCTACGACCATCACTACTGATAGCTTACTACCGAGACCGAAATTTTGTGGGTAGAAAGGGGTTTTCTAAGGTTCTTCCAAGGCAAACTAGATAACCAAGGTTTAGGCTTACTAAACTTATTTACTCTAGAGCAGTGGTTCCTTTCCGATCCTCGAAAAGAATAGGAAGGGGTGATCGGGGTTAGGCCGCCAAAAGCTCTATGAAAATACCAAACCAAACGTGGTGTAATACAAGGGCCTGGTCAGAGCTGTCACTTCTGGAGCTATCACAACTATCCGTGGGTTTAGGCACAAACTTAAGTAAACTCTAGCCTAAACACCACGTCTAGTGGAGAGGGGAGGGATATTCATAGCTCCCTCCTCTAATTTTAGGCAACTTGGAGGAGCTGCCGACCTCCCCAGGTCGGTTGCATGGCCAAATCCCGCACCAAAATATCTCCCCACCAACCTGTAGCGAAAACCGGAGCAAAACCGATGAAACCGGACGCTATCTGCGTTTTCTAGAGAAAAAGTGACTTTTTGGCCAGCTGAATCGGCCAGCACAGGTGGCCCAACCACTCACAGGCGGCCAAACCGTGCCACCGCGGTGCGGGTCCAACCAGCATGTGACACCTGTCCTAGACCCGGCTCGGTCAGCGGCCTCCTCCTGTGCTCCTGCTCCTGCTTCCGCGTGTGTGCATGCCTCGGCGCCACGTGTCGCCACCCGGCTGGCA
The DNA here is from genome assembly GCA_904845875.1 of Miscanthus lutarioriparius. Lineage (NCBI taxonomy): Eukaryota > Viridiplantae > Streptophyta > Magnoliopsida > Poales > Poaceae > Miscanthus > Miscanthus lutarioriparius. The sequence continues at coordinate 58,236,903 of CAJGYO010000011.1, read as the reverse complement.
TGGCTGGTCGCGTGTTCCTGCGCTAGGGACAGCTGGGCCCCGCGCCTGGCCCGCTCGGCTCGTCCCCCAGCGTTTTCACGCGAGCGCACGTGCACCAAAGGCGTCTCCCGCCCAGGCGTTTCTTGCCCGCGTGGATAGCCCACCAGTGGAGCCCGCCTAGCTATCTTGCCTCCTGCTGCACCAGCACTGCTGACTGTGTAACATCCCTGATGTTAAAAAGCAGTTAAAACTTGATTATAAGCATCATCAAGCATAATCACCAAGTGTCATGTCATTTATGCAATTCAAGTTTCAATTATATAGCATGTCCATATTGCATTGTGGTGTTTCATATGTTGCATATGTTATGTTTCACATTTTGCATGAAATGATGTCAATAATGGTGATTAAGAAACTTTGTGAATTTAAATATATGAATTTGCTTAAACAATTAAAACTTTGTTAAAATAAAATTTATAGTTCAAAGTATGCTCTATCGTATAGAATCAAAGTTTGTTAAAGTTTTCAAGTCAAACATATTCAAATTTCAGCCCAAAGATTGAATTTAAAGCTGATTTTCAAACTTATCCAATTTCTGCCTAAGTGACTGAAATGCAGTATTAAGTTCAATTTTTGGAGAATTATTACATGAATTTTCATAAATAAAAATTGTCCAACTTTTGTTCCACTGTTTGGAGTAATGCTTGATCTATTATGATGTGTAACTAGTTGTGATGTTTGGTTAATGGTTGCTCCCAAATTAAATGCCAAAATAGCTTAATCACAACTGTTTCAAAACCTGAAACTCAGTGAACCCTTGTTGGCAATTCAAAATCTCAAAATCCTTTGAGTCTTTGATCTGGAGCCTTAAATCAATGTTGTAGATCATGGATCAGAGAGCAAGATTGAGTAGGAAAGTTTTTCTTGTTCTATTGAAAATCGAGAGAAAAAGGATGAGGAAGTCGGGCTGTCAATCAGTTGGATGGGCAGTTCCATCGCCGGCAGTAGACTGCCTGCTTGCCGCCGACGACCGCTGCTCCTGGTTGCCGCTTTCTCGCGTGGTGGCACGTAGTTGTTTGCGTGTCCAAGCCGAGCAGGAGCTGGCGCATCGCGACGCTTCGCCCGTGCCATCAAAACACAACGCCGCCGACATCTCGCTCCTTCCTCCTCTCTCTGCTCCACCGCCAGGCCGACCCGCCACCGGCGAATTGGCCACCGCCAAAGCGCATCAGCCCAATTTCTTGCACCAATAGCTCCGCCCCATCCTATATACACACTCTTTTTATTTGGTTTTCATTATTTTTTAGATCATACCACAGTAATATATATATATATATATAAAAGACAAAGGCAAATATTTATTTTATTTTCATGGTTTTGCATTTTTTAACTAATACAAATTTGAAAATTAAATAAACTAAAGAAAATAATATAATACTAGAAAGAAAACTTACCTTAGGTAAATGGGGGCTCTTCCCCCAAGCTGGGTGTTGCTATGGTCCTTCAACAAGGCGGGTGGTCAATGTGGAAATGGTCAAACAAGTAGTTTTAGTTGTCATTCTCCTATTGCTGTTGTTGCTGGATGGTGATGAGGCATTGTCCTACTTCTTCTTGCCACTGGGAATGTTGGTGAATAGTATTCCAGATCTCCTACTGGTTCTCCTCGATGGTGGTGAACCTGGTGTTGAAATGAGCGTACTCCATCTGCTTCTCATGATAACCTGTAGGATGGTCGTGGTAGCCATGGGCAAAGAAGGACATGCATCCTCCTTGGTGTCCACTGGAGACCTCGTACTGTTGCTGCTAGTAGTAGTCAAAATGGCCGTCCTGCCATTGCGCACTTGAGCCTTGATGCCAAGAGCTCTCAGCGTGGTGAGGAGCAGCAGGCTGCTCCCAACCAGCATGCTCGGGTTGGTGCATGTGGGAGGATCCCGGCTGGTCTCAGCCTGCATGCTGAGGAAGATGCACTTGGGAAGGTCCTGCTTGATCAAATCCTACAAAGCTGGTGAAGGCAGGTCCTTCTAGAATGGGGTCGTCTCCACGGTACTAAGGCTACGAGTTGCGAGTGATCCTTGCAGAGGCACTCCTGCGAGGTGCTTCCTCTATTTTCTGCAAATCAAAAACAAATGAATCTACCACATATAGACCAAGGTTCCGGTCTAGTAATAGAAACTCATTTATGTAGTCCATATGCATCATGACTATTTTCCCATCCTTGCCCTTTTTTAATATGTGTGAATGATTAAAATAGCCAAAATCAATAATCCATCGGGGACTGTCAATGTATGTAATAGAAGCATTTGCTAGTAAACCCAAATTTCTAGATATCCGGGTGACCAAAGAAGTGCACCCAACATCTCCCTTAAGTCTAGGAATTTCTGCCCATTGTGCCATCATGAATTTTACAGGTGAGGCCTTCTTTCTTTTAACCATGGCATATAATAACTTCAGTTCATCATTCCTAATTGTGCAGAAGTCATTTCTAGGAAAAAGAGAAAATCCTAGCCATTTGTGCATGAACTGCAAAGTAGGGTGATGAATGTCATTGGTGCGAGGGCCATAGCAAACAATTTCTTTAGATATCTCCCTCCAAAACTTTATCCTATCAAAGTCTTGTATAGCTGAGTCTACATCAATTGTGCACTGAGCAGGGAATCCTAGAAGCTCACTAAAGTTCTTCGAGGGAAAAGAAAATTCTTTCCCAAAGAACCTAAATGAGACTTCCAAGTCAGTGGTTTGTAAAGTGCATAAAAATTCAATAGTCAAAAGCTTGCACCCTGACTCATCGATTTCCCATGCATCCTCCCATCCTACGGCCTTAAAAATGAGTTCAAATTCTGAGTCCATGCTAATGAACTGAAGTAGGGCTGGATCAAAGGCAGGGGTAAGGACGAAATCCCGGTCCTTTAGCTTCTTGTAAATGTTCTTCTCCGTTTCATCCCGGAGCTTGAGCTGCTTTTCTTGTAGAAGAACATTCCTCTCCACGGGGGCTGATCGGGACGGTGCTCCAATAGCGGGAGACGGAGGATCAACCTTTATGTCGGTGCTTGCTCGTGACGAAGAACTTCTTGTTGAACGGAATGATATCGCCAGCTTGAGCTTGTCGGCGATCTTGCTCATTTTCCTACAAAATAGACAAAAACAACACAACTCGTGGAAAGGGATTAGAAAAATATTAGTGGTTAGCCATTCAAAAGTCAATCATCCAGAGGTTAGTCGTCCGAGATTGCCTAGTGAATATTCTAATCAAGATTTTGGCATGTCTTCCACCCTAATTATTTTTAATTTCCTCTCTTGATTTGGACAGCACTAACACTCTTAAACTCTATTTTCTTGCTCAAATTTCAGCAGCACCTCTTCCTCTCTTTCTCAAGATTTTAACACTACTCTCACACTCAAACTTTCCCACACTCTTTCTTACTCCAACACTTCTCTATTCAAGAGAATTTTAACTATGAAATTTGAAACTAGATTTTCAAACTTGGAATGGTGAAATGCAGTATGTGCGAGTGAGTTGAGCAGCCAGGAGAAGTGGTATTTATAGAGGGGAGAGGGGGAGGCCGCCCGACCTAGTGGTGGGGCCAGCCGGCCCCACATGGTGGCCAAATGGCCTCTCCAGTTCTGATTCTTCCTTTGCTTTGTGGTTAAGTAGGTGAAGTGCTCCTTTCGGTGGAAAATATCTCCTGGATGGTGCAGAGTGAGGGTGGTGGAGATATGGAGGTGATGGTGGAGGTGAAGTGATTTTGGTGGACGCCATGTGTTTGTGGGTCCCGGTAACCATATACATGTATAAATATGCAATGCAAAAATACTTTTGTGATACTATGAAATATAAGAAGATGAATGATAGTATTTATATTTTTATGCTTGCACAGTAAATATTTCTTACGGGGTTTTTACGCTCCGTAAAAATTATTTACATGGGGCTTGAATTTTTAATATGCCATGATGAGAATTGTTTATTTCATTTTTCTAATGCAAGTTTTAAGAAGTAAATATGCCAAAGTAAAAATATAATGCGAAAACTAAATATGGATAACTACAGAGTTACCTCCCGGCGAGGGTTCAGAATTTTATGTCCACCGAACCAGACTTCTCCGCTCGGGTTTATTCTTCAAGTGTATCCTTCGGTCCCAGAGATGGAGACCTTGATACTTGCTTCTCAAGACACTCCAAATTGGAGCATTGTTCCGATCTTGGCTTGAAGGCGAACCACTCTTCCTTTCCATTAATATAAATTTTGCTCTCTCCGGCTCCGACATCAATGTGCGCATTTGTAGTGCTTAGGAAGGGTCCCCCAAGAATGAGTGGTGTCTTCATGTCCTCCTGCATGTCAAGTACCACAAAATCTATAGGAACGAAAAAGTTTTGTATTTTTACCAGAATATTCTCTACGATTCCTGCAGGGTAGCGGACCGATTGGTCGGCTAGTTGTAAGCACATCGATGTTGGTGTGAGTGTTGAATAATTGAGCTTGTCAAAGACCTTCTTGGGCATAACACTGACACTTCCTCCAAGATTGCATAATGAATTCTCAAAGTTTTGGCTCCCGATCGAACAATCAATATTGGGACATCCTGGATCCTTCTTCTTGATAGGTGTTGTGTTTAGGATGGCCGCACTACACTCCTTCGTTAACTTGATACCTTAGTGGAGGGCAATGGTCTTTTGTTGTTGAGGATGTCTCTGAGATACTTCGCATAGGTAGGCACCTATGTAGCATCTAGCAACAGAATATTGATATATAGCTTTTGAATTACCTCTACAAACTTACCAAACTGCTCATCCATTTTGGCTTTTCGATTTCTGCGTGGAAATGGTAGGAGGGTCATGTCATGAAAATCTTGTTGTAACTCTTGCTCTTGTGGCCCAACTTCTTCGTCGTCCTTCTTCTCCTCTTCCTACACTTCCACTGGTGTCTAACCTGTCCTTGTCGGATATGGCAGATCACGAGTAGACTTGCACCTCTTGTGGTTATGGCGTTGACCTTCTCAAGGTTAGTGGCAAAAGGCAGAGCAGCGGCCACTGGGCTAATTGAAATTCTATCTTTTTATTATAGCTAAGTTGGTCTTGTATGGCAGAAGAAAAACTATCCATTTTAGTATTTATATTTTCTTGTACCTTGTCATTAGAAGCAAGCTTTTTAGAAATACTCTCATTAATCCTAGCTTGTTCTAAGATTAATTCTCTTAAGGATGGTTGCTTGCAATTAGAAGAATTGTAGTAACTACCTTGATACTTACCTTGGTAAGTTAACCGTTGTTGTTGTTTCCATCCTTGTCTCTATTGTTGTGAACCTGAATTGTTGCCAATGATGTTTACATCCTCTTGAGATTAAGGGAATTCAATCCCCAAATACTATCCACATGTGTTTTGAGCATTGAAAACATCTTGAATGACCTGACGATCTTTCTTGTAATTGTCTCGTTGTTCGAGCCAATTCAACAGTGCATACATCCTAGTTGACAGTGCACATACCTCTTCTAGTACTTCTTCACTCTTATTGCATGATTGAATATTGCATGATGACCAGCCTTGATTAGAGACAATCTTTTCCATAAGAGTTTCAGCTTTTCCAAGGGTGGGTGACATAAATGATCCTCTAGCAGTGGCATCGAGTTGTTCATGAGCTTTCTGAGTTAATCCATGGTAGAAACTTTGCATGAGCAACCAATCTTCCATTCCATGATGAGGACAATCTAAAACATATTCTTGAAAACATTCCCATGATTCTGGAATGGTCTCTCCTTTCTACTGTTGGAAGCTTGAAATCTTTCCTCTTAAGGCATTGGTCTTGCCTACAGGGAAAAACTTTTCTAGGAAGGCCTTTGAACGCTTTGCCCATGTATTGATCTGATCTTTGTTGGTGTAGAACCATTGCTTCGCACTTCCTACAAGTGAGAATGGAAAGAGGCGGAGTAGTACGATGTCTTGAGCAACGTCCTTGATGACGACCGTGCTACTTATCTCCAGGAAATTCTGAAGATGAGCACTAGCATCTTCATGTGCTTTTCCGCTGAATGGGGTAGCTTGCACCATGTTGATAAGGCTTGGCTTGAGCTCGAACTCAAGATTATCAGTTTTGAGGGTTGGTCCAGTGCGAATGTTCTCGTTGCTTGGAGCAGAGAACTCACGTAGAGTCTTGTGAGCCAGAGCTTCAAAAACTGGTGTTGAGCTTCGTCTTGCTGTGGTTGATTCTAATTGATGGAATTTGTTGAATCACAACCAATCCTGCAATACCCTATATAAGATATGAACAAAGACAAACAAGGATAAGCCTGCTAAAGCAAAGTTATGATTTTAACAATAAGTATTTATTTGGTCAATTCTCTTAGCCATGTGCCCCCCGGCAACAGTGCCAGAAATGCTTGTTGACATTTCTTAGCATCACTCTTAACTAAGTTGTCATCCCTAGCATGATGCTAGAAATGCATTGTTCGTAATTATGAGAACACTTGTAAACTATATATATAAGATATCCGCAAGTGCACAGATAATTTATCATTGTAGCATTTTACCCGGGAGTATACCGAGTATCGTTATTTATATTTTATCCACGGGGAGGAGTTATGGGGTTGTGTTGGCATAGATATATTGACAAATATGTATACTTATGATAAAGCTACTCTCATGCTATGGCAGGGGTAAGTAAAGTGATAAATAAATGATAAGTATAAGGTAATAATGGTATTCTAGAGATAGAAATAGATACTCATAAAATATAGTAAGGCTAAGTAGGAGATTCATTAAGAGCAAAAGATTCCTAAGTTATTACTTATCTACTAAGTCTTTTGTACACCCAAGTATACACACTCTCATTTGTAGTATATATAACTAACTATGTATCTATGCATAAGGAACATTACTAAGAAAGATCAAGAACAAAGCTCGTCTCCCTTCGCAATCAAGTTCTACTTGCTCTACAAACGGGGAGTGGACTACAAAGGACTCAATGGGAGTGTCACATCCGTGATCTACCACATGACCCAGAGTGTAGAATGCATCTGTAAGCAAACAATATCTAAGCACCATGCTTACATAATGTTGACCACTTAACTCACTCGAGTACTGAGCTAAGAGCTTTGCAAACATATGCATATATTCATCATCAATCATAACTATATCAAGCATATTACTAGAGCAAACTAGGAACATAATAAATAGCAACATTATATTAAAGTAGCACAAAGTCATAAATAAAGAGATACAATGGCTATACCAGTCTCCAGACGGCAGATCCAGAATCCTGAGCAATAGCCCAAACTCTACTTAAACCTTGCTAGCTAGCCTATACTAGAAGCTTGAAGAACTAGAGCTCTATTATCTTCTCTCTAGAAACCCTAATTTCTTGTCTGATCTTGACTTATGACAGCCTCTCTAGAGGGGGGCAGGGGCTAGTTATATAGGCCGGAGCTTCCAACGTGAGCCCTTGGATCAAACCAACTTAAAGGACAACGTAGATGCATCCTAAGAGGCGGTGGGGAACCGACATATGAAGGAGGCTGACAGATGGGTCCCCGAGGGCGGGAGGCCTCTAGGTGGGGCCGACCAGCCCCATCTGGCAGTGGCTTGGCCCCCGCTTCGGTGTGGAGTCCTCTTGAGTCTTCTGAAACCTTCTAGAGTTGATTTCACTACGGATAAGCGTGATTTTATTTGACAATTTGATCCTCCTTGATGGTTTTCTAAAATAACCCTGCTAAAAACATAGATTCACCAAAACTCGTGGAAATTGTTAGTTTAAACCCATAAGTCTATGTTGGTGATCCTTTTTATGTAGTTATACAAGTAAAGTCGATTGTTTATGTTGGATGATAACTACCGTCAATAGTGGTTGGATGATTGGAGCTGAAATGAGTGCCTTCTTCAAGATTTGAAAGGCTTCATGACACTCATTGTTAAATATGAAAGGCGCATCTTTAGCTAAGAGGCTAGTCAGGGGTCTAGCGATTTGAGAAAAGTCTCTAATGAATCACCTATAGAACCTTGCATGGACTAGAAAGCTACGAATGCCTTTCACATTCGTGGGAGGTGGAAGTTGTTCTATGACTTCAATCTTTGCTTTGTCCACCTCTATCCCACGAGCGAATACTTTGTGTCCTAGCACTATTCCTTTTTGAACCATAAAATGGCATTTCTCCTAGTTTAGGACTAAGTGCTTTTCTTCGCACCACTGTAAGACTTTCTCTGTATTCTCCAAACAATCTGTGAAGGTTTTGCCATAGACGGTAAAATCGTCCATGAACACCTCCATGATTTTCTTGATCATGTCGAAGAAAATAGACATCATGCACCATTGGAAGAAAGCTGGAGCATTGAATAATCCAAACGACATATGTCGATATGCGTAAGTTGCATACGGGCATGTGAATGTGGTCTTACTTTGGTCATCGGGGTGGATCTGGATTTGATGATACTCAGAATACCTATCAAGGAAACAGAAGAAGGAATGGTTCATGAGGCGTTCTAACATTTCATCAATGAACGACAATGGGAAATGATCCTTCTTAGTGGCCTTGTTAAGTTTTCTATAGTCAATACACATCCGCCACCCGGTGATAGTTCGTTGAGGGATAAGTTCGTTCTTTTCATTCTCAACGACTGTCATCCCTCCTTTCTTTGGCACGACTTGGACTGGACTAACCCACTCGCTATATGGCACGAGATAGATAATCTCGGCATGCAAAAGTTTGAGGACCTCCTTCTTAACAACCTCTCGCATAGCGTTGTTAGTCTCCGCTGGGGTTTCCTTGATGGTGAAGAATTAGGATTGAGAGGGATACGATGAGTGCAGAGAGTGGGACTAATCCCTTTGAGGTCCTAGAGTGAGTAGCCTATGGCTGATTGATGTCTTTCTAGGACAGCGACAAGCTTACGGGTTTCATCTTGAGAGAGTTTGTCGCTTACAATGACTGGAGTTTCTTGGTTGTCATTGACAAAGACATATTTTAGGCTAGAAGGAAGGGGCTTTAGCTCTATTGAGGGTTGTGATGGCATTTTAGTTTGGTCTAACTCGACAGGCTCTGCTAGCTCTTCCTCTTCTTGAATGAAGTTTTCATCATCTAGAGCTAGTTAGGCCATGTCTTTTAGAGTAGCCATTAAGACACCCTCAATAGGATCTTGTTCGAGCTCGGGTTCTACTATCGCGTTGTGTGAGCGTCTAAGCGAAACGGTGATAGGAGAACTTCCCAGTTTTAAATTCAAGAGATCCTATTTTGGTCTTCCTTGAAAGAGTGTCCCTAAGGGTAGACCAACAAAAAGGGACGTGTCTGAGACGTCATAGATGTGAAAATCTAGATGGTACTCAGAATCTCTTATGCACAAAGGAATAGACCTCATGACCCCATAACTTTCAAGAATAACTCCCGAAGGAATCTTTAAAAGCTTATGAGATGGGATCAAGGACTCGTTGGGGCAAAGTTTATTAGCCAAAGTTTTTGAAATAATATTCATCCCAACAGTCGGACAATAGTGAGCCTCTATGGTGGTTTCCTTAAGGATGTAAGGTAGAATATCTGATGGGGCAATGATTTGGGCTACCTTGGTGGATAGCTCTGTCTCTGCCAACCACTCATGACTCATGATGGCCGAGAGTCCTTTGATGTGTTCTACAATGAAGGACTCATTGTGTGGACTGTCATCCTCAGAAGGTGTAGAGTGCACTAGAGGTCTCACTTGAACCGGTAAATTCGAGGCATTACCAAAATCTTCAAAATGATCTTCCTCAAATTTAAAGGGAAAAGAAGAGGGATGAGGTTCGTCATCCTCTAGAGTGTGGTGTGTTCCCATAATAGGGGGCTCCATGGCAACCGAATCATGAGAGGGATTTGAAGGAATTTTAGATTCGGTTGCAAGTGCCTCCTCTTGTTGGTCGGGGCATGACTCAACTACTTTAGGAAACTCATCATATATGCTGGTGTAAGGGGTGTTTTCAAGGATTGTCTCAAGAATGATCTTCCGCTCACTAATGGTTTTGTGCGCGAATGAGCCTCTAGAAGATATGTCAATGTGGAGAGCAGCTTCTTTGCTAAGACCAAGAAGGAAGTGATGTAGGAGGATGTGGTTAGGCAAAGAAAGGTTTGGGCCAGCATTGATGAGTTTTGTGAACCTGGCCTAGGCTATTCCTAAAGTCTCCTCCTTCTATTGAAAGGTAAGAATTTCTATTCTAAGGGCAGCAATTTGAGAAAGAGGAAAGAAAGCAAGACAAAATTTGTCTCGAAGTTCATCCCAATTTCCATGAACACCTCCCACGGTATGAGCATACCATTGTTTTGTTCTTCCCAAAAGGGAGAATGGAAACAATTTCCATTTAATGGTCTCATGTGTCATGCTAGAAATATGTAGGCAAGAACACAGCTGCTCAAATTCCCAAAGGTGGGTATAAGGATTTTCATCTTCTTGCCCAGAGAAGGATTGCTCCTGAACCATGGCTATAAAGCCAGGACGGAGTTCATAGTCCGAAGTTGTGATTGGCTTCGACGATTGTGGTGGCTCTAAAAACTCGCCCTTTGGAGTGGAGAATTTATGAATAGGAGTGGAATCCATGTGATGAAAGTGGTGGGTGATGGTTGTGATGAGGTGAATGTGGTGGTGGTAAAAGAGAAAAAAGGATAACGGACAAACTTGGTTCAATTCTAGAACAGCTACCATCCCCGGCAACGGTGCTAGAAAGCTTGGTATTTATCAACGCAAACAGATAAATCGGCAAGCGCATGGATACCGCTATAGCTTTTCACCCGGAGTAGTCCAAGGTATCGATTTCCATGGGGAACAAGAAGTGAACTAGAAAGGGTCAAGATCGTCCATGGAAAAGTGTTTTTGTGGGTAGAGAGGGGTTTTCTAAGGTTCCTCCAAGGCAAACTAGATAACCAAAGGTTTAGGCTTACTAAACTTACTTACTCCGGAGCAGCGGTTCCTTTCCAATCCTCGAAAAGACTGGGAAGGGGTGATCGGGGTTAGGCCGCAAAAAACCTCTATGAAAACATCAATCCAAACATGGTGGAATAGAAAGGCCTGGTCAGAGCTATCACCACTAGGGATGCCACAACTATCCGTGGGTTTGGGCACAAACTCAGGTAAACTCTAGCCTAGATACCACGTCTATGCTAGCGATTACTACTCTAGCCCAGATCCTTAGACTAGAGCACTCGGTCGAGCGGAGATCTCATAAGTAAGGTAAAGCAAGAACTAAATTTAGTTAAATAGAAAGCTTGGAATTACCAAAGTATAACCTGGATATTACTCAAAAATTAAGTCAGCTCCGTAGAGGTACAAAATCGTGGAGGATCCGACAGACCCAGCTCCTCCTTCGCTCTCTTCCTCTCCTCTCTCTCCCTATTTTCTTTCACTACAATTATGTAGGAACACCTAGAGGGACACTACTACTAAGAATATGAAGGAATGCTCAAGTGTAAAGGTGTGTTTACAAGTAGAGAGGAGGGTCTCTATTTATAGTGGAGAGGGGAGAGATATTCCTAGCTCCCTCCACTAATTTTAGGCAACCTGTAGGAGTTGCCGACCTCCCTACGGTTGGTTGCATGGCCAAATCCCGTGCCAAATTATCTCCCCACCGACCTGTAGCAAAACCGGTGAAACCGGGCGCTGTTTGTTTTTTTTTTTTGAGAAAAAGAGGCTTTTCGGCTAGTTGAACCGGCCGGCCTAGGTGGCCCAATCGTGCCCAGGTGGCCAAACCATGCCACCGCCTTGCAAGTCCAACCAGCATGTGACACCTGTCCTGTACCCAGCTCAGTCAGCGGCCTGCTCCCGCGCTCACGCTCCCGCTTCCTCACGTGTGCACGCCTCAGCGCCACGTGTCGCCACCCGCCTGGCCTGACCGGTGACGTGTTCCTACGCTGGGGACAACTGGGCCCCGCGCCTGGCTTGCTTGGCTCGGCCCCTCTCATTTTTGCACGAGTACGCGCACCGAAGGCGTCTCCCGCTCATGCGTTTCCTATGCGCGTGGACAGCCCGCCGGTGGGGCCCGCCTGGCTGTCTTGCCTCCTGCTGCGCCGGCACTACTGACTGGCAGGGCCCGTGTGGCCCCAGCTTGTCCCCTGCGATGCCGCGGTCGACTTCCAGCGGCAGCGCTACATGGCGCTGTGCTTGTGGGACCCACCTGGGACTGCTGATTGGATGCAATTGCTGTTGACGTGGACTTCTTCTTTATTTGCAAGATTAATATCTTTTTATTTAGGGCTCCATATATAGCAAATAATCTATCCGTTTTGATCGTCTTGATGACCTCCTCACAATGGTGCACTCCAATTCATTATTTGAGATAGTTTTATTTGGTGAAAAATTAAATATCCTGCAAGACAAGTGAAAGCATCAAAACTCGTGAAACTTGTTAGATAAAATAATATTTTGTTATGATGTAGCATGAAATGTTGTCATTTTAATGCACTTTGGCGAGCAAAATGTTTGAGTTAAGGACCGCCAACAAGCGCTTTGGCCTTTCACGCCTTCTTCTTTGCCTTGGGTGTGGGCTTATTTGGACAAGCTTCCACAAAGTGCCATAACTTGCCGCATCCATAGGATTCCTTCTTTGTTTGCTATCTTCTTTGATTGGTGAAGATGTAATCTTGAATTTGGATGAGCACACCTTGACATTGAGCTTTTGGATCATCTTCTCCACCTTTTTCATAAGCTTGATTGATTCTTCATCAAGGTCGGAGGTGGAGGAGAAACTTTGATCATCGTCACTTGATTCTTCATCATTGTCATCATCCTCATCATCTTCTTCTTCATCTTCACTTGAGGAGCTTGAGCTTGAGTTTGTCTCAACTTGTTTGCCCTTCATCTTTTTTATCTCACCACATGTGAGAGCTATGCCTTTGCTTGATGAAGAGGCTTCTTCTTGACTCATCCTGCATGACATTTCAAATGCCACCAATTTGCCAATCACTCGGCTAGGGTCATATTGCTCAAGTCCTCCATGTTGTGGAGGATGGTGATGATGCTTGCATATTTATTTTGTGGTAGCATAGAGATGACCTTCCTTACAATGTCCGCATCACCTAGCTTTGTCAATCATATGGAGTTGAACTCATTGATAATTACATTCAAATGAGAAATACATATCATGGATAAGCTCATTTTCATTCATTTTAAAGGAATCATAACTTTGTTTAGCTAGGCAATATTTTTTCTCATGGACATTACTTATGCTCTCATGGAGCTCATGTAATTTTAATCAAATTTTATGTGCCATATTTAAAGTGAACACTTGGTTAAAAATAACCATACTAAAAGATTCAAACAAGCAATTTTTAGCTCTAGATTTAAAATGAATTTCTTCTTTATCACCCTTAGTTGGTTTCTTAGGATTTTTGAGGGGGTTCATCCCATCGTGGGTGACTCTCCAAACACCTAGATCAACTGCTTCTAGGCGGCAAGCCATTCTAGCAATATAGTGGGGGAAACTAGTGCCATCAAAGTGCGGAGGCCTAGAGGTATCCATCCCAACCACTCTTGACAAGCGTCGGCTCAATAGCGGTGAAGCCAAAGGTCTAAAATGAGCCAATCGGCTTTGATACCACTTGTAAGGACCAAGATGCGTAAGATAGGGGTGAATTAAGCAACTTAAAATTCTACTTCTAACTATGACCTCTAATTTTCACCTTATCAAAACCTATGCAAGAAAGTAATCATTCTAAATGTACAATTATAGTTTTGCTACTATGTTACTATCTCTACAGCAAAAGAGTTATGCAACCTAGGTTTAAATCCTCTCAACTAAGCTAGGAAAGGTAAAGCACACAACCAAGATTGCAATATAAATACAGAAGGTAAAAGGATGATAGAGATGAAAACTCCCATCGACGACTCTGGTATTTTACCGAGGTATTGAGAAGTGCTCAAGCTTGCCCCTAGTTCTCATTGGAGCCCTTCGCAAGGAATCCCTAGGCCCTTCCTAGGCACAGGTGGGTTTCTGGTGTGCCTTTCCTAGACCGCTCTCTGCCGTCTTTACTATCAACCTTCTGGCTAAAACATCGTGGGCCTTATTCCCTCCATACACAGTGGCGGCCACATCTCAAACGTGGTTGGTGTGGTCTCGCAAGACTTACAAGCCCCGCTGCCGAGTATAACAATGGTGCGCGGAAGCATCGTGTGATAAGAGGTGTGCAAACCTCACTACACACAGGGCCTAAACCTAGAGTAAGCGCATAATCGGTGGTCTAACTAACCAAAGCACTTCACAAAGCACCTACGCTAATCACCTAATATTTTGCTAAGCACTTTGGTGGCTAGAGCAACTAAAATTGAGTCTCAACTCATATATCAATTCCTTGGGCGAGAACACATTCAATTTGGCCGGCCATGGGGGTATTTTAAGCCTCAACCAAATAGAGCCGTTGGTCCCCTTAGAGGGATTTTCTGTGCACCACCGGACCGAACTCTTAGGGGTTCCGGACCATGCTTCCTCGGTCCAATTCCCTCCAACGGTCACTAACACATTTGATAGTTGCACAACCTCCGGACCAGACTATCAATGGTCCTAAGCTTCCAACTGGACTGAGTCTAGAGCCTTTGGCGCTCTCTGGAACCTGTCTAGATAGGCACCCTATTAGACTAGCACTATTCAAAGGGTCTGAACTTGCACTATTCATAGGGTCCAGAGCTCTCTAGAGCATACTATAGCAACCGAACTGGCACTATTCATAGGGTTCGGATAGGCACTATTCATAGGGTCCAGATCACCTGAGCTGCTCCCTTCGCTTCATTTCTTTGTGACCTTTACGTCCGGCTTGGTTCCATCCTCTATGCTTGGACTTTGCTTGATCTTTGGGTCTTCCATTGTGCTTCTAATGCCTTGCTTGAGATGTTGATCATTGAATCACCTTGTTGCCTTCGAGCAAGTCATGTTTGCACCCTATAGGACTACAAAATAATCACTAGCAAATATGTTAGTCCAATTTGGTCTTGTTGATCATCAAACACCAAAATCTAAACTTAATGGGTCGAGGTCCATTTTCCTTACACAAGCAAAGCCCCCACAGCTGCTAGTGTCAAGAGGTGGAGACGTAGTGCAATGCTGGTAGGACCTATTTAGTTGGAGGTCTAGGTGACTTGCCTTGTAAAAAGTGTTGTCGGGAAGTTGTCCAAAAATTTGATGAGTTCTGCCTGGTGAGGCAAGGTCAGAAAAAGTTGTTTGGTTGGAAGCATATGCTTGAGAAAACTTATGTCAGAGAAATTTATACTTTTTTATTATTTGTACGATGATTAATGAGTGCTATTATTGTGTTTACTAGAAAAATGACTTAGATTATCTTTTCTTTGTTAAATTAATTCAAAGTTAATGATTCTAATGACAGTTTATGTATATTTAATTAGAGAGGAGAAAGAGACAAGTACTTGACATGTTCATGTAATAAATTTCACATGAAAGAAGATAAAGGCATACACATGATGATTCGTGGTATTAGGCCACGCAACACTCACACCAGAGCCAGGCGCTCAGGGCTTGTTTGGTTTAACACCTAGAGCAATTTTGCCTGGTCTATACTCTGCTTGTACATTGCTTGTCATGTGTTTGGTTATAGCCCTAGTGTTGGGGTTATGATACCCCGAGTATCTCAAGACACCGATTAGTTAGCCGCTTGGGCGGCCCACGGTACACTAGCTAGCACGAGCCCAATCGACCACGGCCCAACTAAGCTATGTGGACTTGGGCCAAGCACTACAGTGGGAGTCGGCCACGACCTCCTCTGCCTTCACCACATGCCACGCAACACTACACGACCTCTCCTCCATCCCAACCCATGGGAGGAAAGGGGAGAGATCGGACTCTTCTAGGCATGCCTGCTCTGAAAAGAGCAGGTATGCCGCACTAACCCCGCAAGTACCGAGAGGACAACAGTCCCCTCAACCCCGGTCAGATGCCATCCTGCACCACATAGGGTAGACAATATGGCCAATATGACGACCCACGATCCAAATACGGCCCCACCCACTACGAGATGGGACACATGATGGTGCCCTTAACTTTCGGGGCCATCCAAGCCAGCGAAGGCCATGACCCCAAAGCTTGGGATCGTGGCCACTAGCTCTACAAGCAGCAAGATGGCCAATGACCCAGGGGCAGCTACCAACTCCTGTACAACACCCCAGGAGATCAAGAGGCGATGACGAAGGCCACAGCAAGACCATGTTGCGCAGGATGGCTCATGAACCACGATGGTGCCTACAGTGCCGCCACAACCAGCACAATAGCACCGTGCCACACCATGCCGCGACGTGGGCACAAGACCATGACGACAACCACACCCAGACATGCTCTACACCAAGACAAGATAACATTTCTTGCCAGCCAAGCTAGCTAGGTTCCCTCCCTCAAGCACATGACCCCCTCGGTCGGGAGAACCTATCTCTTTGTACGTGCCCTAGCCCCAGACTCTTTATAAGGGCAGCCAGGGCACCCTTCCAAGGCACGATGAGACTCCTAAATCCTTCATTCGGGCAGTCCCTCTCCACTCTTGTTGACACAAAAATGTGGCGATGTGATCAACACATAGCAAGCCGAAAGATCTGAGTAGAACGAGACCAGAGATCTGCTTGGCTTCAACACAGAACCAGCTGATTTTGAAAACCCAATGACGTGCCAGTCAATTTGACCTGCAATTGACAGGGAGAGAAAATCTTATTAGTAATTTAAGGTGGAACATGTCAGTGTTGCACCAAACAGTTCCAAATGTATGGCTAGATAGCCTATTCAATGAGGCTACCGACTAAATAGTCGATATCTAGCGTATCCATGAAATAAAGATCATTAAATCGAGGATTATTGGCTAATATTAAATGGTAATGATATGAATCAAAATAATCGATGCTCGTGGAACATCAGAAAGCATCATCGGCTAAATGGAACATGATTGATATAAAGCGTCGAGCCGATAAGTTTGATGAAAAGAGTATAACATGTGAACAAATCGACTATCTAATATAAATAAATCTACAAACAGTTTTGAGTCTAATCTATTATCATCAACAGTGAGGTTTGATCGGATCAATGCAGCTATGATAATGATAATAAACTAAAGCCAAAGAATCTATAAAACCATCTATATGTTGACAGATTCATGAAAACATGCTATATGCGTGAGTGTATAGGCAAATCGGCTAAAATAGCCGATGCAGTCATAGCAAACAAACAGAGTACATATCTTAATCATGAACAAGACCACTAATTGATAATTTCTAATCTAAAGTCTTACTAGTGAGGTTCGACCGGATTGATGCAGCTATGGTGGTGTCATTAGATTAGATCTCATTAACTAGTGAGTTTATTCAAGATCAAAACATGTCTTTGGATGCATACTATGCTTGATTGGAATAGAGATAAAACAATCGATCTAGCGGAATTAAGCCATCAATTATAAGATTTAAATGTGACCAGATTAAACGACGACCAATTAAGATGATATGATGTCGATCTATCTCTATCTTAATCGGGTGATTTTGTTATAATTAATAAAACATTAATTATAGCAAGATCGATAACTTGGTGAATCAACCAAAAACAACAAGGAAAATCTTACTAATCTTAGCAGATTCGATAACTGGTGATATTATATTAAACAACAAGTTATTTAACACATGATTGATAACTTTGATCTATATTATGTTTCATAAGGGATCAATCAGCCAATGCAGCCTTACAAACTACAATACAGATCGATAACTAACTTATATTATGGCTCATAAAAGATCAATCCACTGATGCAGCTTTACAAGCACAATACAAGTTGTGACGGTACTCACAAGCAAGCTGGAGGTCGATCGGTCAATGCAGCCCTGTTTGCTGAAAAACTCGCCGAGATCTACAGTACTCCTACTCCTAATGCGATGGCAAAAGACAAAAAGTTTGTATTGATTGAGTCTCCATCCTTTTACAATAACCAGGGTCTAATATTTATACCCGAAAACTAAATATGAATCCTACTCAAATACGACTCATTATAATTCTTGGAATAAAAGAAAACTTCCTAACTAAATAACAACTTGGACCCTAATTTTTTTATTTGTAGAGTTCGACACATCTTCTTGGCGCCATTCAAGTATAACCCGCTGACATCATCTGTAAAATAGTCGATTTTGACATCGCATCTAAATCAACTGATACCGATTCACATCTAATCGATTCCTTGATGACATAATCCTGGAAGCTTCGAGTTCCCACGTTCTTCTTCCCAAATTTTGGTGTAAACACATGCCCCTCAATTTTGGGATAAAAAAAAGATTTTATTCCAAAATTTCTATTTATCTGCTCACCGTGTTGCGACTGCTCATCTCGAAATATACGTGTGACTCCTTACCGGCCGAATTCTATATAATACCCCAACAGTATCATTTCCAACTGGCTCGGCCTACTTACTTTCCCCCTTTCTCTTGAACAGTCAAAACCGCCACTACCAAAGCCTTAACCCTAGCTGATCTTCCGCTCTGCCAAACTACTATTTTAAGCCACCTTTCTCAACTGTCCTTAGATCTATACCCATTTTGGCTGCAATGGTGACCAACAATTACGTTCCTAAGGTATGCCTTTAGATTTCTATCTTTTAAGTATTAGCCGCTACTCTATATTTTCCTTTTTTTCTTAAATTCATCCCAACTGGTTTCTAGGAAATGAGGAACAAAATTTTGATTCCATCAGCTATTGTTCCTAATGCCTATTATCTTGGACTAATGGGTGACCCTGATCCATCCGATTTTATCAATCAAGAAACCAACCGAATCCCCTTCAAACAAACCATAGGAGATTTGTCTTCTTGGAACACCAAAACTCCCTTTAGAAACTAGCCCAAAATACCTAAGGGATGGAGGGATTGGTTCCATAGGGTATCAGAGAGAAAAAGGCTGGAGATTGAGAAATTTATGACTTGAATCAATGCCTGACACTCTCACTGTCTGGAATGGAGAGGAATGACTCACTTCTTATTTTTGCATCTTACTTTTGGTCCAACACTTTGAATGCTTTTGTTTTTGGTCACGGTTCAATGACCATCACTTTGGCTGATATTCACATGTTGACCGGCCTTAGAATAACAGGATCAATGCAACCCTATGATTTCTTAAGTGTCGGATCCAAGAAATTAGACAAAATATCAGACTGCACAGGATGGGCAAGCTATACTCTAAACCATATTGGGGATGGATCGATTGTTGATGAAAGAGAGCATGTAGCTTTCCTGAGCATGTGGCTGGAAAAATTCATCTTTTGTGGGTCATCTTGCGGACCAACTTATAATCATAAATACATGGCAGAGCGTCTAGCAGTCGACAATGAAATCCCCCTCGGAAAATATCTACTGGGATCTGCTTATCACCTGATGCACCAAGTATCTGTCCAATTACTAAAAAATGAACCAGTGTATACCATCAGTGGCCCTTGGTGGTTAATACAATTGTGGCTGAATCTATACATGCATAAGATTGTAAGACCTGATCTTAGGAATATGAGCTTTCCTTCTTCCAACTTTGCCAAAGATTATAAAGGAAAAGAAGGAAGAACACGACAGTGTATGAATTATGGTGAAGCTGCATTAGCCATAACAATTATTGTCGATGTAGGCCACCTTTTCAAGAAATTTTACAAAGGGTTTGATACAAACATCTTGACTTGGCTGCCTTGTGATGAAGATGAAGACAATGAACTAGTTCTGCCAGTCAAATTTCAGTTTGAATTAGGTTGCTTAGATGAATCAGCTGCTACAATTTTTAGTTGTATTATCAAACCCTATGTACTGCCAGCTAAATTTCGCCATGGTTGTGATGAAATAGCTACTGGTTCTTTTCTCCCAGATAATGTCCCAACTTATAAATTCTATAATCCTTCTTTTGTGGTCCGTCAATTCAGCCTTGGTCAACTACCTCCTTGGCTATTCTTTAGGAACATTCTAAAGCCAAGAGAAGGTATCAGTGAGATGATGGAAGCTTCTAGAGTTTTTCAACTGGTATCAGATCTTCCTTCTCTTTGCCTATATGAATGGACAAGAGCTACCTTCTCCTCAAATATGTTTCATTCCTAGTGGTAAGAATGGCACTCTCACCTCTTCTGCAGTCCAATTCATCCCAACTGTTTGGCCCTAGATGAAGAATTTGTTTCTGATAGTGAGGTAACTTACTACTTTTCTTTCAGAAGGATTATCTAACAAGTTCTCCTATCAATTCATCTAACAAATTCTTTTGTAGGATACCGAATTTGATCTGCCAAGTGTGGATAGAAAAGGGCATCCAATAGAATATTATCCACCATGTCTAGCCTCAAGAATGGGATCAACTGCACCCACTCTAAAAAATTGATGAAAACCCCAGCTGCCCCAACAATATTCACATATCATTCTTCAAAACGCAAGGCAACCAAAGGTGTAACTCAGAAAACCACCACTGGGAAGAGACTTTGTTGAACAAAGTCATTAGTTGCTCAGGTAAATTAACTTATCTTCCCTTTTAAAATGATATTCAACTTCTAATTCAATTTCTTTCTTACAGGCATCGACTATTGCATCTCAATCTACCTAGGGTGCCGAATTGTTGTCCCAGGCACTTGAATCGGCGTCTACCAACCTCTCATCGGCTAATCCCCCTAAGGAGCTAATTACAATTGAAATAACTAATGCTTCTGACAGACCCAAAATAGCAGAAGATGAGAACCTCTCTACTTCTCCTCCTGATGCTACCAAGGTATCTCCTCAAGCCTTTTAATCTTATATAATCCTCACTCTTCTCTGATCGTTTTCCTTTATCAGACACCACCTGAGAAAACATCTGCACAAGAGCAAAGGTCTAACAATTCACCAGTTCAAGATGATCCTGTTGATGCTGATACCCAAACTATTGATCCTCCAACTCAGCAAATAGTCGATGGTAAGAAATTCATATGCTCATTCTTATCCTTCTATAACAAATATAAACCAAAACAACTTCTTGATGCCTGCAGACACTAGCATCGAAAGTCCAGAGCTGATTCAACCAAATGTTGAAAAAGATGTTGGCACATCATTGGCCGTTCCTTCTCTCTCAGCCAGAGTCTCTTCTAGAAAAGGTACTATGTTCCCCTCGCCATTCATCTCATTGTCAACCCATTTGCCATTTCTAATAAGATTCATTTTGTTCACATGTAGGCACTTAATTCTCCTGCTCAAAGCTACTCCTTCAACTTTAAAGAATACATAGATGAAAGTGAGATTAGCTCATCAGCCATTTCTTCCCAAGAGACTTTATCAGATGAGACCAAAAATTGGCTAAAAGACATGCTGCCAATGCTCGAGAGGAATATAGCCGATTTGGTCCAGGATGCAGACCCAATGAGAAGAATCCTCTTGGCCATCAAGAATAATTTGATCCCAAATCTTGCTAAGGTCTTGATACCTATGTCCAATATCGAAGACCAAGCTCCCAAGGTGAAAAAGGCTCAAAGAAATCTGATTGATCGTGAAGCTTTGATGGACAATAAGAATTCTAACAAATAGGAAGCCAAAGAATTAGCACAACTAATCAACAATTTGAAGAATTCTTCTTCCAAAATTGAACCAAAGCTGAATCAGCTGAGAGCTAGGCGTGCTGAGCTTGAAAAAGAACTAGAAAGTCTAAAAGCCACCATCAAATGTCATGAGTCCAACTTGACTCAGATCCCCAATGCTATCAAATAGAAGAAACAAAAGATGCTGACCAAGGTTAAGGAAGGCAAAGCTATTTGCAGCAGTCTTGGGAGTATTCCTGGATCAGCCAAAGAAGATAAACAACAAATTGCAGAAGTTGATGCTATTTGGCTGAAAGCACTAAGAGCAATTCATGATGCTGTTAACTTGAAATTTATGTTCTAGCATCTGTAGTATATATTCTGTGTAAACCTGATGATAACTGTACTCTTCCTATTCGTCTACTGTACTTCTTGGTTCGACTAGAATAGCTGATTTAAATTAGCCGATTCCCGATTCTGACTTTACTCTGACTTAACTGAATCTAAAAATGGCCCTTATTGCAAAAACCCTTCAAACTCCTTCTCAGTCATCAACACCTCGTTCCCATCATTATTAGCAAAGTGGCGCTTCCCCTTCCATTAATTAGGGTTGCTTTCACACGTTCCAAGATATCTACTGTCGGGTTCATAAACTCGGGGTCCCTCGGAGACCAGCTTCCATGCCAAGGCTCGACCTGAGAGTCTAAAAATAATAGGGCAAAGGGGTAGTCCAGCAACCGACCGGAAGGCCTGGCCCAAGAAGAGCAACGCCCGCTCATCAGCTACTTTGGCCCACCTATCCGACCGGAGCGCTCGATTCAGGCTCCAGCCGCCTCTGGATGGCCTCTCCGATCAGAAGGCCTGCCCTGAGCCCTACTTCCGACTCTGACGCCACGTCTCTCCGACCGGGGTACGTAAGAACCCTGCTCACCGCTCTTCTCCGACTGGCGCAACCGAAGCCGACTGGGGCCATCTGACCGAGGACGCCCTCTCGGAAGGGACCAGGGATGAACGGAGAAGGCAACACACGAGTCAAACCACGGTACAGGGACCATACCCTGTACACCTACGGGAACAGTGTTCCACAACCACCCTGACATAAACAGTATTGTAGGCGCCGACATTTATCCCTACAGTATTGTAGGCGCCGTTGGACTCCCGTACGGCAAAAAGCCCCTCACATGCCTCTGGGCATCAATAGTGTTGTAGGCGTCGGGATTCACCATACCCGGTAAACGTGGTAAGACTCCTCACATGCCTCTAGGCATCCAGCAGTATGTTTTAGGTACCGACATCAACCCTTCCTGAAGAAGACAACGCAACCTCCCACGTGCACCTGACATTCTATAGTGACATCAATAGTGTTGTGGGCGCCTACCATTATCCAATCCTCATCGGCATGGGCAACAAGGCTTAAAAGCATTCATACCCTCTCCCTCTCATCTGTAAAGCCATCCCCTTCTTCTATAAAAGGGGATGCACTCCCTCCAATAGGAGGACGGAGATTTCATTCAAGCTCAGTTCCTTTAGATTCATTAGTCCAATAGCTCACAACCACAGAACCGCCAGGTTCGGACC
This sequence comes from Miscanthus lutarioriparius, assembly GCA_904845875.1. Taxonomy (NCBI): domain Eukaryota; kingdom Viridiplantae; phylum Streptophyta; class Magnoliopsida; order Poales; family Poaceae; genus Miscanthus; species Miscanthus lutarioriparius. The sequence continues at coordinate 58,213,889 of CAJGYO010000011.1, read as the reverse complement.
TCAAGCACATGCTTGAACACTTAGCTCATAGCGGAGTTCCCATCGCTCCGGCCCTTCCGACCGGAGCCGACCGGGCCTCTAGTACCCCCATCTCTCTCCTTCTCGTTTGTAACCCCACTGCAGACTTCGAGCACCCGGACTCAGGAATAAAGTCACCGACCGACCCAAACTGGACGTAGGGCACGTTGCCTGAACTAGTATAAATCCTATGTCATTGAGTGCTAGGCCACCTCCGATCACAACGTACAGCAAAACAATAAATATTCACTAGTTGGTCACTTTCTGTACCGATAGTTGGTGCCATCCGTGGGGAAGACGCTGTACATTCAACACTTTTTGGTCATCGGATGGCCCATTTTTCTGCCACCCCCGCCGTGGCGGGCTCGGGCGATACGATTACCTTCGGCTCGCTGGAATCTCCCGTACCCTCGCCTTCTGGGATGCGGGTTCCACCCATTTTTGAGCCATCCCAGGCCTTCCTCTTCGGAAGCCTGGACTTCGTCGCCGACCGGCTCGGCGTACTCCACCTCTCACGAGGAGACTCACGACCCGGCACGTCGGAGAGACGTCCTCCATCGACTCTAGGACGTGTGACTTCGACGATGCGACATCTGCGCTTCATTTCGAGCAAACTCTCTGCTCAAACCTCACTGTAAGTAATATGCGTACTTTTATTCGCCCTTTATTTACTATCTCCCACCGATCACCCGGAGGGACTGCACCGCCTACACCACAAACACCATACAGTCGGTTCCCCTACAGCCTCGCGTCCTCCACGGATGCTTACGCTCAGGGGCTCCAAAGGGCGCTGGCACCATCCCCACTCACGTCCGAATTCGTAGGAATGGCAGGCTTCGCTCCTATCATTTCCCACGAACTCCCGGATAACGAGGGCGAGAGCGACGGTTCCAGCATCGGTGATGTGGCGCCGCACCACCATCTTTCTTGGGAGTGCGCTATGGCGGATGGTCCAGGACAGCCGCTGGTGGTTACGGAGTCTGCGCAAACTCATACCCCTCCGGACCCACATGCGGAGGCCCTCACATCTGCGCAAGCGCACACCGAGGAATTATGACAACGGCGGCAGAACCAGCCGCCGCCTGCGCTGGCATGGTCGGTGCGGCACATTGCACCCCATGCGCATGGCTCGGCGGGTGGCGCCTAGGGTCACGCTCGTCAGGTCCAGCACGACATCATGAACGAGGGGAACGATGTCCCACAATTCGCCCGGGCTGGCCAGAATATCGCTACTGCAGCAATGCTTCTGCGCGGTGTTCCCGAGCCCGTCGACCCCCAGGAGCGGGTAGTCTACCAGAACCTCCGGGTTCTAGTAGAGGCCGCCACCGTCCAATAGGCGGAAAGCTCTGCGTCGTGACTCTGACCCGCGCCCTCTCTCCCCACCAGGGGGACGGGGACGTGCCAGCTAGATCGCTCCGTTAGCTCGCTGCTGCAGCCATCAGGCTCGGCTCGGGGTGCGGCAGCCGCGCCACGGTGAAAGGTCCTAATATGGCTAGAGGGGGGGGGGCGAATAGCCAATTTAAAATTCTACAAATCAACTAGAGCAATTTGATTAGTAAGACAAATAGCGAAATGCAAACTTGCTCTAGCTCTACGAGGGTTGCAAGCCACCTATCCAACAATTTTAGTTGCAATGATTACTAGACACACGACTTGCTATGATACTACTCACTAAGAGCTCTCAATCTTGCTACACTAAAGAGCTCCACTAGATAAACTTAAATAACAAACAAGCTCTCAATTCTAATTACACTAAAGAGCTTGCCACAGCTAGTTTGCAAGAATATAGAAGAGTGAGTAGGGTGATTATACCGCCGTGTAGAGGGATGAACCAATCACAAGATGAAGATGAAATCAATCACCGGGAGAATTCCAAAGGCAAGAGACAACTGAATTTCTCCCGAGGTTCACGTGCTTGCCAACACGCTACGTCCCCGTTGTTTCGACCAACACTTGGTGGTTCGACGGCTAAGAGGTGTTGCACAAACCCCGTCCACATGATTGGACACCGTAAGAACCTACCCATAAGTGAGGTAACTCAATGACATGAGCAATCCACTAGAGTTACCTTTTGGCGCTCCGCCGGGGAAGGTACAAATCCCCTCACAATCACCGGAGATGGCCACAAACAATCACCAACTCGTGCCAATCCTCCACCGCTGCACCAATCCGTCTAGGTGGTGGCAACCACCAAGAGCAACAAGCGAAATCCGTAGAAAAACACGAATACCAAGTGCCTCTAGATGCAATCACTCAAGCAACGCACTTGGATACTCTCCCAATCTCACAAAGATGATGAATCAATGATGGAGATGAGTGGGAGGGCTTTGGCTAAGCTCACAAGGTTGCTATGTCAATGCAAATGGCCAAGAGAGTTAGCTTGAGCCAGCCATGGGGCTTAAATAGAAGCCCCCACGAAATAGAGCCGTTGGGCTCCTCACTGCACTGAACATGGGCCGACCGGACGCTCCGATCATATTGACCGGACACTTGACCTCAGCGTATGGTCGTGCGATGTGTGCCACGTGTCACCGGCTTCAAACGCCGATCGCCCGATTTCAACGGTCAAGTGATGACCGGACGCGTCAGTTAGAAAGTGACCGGACGCTGGACCTCAGCGTCCGGTCGTTTCCAGTAAGGTTCCAAACGTGAATTGCTCGACCGGACACACCCAGCGTCCAGTCACTCAACATCTCCTCTGTGCACCTCACGTCAGCATATGTCAGCACTGACCAGACGCATCCTGCCAGCGTCCGGTCATAGAGCGACCCAGCATTCGGTCGTTTGACCGACGCCAGCGTCTTCGCTGTTACACCTGACCAGATGCGCCGGTCCAACCGAGGCCAGCGTTCGGTCACTCCCAGTGACCTCCGTCTTTTCTATCTAGGGCACCGGTGGCACCGTTGGACTGTCCGCACTCTATAGGCGGACATTCCGCTGGTGAAGTTTCCTACCCTTGCTCAAATGTGCTAACCACCAAGTGTATCACCTTGTGCAAATGTGTTACATACTTTCATAAACATTTTTAAGGGTGTTAGCATTCCACTAGATCCAAAATGCATATGCAATGAGTTAGAGCATCTAGTGGCACTTTGACAACCGCATTTCGATACGAGTTTCACTCCTCTTAATAGTACGGCTATCAATCCTAAATGTGATCACACTCGCTAAGTGTCTCGATCACTAAAACAAAATAGCTCCTACAATTTATACCTTTGCCTTGAGTCTTTTGTTTTTCTCTTTCTTCTTTTCCAAGTTTAATCATTTGATCATCACCATGCCATCACGGTCGTCATGATCTTCACCATTGCTTCATCACTTGGAGTAGTGCTACCTATCTTATAATCACTTTGATAAACTAGGTTAGCACTTAGGGTTTCATCAATTAACCAAAACCAAACTAGAGCTTTCAATCTCCCCCTTTTTGGTAATTGATGACAACCCTTTCACAAAGATATGAATTGAATTTTAGATGAATCCATATTGCTTGCCCAAGCATATTTACCATGTGTAAGAGAATATGGACAAGTTTCATGAATCCCATATGGTAGTAGTTTCTCCCCCTACATATGTGCTAAGAGTTTGGATTGTAGCTTGCACATATGCTTAGATAGGAAATATAGGATACAATTTCTACCAAATGATGCTAAGGTATAAGAGATGGACCTTTGAAGCGTGATACCAATCGGAGTGCACCAATATACCATCCTTAGCACCATTTGTAACTAGACATTCACAAAAACTAGAATACCTCATGAGATCAATATTACAAGCAAGGGTCTAGTTTCCATATGATGAACATAAGTCTAGTTACTTTAGTTTGATACCACTTGGAAATAAAGTCACTAGATTACCTATGCATGCTAGTTTTTTATTTCATCATTTAAGCATATAACTAGCATACACCACACAAGCATGGATATTGAAATTTTAAAACTTGTGCCATGCAAGCAAATATATGAAATGCACATTCAAATGCAACATACAAGTTTATGAGCTTGCTCCCCCTACTTGTGTGCTCAAAATTTTAATTGATCCCTTTCCTTTATCATATATCTCATATTTCTCCTCTATGTCAAATACTCCCCTATCAAGCATATCTTTGTTTCTCTCCCCCTTTGTCAACAATTAGCACAAAAGGTGAGCTTAAATTATAGATAGGTTGGGGTGAAACCATGTGAGATGATAATCATTTTCCCAATTTGGTTCAATCTAGATTACTTGCAAAAGATATTTAACTCGGTTTGATCCAAGGACAAGCTTCTTCACACCTCCAAATAAGGGTTATCTTGTACCATGTTGAGTTAAACACTTAGAGCTCATTTTCTAGATCAAACACTAGGTTTACAAGCCCACAAACATGTCATATGCGACCACTAGATCATTTCAAACATACAAGCAATAGTGGTACCATACAAGCATCAAATTCATTTGGTTTTCATGAATGAGCCTATTCCAATGTGAAATATGTCTAGATGCACTAATCATGTCCTTAGCAAAGATGTATGCCATGCCAATCAACTTTTACCTTGAATTGCTCGAAGGAAAGGCATGTCATATAAAGTGGGGGTGCATCAACACATATTGGAGAAGTGAAGTATGTTCAATTCATTCCTTAGCTTGCAAAACCTCTTCTCATCAAGTGGCTTGGTGAAAATATAGGCAAGTTGATCTTCGGTGCCCACACTCTCAATGCAAATTTCCCCTTTTTGTTGGTGATCTCTTATAAAATGATGGCGGACATCAATATGCTTTGTTCTTGAATGTTGCACCGGGTTGTTGGTGAGCTTTACGACACTCTCATTGTCACATAGCAATGGCACTTGCTTGAATTTGATTCCAAAATCACTCAAAGTAGCCTTCATCCAAAGTAATTGAGAATAACAACTACCGCCGAAATGTACTCCGCTTTGGCGGTTGAAAGTGCTACACTATTTTGCTTCTTTGATGACCAAGACACAAGTGATCTTCCCAATAGTTGACATGTGCCCGATGTGCTCTTTCTCTCAACTTTGCATCCCACATAATCGGAGTCCGAATATCCAATCAACTCAAATCTTGCTCCTTTGGGATACCACAATCCAACATTTTGTGTATGCTTCAAGTACCTCAATATTCTCTTTGTTGCCTTCAAATGACTTTCTCTTGGTGAGGCTTGAAATCTAGCACACATGCATACACTAAACATCACATCCGGCCTTGATGTGATCACATAGAGTAGGCTTCCAATCATAGACTGATACATCTTTCGATCCACCATGTTGCCACTAGCATCACTATCCAAGCTTCCACTTGCCCCCATTAGTGTACTAATAGCTTTACTATCATCCATTCCAAACTTCTTGAGCATGTCCTTGATATACTTGCCTTGACTCACAAATGTGCCATTCTTCATTTGCTTGATTTGAAGACCAAGGAAGTAACTAAGCTCTCCAATCATGGACATCTCAAACTCACTTGCCATCATATTGGTAAACTCCTCACAAAAATCTTGATTTGTTGACCCAAAAATGATATCATCAACATAGATTTGCAATACAAACAAGTCATTTCCAAGCTTCTTGGTGAAGAGAGTGGTGTCAACCTTTCCTATTTTGAATCCCTTAGAGAGTAGGAAATCCCTCAATCTCTCATACCATGCTCTAGGTGCTTATTTCAATCCATACAAAGCCTTTCTCAACTTGTAAACATGGTTGGGTTTCTTCTCATCTTCAAAACCGGGAGGTTGCTCAACATACACAAGCTCATTGATGTACCCATTGAGAAATGCACTCTTCACATCCATTTGGTACAACTTGATGTTGTGGGCACAAGCATAGGCTAACAAGATCCTAATTGCTTCTAATCTTGCAATCGGGGCATATGTTTCTCCAAAGTCAAGACCTTCAACTTGAGTGTAACCTTGAGCCACTAATCTTGCTTTGTTCCTTATTACTATCCCATCTTGATCTTGCTTGTTCCAAAAGACCCACTTGGTTCCAATCATATTATGATCCTTAGGCCTCTCAACTAACTCCCATACCTGGTTTCTTGTGAAGTTGTTTAGCTCTTCATGCATAGCATTGACCCAATCAACATCCCTCAAAGCCTCATCTATCTTCTTAGGTTCAATGGATGACACAAAAGAGAAATGCTCACAAAATGAAGCCAATCTTGATCTAGTTTGCACACCTCTTGAAATATCACCAATGATAGTGTCCAATGGATGATCTCTTGTAATATTGGTTGGTTGAAGCACTTGCACTTGATTGCTTGCATTTGATTGATCACTTGGTTGAGATGATGAACTAGCCACTTGTTGTTGATCTTGCACTTTGTCATCACTAGTTCTTGCTTGAACTTGATCATGAGAACCACTAGCTTACACATTTGAGTTAGAGTGCACTTGATTCTTGTTATCTTCAACCTCAATCACCTCTCTAGGCCTTATATCACCAATATCCATGTTCTTCATTGCATTGACCAATTGAGTGCCTTTTACATCATCTAGATTTTCATCTTCCTCTTGGGAACCATTTGTTTCATCAAACTCCACATCATGAACCTCCTCAAGAGTACCACTAGCCAAATTCCAAACTCTATAAGCCTTGCTAGTAGTGGAGTAACCAAGCAAGAAACCTTCATCACATTTCTTTTCAAACTTGCTCAATCTAGTGCCTTTCTTCGATATGTAGCATTTGCAACCAAAAACCCGAAAGTATGCTATGTTGGGCTTTCTTCCATTCAATAGCTCATAAGGTGTCTTCTCCATCATGGGGTGACAATAGAGTCGGTTGCTATAATAGCAAGTCGTGTTGATTGCTTTGGCCCAAAATGAATGACTCACATTGTACTCACTCAACATTGATCTTGCCATGTCAATCAAGGTTCTATTCTTTTTTCAACTAAACCATTTGATTGTGGAGTGTACTTGGCCGAGAATTGATGTCTAATTCCAAATTCATCACACAACTCATCAATTCTAGTGTTCTTGAATTCACTACCATTGTCACTTCTAACTTTCTTGATGGTTGTTTCAAATTCATTGTGAATGCCCTTGACAAATGATTTGAATATTGCAAACACATCACTCTTGTCCACTAGAAAGAATACCCATGTGTATCTAGTGAAATCATCCACAATCACAAATCCATATTTGTTTCCACCAATGCTAGTGTATGTGGTTGGTCCAAACAAGTCCATGTGCATCAACTCAAATGCCTTAGATGTGCTCATCATGCTCTTCTTAGGATGTGTGTTACCAACTTGCTTTCCGGCTTGACATGCACTACATAGCTTATCTTTCTCAAAAGTGACATCTTTCAAGCCTCTAACTAAGTCATGCTTGATCAACTTGTTTAATTGTTTCATTCCAACATGACCAAGCCTTCTATGCCATAACCAACCCATGCTAGACTTAGTGATCAAACATGTTGGCAATTGAGCTTCTCTAGCATTGAAATCAACTAAGTATAGATTCTCATATCTAAATCCTTTGAATATCAAGTTAGAGCCATCTACACTTATGATCTCTACATCATCCACACCAAATATGCACTTGAAACCAAGATCACATAATTGAGCTACCGACAATAGGTTGAAGTTCAAACTCTCTACTAGTAGCACATTGGAAATGCTCAAGTGATTGGATATTGCAATCTTAACAAGCCCTTTGACCTTGCCTTTGCCATTGTCACCAAATGTGATACTATCAATCCCATTGCTCTTGTTTTCATTGATTGAATTGAACATTCTTGGATCACCAGTCATGTGTTGTGTGCACCCACTATCAAGCACCCAATGCCTTCCTCCGGCTTTATAATTGACCTACAAAATAAAATCAATTCCTTTTAGGTACCCAAACTTGCTTGGGTCCTTGTAGGTTAGTTACCAAGGTCTTTGGTACCCAAATGGCCTTCTTCTTTGGGCCCACAATTGGTGTACCAATGAACTTAGCCTTCACACCATTGGCACCCTTAAAAAGCATGTAACAAGAATCAAATTTAATTGAGGATACATTAGGTAGTTTGTTCTTGTTAATCTTGCAATATTGCTCTATATGCCCAACTTGCTTGCATCTATTGCAAAACCGACCATTGCCCTTCACAAAGCTACCTTTGGGAGTGATAAAGGCCGCCTTGCCTTTCTTGAGGGTATAGTCTAATCCCTCTTTGTTGAGAGAAAACCTTTGGCTACCCAAGCACTTTAGCAAGCGGGCATCTCCACCATAGGCATTGCCTAAGGCACGAGTGAGCTCATTCACCTCCTTCTTGAGGGTCTCATTTTCCACCATTAGTGAGGTATCACAAGAGAGACCATCACTCAAAGGTGAAGTGGAAGTGGTAGTGCTACAAGAAGAGTTAGTGGGAGCAACTACAATGGGCTTATAAAAAGATTCATCAATAAGATCACAAGTTAGTCCCACATCACATGATACGATCACTTGCTCCTTCTTGGCTTCCTCCACTTTGACTTGCTCAATGAGAGAGGAGTGAGCCTTTTCAAGCTTAGAGTGAGCTTTGCCAAGCTTCTCATGGGCTTCCATTAGCCTCTCATGAGTGGCATTGAGCTCATCAAAGGATTGCTCAATAAATTTTACCTTCTTACGTAATTCTTTGCACTCCTTTCTCTTCATCTCATTGCAAGCGTGCACTTGCTCACACATGTCCAAGAGTTCTTCCTTGGTGTACTCCTCATCCTCATCATCATCATTATCATCATTCCTACAAGTATCACTTTCACATTCATCATCATCACTCACATCATATTTTACCTTGGTAGGCTTTGCCATAAGGCATGTCGATGGAGTGTCAAAGATGGAGAGCTTGTCATTGATGGCGATGCTTGCTAGTGCTCTCTTGATAGATTTCTTGTCATCATCACTAGAGCCATCACTATCCGAAGAGCCATCACTATCCCATGTGACCACATAGCCTCCACCTTTCTTCTTCTTTTGGAAGGTCATTCTCTTCTCCTTCTTCTCCTTCTTTTCTTTCTTATCCTTTTTGAGCTTCTTCTTCTCATCCTCATCATTGTCACTATTGTAGGGACAATTTGCTACAACATGATCAGGGCTCTTGCAATTATAGCATCTTCTCACATATTCTTTGCTTTTGGTGTGATCTCTTCTCTTTCTTGCACCATAGCCCTTCTTCTTCATGAATTTTCCCATCTTGTGGACAAAGAGGGCCATAGCTTCATCATCAATATCACTAAGATCATCATCATCACTTGATTCTTTCTTGGACTTGCTCTTGTTCTTGGATGATGATGAGCTAGCCTTGAATGCTATACTCTTCTTCTTCTTGTCTTCTTCTTCCTTCTTGTCATCCTTGTCATCCCCTCCCTTTCCACACGGTATGTCTCTTGGGTCATAACATCACCTAGTACTTGGTTGGGGGTAATCTCCTTCAATCCTCCTCTTATGATGAGCAATCTCAACATCTCAAATCTTGGAGGTAGGCACATCAAGAACCGATGAGAGACATCATCATCCTTGATCTTCTCTCCTAATGCCTTCAAATCATTGACAATCACTTGCAAACGATGGAACATCTCTGGAATGCTCTCATCTTCCTTCATCTTGAAGCTTGTCAATTTATCCTTGAGGATATACAATTTGGCACTCTTCACCGCCGATGTGCCCTCATATGTTTCCTCCAATCTCTTCCACACCTCATTTGCTCTTTCACAATCCTTGATTTTCTCAAACACCTTGGAATCAATGGCATTGTATATGGTGTTGAGAGCCATTGTATTGCATTGCTTGTTGATCTTATCTTGGTTGGTGGGATCATCGGGATCAATGATAACATAGTCATTCTCGGTCACTTCCCATACTTGATCATTGATTGAACCAAGATACATCCTCATCTTTCTCTTCCAATAATCTTAGCATGTGCCATCAAAGAACGGTGGTTTGCCCCCCACATGGTTGAACACAACTTGAGCCATAATTTAACACCGAGGTTGTTAAGCCTTTAATCAAACGGTGACCATGGCTCCAATACCACTTGAAAGGTCCTAATATGGCTAGAGGGGGGTGAATAGCCTATTTAAAATTCTACAAATCAACTAGAGCAATTTGATTAGTAAGACAAATAGCGAAATGCAAACTTGCTCTAGCTCTACGAGGGTTGAAAGCCACCTATCCAATAATTCTAGTTGCAATGATTACTAGACACACGACTTGCTATGATACTACTCACTAAGAGCTCTCAATCTTGCTACACTAAAGAGCTCCACTAGATAAACTTAAATAACAAACAAGCCCTCAATTCTAATTACACTAAAGAGCTTGCCACAACTAGTTTGCAAGAATATAGAAGAGTGAGTAGGGTGATTATACCACCGTGTAGAGGGATGAACCAATCACAAGATGAAGATGAAATCAATCACCGGGAGAATTCCAAAGGTAAGAGACAACCAATTTTCTCCCGAGGTTCACGTGCTTGCCAACACGCTACGTCCCCGTTGTTTTGACCAACACTTGGTGGTTCGGCAGCTAAGAGGTGTTGCACAAACCTCGTCCACACGATTGGACACCGCAAGAACCTACCCACAAGTGAGGTAACTCATGACATGAGCAATCCACTAGAGTTACCTTTCGGCGCTCCACCGGGGAAGGTACAAATCCCCTCACAATCACCGGAGATGGCCACGAACAATCACCAACTCGTGCCAATCCTCCACTGCTGCACCAATCCATCTAGGTGGTGGCAACCACCAAGAGCAACAAGCGAAATCCGCAGTAAAACATGAATACCAAGTGCCTCTAGATGCAATCACTCAAGCAATGCACTTGGATTCTCTCCCAATCTCACAAAGATGATGAATCAATGATGGAGATGAGTGGGAGGGCTTTGGCTAAGCTCATAAGGTTGCTATGTCAATGCAAATGGCCAAGAGAGTGAGCTTGAGCTGGCCATGGGGCTTAAATAGAAGCCCCCACAAAATAGAGTTGTTGGGCTCCTCACTGCACTGAACACGGGCCGATCGGACGCTCCGGTCATATTGACCGGACACTGGACCTCAGCGTCTGGTCATGCGATGTGCGCCACATGTCATCGGCTTCAAATGCCGATCGCCCAATTTCAATGGTCAAGTGATGACCGGACGCGTCAGTTAGAAAGTGACCGGACGCTAGACCTCAGCGTCCGGTCATTTCCAGTAAGGTTCCAAATGCGAATTTTCACAACTGGACGCGTCCGGTCATGCTCGACAAGACACACCCAGCGTCCGGTCACTCAACGTCTCCTCTATGCACCTCACGTCAGCATACGTCAGCACTGACCGGATGCACCCTGCCAGCATCCGGTCGCAGAGCGACCCAGCGTCCGGTCGTTTGACCGACACCAGCGTCTTCGCTGTTACACCTGACCGGACGCGCTGGTCCAACCGAGGCCAGCGTCCGGTCACTCCTAGTGACCTCCGTCTTTTCTATCTAGGGCACTGGTGGCACCGTTGGACTATCCGCACTCTACAGGTGACACTCCGCCGGTGAAGTTTCCTACCCTTGCTCAAATGTGCTAACCACCAAGTGTATCACCTTGTGCACATGTGTTAGCATATTTTCAAAAACATTTTCAAGGGTGTTAGCATTCCACTAGATCCAAAATGCATATGCAATGAGTTATAGCATCTAGTGGCACTTTGACAACCGCATTTCGATATGAGTTTCACTCCTCTTAATAGTACGGCTATCAATCCTAAATGTGATCACACTCGCTAAGTGTCTCGATCACTAAAACAAAATAGCTCCTACAATTTATACCTTTGCCTTGAGCCTTTTTTTTCTCTTTCTTCTTTTCCAAGTTTAAGCATTTGATTGTCACCATGCCATCACGGTCGTCATGATCTTCACCATTGCTTCATCACTTGGAGTAGTGCTACCTATCTCATAATCACTTTGATAAACTAGGTTAGTTTTTAGGGTTTCATCAATTAACCAAAACCAAACTAGAGCTTTCACACAGTTCGACCGGGCGCCTGCTCCACACCGACCGCCAGTACGCGAGCGACCCGATCCGCACCAGGATGCTCTTAGCATCATCAGCGACCGGCATCGGGCCCGACATGATAACGATGTCTTCCGTATGGCAGCAGGCGACACAGATCCTGGCCAAACCATCGAGGGAAGCGGTGAAACTTGCCCCAGGCGTGGTCACCGGCCGGACGACCGGAGCCCTAGCCCTGAGGGCCCGGGGCCACTTGCCTTCAGCCGGCGTATCCAGAGAGCACCGTTCCTGCAGCATTTCGGCCTCCCTCCAACATCACCAAATACACTGGGGTGACAAACCTAGGCATTTAGCTCGAAGACTTCCGGCTCGCCTGTCGAGCTGGAGGTATGTCATCATCCAATATCTTCCCATTTGTGTGGGGGAACATGTTCATGCATGGCTTGAATTCCTTCTGCACGACAGCATCCGTGATTGGGCGGACCTCAAGAGGGTCTTCATCGGGAATTTCCAGGGGACGTATGTCCGCCCGGAAAACTCCTGGAACCTCAAGAGCTATCAGCAGGAGCCCAACGAGTCCCTACGGGATTACATCCGCAGGTTTTCTCAACGATGCAACTCCGTGATGTCGTCGACACAGACATCATCAGCGCATTCCTCTCCTGGACAAACTACGAGTCCTTGATCCACAAGCTTGGCTGCCTAAAACCCCATACCACCCATGATCTGCTCGATGTTGTCACCAACCATGCCTCTGGCGAGGAGGCGATCGGAGCGATCTTCAGCGGAGGCTGAGACAAAGGCAAGCCCAAGTGCGCGGATCTAGACAAAGGCCCCTCAACTCAGAGGGGCAAGAAGAACAAGAAGGATCAGCGCCGGTCGGACAACACTATGCTGGTCGCCGCGGCTGATCGCACACCCAGGCAGCCCCAACAGGGACTGCCTGACCACTTCAACAAACTCATGGATGGTCCATGCACCAACCACGCCTACCCCATCAAACACCTCTACAAGGAGTGCGAGCTCCTCAAATGTTTCCTCCGACAGGTCGGTGGGTCAAAGGAGGGAAACAGCAAGGAGGCGGCAGCCAAGAAGGGAGACGCGACAGGCAAGGACAGAGACAGTTTCCCTGAACCTGAGGAGTGCATCATGATCTTCGGTGGGTCCGATGCCATCTGGACTAAATTCCAGCATAAGGTACGCTACAGGGAGGCATGCGCCGCTGAGACGGCCGTCCCCTCCTTCCTTAGCTAGTCGGAATCCCTGATCACCTTTGATCAGAGGGACCATCCCTCCTGCGTCGCAAGACTAGGGATGCTACCCGCTCATCGTCGATCCCATCATCCACAAGAAGAGCCTCACCAAGGTGCTGATGGACGGGGGCAGCGGCCTCAACATCTTGTACATCGACACCCTCGATGCCATGCGCATCCCCCGATCGGAGCTCCGCCTGGCGGGCTCCCCCTTCCATGGGGTAATCTTAGGAGCGTAGGCATACCCGCTCGGACAGATCGATCTGCCCATCACGTTCGGTAGCCGGGCCAACTTCCGCTCGGAGGTCCTCACCTTCGAAGTGGTGGACTTCCCAGGGTCCTACATTGCCATCTTGGGGCGGCCATGCTATGCAAAATTCATGGCAATCCCCAACTACACCTACCTCAAGCTAAAGATGCCGGGACCAAACGGCGTCATCACCATGAGTAGCACCTTCTCGCATGCCTTCGCGTGCAACCGCGAGCACTACGAGCTCGCCACCGCGGTCGTCAACTCATCCGAGCTCCCGTGGCTCGGGGAGTCATCAACCCCAGCAGTCCCAGACTGCTATAAACTGATCTCCTCGACGACCTTCCGCCCGCTTGAGGAAACCAAGGTGGTGGGTGTCGACCCCACTGACCTAGCCAAAATGGTGCGAATCGGGACCCAGCTCCCGGCCAAATAGGAATGCGAGCTCGTCAACTTCCTACGCGACAATTGCGATGTCTTCGCATGGCAGCCTTCTAACATGCCGAGGATACCATGGGAGGTCACTGAGCACACACTACGCCTTATCCTAGGCTCAAAGCCCACCAAGCAACGCCTGCGTCGTTTCGACGATGAGAGGCGCAGGGCCATAGGCGAAGAGATCACCAAGCTCCTGGCAGCCGGATTCATCAGGGAGGTTTTCCACTCCGACTGGCTCGCCAATCCCGTCCTTGTTAGAAAAAGACCGGGAAGTGGAGAATGTGCGTTGATTATACTAGACTCAACAAGGCGTGTCCAAAGGATCACTTTCCCTTGCCGCGCATAGACTAGATAATCGACTCCACCTCGGGTTGCGAGATCCTCTCCTTTCTGGACGCCTACTCAGGTTATCACCAGATCGCGATGAAAGAGTCCGATCAGCTCGCAACCTCATTCATCACCCCATATGGTTCGTATTGCTTCGTGACCATGCCTTTTGGCTTGAAGAACGCTGGCGCCACCTACCAAAGGTGCATGCAGCAATGCTTCGCCGACCAAATCGACCCGCCCGATCAGCCTGATCAGGTTGAACGGCCAAAACCAACAATCGCCATCTATGTTGATGACATAGTGGTCAAAACAACTCGAGCATGCGATCTAATCGCAAACTTGGCCGTGACATTCGCGAACCTCCGAAGGTTCAACATCAAGCCGAATCCCAAAAAATGTGTTTTCGGGGTTCAGAAGGGGAAGCTGCTTGGGTACATCGTATCTGAGTGTGGCATCGAGGCTAACCCTGAAAAGATCATAGCCATCTCCAACATGGGTCCCATATGCAACGTCAAGGGCGTGCAGAGGCTCATCGGCTGCCTAGCTGCCCTAAGCCACTTCATCTCTCGGCTCGACGAACAGGGGATGCCACTCTACAAGCTCCTCAAAAAGATGGACGCCTTCGTCTGGACTGAGGAAGCCCAGCAGGCTCTTGAAAGCCTCAAAACGTCCCTAACGTCGGCCACAATCCTCATCACTCCCGAACAGGGAGCACCCCTCCACCTTTACGTCGTGGCAAGTAACCATGTGGTGAGCGCCGCCCTGATCGTCGAGAGGGAGGAACGGGGACACCAGCTCAAGGTACAGCGACCCATATACTTCATCGGAGAAGTACTTACTGACCCCAAGGTCCAATACCCCTAGGTGCAGAAACTCCTATACGCCATACTAATGGCAACCAGGAAGCTCCTACACTACTTTACCGACCACGAAGTCACAGTCGTCACTTCGTACCCGCTTGGAGACATCATCTGCAACCACGACGCCGTGGGACGAATCTCCAAGTGGGCACTTGAACTCATGGGCCATGACATCAGACGTGCCCCCCGCACCGCTATTAAGTCTTAGGCTCTCGTGGATTTTGTCACTGAATGGATGGAGGTCCAGCTACCTATCCCGGACGTCACCCACAAGTACTGGACAATGTACTTGATCGGGTCTGTAATGGCACTCGGCTCGGGGGCTAGAGTGGTTCTGATCTCCCCAGATGGGAGTAGGCTACGCTACGCCATCCGCCTCCACTTCTCAGCTTCAAACAATGCCGTGGAATACGAGGCCCTTATCAACGGACTCCGCATTGCCATCAAGCTCGGTGCTACACGACTATTCGTCCGTGGCGACTCATAACTGGTCATTGATCAGGTCATGAAGGAGTCCTCCTGCAAAAGCCCCCTCATGATAGCATACTGCCAAGAGGTGCGCAAGCTTGAGGAAAAATTCCAAGGGATCGAACTGCATCACATCCCTCGAAGGGACAACGATGCCGCCGATTTCCTCGCAAAACTAGCCGCCAGGCGGGATCCATCCCCAAGCGGGGTCTTCATCAATGACATCCACAAGCCATCCACCCACTCATCGGCATGGGCAACAAGGCTTAAAAGCATCCGTACCCTCTCCCTCTCATCTATAAAGCCATCCCCTTCATCTATAAAAGGGGATGCACTCCCTCCAATAGGAGGACGGAGATTTCATTCAAGCTCAATTCCTTTAGATTCATTAGTCCAATAGCTCACAACCATAGAACCGCATAGCCGACAAGTCGGCATATGTATCGATCGATCAATCATACACTCTGTAGAGGTTTTACATAACCACAAGATCCGGCTTCCTCACTGACCGTCGTCAACGGGGCTGATTCCGGCCGCTTGCTAGCCTAGGATAATGCCACTCTACCATTCAGCCCTGGTACACCCCAAGTCCAGTCTGGGGTGGCTGAAACTGTGAGTCATGAGCCGGGTCCACAAGGTCTCCATGAAGTCTCGGAAGGGTGTGGGGGAAATCCTCCGCACCCTGTACCTCCCTTACATTGTCCGCTATCAACCTAGCAGTAGTGGCAATATCCTACCAAGTAGTCCGCCCGTCCCGCACCATATAGGGCGAGTGGTACGTAAGGCTTCCCGGTGAATCTGAGTACTAGTAAGTCCTTAGGAATGACCAAGCTAGAATGTCTTCATCAGGGTTTTCATTTACCGTGCCACCATAGCACCTCCAGCCTGGGCTCCTCCCAACACAGGATAACACCCAGGGTCAACCTCGTATACCATTTACCCACCACAGGTATCCATTCTAGGGGTGCCCAGGTAGCACCCCACGGCAAGACTTGCCCCAGGCTTGTCGTATACTTCAACTTGGTCGACACAACCCTCACCCTCCACGCACCCAAGTCACACACGCAGCACTCTTCCCATAGTCCAGATAACACCAGTTTCTACCACGCATCAATGTAGTGCAAGCGTAGTAGAAGTAATAAGCAATGAAATATAGTAGCAAGTGTGTGACTAGGCTAACAGCAGGGTGAGCAGGGGTAAGGTTGCGCCAAGGTAAAGGCCATCAAGAAGTCATGCTACCATGCAAGTCCTACCATAGTGTGATCATGACAATAAAGTAAGCACTAGCATTTCTATTTTAGCCATGCGTAATAGGTGCTACGAGATTGGGTGGGATGTGGCACCTTCAGTGTAGTCGTCTCCGTACTTCTCACGGTACTCACGATCCTCGTCCGTCCGGTTCTCCTCCGAGTCTGCAAACGATCGCATTATAGTCGCGTTAGCGACGTCTATAGAATAGCACAAAAAAGCAATGAAAATTCAAAAGAGCAAAATGCACTCAAACATGGGTTCATTGCGTAGAGCTTGATTTTAGATGAATTTTGGTCCTAGTTTCGTATTTTTCTGAGGTCACATGAATTAGTTATGAATTTCCAAAGATTAAATCCCTTTCTGAAAATGAAAAAGGCTGAATTAATCCTGGGCTGACACGTGTCACGCTGTGACTGGTCCACGTGGCATGCTGATGTGAGCTTGACGTCATCATCTCGGTTCCGAGCTAACAGGTGGGGTCCAGCTGACGTAAGCATGACGTCAGCAACGTCATCACTTCCGATAGGTGGGTCCAGGGACTCTCGGGTCACTGACATGTGGGTCCGGTCAAAGTCAACGTCAGACAACGGGCGAGTCAATGGTTAGGGTCACTGACATCTGGGGCCAGGGCTGTTGACGTTAGCAGCTGACATCACCGTGATGTCAGCATGACATCACCCCAACTGCGTTGGCTTCTAACATGTGGGTCCCACGTGATGTCAGCATGACGTCATCATCTGACATGTGGGTCCAGTGGCTCTGTGTCGCTGACATGTGGGGCCAGGTCAACGGTCAACGGTGACCAGTCAATGGTCAATATGGGCCGGGTTCAAACTGGGCCTAGACAGGGCTGGATTTGGGCCGGGCTTGGCTCGCCACGTGGCATGCTGTGGCATTGCCACGTCACTGCCATGGGCTCCTACTGGGCTTCGTTTCTAGGCTGTGGGCATGAGCGTGGCTCATGGTGGACCAAGACGCGCTGGTCCATGGACAGCATCTCCTTCTGGTGAACCGCGTCCACCCTTCCTTTCTTCTCTCTGTGGTCCACGTGCACCGGGTTCATGCGTGTGTGGCCAGCGAGGGGAAATTTCCCCCTGCTTCCTCCCCGGCGTGTTCCCACCGGTGGCGTGCCTCATCGGCGAGCCTTGCCAAAGGCGCTGGCATCCAATTGAGGAGGGGAAAAGCTGCCACACGCCATGGCGACTGCGACGGTGGGGTCAAAGTGGCGGCCAAAGCTTCCTAGGGCCTTGGCCACGGTGGTCGGTGGCTCGAGCACGACTGGCGTATAGGGAGGCATGGTGGCAGCGGTAAAAGTCGGACATGTGGTGCGCGTGAGCGTCACGGTGCTCTAGCGGTCTCGTCGGGCAGGTCGAGGGGACTTCTAGAGCCTCCGATGGCTTTTGGCACGGCGGTCGGCGGTGCTCGCCGGTGGCGAGGTCATGCATGATGGCTCCCTGGTTGCTCGGCTGGGCGGATAGGGGCTTCTACGGGACCATGGGAGCACGGCGAGGGTGTCCAGGGCTCAAGGTGGGGCTTCGGATCCTCATGTGGCCGGTAGGGGCTCAAGGCGGGGCTTTGGCGTCCACGGTGGCATGGTGGCGATGGCGAGGCACGCGGGAGTGCTACGGGGCGCTAGTGGGGCGGTCTTGGCATGGTCGCGGATGTGCACATGAGTGTGCCGTGCGTGTGTACCCAGTGGCCGGAGATGGCCTTGGCCTATGCACTCATGGTGTGGAGGGCCATGGCCAAAGTAGCTAAGTCTGGCGGCAAGCAGGGGAGGAACCGGAGGCTCACCGTTGGTGTCGTTGAAGATAGGATGGCGGTGCAGTGGCAAGTTGTGGCCATGTAGCTCCGGAAGCCGTGCAGTGCAGTGCTTACGTGCTTGATCGGGGCGTCGTCTCTTGCTCCGGCGACACCGGCGGCGTCGCACGGCTTCGGCACTCTCCCTTCTTCTCCCTCTCCCCCCTCTTCTCTCTTGGCTCGGGTGTGCTGTGGACGGCCACCAAGGTGGTGGCGGGGCGATGGGACGAGCTCCCGGGCAACCAGGGTTGGGGCTTTTATAGCCAAAGCACCAAGCTCCAATGGCGGACGGCATCATGCGGTGGAGGCGCGTGCAGTGCATCTGACGGTGGTGCGAGGTTGCGTGGGCATGGCGCAAGGGGGAGCAAGGCCATGCCCCAGGCGTGACCCCCTGGCCCGCTCCTGCCAGTGTTGTTGAGCTCCGGTCACGTGGGCGGTTGGAGCATGGCGTGGAGAAGATGAATAGGAATCCGACAGGTGGGGTCCGACGGGCAGTGGCAGCGAGCGATGCAGCAGGACGCGCGGGCGTGGGCGACGCGCCGGGCCGCAAGCTGGGCTGGCCACGCGAGTTGGGGCCGGCCTAGTACTGCACGCGCGTGGGCCAGTAGAGGGGAGAGGTGAAGGGCTGGGCCGGTCGGTTGTCTAGGCTGGTTGGGCCGCGAAGCCGAGCAGGCCTGGGCTGTGAGGCCTTCTCCTCTTTTCTTTTCTTTTATGTTTTTATTTTCCTTTTTCCATTTTTGTTTTATGCTCCACACATCTGTATATAAATCAAGTAGCATGTTGCACCCATGGTATATGTTTGGGATATTGGTTCCATGCTAATATAATTATTTATTGTAGAATTAAATATTTGGTGGCTTTTATTAATCAATGCATAATCCATGAAAATCCAAATCACCATGTTGAATATAATGCAACTTGATGTATGCTATGTGGTAAAATAAATTTAGGGTGATGAGGTGAGATACTTGTGCAAGTCATGTAGGTTTAGTTAGTGCAAGGCTAGGGGTTTTCCTACATGCCACATCATCACTCAAGGGTTTCTAGGAAAAAGAAGAAATTTTTTTGCAGTTGGTATTTTTGGTGTGTGGATTTTTGGGTTGTTACAGTCCTACCCCCTTAACAGAATCTCATCCCTGAGATTAAAGCATAACATACTCTTCGAAGAGGTAAGGATATCATAGCCGGAGGTCGAACTCTTTCTCCCATGTTGCTTCTCTCTCAGTGTGATTACTCCATTAGATCTTGCACATAGGACTTGCTTCGGGTCTCTTTGGTGTCTCTGCCCAGAATTCTGATAGGATGTTCTTTATACTCAAGTGTATCTTGAATGTCAAGTGTCTCAGTTGGAACTACTTCATCGGGCACTCTCAAACACTTGCGTAGCTGAGAGACATGGAATACGGGATGTACTCCCACCAATTCCTCAGGTAGCTCAAGTTTGTAAGCGAGCTTTTCAATCCTCTTGCAAATCTTGTATGGGCCAACAAATCTAGGGGCAAGCTTTCCTTTCACATGGAATCTGATAGTCCCACGTAGCGGAGATACCTTGAGATAGACGAAGTCTCCCACATTGAACTCAAGTTCTCTTCTCTTTTTATCAGCATAGCTCTTGTATCGACTTTGAGCAATCCTCAAATTCTCCTTCACTTGAACAACCCCTTCTTCTGCATCTTGAATCTTAGCAGAATCAAAGAACGATCTTTCACCCAGTTGAGACCACATCAAAGGTGTCTTACAAGGTCTGCCATACAGAGCTTCAAATGGTGACATCTTGATACTGGCTTGGTAGCTGTTGTTGTAAGAGAACTCTACATAGGGTAGGCATTTCTCCCAGTCAGAGCCATAATTCAGTACACTAGCGCGAAGCATGTCTTCTAAGATCTAATTTACTCATTCTGTCTGTGGGTGGTAAGCGGTACTAAAATCAAGTTTGGTTCCAATGGACTTGTGCAGGGCTTCCCAGAATCGAGACACAAACTGAGGACCACGATCAGATACAATACTAGAGGGAGCTCCATACAGTCTGAGAATATGCTCAATATATAGATTTGCTAATTTTTCTGCATTGGTCTTGGTCTTCACTAGTACAAAGTGAGCAATCTTGGTCAAACGATCAACAATCACCCAGATGGAATCATTGCCTTTCTATGAACGGGGCAATCCAACTATGAAATCCATGGATATGCTCTCCCATTTCCACTCGGGAACGTCAAGAGGCTTTAGCTATCCTGCAGGCCTTTGATGTTCAGCCTTGACTCTATTATAGGTGTCACATCGGGCCACATGTCCTGCAATGTCCGTCTTCATGACTTTCCACCAAAAGTGTTTCTTCAAGTCTTGATACATCTTCGAACCTCTAGGATGAATACAGTACTTAGAATCATGAGCTTCTGACAGAATTTCCTCTCGTAGGGCTGGATCAAAAGGTACACAGATTATGTCCTTGAACCAGATGGTCCCTTGTTCATCTTCATGGTGGTTGGTCTTGTAGCCTAGTTTCATCAGACCACGGAGATATTTGATCTCTTCACAATTTTTCTGAGCTTGATGGATGCGATCTGTGAGATCATACTATATGCGAGAGCTCATTCAATAAGCCATGTGGTAGTATCTCAAGATGGAAATCATCAATTTCTTCCTCGAGCTCAGGTGGTACGGATTCAGTGATCAAAGTGTGACAGTAACTCTTATGGCTGAGGGCATCTATGACTACATTAGCTTTTCCCGGATGATAGTGAATTTCTAGGTCGTAGTCCTTGATCAACTCTAGCCATTGGTGTTGCCTCATATTCAAATCTTCTTGAGTGAAAAAGTACTTCAAGCTCTTGTGATCGGTGTAGATATCACACTTGTTGCCTATCAAGTAGTGTCTCCAGATCTTTAAGGCATGCACAACTGCTGCTAACTCAAGATCATGAGTAGGGTAATGGTTCTCGTGTTCTTTCAACTGTCGAGAAGCATAAGCTATCACTCTTCCACCTTGCATCAATACACAACCAAGTCCTTGACGGGATGCATCACAATAGACCACAAAATCTTTGCTGATATCAGGCAATGCTAGCACAGGAGTTGTGGTAAGCTTCTATTTCAATTCCTGGAAGCTTCGCTTGCACTCGGGCATCCATTCAAACTCCTTAGTCTTCTTCAGAAGGTTGGTCATCAGATGGGCTATCTTGGAAAAGTTCTCGATGAATCGACGATAATAACAAGCCAATCCTAAGAAACTTCTGACCTCTATCACATTACGAGGTTGTTCCCATTCTTTCACAGCCTCAATCTTAGCTGGGTCAACTGCAACACCTTCAGCTGATAGTACATGGCCTAGGAAGGCAACTTCCTGTAACCAAAACTCATATTTGCTGAACTTTGCGTAGAGCTGATGTTGGGCTAGTTTCTCAAGTATAGTTCTCAGATGATGTTCATGTTCTTCAGCGATGGGTGAATAGACAAGGATGTCATCAATGAATACTACCACGAACTTATCTAGATCATCCATGAAAACCTTATTCATCATGTTCATGAAGTATGCGGGAGAATTTGTGAGTCCAAAGGATACCACAGTGAACTCGAACTGCCCATACCTAGTCATGAAAGCTGTCTTTGGGATGTCACTCTCTCGAATCTTCATCTGATGATAGCCAGATCTGAGATCAATCTTGGAGAAATACTTGGCACCTTGAAGCTGATCAAGTAAATCATCGATCCTTAGCAGGGGGTACTTGTTCTTGATGGTGACTGCGTTCAAGTTTTGGTAATCAATGCACATTCTCATTGAGCCATCCTTCTTCTTAACAAACAGAACAGGAGATCCCCAGGGTGAAGCACTGGGTCTGATATATCCCTTCGAGATGAGCTCATCAAGCTGTTTCTTGAGCTCGGCCAGTTCATCAACTGACATGCAATAGGGTCTCTTGGCAATGGGTCCTGTTCCCAGCAAAAGATCAATGATGAACTCTACATCACGGTCTAGTGGCATACCTGGTAATTCTTCAGGGAATACATCGGGATAGTCTCTGACCACAGGCACATCATGAACTGTCTTTTCCTCTTTTTGTGATTCTGAACTTGCTTTAAGGGCACATAGGATAGAGGTGGACTTTCCGTACTGGGGTTCACATCTAATGACTTGGCCTGATGGGTGGGTCACTTGGACATATCTAGGTGAACATGATATGATGCCTCGGTGAATGGTTAACCAATCCATGCCTAAGATGACATCTAGGTTAGTGGAAGGTAACAGGGTTAGGTCGGCTTTAAAGATAAGACCCTCAATGGTAAGACTCACTCCCTTACAGATGTGGGTGCATTTTAGGTCTCCTAAAGGTGAGCTGGTGATGATAGGCTTTTCACGTGGGGTTATAGGCAGGTCATGCTCTCGTGCAAACTTGGATGATATGTAAGAACAAGTTGCTCCAGAGTCAAATAGAACTGATGCAGTATTGCCATTAACTAAAAACATACCGTACACAACGTCAGGGGCAACCTGTGCTTCCTCGATGTCCAGATGGTTGAGACGTCCACGAGTAGTAGATCCCTTGAACTGAGACTTCTGAGCGGCTGAGTTGTGAGGGCACTCAGTGGCTTTGTGACCAGGTTGGCCACAAGCAAAGCAGGTGAAAGGCGCACCTCCTGTAGGGGTTGGCGTGGGTGCCTTCCAGTTTCCAGTACCTGGTGCGGAGCGGTTCTATGCTGGGCGTTCATTCACAGAGCGGGGACGGTTGAAACGGTCCTAAGTGTTGCGGTCCTGAGCATAACGGTCCCGGGTGTAACGATCCTGAGCAGGGCGGGAGTATTTGGTGGTGTAGCCTCCACTACCCCTACTCGATCCAGGGTTGTCATCCCTGTTGTGGTGTGAGCGTTCCCTAGATGGTGCACCTCTGTGGAATCTCTTGCGATCACGGCCACGGAAAGACTCCTCAGGCTTACGCTTCCTCTCCCTGTACTCTTCTCTAGCTTTAGCAAGGTCCTTCTCAATCTGGATGCAGCGATCCACCAGAGCACGCAATGTGTTACTCTCAATACCACCAAACTTCAGCTTGATGTGCGGGTTAAGTCCCTTGCGGTAATAGTACAACTTCTCCTTCTCAGAGTTCACAACATAGGAAGGTGCATAGCGCAGAAGGTTGGTGAAACGAGTAGTGTACTCAGTCACCTTGTCCTTTCCCATCTTGATGTTGTGGAACTCCTCTGCTTTGGCCTCCATGATACCCTTGGGAATGTGATACTCAGTGAATGCTTCGGCAAACTCATCCCACGAGATGTTGGCAGGGTCCTCATGGGAATCACTGAAACTGTCCCACCAGGCGCGTGCTGCACCTGTGAGCTGGTGTGCGGCCGCTCCAACACACTCTTCGTCGGTGAAAGTGGTGAGGTCAAGCTTCTTCTCCATCTCCTTGAGCCAGTCATCAACCACAAGTGGGTCAGGGTTGGTGCCATCATAGGTGGGTGGCCTTAGCTTCAGGAATCCCTCTAGCTTCCTTTGGAAGTCATTCTGCTGACCCCCCTGGTGACGGTTTGCTCCATCAACAAGGGCTGCAAGAAGCTGGGTCTGTTGCGCCATCACTTTCGCCAGGTTCAGTGGTGGTGGTGGTGGAATGTTCTCCTCGGCAGGCGGCGGGGTATTCTCTAGGTTGAAGGGTATCCCTCCATGTCCATGGCCACGGCCACGGCCACGGCCACAGTTGTTGCCACCACGGCCCCCATTTGGTTCGGCTGGTTCGGGGATGGGCGCACGTCCACGGTTCATTAGGCGATTAGATCGGCGGTTCGGCATCTGCAACACGGATCATAGGAATTTTAGTGCTTGTGCCATAAGTGCTTATAATTCAATATGATTATATGATTTTGATGATTTTAAAGAAAAACATTTATACTATCCAACACTCATTACAAAGAAGCAATAAGATCCATAAGATGCAATAAGATCCAAAACATTCATTACATGGGTTTTATTACATAGCATCATCTCCAGTTGCTACACTTGAAGATGTGCGAGAATCTTACTACGCATAGTGTCTCATAATACATCTCATAAGGGGTACATCATGGGGTACAACTTATGGAAGCCACTAACATGACTCATGACCACGCAGGGCCATCTACTCTAACTCGTACACCGTAGCTGGGATACGACTGTTCTCGATCTTGATCTCCTCGTCAGACTTGTGAAGTCGGGACACGTACTTCAAGGCCTCAGTGAGCTCCTCAGTAGGCTTGGCTCTAGGTAGGGTAGGGCAGGCGTCTAGGTTGAGGCGAGTCAGGGCCAACTCAAACTTTTCTATCCTCGGCTTCGTCTTGCTACGAATCTCCTTGGGTAGCTGATCCCACATACCCTTCATCTCCCTAAGGCGCTTCTTGTCAGACTTCTGCCAAGCCTGCCAAGTCCTCTCACACTTGTCTTGGAGGTACTTGTTCTGCCTGAGTGCCTCGATTAGGTGACCCTGGTTGCGAACGGCCTTCTTCCTAAACTCCTCTAGCTCCTGGGTCATGGTCTTGTTCCGAGATTGGACTTTCAGCATATCAATCCCCTTGGACCTCTCTCTGTCTCCTCTGTGGTGGAACTCGGCCTTCTTGTCATCCAACTCTCTCTACAACTCCAAGACCTTGCTGTCGAGGTAGCAGTTCCTGTTGCCTAGGTCGGTTGCTTTGTCCTGTAAGTCAGCGACCTCGGCTCTGTGGACTTCTTCACTATGGTTGAGCTCGTCCTGTAGCTTGGCAACTGTCTCGAGCAGACTAGCTCACTCCTGTGCTCCCTGTGAGTCTCACTCCTGGTACTCCCACAGAAGGGCCCGGTCCTAACGTCTCTTCTGCTCAAGCTGGGTCACGTACCTGTCCTGCTCTAGTAGGTGGATAGCTAAGACACGAAGGCATCTTTCCTCCTCTGCAAAGATAATCTGCCGGCTACGAAACTCTGCTCACTAGGGGTAAGGTTGAGGTCGAGGGCCTGGGGAAGTAGATGGAACTCTGTCGTCTTCAGGTGCTCATAGTGGTCCCTCATCACTCTGCGATATGCCTTGTGTGAGATAGCTCGTAGTCCCTCCTCAACTGTGTCCTCTATAGTCAACTCGGTGAAAGCTGGGACAGAAGGTAAGGTAGTGCTAGCTAGGAACTCGACTAAGGTGACAACTGGTCCTTCGATTCCTCCGTCCTGAGCTGACTTCTCGGTACAGGTGACCTTGACAAGCTCGTCAGGGACTCCTAACGTGATGAGAACTCGGTAGAGGGTCTGTGCAAAACCCCCGAGCTCACGTAGGTTGAAGGTAAGCTTGGCGTGGTCCAGAGGTAGCGGTCCTAGAGGCGGCCAGTCGACGTTCGTTGCCCTCTGCATGTTTTAAGGAACAGGTGTTAGCAGGTCAATAAATAGATAAGCCTTGCATAAAAGTAAATGTAGGGTCGGTATATAACCGAAAGAGGGGCTGTTTACGTCCTATTCTATCGTCCATTTCTAAGGGTTTCATCCTATGGTCAAGTATGGCTCCGATACCAACTGAAGCGACCTGATTTCCGCGAAGGGAAAACCATAGAGTCGAAGTGTAATAAGACCATTGTAGATCATATTACTCAAATTCCAGTCGAATATCACATCCATACAACGATAATATCAGAGTACAAATAGTGTAGAATTATATAAATTATTACATCGCCGCATGGGCGGAATCAAAAGTAGCATTCATTCAGAACAGCTTGAAGATAAGATCGCCAAACTCGAGCGTAGGAACGAACCCCTCAACCATCAAACTCCTTGGAGCTATACTCCTCAACAGAACCTGTGTGCCAAAATTTATCAGTACGATTTGTACTGGCCACTCCCACCCTATGAGCATTGCTTTGTGGAAATTG
This sequence comes from Miscanthus lutarioriparius, assembly GCA_904845875.1. Taxonomy (NCBI): domain Eukaryota; kingdom Viridiplantae; phylum Streptophyta; class Magnoliopsida; order Poales; family Poaceae; genus Miscanthus; species Miscanthus lutarioriparius. The sequence continues at coordinate 58,187,443 of CAJGYO010000011.1, read as the reverse complement.
GATGCAAGTTGGATATAATCAAAAGGAACCTATAAGGTTGGGGTTTCCTATGTATTAGCATATCAAGTACATAATAATAGTTGGTCAAGTTTTAACACCATTCCCACTCCCATTCCACCCCATTCCCATCCAGAGCCAGGTTTCGATCTTGGGATCGATTTACCACCATCTCCACACCATCACCATACCATCACTTAGTCGACAGGCCAACTCCCTCTCGGCACTATCTCAAGGCCCATAGCCCCTGGCTACGTCCGAACACTCACTCCGAGGGGGGGAGAAGAGAAGGACTCATCTCACTATCTAGTTTAAGCGAAACCCAGAAAAGGTCATGAGCCGGGTCCATAAGGTCTCCATGAAGTCTCGGAAGGGTGTGCGGGAAATCCTCCGCACCCTGTACCTCCCTTACACTGTCTGCTATCAACCTAGCAGTAGTGGCAATATCCTACCAAGTAGTCCGGCCATCCCGCACCATATAGGGCGAGTGGTACGTAAGGCTTCCCAGTGAATCTGAGTACTAGTAAGTCCTTAGGGATGACCAAGCCAGAATGTCTTCATCAGGGTTTTCATTTACCGTGCCACCACAGCACCTCCACCCTGGGCTCCTCCCATCACAGGATCACACCCAGGGTCACCTCGTATACCAATTGCCCACCACAGGTATCCATTCTAGGGGTGCCCAGGTATCACCCCACGGCAAGACTTGCCCCAGTCTCGTCGTATACTCCAACTTGGTCGACACAACCCTCACCCTCCACGCACCCAAGTCACACACGCTGCACTCTCCCCATAGTCCAGATAACACTAGTTTCTACCACGCATCAATGTAGTGCAAGCGTAGTAGAAGTAATAAGCAATGAAATATAGTAGCAAGCGTGTGACTAGCCTAATAGCAGGGTGAGCAGGGGTAAGGTTGCATCAAGGTAAAGGCCATCAAGAAGTCATGCTACCATGCAAGTCCTACCATAGTGTGATCATGACAATAAAGTAAGCACTAGCATTTCTATTTTAGCCATGCGTAATAGGTGCTACGAGATTGGGTGGGATGTGGCACCTTCAGTGTAGTCGTCTCCGTACTCCTCATGGTACTCACGATCCTCGTTCATCTGGTTCTCCTCCGAGTCTACAAATGATCGCATTATAGTCGCGTTAGCGACGTCTATAGAATAGCACAAAGAAGCAATGAAAATTCAAAAGAGCCAAATGCACTCAAACATGGGTTCATTGCGTAGAGCTTGATTTTAGATGAATTTTGGTCCTAGTTTCGTTTTTTTCTGAGGTCACATGAATTAGTTATGAATTTCCAAAGATTAAATCCCTTTTGAAAATGAAAAAGGCTGAATTAATCCTGGGCTGACACATGTCACGCTGTGACTGGTCCACGTGGCATGCTAATGTCAGCGTGATGTCAGCATGACATCATCATCTCGGTTCCAAGCTGACAAGTGGGGTCCAGCTGACGTCAGCATGACATCAGCAACGTCATCACTTCCGACAGGTGGGTCCAGGGACTCTTGGGTCACTGACATGTGGGTCCGGTCAAAGTCAACGTCAGACAACGGGTGAGTCAATGGCCAATGGTCAGGGTCACTGACATGTGGGGCCAGGGCTGCTGACGTCAGCATCTGACATCACCGTGACGTCAGCATGACATCACCCCGGCTGCGTTGGCTTCTGACGTGTGGGTCCCGCATGACGTCCGCATGATGTCACCATCTGACATGTGGGTCCAGTGGCTCTATGTCACTGACATGTGGGGCCAGGTCAACAGTCAACGGTGACCAGTCAACGGTCAATATGGGCCATGTTCAAACTAGGCCTGGACAGGGCTGGATTTGGGCCGGGCTTGGCCTACCACGTGCCATGCTGTGGCGTTGCCACGTCACTGCCATGGGCTCCTACTGGGCTTCGTTTCCAGGCTGTGGGCCTGAGCGTGTCTCACGGAGGACCAAGACGCGCTGGTCCATGGACCGCGTCTCCTTCCGGTGAACCGCGTCCACCCTTCCTTTCTTCTCTCTGTGGTCCACGTGCACCGGGTTCATGCGTGTGTGGCCGGCGAGGGGAAATTTCCCCCTGCTTCCTCCCCGGCGTGTTCCCGCTGGTGGCGTGCCTCGTCAGTGAGCCTTGCCGTAGGCGCTAGCGTCCAATTGAGGAGGGGAAAAGCTCCCACATGCCATGGCGACTGCGACGGTGGGGTCAAAGTGGCGGCCAAAGCTTCCTAGGGCCTTGGCCACGGTGGTCGGCGGCTCGAGCACGACGGCATACAAGGAGGGCATGGTGGCAGCGGCAAAAGCCGGATATGTGGTGTGCGCGAGCTTCACGATGCTCCAGCGGGCTCGTCGGGCAGGTCGAGGGGACTTCTAGAGCCTCTAGTGGCTTTGGCCACGGTGGTCGGTGGCTCGGCGGTGCTCGCCGGTGGCGAGGTCGCGCATGACGACTCCCTGGTGGCTCGGCTAGGCGAATAGGGGCTTCTGCGGGTCCATGGGTGCACGGCGAGGGCGTCCAGGGCTCAAGGCGGGGCTTCAGGTCCTCATGTGGCCGGTAGGGGCTCAAGGCGGGGCTTCGGCGTCCACGACGGCATGGTGGCGACGGCAAGGCACGTGGGAGCGCTACAGGGCACCAGTGGGGTGGTCTTGGCGTGGCCGCGGATGTGCGTGTGAGTGTGCCGTGCGTGTGTACCCAATGGCTGGAGATGGCCTTGGCCTACGCGCTCACGGTGTGGAGCGCCATGGCCGGAGTAGCTGAGTCCGGCGGTAAGCAGGGGAGGAACCAGAGGCTCACCGTTGGTGTCGTGGAAGATAGGATGGCAGTGCAGTGGCGAGTTGCAGCCGTGTAGCTCCGGAAGCCATGCAGTGCACTACCGACGTGCTTGATCGGGGGGTCGTCTCCTGCTCCGACGACACCGGCGGCGTCGCACGGCTTCGGCACTCTCCCTTCTTCTCCCTCTTCCCCCTCTTCTCTCTTGGCTCGGGTGTGCTGTGGACGGCCACCAAGGTGGCGGCGGGGCGATGGGATGAGCTCCTGGGCAACTAGGGCCAGGGCTTTTATAGCCGAAGCACCAAGCTCCAATGGCGGACGGCATCGTGCGGTGGAGGCGCGTGTAGTGCATCTGATGGTGGCGCGAGGTTGCGTGGGCACGGCGCAAGGGGGAGCAAGGCCATGCCCCGGGCGTGACCCCCTGGCCCGCTCCTGCCAGTGTTGTCGGGCTCCGGTCGCGTGGGTGGTTGGAGCGTGGCGTGGAGAAGATGAATAGGAATCCGACAGGTGCTGTCCAGCGGGCAGTGGAAGCGGGCGATGCAGCAGGACGCACTGGCGTGGGCGACGCGCTGGGCCGCAAGCTACGCTGGCCGCGCGAGTTGGGGCCGGCCTGCTACTGCGCATGCATGGGCCAGTAGAGGGGAGAGGTGAAGGGCTGGGCTGGTTGGGCCACGAAGCCGAGCAGGCCTGGGTTGCGAGGCCTTCTCCTCTTTTCTTTTATTTTCTGTTTTTCTTTTCCTTTTTCCATTTTTGTTTTATGATTCACATATGTGTATATAAATCAAGTAGCATGTTGCACCCATGGTATATGTTTGGGATATTGGTTCCATGTTAATATAATTATTTATTGTAGAATTAAATATTTGGTGGCTTTTATTAATCAATGCATAATCCATGAAAATCCAAATCACCATGTTGAATATAATGCAACTTGATGTATGCTATGTGGTAAAATAAATTTAGGGTGATGAGGTGAGATACTTGTGCAAGTCATGTAGGTTTAGTTAGTGCAAGGCTAGGGGTTTTCCTACATGCCACATCATCACTCAAGGGTTTCTAGGAAAAAGAAGAAATTTTTTTGCAGTTGGTATTTTTGGTGTGTGGATTTTTGGGTTGTTACACTACAAATATTCACTAGTTGGTCACTTTATATACCGACATCTACCATCTTGCCTTTGTGGCTATAAATACCAGCCAAGGGCCTCGGCCTCAAACACATCTGTATCTGAAACTGTTTCTCATTTTCTCACATCTTTCTACCTTCAAGAACCCTGTAGCGGTTTCTTCCTCTTCCCCTCTCAAGATCTAAACCGAAACCCGTGGCTAGCGAAGACAACCGTGGCAAGCGCGTGGCGGAGGAGGTCCTAGAGAACATGACGATGAACCAGTGCCTCCGCCGCATGTGGTAGAAAGGTGGAGGGCTACCAAGGATCGTTATTCCGAGGCAACTCAGGAAAATGGTCAGCTTGAGATCCATCTCGAGGCCTCCTAGGCCACCCTCCTCGCCGTAGAGGAGGAAACCAATGTCGCTCAGGCTAGGTTGGCCGAGTCCAACGCCATGGTGGCGGGTAAGCCTAGTTCCAAGAAAACCCTCATTCTTATCTTCACTGCCCCTTTCTTGACAATCTTCTTGCCTCTTTGATTGCTAGCCCTGATGGTACAGTTGGAAAACCTCCAATTGGCGACGAACGCAGCTACGTCGTCCATCAACGCTCGGGGCCCTCTGCTCATCAACCGTCTACATGACATCCTGGCACATGCCTAGGAGATTGCCCTCCATGGCGTTTGTCACCACGCAGCGGTGGCTCTAGCCGCAGCGCAAGTCCAGACCGAGCACGACCTCTGCTCCATGGAGCCAGGCTTCGCAATGGTCGATGATCCCAACATGCACAAGGAGCTGATTGAGGACTTTGATAATGTCGCGGCAGTCATTGTGGACATCACACCAGCCCAAGATGTTGTGAACAAGGTGTTCAATTAGTCTGTACTAGGAGCAAATGATGAATGAATAAAGGTTTTGCCTTTTCCTCATGAATTCATCTCTGAAACTGCCATAGTATGAATTATGATTGTCCTTGTTTGTGTTTTGCCCTATAGGCGATACATATCGTATTAGCTTTTACCACTTTATTTTATTTTCCTTTTTGAACTAAAGGCGATACCCTCTTGGTATCGGCTATTAAAGTCAATGACTAAACAAATTGGCTATCAAGTATTAATCCAAACGCTAGGATAATACTTCTTTAGGAATTTTCCATTGATTGCTCTATCAAACTCCTCTTCTCCTTCTAGCGTTTCCAAAATATCAGCATTGACAGGTGCATAACGTTTAATCCGATAAGGACCTTCCCAATTAGGCAACCATTTGCCAAACCTGCTGTCTTTAAACCCAATCGGCAATCTTACTTTCCAAACTAACTCTCCTTTGCAAAACTGTTTGTTCTTGACCTTTTTATTATAATGCCTTGCAACCCTTAATTTATTGGCCTCAATATGTTTCAAGAGTACACAGCCGATGATAACTTAAATCCTCTAAATCATCCATCATAGGGTTTTTATAGACTTCGGCTGTCAAATCATTTTGCAATGTAACATGTCTTAATCCAGTCTGAATCTCCCAAGAAAGAACTACATTATGCCCATATACTTACTCATAAGGTGATGATTTAATCGATCCATGGCAAGCCATCCTATATGCCCATAATGCTTCATTAAGTGTTAAGTACCACTTCCTTGGTTGCTCTTCAATTTTCTTCTTAATCAACTTAATCAAAATTTGATTGGATGCCTTTGCCTGGCCATTAGCTTAAGCATAATAAGGAGAACAATTTAGTAATTTAATTCCCATATTGATAGCAAAATCTCTGAATTCTTCTGATGTAAACATTGTCCCTTGATCAGTAGTAATGGTTTGAGGAATCCCAAAACGATAAACAATATGCTCCCTGACAAAATCAACCATATTCTTTGAAGTTACAGTTTTCAAAGGAATCGCCTCAACCCACTTAGTAAAATAATCTGTTGCTACCAATACAAACTTGTGCCCTCTACTTGAAGGTGGAAAAATTTGGCCAATCAAATCAATTCCTCAGCCTCGGAATGGCCATGGATTAATTATTGGGTTCATAGCCGATGCAGGCAATTTCTTAACATTACCAAAACGCTGACAATCCTGACACCCCTTGTAATATTCAAAATAATCTTCTAATATTGTTGGCCAGAAATATCCAGACCTACGAATAACCCATTTTATTTTTTAAGCCAATTGATGAGCTCCGCATATTCCTTCATGTAGTTCTCCCATCAATACTCTCACTTCTTCTTGACTTAAACATTTAAGCAAAACTCCATCGACTATTTTGTAATACAACTGATCATCCAACAAAACATACCTAGTCGATTTACATCTCAATTTTCTAGTAACCTTCTATGATGGATTCTTGAGGTAATCGGCTATTTCAACTCTCCAATCATTAGCCAAGGTTTCACTACTTAAGATTTCTTGGAACACTCGATAGCCTGACGCATTCTGACCTAACCGATTGGCCTCTAGATTCTGTGCTCTCCGAATATGCTATAGAGAAGTAAGGGGAAACTCCTCCAGCAACTTTCAACATTCATCATGGTATCCCCTCAGAATATCATCTTTACATTCATACAAGCCGATCAACTGATTAATAACTAGCTGTGAATCTCCAAATATTTCAATTGACTCGGCCTTTACTTCCTGAAGAAGTTGAAGTCCCTTAAGAATAGCTTCATTTTCTGCTTGATTATTGGTGGTCATTGGTTTGGTTTGAAAGGCAAACTCAAAACTTGCCCCCCAAGGCGAAATAATAACAATACCAATGCCACCACCTTGCTTGCATGATGATCCATCAAAGAACAATGTCCAAGGCATAGGTTCCACATAGCCGATGCTTGGTTTATGATGTTGAGTAATAAAATCGGCCATCACTTGCCCTTTAACTACTTTAGCTGATTCATACCTCAAATCAAATTCTGATAATGCAAGAATCCACTTTCCCATTCTCCCATTTAATATCGGCATTGACAACATGTGTATGATCACATCAGCTTTAGACACAACTGTACACTCAACCGATAATAAATAATGTCGTAACTTAGTGCAGGAGAAATATAAGCATAAGCATAACTTTTCAATAGGAGAATATCTTATTTCTGGATCTAAAAGTCTTCTACTTAAATAGAAAACAACGCGTTCCTTTTCTTCAAACTCTTGCAACAAGGCCAATCCAATTGTTTGGCTATGGGCCGACATGTACAACTTAAAAGGCTTACCTTGCTGAGGAGGAACCAGCACAGGTGGAGATTTCATGTACTCTTTTATCTCCTCAAACAGTTTTTGTTGTACGTCACCCCATTTAAATTATTGATCAGTTTCAACTTCAACAAAGGAGAAAACGACATAATCCTTTCTGACATATTTGAAATAAACCTTCTGATGAAATTAATCTTACCAAGCAGAGATTGTAATTCTGTTTTATTAGTTGGAGATACTGTCTCATCAATTGCTTTCATACTTTTCCGACCAATCTTAATTCCTCTCTTGTAGACCATAAAATCCAAAAATTATCTATCTGACACTCCAAAGGCACACTTATTAGGATTTATATTTAAACCATGTTTTCTTGTGCACTCCAAAGTCTCCCACAAATCAGCCAGATGTTCTTTGTACCCTTTGGATTTTAGCACCACATCATCAACATAGATTTCAACAATCTTGCCAATTAATATATGAAAAATATAATTCATCGCCATCTGATAAGTTGCACCAGCATTCTTCAATTCAAAAGTCATCACAACCCATTCAAATAAGCCGATTGCGCTAGGGCACCTACAGGCTGTTTTCACTATGTCTTCTTCAGCCATAAAAATTTAATTATAACCTGCATTACCATCCATAAAACTAATTACCTTGTGCCTGGCTGCTGCATCTACCAACATATCGGCTATTGGCATCGGATAACCATCCATCGGTGTAGCCCTGTTCAAATCTCTGAAATCAATACAGACTCTCAACTTTTCATTTTTCTTATACATAGGAACTACACTCAATATCCACTCTGCATATCGGCAAGGTCGAATAAATTTTGCTTCTAGTAGTCTTTCAGTCTCCTTAATATCTACAAAAACATTTGGATTAAATCTCCTTGGAGCTTGTTTAAATGGCTGATATTCAGGTTTGATTGGCAACCGATGTTCAACAATTGACCGATCTAAACCAGGCATTTCATAATATTCCCAAGCAAAACATTCTTTAAATTCCTTTAACAAATCTATCAATTCTTGTTTATACTCAGTATCCAACTTAGCACTTACATACGTTGGCCGATCTCTAGGACCAATTTCTATTTCTTCTAACTCATCGGTCGACGTAAAGCCATGTCCTAGTTTACCATCTGTACCATCTATTGGATTATCTATTAAAACAAACTTTCAGAGGTGACTGCTCGGATTTGGCTATTGGCCTTCATCATTGATTCTAATGAAGCCTCCTTCCCATTGCTTTCCAGAAAAACACTCAAAATCTTCTAGTTTCCAATACATTGGATCAGTTGTTGCTATACTCATAGAATCATCAGCATGAACTAGCTTAACATTGTCTCCATGCCACTGAATCAAGCATTGATGCATAGTCGATGGTACACAACAATTGGCATGAATCCAATCATGACCAAGGAGTAAACTGTATGAACCCTTTCCGTCAATGACAAAGAATGTAGTGAGCAAAGTCTTGCTTCCAATTGTCAATTCAATATTTATTGCCCCCTGGTCTTGGATGCATTACCCACAAAATCCTTAAGCATCATGTCAGTCTCAATCAGATCTTCTAGTCCTTTACCAAGCTTGCTAAAAGTAGTATAAGGCATCAGATTAATAGAGGCACCTCCATCAACCAACATTTTACTCATCGGCTTCCCATTAACAAAACCTTTCACATATAAAGCCTTCAAATATCGATGCTTAACTGGTTTATCAAACATAGCTTGTTGTATCAATGTCAACTAGGCTGCCATCTCTTCATACTCTGATTCATTAAAATCCAATTAGACTTCTAGATCTGCTAGAGCTTTAAATTCAGATGGTAAAAGAAAAGCCATTTAAATATTAGCCAATGGTTGACCCTTATCGGCTGTTTGTTTAGCACGCCATACTTGCGGTTTACCAGATTTCTGAGCCTATTCTAATTCTCTACTCCTTAGGCGTTGTACTCTTCTCTTCTGACTTCTTGTTAAACCTCCTGGACATCACTGTCCTTCCTACCAAACATACTATTCATCATCCTCTTCTTCATAATCGGCCCCTTTCTGATCAACAACCCGCTTTCCAAGCCGATCATGAACGCTTCTATTTTTAAAGCGTTGATCCACATCATTACATTGATATTCAATTCGATCATGGATAGACCGGCGATTGACTTGAGATTGCCTAAACTCCCAACATTGTTCACTACATTCTAAGCAATTATTTCTAGTAGACAATCTCAAACCTTCATTCTAACAATGTTTGAAGAAAAGGCAATTCCAATGTGATTCAGCTTGTTCTCTTTCATATCTCTCTTCTTCTTGTTGACATTGATATTCCTTTTCTTCTAACCAGTGCTGATAATCTTTCTCCTTCTATCATTGCCATTTATTCAATAGAATTTGAGATGTAACATGTGGTCTCATCGCACCATCTCTTGACATTTCTTCCTGCTCATATCGGCTCTTTTGTTGGTCATGACATCTTTTAATTTATCTATATTCATCAGCTGATATTTGCATCTCCGGATCAACTGTTCTAGTTTCTCTTGCTCTCGCTGATGTCAAAACTTTAGTTTTCCCTTTGAACAACTTAGCATCAACCATGTTCTGATCCTTTGAGAAAGCATTATCATCAACTTTCATTTTCTAAGTTGTATTAAATTTAAGCTTTCCTTGTTGAATAGCCCTCTAAATATGCTACCAAAAAATCCTGCAAACATTAGTAGTATGAGAAGTAGTGTTATGGTACTTGCAAAACTTCTTATTCCTCAACTGATTGGGAGGTAATATAACATGATTGGCAGGTAGTTTAATCTGTCCCTTCTCAAGCAAGAAATCAAAAAGTTTGTCTGCTTTTGTAACATCAAAATCATAACTCTCTTCAACTTCTTTTCCCCAAGGATTTGGATCCATTACTATCTTTTTACACAAATTCCATTCAACTACGGCAATTTCCTCTTCTTCATCATCATCATCAACTAAATATGGATTATAAGCTTCAGCGATTGCATCATTCTTCTCAAATCGGGTATCTCTGCGCATATTCTGGAACTGGCTATTAAATGTTGTCACCCATTGAGCCAATTGACCTAAATTGTCAAATTCTTGCCCAAGAAGCTTTTCTCTCCATGTTGATTAGATTCCTTGAATGGCCAACGTAGCTAGCTGATCATCCGTCAAATTCAACGAAAAACATAAGTTCCTTGTTTCTCGGAACCTCTGAAGGAACTCAGCACCCGATTCATTATCTCTTTGCTTTATAGTTGTCAAATATGTGATCTTTCTTTCCCCTGTCCCGGTGTATAAATATGTATGAAATTTCATTTCAAGATCACTCCAATTGGCAATAGAATTATCCGCTAGTGATGAAAACCAAGTGAAAGCTAGTCCTGACAGGGACAAAGAGAAGAAACGAACTCGATGCGCTTCTTCAACAGAGGCTTGACCCAACTAAGTAAAATATCGACTGACATGTTCTATTGTACTTGTGCTATCTTGACTAGTGAACTTAGTAAATTCTAGAAGCCAGTAGTTCATAGGAAGCGCCACCAAATCATACCACTCTGGATATGGACGCTTGTACAAAAAGGTCTACCCTTTCGGTTTTAAACCAAACTAATTTTTCATCATTTCGGTAACTCTGAGTAACAATTCATCAGCATTTGAGTTTGGATTTCTTGGCAGTTGCTGACCCATCTACAAATTGAAATTTTGAGTGCCTTGATATCTTGGATTTGGAATCATATTGAGGGTATTATAATCTGAACCATAATGATATCCTTGGGGAATATCTATCTGTTGAGCCCCTTGCTGATTTACTATTTGAAATCTCTGATTGAATCATTAGGATCTATATCTCTATGAATCCTATGAACCGATGGTGCTATTTTTTAAGGTGACGGTGGTATTTGGCCTGATGTACCAAAATTAACCATCTGATTCTGAACTTGCCCTATCGGCTGTTGCACATGTTGCACCGATGATCCAGGGTTATATTGCATTTGATTAGTAGTAGCACCCTGAATTTGCTCAGATGGATTCTGAATTGCCAGGGCATCATCACTCTTAGCTAGTACTGCTTCTTAATGGCTAGTACCAGCTTGATTAGTCCACTGAGTCAATGGATGTGGAATATTGTAATAAGCCGGTCCAACCTGATCAAGTGGAAACCCATGAAAAACCTCCTTTATGGTATTATGGAATATATTTAAGAAAACTGTATTATAATTCAGCATTACATCATGAACAGATTTGTTGACAGCTTCTACAAGGAAACGTCTATCATCAGCTTCGTCTGTATCTGACTGTCCATGCATCAAAACTCTCAACAGTGGATATTTCTGAATAACTTTATTGTCACATGTTTTGGTGTATGACAACAAGCACTTGCTCTGAAACTTCTTTATAGCCTTACTAATGACATCTTTATCCTCATTAGGTAAGTCTTCATAAGGTACCATAAGAATGTCCTTGTTGTTGTGAACCACCATGATGATTGTGGTCCCACCGGGCGTGCCAAAAAGTGTGTTGACATAAAAATGTGGTGATGTGATCAACACACAACAAGCCAGAAGATTTGAGTAGAATGAGACAAGAGATCTGCTTGGCTTCAACACAGAACCAGCCGATTCTAAAAACCCAATGACGTACCAGTCAATTTAAGCTATAATTGATAAGGAGAGAAAATCTTATTAGTAATTTAAGGTGGAACATGTCGGGGTTGCATCAAACAGTTCCAAATGTACGGCTAGATAGCCGTTTCAACGAGGCTATCGACTAAATAGTAGATATCCAGCGTATCCATGAAATGAAGATCTTTAAATTGAGGATTATCGGCTAATATTAAATGATAATGATATGAATCAAAATAACCGATGCTCCTGGAACATCAGAAAGCATCATCGGCTAAATGGAACATGGTCGATATAAAGCGGCGAGCCAATAAGTTTGATGAAAAAAGTATAACATACGAACAAATTGACTATCTAATATAAATGAATCTATAAATAGTTTTGAGTCTAATCTATTATCATCAATAGTGAGGTTTGATCGGATCGATGCAGCTATGATAATGATAATAAACTAAAGCCAAAGAATCTATAAAACCATCTATATGTTGACACATTCATGAAAACATGGTATATGCCTGAGAGTATAGGCAAATCGGCTAAAATAGCCAATGCAGTCATAGCAAACAAACAGAGTACATATCTTGATCATGAAAAAAACCACTAATCGATAATTTCTAATCTAAAGTCTTACCAGTGAGGTTTGACCAGATCGATGCAGCTATGATGGTGTCGTTAGATTAGATCTCATTAACTAGTGAGTTTATTCAAGATCGAAACATGTCTTTGGATGCATACTATGTTTGATTGGAATAGAGATAAAACAGCCGATCTAGCAGAATTAAGCCATCAATTATAAGATTTAAAGCGTGACCAGATCAAATGACGACCAATTAAGATGATATGATGCCGATCTATCTTTATCTTAATCGGTTGATTTGTTATAATTAATAAAACATTAATTATAGCAAGATCGATAACTTGGTGAATCAACCAAAAACAGTAAGGAAAATCTTTCTAATCTCAGCAGATTTGATAACTGGTGATATTGTATTAAAGAACAAGTTATTTAATACAAGATCGATAACTTTGATCCATATTATGATTCGTAAGGGATCAATCAGCTCATGCAGCCTTACAAACTATGATACAGATCGATAACTAACTTATATTATGGCTCATAAAAGATCAATCAGCTGATGCAGCTTTACAAGTACAATACAAGTCGTGACGGTACTCACAAGTAAGCTGGAGGTTGATCAGTCGATGCAGCCCTATTTGCTGAAGAACTCACTGAGATCTACAGTACTCCTACTCCTAATGCAATGGCGAAAGCCAAAAAGATTGTATTGATTGAGTGTCCGTCCTTTTACAATAACTAGGGTCTAATATTTATACCCAGAACGTAAACATGAATCCTACTTAAATATGACTCATTACAATTCTTGGAATAAAAGAAAACTTCGTAACTAAATAACAACTTGGACCCTAATTTTCCTTATTTGTAGAGTCTGACACATCTTCCTGGCGCCATTCAAGTATAACCCATTGACGTCGTCCGCTGACGTCATGTGTAAAATAGCCGATTCTGACATCGCATCTAAATCAACTGATACCGATTCACATCTAATCGATTCCTTGATGACACAATCCTGGAAGCTTCGAGTTCCCGCATTCTTCTTCCCAAATTTTGGTGTAAACCATTGTAGAATATGAAGGATTCCGCAAGCGCACAGAATACCATTGTAGCATTTTGCCGGGAGTATTATAGGTATCGTTATTTATATTTTTACCACAGGGAAACAATGGATTAAAGACATATTGAGTAATAAAGGAATATCTTTCAGTCAATATACCAGCATAGCTAGAGAAAGGGGCAAAGGTAATGATAGGAATTAAGCATAATGACACACAGGGGATAGATCACTAAGATAATGTGAACTAGTTAACTCAGAAGAACAAAGGGTGAGGTAGATTCCTATGACATTCTTATTATATGGTCAAAGTATATATGCATCCAACTATAGCTAAGACTAACTCTACTCTTGTGCACTTCGGTATGCCGCTTAGATGGTAGAGCACCACAAAAGATAACTCTACTGACGCGACTACAGTCCTACAATTTAAGAACCTGCTCAATTCAGAGTGGACTACAGAGGATAGACGGGGCTGTCACCTCCCGTTGCTACCACACAACTAGGGAATAGGGTGCACTCATAGGCAGACCATCATATAAGCACCATGCTTACATGAGACTCAGCTACTTAGCCCAATCGATAAACTAGCAAGCTAAGCGCTCTATGAACCCGCACACAAAAGTAAAGATAAACTTAACTAAGCAAGATATATATTCAAAGTAAGCATAGCCATGTAGATATGATTATGATAAATTGATAATAAGTCTTATGAGATGTAGAAGTGAAGATACAAGGCTTTACTAAGCCTCCAAGACTAGATCCGGAACCTGAGCATGAGCCCAACTCGACCCTCACTCCCGAGCTACTAATCTACTACATTGCAGAGTTCTAGACCTATTCCTCCTATTGTATGTTGATCTGAATGAGGGATATGAATTAGAGTTTCCAAGATGTCTCTAGAGAAGGGGGTAGGGCTGCTATATATAGGGGGTAGCATCAATTCTGTACCCTCGAATCAAATCAACTTAAAAGAATGGCATAGATGCAATCCCTAAGGCAGTGGAGAACCGACGTAGCGAGACGGAGGCTGACAGGTGGGCCCATAGGCTGGCCGGCCTGTAGCTAGGGCTGGCTGGCGGCGTCTCGCCCTCTGCTTTGGTGGTTTGGCTTCTGGTACCTTCTAGAGTCTTTTGGAGTTGTTTTCGTCATGGATAAACATGATTAAATCTGACGATTGGGTCCACCTTGTCGGCTTCCTGAATAAATCCTCTTGTAAACACTGATTCACCAAAACTTATGAAATTCATTAGTTTAAACCCCTAGACCTATGTTGATGATCCTTTTTATGCATTTATATAAGTTATATTAACGGTTTATGATGAACATTAACGACCGTCAATAGGGTCCTGAGCTCCGTGGCCTACGGTGGACACACTCTCGGAACGGCCCCCGGCGGTCACATCCTAGAGTTCACCTATGTTGGAGGGCCAGTACCCTCTCTTATCACTGGTCACGACCCGGTCCTCTATCTAGCAAAACCTATGGCCCGTGGCTCATGGTGAGCTCGCCCATGGAATGGCCCTCAGTGGTCACATCCTCTCAGGAAGCCATGAGAGCGCCCGCACCAACAAGTTTGCATCCGTTACTAGTTCCTACTCTGTCTAGGCCTCCCGTGCCGGGAACCTAGACCCTGTGGTAGAACCATGCTCTGAATAGCAACCTTACCACCGGCAAGACGCAACAACTCAGGGCACTCGTGAGCTCCGGAACCACCCACCGCCATCACGTGTCATTGCAAGCGAATGAACGGCCATATAGCACCTCACCTCGTGAGGTCAAGCCCGGAACCAAGGCCAAACCTCTAACATAGGATTAGCCACCCGCCACGTCATCACAAATAGTCAACTCTCCCATAGAGGCACGTGCATCTAAGGGCACGGGCCTACTAAATGTGCACCACCCTGCACCGAGTGGGCCATGCCGCGTCGCATTTATAGTCAGCACCCACAATGACAGGACCCACCAACTCTCCATCACAGATGGCTACCACAGCTAGAAGCAAAGAAGGAATGACCACAACGACATCGTGGCATGTGGTCTTGTGTGTTAAGAGGCTTGAGCCCTCACGACCAAGCACTTCCACATGCTGGGGATGAAGAAGTCGTCCTAGGGGGCTCTCAAGCCCACCAAGGACATCAAGGAGGCAAGGGTCGACCCGAAGGAACCCAGAAGGTTGACCCACACCGACTACAACCACTCTAGGCGATAGAGAAGCGCCCGTGCTAGTTTTGCAGCTCAGGAACCGCAATGACCTCACCATGGACATGCGCTTGGGGGCTCGCCACGCCCCGAGCAACGACAGCAGGATCCATGATAGCTTCCGGTACATCGCTCTATTACATCAACTCTATCCCGATCTTTTCCACCTAAGCACATTTAGATACACGTGTAGGCTCACCCATAGATCTAGAAACTTAGAGCCAAGATATAGAAAAGACCCAAAAGCATGAGACACGTACACCTTATGGTAGCAATGTTCACCATTCGAGTGACCCGACCCGACTCACGCCAGTAGTCGGGCATGACTCACTCATGGGGGCTACACATATAGCCACCTCTACAGAAGCAATAAGGCATAGCACTGTTCGTCATCATCCCAGTGACCTACGTTGAGTTTTTTCCAACCGTACCGCATGCCGCAACAAACCGGTGACCCGTTTCGTTACTTCTCGTTCGTACTAAGAGGTTGCTCCGACCAAGCCTCGTGGACCAACTCCAAGGCAAGGCCAAGCACCCATGCATGAACTTGGAGGGGAATGGGGAGCTGTTTTGCTCAAAGCAAAGGGGGTGAATGGAAGACAGAACTCTCGCCACCTGCTCGCATTCTTCTTGCATCACATTGAATCTGTGACCTGCCCTCGATGTCTTACAGCTCCATCGGGTCATCACCCTTTAGCCCTACAAACCAGCCCCTAGGCTAAAACATGCACCTACGCATATGAGACTAATGGGAACGGAGTACATTCTGACCTGAACAAAAAGAAAGCAAAAAGGGCAAAAAAATGACAAACAAATGCGCCTATTAGAGACCATATATACATAAACATGACATGTTTGTTACAATGGTACCACCTACATCACAAAGAACACCTACACAAGCAACTCTCATGCACTGGGAGCCTGATACTAGAGGTAGATGCTGGTGGCTAACACCTTGCTCGTAAGGGCCTTCGCGCTACGAGCAGTGGCATCGCCGATGGTGAGGATATCGTTGTCAGATTTCTTCAACGCATATCCTCTACCAATGGCGTCAAAATCAACATCATCGTAGTGTGACCCCACTGACATCAAGGCAACAGGCATGCCATAGTGAACTCCCTTAGAGATTAGGTGATCCACCTGTTAGCGAGCCTCATCAAAGTAGAGCACTAGCTGGGCATCTCCCCGGTTGGCGCCGAGCATGACATCGCAGAGGGCCCACCTAAAAGCGATCAGTGCTGCCAGTTGGTCGCCCATCTCTTGTGCCCACCTGGATCACGGCCTCTTCTCCTCCTAATCTAAGAGTGAATTCACACGCATCCCTAAAAGAACAACAGGTTCACAGCCTGACTCTGCAAATAAATGGAAACAAGACACAAGCAAAAGAATACACATCGGCGCAAGTGGAACGTAGGTTTTGACACTTAGCTTCGAGGCATCGACGCCCCTGCTGGGCATCATCCCGAGCAGCACTCGACAAGGTGAGCTCTATATCCTAGACAGCCATCGCATTGTTGAGACCAGCCACCTGGGACGTCAGAGCACTGATCTATGACTGAGCCAGCGCCTCCCGCTGGAGTAATTCTTCACTCACTTTCTAGGAAGCTTTTAGCTCCCTGTACAAGCACCGTACCTCAGCCTCTACCGGATCCAGGTGGCTGCGGATCATGTTACTTCCCACCTATGCCAGATAGGCCAGACGCAAGAACCAAGACTTTGCTAGTGAAGTCTTCATCAGCCCCTACAAGAAAGGAAGAATGATCTGACGATCATGACAGAAGTAGAGCAAGCACAATAAAGATAGAGATGGCTAGATGGCCTACCTACATCTAGGATGACATCTCGTCAGCCATCTATCACCGGGCCTCCGAACCAAGCTAGGCGAGCGCGTCGTCTAGCTTGGACAAGGTTGTCTAGACTCCTCCATGGCTCTGGGAGACGCCCTCCCACATAGCTCGTTCGGCTTCGTCATCCACCATGAATAGAGCCTCATGGGAGTTCATGGGGTCTAGCCACATAAAGAAGTCCTCACCCAGCGTGAGCTCTTCCTCGCGGTGGACAAGGGCTACCATGCCTAAGCCATCAGAGGCCACCTCTTCAGGAGGGTGGCTAGCAGCGAGCGATGAGCCCACGCCCCCTCTAGGGATGCAGCAGCACCGCACCCTTTGATAGTTGGTTCATCCCCCATGGCCTTGCTCGCCTACGCGCTAGTGCGAGTGTGATCTCTTGCCACTATGGATCTCTCCTCGAGGGTTGAGCATAGGGCCACGACAGGGGAAGCCTAGCTGTCATCCCCTAAAGCCGTGCCATCACTCGATGACTCTAGCCATGTGGGAGAGCACACACAGTTCACCGATGGCCTCAAGACTGTGAGCCTCGAGAGGGGTTCCCTACACCATGAAATCATCAGGATTAGACTACCGAAAGTTGCCAACCACTACGGCGAAGAAGAGATCAAAGAACGGCATACCTAGTGGAACATTCCACAAAGGGCAGAGTCATCCACCTCTCCACATGCAATTATGTGGGAGGGGTCGCAGCAAGAGGCACCACTGCTGGCGCCACCAAGCTAGATGTCGGCAAGGCACCCCCGATCACGCCGGTAGTACCAATCTCCTCCGCACCACGATCTCCAGCGGTCGTAGTGTCCACAGTCTCTAACGTCCCCACACGGGGGGGTCAGGGGGTAGGGTGCTCAACCTCCACATCAACAAGAAGCTATTGGAGGAGGTCTTGGCCCTCCCCTCTAGACACCTCTAGAGAAGGGCGGAGGACCTTGCCATCTACCTTGAGCCAGACACCTATCACCGATGTGTCCTTGATGTCCTCCCCTTGGGCAGGGATCTCGTCCCCCACCAAGGAAGGGTTGATGGGAGCCATAGACAAGGAACTTTGACTGCCATCCATGATGTCATGGGAGCACTTTGGACTCTACCCCCATGACGGCGAGGGAGGCAGGTGCCTCTGGGTGGCGCCCTCATCACCGGCAGCACTCGCCGAGTGGCCAGCACCGCTCGCCCGGCAACATCACTAGATTTCTATGGAGCATCGAGGACACTCTCATCCATGACATCCTCATCATCATCATCTTCATCATGGCAATGAGGCTCCATGCTTTTAATGCTCCATGTGCTTCCTCGCCTTCACTTACCGGAGGTGCCTCCTCTCATCAGCAGCCACTTTTTCCCGAGCGGCGCGTTCAGCACCCTAGGGCGAGGGAGGCAAAATCAAGAGGTGAACAAAGGCACGGGTAGGGAAAGCAAGATCAGCAGAACCAATGACTCCAAACAACAAAAAGATGCACAAAGAAGGTCGACTCCCTCGACCTAGGGGTGCTGAATGGTCCTTGGTCGCGATGATAGTCGCTGGAGTAACCAGCCCAACGACATGATTCATGACCTCATCGGCCTCGAGCATCTCCATGGTCTCTCAAGTCAGTTCTCAGCCCCAGCATAGTCACACAATAGGTGCACTCGCCGCTTCAATGGCTGAACCCATCGCTAGACCATGGTTCCGTAGGACCGTGATGCCGTTCAGGCTGGCCGACACTCAGCTCTCAAGGATTTTTAGGATCTCTGACACCTTCTTTGACTGATTCCTATCACACCCCCAACCCCACAATTCTAGCCTCACCAGCACGGTGATGGAGAAGTGAGGAAGGGGGCTGCATCGTCATCACTGATATAGAACCAGTTCCCATGCCAGCCGAAATTCGAAGTCCTCAGCGGTAGGCACGGGTAACTACAGGAAACATCGTAGCACATCTAGATGTTCATCCCGCCCATAGGGGCATGCACACCACCATCTGATCCATGTGCCTTGTGGGTTTTCACCTTGAATACCCGTCGGAATAGGTCCTTGTTGGGCTCGATCCCTAGGAAGCCCTCGCAGACAACTACAAAGCCCATCAGCTACAACACTGTGTTGGAAGCAAGATGCTGCAGCTGAACCCTGTATTCACCAAGGAAGCCACGAAGGAAATCCGACGCCGAGACTATGAACCCATGCTCATGGAAGTCGGTGAACGACACCGCCTCACTGGCTGTGGGAATGGGAGGACGTCTCCAGCGGCAGCCCTCCATCCAGCAACCTTCTTTGGTGGAAGGAGGCCCTTCTCCACCAACCGCTGCAACCTCGCCTCCGTCACCTCTGAAGGTACCCACTCACTCATTCTATAGCATGGGCAGAAGGGGGGACAACGGCGATGGAGCTGGCAACAAATGATGACCACACCTGACAAACAGCAACCGGAGGCGCGCGATCTAGGTAAGCCTCTTGAGCCCAATCTCTCTGTCCCTTTCCGCTCTCTTGCTTGTAGTAGATGGCGATGGAAGGTGAGAACAAAGGTAAGGGATAGACTTAGGTTGAGGGGACTATTTATGTGGTGGCACCTAGGGACGCGACCACGCCTATGCAGAGTCCACCCTTGGACGGGTGTTGGCATTCCTTAGCATCACCTTAAAACTAAGTTGTCATCCCTAGCAATGATACCAGAAAATGCGTTGTTTGGTAATTACTAATGACACTTGTAAACTCAAAGAAAATCATATATATACTAAGTATCCGCAAGCACACAGATAATATACCATTGTAGCATTTCACCTGGGAGTATACCAAGTATCATTATTTATATTTTATCCATAGGGAGGAGCTATACCCAGGCAGGTGCTAGAGATATTGAAAAATATGCATACTTATGACATGATCATTAACTCTCATGCTATAGCAAGGGTAAGTCAAATCATAAATGTAAGGCATTGATAGTATTCTAGAGATAGAAATAGATACTCATAAATGTAGTATGGCCAGGCAGGAGATTAGTTAAGAGCAAAAGATTCCTAAGTCATTCCTTATTTACTAAGTCTTTTGTACACCCAAGTATATATACTCTCATCTATAGCATAATTAACTTTGTATCTATGCACAAGGAACATTACTAAGGAAGATCAAGAACAGAGCTTGTCTCCCTTCGTAACCGGGTTCTACTTGCTCTATAAACGAGGAGTGGATTACAAAGGACTCAACGGGAGTATCACATCCACAATCTACCACATGACCCAGAGTGTAGAGTGCATCCGTAGGTAAACAATAATTAAGCACCACGCTTACATAATGTCGACCACTTCACTCACTCGAGTATTGAGCTAAGCGCTTTGCAAACATATGCATAAATTCATCATCAATCATGACTATATCAAGCATATAACTAGAGCAAACTAGGAACATAATAAATAGCAACATAATTTTGAAGTAGCTCAAAGTCATAAAATAAAGAGGAATACAATGGATATACTGGCCTCTAGATGGTGAATCTGGAATCCTAAGCAATAGCCCAAACTCTACTTGAACCTTGCTAGCTAGCCTATACTAGAACTTTGAAGAATTGGAACTCTATTCTCTTCTCTCTGGAAACCATAATTTCTAGTCTAATCTTGACTTACGCAAATCTGCTGAGGGGGGGGGGCAAGGGCTGGTATATATAGGCCGGAGCATCAATTCTGGACCCTCGGATCAAACTGACTTGAATAAATGGCGGAGATACAATCCTTAAGCTGGAGGAGAACGGACATAACAATGGGGGGGCGGCAGGCCTATAGGTGGGACCGGCCTGGCAGCGCCTTGGCCTCCGCTTCGGTGTGGTGTCATCCTGAGTCTTCTAGAACCTTCTAGGGTTTTTTTGCTGTGGATAAGCGTGATTTATTTTGACAATTTGATCCTCCTTGATGAGTTTTCTGGATAAACCCTGCTAAAAACATAGATTCACCAAAACTCGAGAGAGTTATCAGTTTAAACCCCTAAGTCTATGTTGGTGATCATTTTTAAGCATTATTTCAAGTTATATTGATGATTTATAATAGATGATAACTACCATCAACAAACTCCCCCAAGCTTAACCTTTGCTCATCCCTGAGCAATGCCAAACTTAGCATTGGATCAGGAGTTTCATCAATGTTTTCACTCCTCAAAAGTACACATACGTTCAAACAAGAATTATCCTTTGGATTAGAACAAATTGATCTGACTTTCAAACTTACCCATATTACCTTTATCCATGGGGCTTGTCGCCTTCACTCAGGTCTTGAGCAATTGAAAGATAGAACGATCAAGTCAAGCACTATGTCTCATGTTCTTTGCTCAACTATTATTCCAGAGTTTTTGCAAGTTTTCAAAACAAAACTCAAAATTTCCATTGTATGACACTCTCAAGTCTCTCAAAATATGTGGTATTTGTGGATCCTCACCAAGGCAATAATAATGTTATGCCTTTCTCTTCCTACAACTAAGGCTTATGTGGAGCTCATAGGAATGGTGATAACACAGAAGAGCATACTTGCAATGCATATATTGTAAAGTCAAACCTCGGATCCAAAGAGAGTTGAGTCATACAATCAAATCAAGATGTGCATATGTGTGAAATATGGTGGATATTTATGGTGGCTAACCTAATTCTACTATGCTCCTTGAAAACTTATCTCTCTTTTGAAACTTGAAAACATTTGTAAGAAAAACATGGGCTATCTTATTCATCTCATTTTTTAGGCGGGCATCTAAGTACCCATTGTTTTAATATCTCGAACACTTGTCCATTTTTCAATTCTCTTTTTTTTGTTTTTTTGAATAACTCTTGCATAGCCCATGCTTCTTCTCTACAACAAAACTTTTGAGAGATAACAACAAAAACTTGGAGCATTTTATTTAGTGAAAAATCTATCAAACAAATTTTTGGTGTCTACTCCCTAGTGTAGGAGTAGAACATTTTTGGGTGGATCTAGATGAAAAGCATGTATTTGCGCCTACCGTCAGTGTAGGAGTAGTGCATATATGGGTGGTCTGTATGTGATCTTGATTTTAAGAGCATGACAAACCTCTCATAAGGGTCAACAAAGCTTGACCAAACTCAATGTAAAACAAGTAGCATAAGTGAGTGGAAGTTTTCCTAGCCTAAATATAAACATGTTTGGCTCTGGTAGGAATTCAAGCTTTGTCACAGGAACTCATCATGTTGCCTTTTATACTTTTCAAAAGAAATCTCCAAAATTTAGTATCACTTGGAACAAGATAAACAGCAGCTCAGACCTTCTCATATCACATCCGTCAATTACCTAGTCTTAGATCAAGCATATGCTATCCACGAGTTTCAAGTTCAGAGTAAATTCTTATATCAAAACAGTTTTATCCAAAACTTGGAACAATTCAAGGCTAAAAATTAGGTATTTGAAAGGAATTACGACAGAGCAACTATTCATCCTTTTCATTGTAAGAGATATTTCGGACACTTGTCCATTTTTTTAATACTCTTTCTTTTTTTCTTCTTTTTTATGAATAACTTTTGAATAGCCCCATGCTTCTTTTCTGCAACAAAACTTTTGAGAGATAGCAACAAGAACTTTGGAGCATTTATTTGGGGGATATCCTATAGGGTATATTTTTGGTGTTCACACCCAGTGTAGGAGTAAAACATTTTTTTTGAGTGGATCTAAATGGAATGGCATGTTTTTGCGCCTACCCCCATTCTAGGAGTAGTGCATATGTGGGTGGTGTGTACGTGATCTTGATTTTAAGAGCCTAACAAACCTCTCATAAGGGTCAACAAAGCTTGACTAAACTCAATGCAATGCAAGCAGCATATATGAGTGGAAGTTTTCCTAGCCTAAATATCATTTAGGGCTCTAGTAGGAATTCAAGCTTTGTCATACAAGGAATTCATCATGAAATATTTTTATATTTTTCAAAAGATAAATCCCTGAAACTCTAATATCACTTGGAACAAGAGAAACAACAGCTCAGACCTTCTCATATCATATCCGTCAATTACCTAGACTTGGATCAAGCATATGCTACCCACGAGTTTTAAGTTCAGAGTAAATTCTTATATCAAAACAGTCTTATCCAAAACTCGGGAGAATTCAAGGCTAAAAACTAGGTATTTGAAAGGAATTACGACAGAGCAACTATTCATCATTTCCATTGTAAGAGATTATCTTCAGAGTCCTTTTTTTATTTAGCTCTTTTCTCTTTTTTTAAGAAAAATCAAACTAGAAAGAAAACTAAACACACTTTTTATTTTGTTTTCAAGTTTTAAGATCACACTTTATAATATATATGTAACTAGCTAAGATAAATTTTTATTTTGTTATGCATCTTTTTATTTCTTTAGCTAATATAAAGCAAACTTACTAATAGTAAAACTAAAGGAAGGAAATACTTAGCTAGATACACGGGGATGCTCCTCCCCCAAGTTGGATATTGTCGTGGTCGATTGTTGGATGTTGAATGATCTTTCTCAGAGCGGGTTTGACTGTGTATGTCCTTCTCATCCACGAGTGGAGTGAGATGAAGACAACCAAGTGAACTTGCTCTTGATCATGTGAATCATCCTGCAAAATACTCCAACAAGAACAAACTCATGGCTCGATTAAGATAAAGGGTTAGCGGTCAGGCATTCAGAGATTTGTTCTTGTGGGTTTAGATAGATTTTCTAATGGCAGAATTTTGATAGGATGTCTATCTAATATTTTTTGGATTTTCTATTTTTTATATATGCAAGAAAGAAAATATGTAGGCCTAGTATATATATATATTATTTTTATGCCACCACGGTGAATATTCCTTGGGCTTGTTACACCATGAAAATTATTCACATGGGCCTTAAGGATGAAATAATATTTTTATTTTCTTTTCTTATGCGATGATGATCTGCATTAATAAAACTTTTTATTTTTCTTTATATGAAATATAACTAGATGTATGCATATATTTTTAACTAATGCAATGCTAATATAGAAAAGTGCATATGCTAAAGTAAGAACAATTCATGCAATAATGAAAATAAATATGGATGACTAACGATATTACCTCACGGCGAGGGTTTGGATTTTTAAGTCCGGATAGGACTTTACTCCAGTCTTATTCATTCTTCGGGTGCATAATCCAATCTCGGTGATGGAGACCCTGATGGTTGCACCTCTTGTGATTCTGATGATGTCACCTTCTCCTTCCACACCTGCTTGACCGGTGGGTGTGACTTAGGCGGGGTAGGTTCCTTTTTCATAAATTCTTCAGGTTTTTTATCTTCCTCCCATTCATTCCACAGGGGTTGGTTCCCTTAACGTCGGGATGATCGATGTCTCCTCCTAGAGCGGTTCTCCTTCGGCTACTCATAAGTAGTATAACTATTTAAAAAACAATGTACCTTTTCTCTAGGGAATTGGAAGTGGACTTGTCCAGATCCGACGAAGATGATTGCGTTGGTGGTGTTGAGGAATGGTCTCCTCAGGATGATGGGTGTATTGTCTTCTTCTTCTCCCATGTCCAAAACCATGAGGTCAGTAGGGGCAAAGTGGTCGTGTATTCTTACCATAACGTCCTTTGCTATTCCTTCTGGGAATCGGATTGATTGGTTCGCCATCTGTAACTTCATATATGTAGGGTACAAGGGTTCATTACCAAATAAATATTCATATGTTACCTTGGACATTATGTTGACACCCGATGCAATGTCATAGAAGGTCTTGTGGAAGATTCTTTGTCCAATGGTACACTCGATTGTCGGTACAGCAAGATCATCCTTCGTGGCAAGGAATGGTGAAGCGAGGAGATGATCGTACTCTGATCAGAGTGTGTTGATCATGTTGACTGATTCTTCTGGTGACTGCCTGGTCTTGTTCTTCCTCCTTCTCCTATTGTTTTTCTTCTAGGTCAATGTTGTTTCTTCGGGTAGGTATGCTTTTTGTGGATGACTAGGAGATTGTAGGATGCGATTCTTGAAATAAAACTTCTCCTTTCTATCCTTGATTATGAAGCAGGTCTTTGCACTGTCCGCATAGATGATGGCCTTTGCTATGCTTAGGAAAGGTCGGCCCAAGATGATGGGTGCCCTTTCATCTCCACCTATTTCCAAAACCACAAAGTCTATAGGAACATATGATTGTCCCACTCGATTAATGTCATCTTTAAGAACTCCCTTGGGGTAGCAGAGTGACTGATCTACAAGCTGCAAATGCATATTTGTGTACAACAAAGGATCTCCTAGGATTTTCTCATAAATTACCTTAGGCATGATGTTGACACTTGCTTCGAAGTCACAGACAGCTTCTTGGAAGATGTGAGGTCCAATGGCGATGCGGATGATAGGTCTCCCCGGGTCGCTCTTCTTGTCAGGTAGGGAATAATCTAGCCACCTTCCCGTCGATGATTCCATGTAGTAGTAAGCTACATTGTGAATATCGACAAGATTTGCAGTTTCTAGATCTTCTGGTTGCCCCAGAATCTTACCTTTATCGGACAGAGGAACAACAGCCGCCAGCTGAGCTATTTGTGATTCTATCATTTTATTAAAGCTATGCTGGTTCTTAATGGCAGAAACAAAGCTATCCATTCTATTACTTATATTTTCTAGAATTTTATCATTGGTAGCTACTTTCTTAGATAATTCTTCCATGAGTCTAGGTTGTCTAGCAATTAATTCTCTCAAGGATGGTTGATTGAAGTTATTATAATTGTTACCTTGAGGGTTACCTTGGTAGTTACTTTGGTAGTTTGGCATCTGTTGCTGGTTCCATCCTTGATTTTGTTGAGGACGATAGTAGTTGTTGACAAAGTTCACATCCTCATGGGTCTTAGGGCAGTTGTTCCCTGAATGCCTAGTGTTTCCACACTCTTCACATGTCATGCGGGAATCATGAATGTGCATGACTTCTTTCTTCGCATTAGCTCGGTCTTTGAGCTTCTTCATCAATAGGTCCATCTTGGTAGACAACATATCTACCTCCTTGAGTTGATGCATACCTCCACCCCTCTTGCGGGTCTGAACTCATTCTTCATTTCAACCTTGGTTAGAGGACATCTTCTCTATAAGAGCTGTTGTAGCTGGAAGCGTGAGTGACAGAAATGCACCTCCAGCAGTAGTATCCATAGTCTCACGGGTACTATTGGTCAACCCATGGTAGTAGGTCTACATGAGTAGCCAATTTTCCATCCCATGATGAGGACATTCTGATATGTAATCTTGAAAGCGTTCCCATGCCTCAGGGATAGATTCGTCATGTTGTTGCTGAAAACATGAAATTCTTCCACGCAGTGCATTGGTCTTATCCGTGGGAAAGAACTTTGCTAGAAAGGCAGTGGAGCAGTTATCCCAT
This sequence comes from Miscanthus lutarioriparius, assembly GCA_904845875.1. Lineage (NCBI taxonomy): Eukaryota > Viridiplantae > Streptophyta > Magnoliopsida > Poales > Poaceae > Miscanthus > Miscanthus lutarioriparius. Next base: position 58,160,810 of record CAJGYO010000011.1, on the reverse strand, counting down.
GTAGTATTTCTATCTTTATTGGCGTAGAACCACTGCTTCACCTTCCCCAAAAGTGAGAATGGGAAGAGGCGAAGTAGTATTGCGTCCTTGGTTACTCCTTTGATGGTGAAAGTGCTACAGATCTCCATAAAGTGTTGGAGATATGCACTAGCATCTTCATGTGCCTTTCCACAAAACTGGCTAGCTTTCACCATGTTGATGAGAGCTAGCTTGAGCTCGAATCCATTGTCTCCAACATTGACATTAGGTCCAGTATGGATGTTGGCAGTGGTTGGAGCATAGAATTCATGAATAGTCTTGTTAGCCATGGCTTCAAATTCTAGTGTTAAGCTTCACCTTATCTGGTTGTCTTCCGATTCTGAATCTAGGACTTTCTTGTGTTTGGCTCTAGTTCTCCTGATTAATGCTTTGGGATCTTCAACGTAGTTTGTCAGAAGGTTAAAACTGATCAGTAATTACCCTACATAAGATACACAAGTAGACAAAATAAGGGTAATCCTACTTGAGCAGGGGTCAATGGTTATCTTGATCATATCAATAAGTATAAGTTTATCAATACTTCCTTTGCTAGCTACCTTCCTTGGCAATGGCACTAGAATGCTTGTTTGTATTTATTAACATGTCACTTGTTTTAGTAACCACCTATTAATTACCTACATCTCCTAACATTATTTTACTAGGTTGTCATCCCTAGTGATGGTGCCAGAGATGCTTGTTGGTACTACCTAGCATCACTACTAGAATGATCCTAAGTAGTTCTTTATCATTTTATGTGACTAGAAAGAATATTAAGATATATGAATGAAAAGGAATCTACAGGCGCACAGATAATTATACCATTGTAGTACTTCACCCGAGCATATTCCAGGTATCGTTATTTATATTTTACCACAGAGACTCCACATAACAACTTTATTACCTTAGTGATAGGAAGACAAAAGGCATAACATCTTTATTGCCTTGGTGAGGATCCATAAATACCACATATATTGAGAGACATAAGAGTGTCATACAATGGAATCTCTGAGTTTTGTTTTAAAACTTATAAAAACTCCGAAACAATGGTGGAACAAAGACTTGAGACATAGTGCTTGGCTTGATCGTTCTGTCTTTCAATTGCTCAATACCTAAGAGAAGGCTAAGAAGCCCCATGGTTGAAGGTAATATGGGTAAGTTTGAAAGTCAGGTCAGTTTATTTTAATCCGGAGGAGAATTTTTTATTGAACGCATGTGTACTTTTGAGGCGTGAAAACATCATAGCAACCCCTGATCCATTGCTGAGTTTAGCTTTGCTCAGAGACTAGCAAAGGGTAAGCTTTGGGGAGCTTGTTGATGGTCACTAACATCAATCATAAACCATCAACATATCTTATATATATACTTAATTCCCACGAAACATAGGGATAGGGTTTTAAACTAATAAATTCTATGAGTTTTGGTGAATCTGTTAATGCAGGAGGATTTAATCAGGAAACCATCAAGGTGGACCTATTCTAGGCCAAGGCCATCGAACACCGGTTGCCACACAAGCGAAATCAAGCACGAGAAGTGGGTAAAGCGAGACTCGAGCCAAACAAAATGAACGATTTCATTAATTTCTTTCTCTCCTTTACATCCCCTCAATGGGGGCTATTTATACATGCATGTAGGCCTTTCATAGGACATAAAATGCCCTCTCAACTACTACAAATTTGGGGAATATTCCCCACAGCTTTGGGCTTGTTCGCCATTTGGAGTACCCGCCTTCCTTGGATAACGCTGACCCAGTGATGCCCGACTAGCTCCACCTTATGTCGGCTGTCCAACCGACTGGGGGAGAGGCAGTGACAGAAGTTGTTGGCCATGTGAAGGCGGGTGGCTCCTTCTTTCATGAAACCTACAGAAATGATCGACCGAACCGTTAACAGCTATTCGCCCGAGCGAATAGCCGAGACCGACTGCGCGCCCTCCTTTGGCAAAACCTATAGGAACGATTGACCAAACATTAACACCTATTTGTCCAAGCTAATAGCCGAGACCAATTGTGCACCCTCCTTTGGAGAAACCTGTAGAAATGATTGACCAAATTGTTAATAGCTATTCGCTAGAGCGAATAACCGAGACTGTTAGCGAGCTCATCTTCTGGGCGAAAGGTAAAGAACTCGGCGCGACCTGGTCTCGGCCGCTGAGCCCACCCTTTTGCCATAGCGAAAAGGGAATTCCAAGAATGGGATGGCAAGCGCCGCCCTTACTTCGCTGCGGCGAGGAGGGAGCTCGACTCATCCTTCTCTTTAGGTGTGGCCAGCCCTCTCACCTTTTATTATATCGAAATGTTGAGCGCGCAAGGGCCCAACTCCCGTTATTTCGCTTCCGCATGAAACTAGGATGGCGATTGAGCCACACAGGGTGCCCAGAGGCGGGGCACGCCCCCAACATTGGCCCCTCAGAAAATGCGTGAGGAGTTTCTCGATTCGAGCACGTTTGCCTCATGAATTTATGGGCCCATCGCGTAGTGGGGCTCGTACGCCGTCCTAGGCGAAGGGTGGAGGTCTATGTTGTTGCTATGTATGTATATATGTATGTATTTTGTTTTTGTTTTATTACTGTTATTATTGTAATAAAATTAATTAATTAATATTTTTTTGGAATAGTGTGTAGCAGTTTTTCGATTATCACGCCATGCAACTGTTTCTCAAAATTCAAACCATCTTGGCGGTTAAGCAAACCGTCGCATTGTTTCCTCGATTCGCGCGCTAGGCCCGACAGGTGCCTATATAAACCCCTCTGAGCCAGGAGAGCCATGCACGCTCATCTTATCTTTAGCCCCCAATTGAGAACCGGGCCATCGCTCTTTGGCTTCTCGCTTGGGTTTTCGCTTCCTTGGTCGCTTTTGCCAAGACTCCAGCCTTCGCTGAGCTTTTTTGTAGGTTTGTATTCATTTTGTGGTACTTGCCTTTACTTCCTTTTTGTGCATTTGTCTTATTTTATTGTTGTGGCCCTTTTCGCCTCTTTACTATTTTTTGTTTTTGTTGGGTTTTTCGTATGTAACTCGCTTGGATAGATGTTGAGTGAGTCATCGCCTAGCGGCAGCTCGTCCAGTGGGAGCTCATCTGACACTTCTAGTTTAGAATCTCGCACCAATTCGCAAAGCAGGTCTGAGCGCAATATGGCCCATTCGTCGAATGCGCAGGGCAGTAACCTAGCACGGGAGGGACTTGGTGCAGGTGGCCCAGGCCCTTCGTGTAATGACTCTAGTGAGGGGACTGATACCGATGTGGAGATTGTGGAGGAAGGTGAGGAGGGCAAAATTGTAGGGCCAGTGCCCACCGCCGTTCAGGGCCAACCAAATCTGACTCTAGTTACTTAACGCTTGGGCCGCTCTCGTGTCACATAAGCGGAGCTCAATAAGTATGTCGAGCAAGGTAGTCTGAAACCTTCACTTCACAGCTTGTGCTATGCTCTAGGCCGAGAAGAGGTCTCCCACCTAGAGCCCTACGAGGCGGTTCTCTTCTGCGATTTCATCAAAGCTGGGCTACAGTTTCCCTATGAAGATTTTGTGGGTGAGATTTTGCAGCGTTTCAACCTATAGATCCATCACCTGACTCCTAATGCTTTTGCACGGTTCAGCGTGTTCGCCATGGCACTCAAGATGTGTGGGTGCACCTTGAGCGTGAACTCGTTCACTCACTACTACAAGATTCATTTTCACAAGAAGACAATCAAGGACAAGCAGACCAAGATCGAGATGGTGGCCCACTATGGGTCCTATAACTTTGTCCCGAAGAAGACGAAAGGCACTGTGCAAATCATGCCAGCTTACCGGAATAAATGGCCATGGTGGACCGACTACTTGTTTTACCACCGCGTGTATTCCGATGAGGATGTGGTTGAGGCTTTAACCAAAGGACTACTGAAAGCACATATACTTGTCTCGGAGATGATGCCAATGGAGGGATTTTGCTTGGCCAAGATTCGGGCTGATGGGCCACGTGATACCGAAGCTATAGACACCTTCGCCCTGACATCGTGCTAGCAAATTAGCTAGGATTTGATTGAGGAATAGATAGCTTGCGATAGCCCTCCATTGAGCAGCGAGACTCGGTTTTCTGACATAGAGCAAAGGGACAGATATGTCTTTTTGCATCTCGTCGTCGCACCATCGGATGCGTTTACCACTTATTTTAGCTTTGTGAACTTGATAGAACACAAGGCTGAAGAAATCATTGGATTTTATGGTGGTAGGGAGCAAAAGGGTCGGTGCTAGTCCTTGGCAAGGAAGAGCCGATTGAAACGCATCTTCAAAGCGATGGGTCTTTGTTATGCTGACTGGTCCAGCCCTTCAACCAGTCTTCCAGCTGACGACGCTGCCCCCCTGAGGCCATGGTCGTGGGGCCCAAGGGCAAAGAGGCAGGGCACGAAAGATGACGGCTGGATGTGGGACGAACACTGCTGCAATGGAGTCCCGTAAGCGAAAGCTTAGTGACCAAGGACGTGGTCCCACAGAGCCTGCCGATGTGCGGATTGGAAGAGAGATTGCCGGCAAGGTGGGAAAAAGCAAAAAGGTCATGATGAGATAGACCCACCGATTTGGGCAAGTCTGGACCGAAATGGTAGTGTTATGTTTTTTGTATATTCTCGTTGTTGTTGTTGTTGGTTGTCCTTTTGTTTCATAGTTCGTTCTTGTTTTATCTGTTCGCTAATGCGATGTTGCCTTTGGTGTTTTAGGCATCTTTGATCTTTGATGGGATGGTCGGTAAAGCCAGGGTCACTGATGTGAACGACGCCATCGGTCTTACGGATACTATGTCCATCGGCAACCTTTTTACCAAGAAGGCAAAGAAGAATTTGCGCAAGGCCAGCGAGCCCTCGAAGGAGACCGACGTGAAAAAGGCAAGGCTAGCTTCTGCCGAAGAGGCGGGTACTGCTCGCCAGGTCCTTAGTCCCATGGTGTCTTCTAACATTTCGGGGCTGCAGGGTAAGTCTAGATTTTATGTGGAGTACATTCACTTGAGCTATGATTTGGTCCTTGGATAACTCTTCGGTCATAGGGCGCTGCAGCTAAGTTCTCGCCCTGAGGATTACGGTGAAATGTGGGTTTATTCGGGGTCGAGCTCTTCTGGCAAAATGAAATCTGCAAAGGAGGAGACTTATCGGATTGCTCGTTCTTTAGGGGCCACGTCGAGTTTTGGGGTCATCGCCAATGTGGAGTACCTCACGATTGGCCTCTTGCTGAACCCGAGAGCAACCAGCTTCACCTACGCGTGTGCCAGTTTGTTCTCGGCTCCAGAGCTAGAGAGGGACCTTTTGAAAGTTCCTAATTCGTTCCTTATAGATGCTGTGAACTTCCACGCTGCTAGTGTAAGTGGTTTTGTCTTTATCTGCATTCGCTTTTGCCGTTTGCTTTCCTCCTCGTGACCATTTGATGAGGCGTGCTCGATTTTCGCAGGCTATGCTCCTAGCTCTGGATCTTTAGCATCAAGGGCATGCTTTTTGCCAAGGCCTAGAGAAAGATCTTGCAGCCAAGGATAGAAGGATTTGGGCTCTCGAGAAGGAGCTAGAGGTAGCCAAGGAGTTGGCTAAAAAGAATGCATCCACCGCAAGACTGTAGAGGAGCAGGTTGAAAAGATGCGCTAGGACTTCGAGGGGTACCAGAAGAGGAAGCTCGAAGAGTGGAACAAGCTTGTTGCTAGCGCCCAGAGGGCGAAAAACATGTACAAGGATCTCATTGAGAGCGTAGGTGAAGAGTAGGAAGCTCCCTATGATGCTCTTGTTGTTGATTTCATGGAGTGGCTGGCGAATGAGCTGGCCATCGTGAGCACCATCGGGTGGGAGCATGCCTCTTTTGTTTCGTTTCGTGCCTTTGCTCAAGCCTTGGAGGAGTGCGGGTGCGGTCATCTCGAAAAATTTGAGATCAAGGACCCTCAGACTTACTGGAACGCTCCTAGTCGCTCTCATGAGGCAGGACAAAGGTTCTTCAAAGAGTTCTGGCATCTTGGAGGCCACGATCTTGCTCTCCTTTGGGCTGCCATGAGTCGTGGCAAGGTGACTTATTTCCTTTTTTGCTTTGTTTGTCGCTCCATAATGCGTTGCAAAAGGATGCTCATGTGCCTCTGAAACCCGCCTTGCAGTCTATCGAGGAGTGCGCGGCTATAAAGGAGAAGGTGAAAAGGTACATTGCTGAGCAGAATGCCCGTGAGGGTGCGGCTGGTAGCAGCTCAGGTGAAATGGCTGCGTCGTCGACCCCTGTCATAGAGACCCTGGCTGATGATGGCACTGGCGCTCCCACCGAAGATGCTGCTCAAGATGGTGTAGACAACTTGGATTTGTTTGTAATTTTTGAGACATTGCATTTGTGTGGATGTTGGTTGTAAGACGGCTTAAACTCTTGTGGTTTTGGTGCATAGGTTCTAGACGCGGAGCTTGCGCAACCTATGGAGATCTATCCGCTTCTGATTAATTACAATGGCTTTCATGTTGGAGGCGCATCCTGGTCTCGCCACCGCGAGAGATTTCTAGGATCTAGTATGACTGGGTTTTTGAGGTCGCGCTTCCAATGCTTTCTTAGGAAAGAAGAGTTTTTTTGTAGGTTCTTCTATTCAGAATTTGACGCGTCTATTTTGGAAGATCGAAAAACTCGCCGTGAACAGTCTTAGCATGATCGCGGGAAGTCCTCGCCCTCTAAGCTGAAAGATCCCAAGGAGGAGCCGGTCGAAGAGATGACCATAGATTTGGAGAACCGCCGATATAGTTTTTATCTTCGTCCTAGAAGGGACGGAGTGTAGTTTTCTATGTGAAGACAATGTGTGATGCTTGCATTCTCACTTAGCGAGCTGTTGTGTACGGTTGATCATGTATGTAGTGTGTTTGTTTTGCCATGTGTGCACTTTTCACTGATCGGTTGTTTTTTAGAGTACTCCGTGAATTTCTTGTGTTTTGATTATGCCACCCCCAACCCTATGGAGGTGGTATTGCTCCGACCTTTTGTTGGGCGATAGTGGGGGGCATTCTCCAAGCTGCTAGGGTGAAAGAAATGCCAAAGCATGAGCGTCTGATGCATCTTCTCTACTAGCCCCTCATCATAATGTTTAGGCGAGATGGTGCCGTTCCCTGTAACCATTTTGGGCGAAAGATACGCGAATGCATGACTGTTCAAGGCGCTTCTTTGCTAGCCTCTCGGCATATCGTTCAGGCAAAAAGAGAAACATCGCCCCCCTTTAGAGCGAGGGGATAAGTAAAGGTGCGAATTCTTGAGATGGCTTCTTTGCTAGACCCTCGGCATATCATTTAGGCGAGAAGAGAAACGTCGTCCCCCTCAACCTTTAGGGTGAGGGGATACGTGAAGGCGTGAATTCTCGAGATGGCTTCTTTGGTAGCCCCTTGGCATATCATTTAGGTGAGAAGAGAAACACCGTCCCCCCAACCTTTAGAGCGACGGGATATGTGAAGGTGTGAATTCTCGAGATGGCTTCTTTGGTAGCCCCTCGGCATATCATTTAGGCAAAAGGAGAAACGCCGTCCCCCCCCCAACCTTTAGGGCGAGGGGATTGCTGGTCCATTCATCATCTTGATATATTTTCATTTTTCTTTTTCGATCTTGGTTGTTTTACATTTGATTCGGGGCTAGGTGTACTGGCAGATATGTACAATCGATATCTTTCCTTCTACTTCTTGGTTCACAACATCTAGTTTGTTTGGTTAGTTCGCCAGAGTGAATCGGCACTATTGCTAGGCGAATTAGCTAAATTGAAGTGCGGTGTTGTGATGTCGTGCTTCCCAGCGTAGAGCTGCAGCAAGAATCCCGTCTCGTGTAGGTACATGGCCTTGCTTTGTTGTTTTGCCATATGGGGGGATGTTACATTTTTTCTTGCAACATCCCTTCATGCTTGCTTGTCATTGTGCCACGACCACATCCTGTTGCCTCATCTTTCAGCTCTGTGCTGGGCGAATACATGGCGCATGCTCCTTTTGGACAGTATGCGCCCTTATATTTATGTGCTTTCTCACAACATTTGACTCTCACTACTACGGCCTTTAGCTTGTGCAACCTTCCATCCCACACACGAGGCTTCGCTACTTCGGCTAATGCCAAAAACCCGACACTCTCTCAAGCCCACTCATTTCTCTCCTACTGGAAGAATCCTCACGCGCTCTCTCCTAGCCTTATCAACCTGGGTGGCTAATCTAATGCTTATGCTCTGGACTGATACTTGATATGGTTCCTGGGGAGCCCTGGTGTCATATTTATAGGGTTTCCGGGGTTCGAGAGTCATTAATATTGGTTGTTGTGGTTGGTGGCACCATTCACTGCTCGTTGTTAAGTGTCCTTCCTAACTCTGATTGTCCTTTGGGTACATGCTTCTATGTGCGAATGCACTTCCTGGTAGTACTTCCGCTCTTTTATGATGTTGCGGGTGGGTCTTTTCGCCCTTATGTTTTCAAACCTTGGTGCCATGCATATTGTGGCTCTTTAGGCCTTTTTCGTTTGTCACCACTCCTTTTTGGCGGTGCGAATTGGTTTTAAGTTTTTTTGCTTTCTTCGTTCATCCACACTCCTTTTTGGTGTGACGAAATGTTGTTATGGCTTATCAGCATTTTCCTTTTCGCTCACTCCTTTTTGGTGATGCAAAAGGTTTTTGTAGCCTCTAGGCTAGTTTTTGGGTTGCTGAGTCTTTGCTCGTGACGTCTTGCATGAGTGAAAAGCGATGCAACCTGCTCTGCTGTTCGCCATCGTTGATATCCATGACCTGCCGAGGTCAGGTTTTGTTTCAACGTCTTACTTTTTGGATCTTGTATGGGGAAAAGTTGAACTTGAATTAAAGGGGGTACATAGGATCACCTTATTAAAAAACCTCACCTTTTTGCGAAGGTTTCCCCTATGAGGAAAAAGAGTACGTATCCCATTTTTTATGTTTATAGAATTGCCGAAGAAGAGAGATAAAAATTACAACCCTCTGGGGGCGAAATGACTATGGGTAAAAGCGACGCAAGTTATCCACATTCCACGTGTGGCTCATTTCGACTCCTTCCTCGTTGAGTAGCCAACAAACTCCTAGCTTAACCATGTTCGCCACCACAAATGGCCAGTACCACTAGGACTGTAGGTTGCCCTACTTGTTAGGGTGGCGAATGAGCACCATGTCACCTAGATTGATTTTTTTTCATAGGATTTTCTTGTCTCTCTAGGTCTTCGTTTCCTGGTGATATCTGTCGAGGTTTGTTGCCGCATGCAATCTGGCATTTTCTGCTGCCTCGAGCTCCACATATCGCTATATTGGGGGGTTGCTGCAATTTGAGTGCGGAAAGATCCTAGCTTGAGCTCCTCTGGCATGATCACTTCTTCGCTGTATAGTAGGCAAAAAGGGGTGAACCTCATTGTCCTGGTGCACGAGATGTTGTGACCCCAAACGGAAGTTATCAATTCCTAGGCCCATTTCCCTTTGGGGAAATCAAATAGTGCCTTTGATACTACATTGAAAATTAAGTCATTTGCCCTTTCAACTGCTCTGTTGCTCTCTGGGTGGTTCACCGAGGCGAATGCTAGTTTGATCCCTAGTTCACTATAAAAGTTTCTAAACTCTGTGCAATCGAACTGCTTCCCATTATCGACTGTGATGTAGGACAGGACCCCAAAATGACAAATGATCCTTTGCCACACAAAGCTTATTAGTGTGGCGGAAGTGATTTTTGCCAATGCATTGGCCTCAATCCACTTGGTGAAATACTCCAGAGCTACTGCTGTGAAACACAAGTTGCCAGGCGCAGTTGGTAATGGCCCCATAATATCGACTCCCCATCTCTGCAAAGGCCATGTTGGGAAGATTGACATGGTTGGGTTGGCTGGGGCTCTCTGCTTTTTAGCAAACATCTGGCAGTTTTCGCAGCTATGGACTAGCTCCTTTGCGTCTTCTGCTGCTATTGGCCAATAGAATCCTTTCCTCGTCGCTGTATGAGTGATTTTGTGCGGTCCCCTATGGGCTCCGCACATTCAAGCGTGCATTTTGCTTAGCAATTTGATTCCTTGCTCTCTGCTTATGCACTTCAGCATTGGTGCAACTACTCCACTTTTGTACAGCTCTCCTGCTATGATGGAGTATTGCTTCATCCTAGACTTTATTCTGTCTATCTCATGCTTGCTCTGCGGCTCAGGTTCCATTAAGATAGGCGAATATGGGTGGTCTCCAATCCTAGCTTGCGATAGCGTGCACCGTGCTGGGCCGTTCCTCTTCTTCTCGTATTGCTTTGATTGTCAGCTCCTGATAAAAAACATCTGCTGGCATTGGAGCTTTCTATGTAGCAGCTTTCACTAGCTCATCGGCTTCAGCATTCTCACTTCTTGGAATGTGGCGAAAAGTGAAACCAGCGAAATGTTTTTCCATTCTTCTTACCGCTGCCAAGTATTTAATCAACTAAGGTTCTTTTGTGGTGAATTCCTTTTCGACGTGTCCCATTATTACTTAAGAATTCGACCAGACTATACACCTCCGGACTCCAAAAGCTCTAAGCTTTCGCAACCCTAGGAGCACAGTCTCGTATTCGGCTATATTGTTGGTTGTGAGGAATTCGAGTCTCACTGCATAATGAAGTTTTGGGCCTTTTGGCGGCGTTAATATCGCTGCTATTCCTGCACCATTCATTCCCCATGCTCCGTCGCAATGCATAGTCCAAATTGGCTCTTCAAATTGTATTACTGTGTCATAAGCTACTGGGGTCCAATCTATGAGTGCTTGAGACTTGATAGAGGATCTGTGTTCGAAATCCACTATGAATTCGTTTAACTCGGTGGCCCATTTTCTGATGCTGTCGATTGCTTCGCTATTGTGAAATAGCGCTTCTAGCGGTTGTGCTGAAAGGACTAAGATGCGATGCGCTTGGAAATAATGTTTTAGCTTCCTTGATGCCATGACCACAGTGTACACTATTTTTTCTAGTTCAGAATAGTTGAGCTTTGCTCCTGATAGGGCCTCTGATACAAAGTATAATGAGAACTACTTCATCTTGTTTTCATGTTCCTTTTCTTCAACCAGTACTGCACTGACAGTTGTTGGTGATGCTGCTAGATATAATAGCAATGTTGCAGATGGCGATGGTTTGGACAATGTTGTCAACTTGGTTAAGTATGTTTTGAGTTCGTCGAAAGCTTGTTGCTGCTCATGCCCCCATTTGAAATGATCTTAGCTTCGAAGATTCTGAAAAAGGTAGGCCCTTTTTGGCTGATCTCGAGATGAATCTATTCAATGTTGCTAGTCTTCCCGAAAGCTTCTGCACCTGCTTTTTGCTTGCTAGCAGTTTCATGTTTACTATCGCTCCTATCTTTTCAGGGTTTTCTTTGATGCATCTTGCCAATACTAGACAACCAAACAACTTGCCTTCTTGATGCCGAATATGCACTTATTCGGGTTCAGCCTGAGGCCGGCCTTTTATAGGTTTTTGAATGTTTCTTGCAGGTCCTGAATATGGGTCTCCCTCTTGTCGCTCTTGACCATGATGTCATCGACATATCCTATTAGATTTTTGCCTTTCTGCTTGTTGAAGACCCCATCTGCCATTCTAGAAAAGGTGGGTCCTGCATTCCAGAGTCCCTTAGGCATTCGCTGGTAACAATAGGTTCCCCCTAAGGTGATGAAACTCATTTTCTCTTCATCATCCGGGTTCATCCAAATTTGGTGATATCTGGAAAAACAGTCTAGTAGACTCATCACTTCGCATCCAGCGGCGATATCAACTAACTTGTCAATTCTTGGAAGTGGATATGGATCTTTTGGGCAACACTTGTTTAGGTCAGTGAAATCAACACACATTCGCCATTTTCTGTTTTTCTTTCTAACCAATACAACGTTGGCCAACCATTCTAGATACTGAACAGGCCTGATGACGCCAGCGTCAAGTAACCTCTGCACTTCTACTTTTGCTGCTTCCTCTCTCTCTGCGAACATCTTCCTCAGCTTTTACTTCTTGTGTTTCACCCCTTTTGCTACATTTAAGTTGTGTTGCACGAGATCACGACTGACACCTTTCAGGTCTTTTGCCGACCAGGCGAATACGTCTTGATTCTCGTGGAGGAAAGCTAATAGTCTATCTTTTTCATCCTCTACTAGATCAGAGCCCACGTGCATGCATTTTTCTGGTGCTAGTTTTGACAGTGGGGCTTTCTGAGTGTCTTCTACTGCTTCTACCCTTGGTTCGACTTTGTTTTCACTGTCTTCCTCTTCACTAGGTGGTTTCTTGGAAACTTCATTTATAAGGTTGTAACCTAGGATCGGTTTGCCCTCTATTCGCCTAGATGCAGCTTGGTCTCCGTGTACTGCGATGATGCCGAAAGGGGATGGCATCTCCATGCACAAGTAGCTTTCCTTTATCACAATTTTGAATTTGCTCAGAACTCCCCTCCTGAAGATTGCGGTGTATGGATAATCTATGTTGACTATGTCGAAAGTTATGGTTTCTGTGCGGACCTTCTTGCCTTCTGTGAAGGATACCGGGATTGCCTTTTTCCCCAACGCGTCTATCTTTTTTCCTCCAAAACCAAACAATGAGTTCCCGGCTGGTTCTAATGTTTGCTTATCAAGGTTCATCTGCTCGAAAGGCTTGATGAATAAGATGTCGGTGGAGCTTCCGTTGTCTATGAGGATGTTGTGTACAGTGAACCCAGCTACATTCACTATTGCTACAAAAGCGTCTGTGTGTGGAAAATCCCATACTTGAAAGTCATTTTTGTCAAAGGTAATGGGCACCATGGACCAAGCCGACCTGTTGAGTGGTGCCCATGGCGAGATGGTGTGCACTCTTCTTTCATATTTTTTCTGGCTCTTTTGTTTTCATGCTCCTGGTTTGACTCACCAGTGATTGTGAATATATGGCCTTGTGATGGTAAGATATTATTTACGGTTTGGTGTTCTTGAGTATTTTCTTGCTTTGCGGGTGGAGGAGGCTAGCTTGAATGTTGCTGCTCTTGCTAAACTAGCGAGGATGCAATGGCCGACTGCCCTAGGTGGTGGGCGAATGCTGGTATACTGGAAACGGTGGTTGCTGCCAAATGTACGGATGCTGGTTGTATACATGCGTAAAGCTAGGGTTCTGGAAAGCGTTGCTGCCTGTCGACAAATACTGGCTACCGTAACCCTGATTGTTTACTATTTTGGGATATGTGTTGTGGAACACATGGTTAGATGTTTCGCTGCTTTTTGCGGCCTCATCTTTCTCTTTAAGTTCTCTGACCATTTTGTTGTATTTGTGGTCTTTTGTAAAATGTCTTGTGTTTTTGCCACAAACGGCGTAATAGGGTATTGTTTGGGCTCGTCCTCTTCCTCTGCCTTTGTGTCCATCGTGGGGAGTTCGTCCTCCTCGCCCATCGTGCGGAGACTGATCAAAACTTCTGTACTACTGGTTAGGCGGCGGCCCTTGGAGACCATGTTCCGCTGAGTTGTGCTCTGGATGTTCTTGTAGATTGTTGATTGTGCGGAATGGCCTCATATTTTGCTTGCTTGGGGTTTGTGGTGGCTTAGGGGCCTTGCCTGCTTGTCTCGATGAATTCCTTGTCGCTTTTTGCTTCTTCAAGTAGTCATCTGATCTTGCATATTGTCTCATCACCTCGAACATCTCCCTTATGGAGGTGGGATAATTCCTGGCAAAATGAGTTGCACACTGGCCTATGGCCAACCCTTCAACGGCTGCTGCTATAACCATCTCCCCTGGCGCATTTGGCACCTGAGCTTTAGTCTAAATGAATCTTTCCAAAAACTCAGATAGGGATTCGTCATCTCGCTGAATGCAGTTTAACAAGTCTCTTGTTGTTTTTGTTCCTGGGTGATATCCTTGGAAAGTGGACACTAGCTCTACTTTGACTTGGCCCTAGGACCTAATGGATAAGGGCTTGAGCGAGGTATACCAATCATGTGCGATGTCTTCGACTGCCATGATGAGTGACTTTGTGAGGATTTTACCGTCTCCCCTAGCTGACATTACCGTGGTTTCATAACTCACAAGGAACTTCCTCGGGTTTGTCTTTCCATCCAATATCGGGATGCGAGGCTTGTAGCTGGCTAGGCATGGATACAACAGAAGTTCTTTCGATAGGGGTGAAGTGGGGTCAAATGCGCTTTTGTCTTCTTCTAGGAGGTTATCACCTGGTATTACAACATTTCCGCCAACGCGAGCGGCACCTCCTGCTCCTGCTCCCTGCAGTCCTTGAATCTCTCTCACCAACCTGTCCCTCTAAATTTTGGCTTCCCTAATTGCCCTCTTCATCTGTTCGACTCTGTTACGAGCAGTGGCTTGCCTGAGCAGCTGCTCCTTCTCGTTCTGTAGTCTAACTATGTCTTGCTAGTACTGATTTAGCATCTTTAGGTTTCTTGCTTGCTCAGTGATCTAGCCATCTTCGTCTTCTTCGATCTTATCGCCGCTTTGGTTGCTCTCGACTTCTTTGACGTCACCTTCCGGTGTTTGCTCTAACCCTCCTAGCGCTGCAGTATTATCCATCTGTGGCTGTGATGCAGGTGGTTCTATAGTTGTTGCTGCATCATCTCGTGCAGCTGCTTCCGCTGCCGTCGCAACGGCTACAGCCGTCAGATGGTGCTACTTTATCCGTCAGTAACTTTGGTTTCTTTGCTGCCATGATAAGCTCGAGCAACAACCATGGTGGGCGCCAATGTTGTTCTAGGCCAACGCCATTGAACACCAGTTGTCGCTCAAGCAAAATCAAGCACGAGAAGTGGGTAAAGCCAGACTCGGGCGAAACAAAATTAACGATTTAATTACATCCCCTCAATGGGGGCTATTTATACATGCCCGTAAGCTTTTCATAGGACGTAAATGCCCTCTCAACTACTACAAATTCGGGAAATATTCCCCGCAGCTTTGGGCTTGTTCACCATTCGGAGTACCCGCCTTCATCGGATAACACCGGCCCGGTGAGGCCCGACTAGCTTTGCCTTATGTTGGCTATCCAACCGATCGAGGGGGGGAGGCGATGACAGAAGCTATCGGCCTGTGAAGGTAGGCGACTCCTCCTTTGGCGAAACCTATAGAAACGATCGACCGAACCGTTAACAGCTATTCGCCCGAGCGAATAGCCGAGACCGACTATGCGCCCTCCTTTGGCAAAACCTACAGGAACGATCAACCAAATCGTTAACACCTATTCACCCGAGCGAATAGCCGAGACCTACTATGCGCCCTCCTTTAGCAAAACCTACAGAAATGATTGACCAAACCGTTAACAGCTATTCACCAGAGCGAATAACCGAGACTGTCAGCGAGCCCGTTGTCTGGGCGAAAGGAAAAGAACTCGGCGCGACCTGGTCTCAACCATAGAGCCCACCCTTTCACCATAGCGAAAAGGGAATTCCAAGAACGGGATGGCAAGCGCCGCCCGTACTTCGCTACGGTGAGGAAGGAGCTCGACTCATCCTTCTCTTCAGGCGTGGCTAGCCCTCTCACCTTTTATTATAGCGAAATGCTGAGTGCGCCAGGGCCCAACTCCCGTTATTTCGCTTCCGCATGAAATCGGGACGGTGATTGAGCCACACAGGGTGCCCATAGGCGGGGCACGCCCCCAACAATTTGATTGTATGACTCAACTCTCTTTGGATCTGTTGTTTGACTTTACAATATATGCATTGCAAGTATGCCTTAGCTTTCTCCCTACCTATGAACTCCACAAAAAGCCTTAGTCATAGGAAGAGAAAAGGCATAACATCTTTATTGCCTTGGTGAGAATCCACAAATACCACATATATTGAGAGACATGAGAGTGTCATACAATGGAATCTCTGAGTTTTGTTATGAAAACATATAAAAACTCTGGAACAATGGTGGAACAAATAAGTTGAGACATAGTGCTTGGCTTGATCGTTCTGTCTTTCAATTGCTCAAGACCCACGAGAAGGCTAAGAAGCCCCATGGTTGAAGGTAATATGGGTAAGTTTGAAAGTCAGATCAGTTTATTCTAATCCGGAGGAGAATTTTTTATTGAACGCATGTGTACTTTTGAGGCATGAAAATATCATAGCAACTCCTGATCCATTGCTGAGTTTAGCTTTGCTCAGAGACTAGCAAAGGGTAAGCTTGGGGGAGCTAGTTGTCGGACACTAACATCAATCATAAACCATCAACATATCCTATATATATACTTAATTCCATCACCAAACATAGGGATAGGGGTTTAAACTAATAAATTCCATTATTTTTTGTGAATCTGTGAATGCAGGAGGATTTAATCAGAAAACAATCAAGGTGGACCTATTCATCAAAGTAAATCATGTTTATCCACGATGAATTAATTCTAAAATCATTGTGCATGTTTCCTACAAGTATTTCATACTTGTGTGCACAAATTTAGGGGGAGGTTACTCTACAAGTTTGATACTTTGAGACTAACACCTTTTCAAGCTTGTCATGTGTGTAGTAGTCTCGTTGCAAGGAAAATGGAGTCCCCGGAGTTAAGCATCATACTTCAAATATCCACCACCTATTGCAAGTGGTAGAAATCAAATTGGTTTCTATATGTGGTATTTCTAAACCGATATCATCATGTTGATTTCATTTTGATATTTATATGCTTTCTCCATGCATTATATAGATTAAATTCCCTTGTGCAATAATTTGCCATTTATGCATATGTTTTGCCTTTCACCATATGTATGCATATATTTAGGGGGAGCTTAGTCTATATAATGTGAGCGTCAAATTTTGTGACCTATTAGACTCTACATACAAAGGATCACAAAGTTTGACCCTCCCTTGTGCTACTAATGTCTTCCTTTTTGATGTGTTGATTCCAAAGGGGGAGAATTTAGAGGACCAAAAGCAAGCATTAATGTGTAGGACCAAAAGCCAGATCATAATAATTTACAAGTGGTAATGGTCTACAGTAATGGTCCACAAGTGTTAATGGTCCAAGAAAGGGAGGATAGTGGATTATGGATTTCGTCCCCAACGGCTACTTTCTCAGTGGGGCTTATAAATATAACCCCCAACCGACAAAATGAGTAGTGTGGAGCTGACGAAACATATCAAGGGTGTTGATACACCATTTTAGTGATCTCCACTTGTATAGTGCTTAGTGATTCATTAGGTGATTAGCATAGGTGCTTTGTGAAGTGCTTAGGTTGATTAGACCACCGCTTATGCGCTTGCTCTAGGTTTAGGCCTAGTGTTTAGTGAGGTTTGCATACCTCTTACCACTCGGTGCTTGCACGAACCATTGTTGTACATCGGAGGGGCTTGTAGTCTTGTGAGATCACACCAACCGCGTTTGTGGTGTGGCTGCCACCGTGTACCGGAGGGAACAAGGCCCACGGTGTTTTGGCCGCAAGCTTGATAGCGAAGACGGTAGGGAGCATCCAGAAGAGGCTTGCTAGAAGGCACATCGGAGACCCACTTGTGCGTGGGGAAGGCCCGAGGCTATCCACGGAGTTACCCGACCGGGAGCTTGGCCCTTGCAAGGGGCTCCAACAAGGACTAGGGGGAAGCTTGCGTGCTTCTCGATACCTCGGTAAAAATACTGGAGTCGTCGATGGGAGTTTGCATATCTCTACCTTGCTCTTTAGCTTCTGCATTTATATTGATTGTATTACTCCTTTTGCGGTAGAGATAGCAACACACTAGCAAAACCATAGTTGCATATTTAGATAGTTTATCTTTTGCATAGGTTTTGCTAAGGTTAGAAAAAGAGGCCATAGTTTAGAGTTAGAATTTTAAGTTTCCTAATTCACCCCCCTCTTAGGCGTCATGGTCCCCTACAATGTGGGGCTAGCCAACCCCACCTGCAGTCCAGCTAGCCCATGGGACCCACTTATCATGCTCTCCTTCGAATGTTGGCTCTCCACCGCCTTAAAGATCACATCTACGCTGTAGATCAAGGTCTATTTGATCCGAGGATCCATAATTGATGCTACCCCCTATATATAGTAGCCCCTACCCCCCTCCCTGAAGCCATCCTGAAACCCTAATTCATATCTTCCTCATGATCAGAGCCAGCTATCAAGAGAAGATTCATCCTCTATAGGATCTAGTCTTGTAAATAGAAATAGTAAGATAGAGAGTGAGGGGAGAGTTTGGAGGAAGTGTTGGCCTATCAGTGCTCTCTCTATGGCTTGTACCTTGGCGAATCCAAGTTCTGCTTGAGCTTGCTTCTGAGATTTCTCTAGTAATCAACTTCTGATTCAAGTAAGCATTTTGTTTATATTGTTCATCAGGTTCGTGACTCTTTTGAGTGCTTTATTCTCTTCCTAGGGGGAGTAAAGTATTAATCGTAAGTGTAAGCGTGGTGCTTAGACTTGGGTTAATCGTGGATGCACCCTGCATTTTGGAACGGTGGTAGATCGCGAGTGTGACATTCTCGTTGAGTCCTTTGTAGTCCACCTCCCGACTGTAGGCCAAGTAGGACCCAATTACTATGGAAAGCATCCTCTGCTAGTGTTTTTCCTTAGTAATGTCCCCAGTTAAATAGTAGAAGACATAACTTACCCAAGTCAGAACTAGAGAACCGTAGTAATCCTCTCTATGCTCCTATTTATCCTTAGCCTTGTTGCTACCCCTGGTTAAGTTACATTGTAGTTAATCTCGCATGTTTCCCTATGGATACGATACTTGGAATACTTCTAGGTGAAAGCTACAACAGTATCTATGCGCTTGCGGATTTATCTATGTGCATCTTAAATATACCAATAGGGGCTACTATCGGGGTTATGATACCCCGGGTATCTCAAGACACCGATTAGTTAGCCGCTCGAACGGCACACGGTACACTAGCTAGCATGAGCCCAATCGACTGCAGCCCAACTAAGCTATGAAGACTTGGGCCAAGCACTAGGGCAGGAGTTGGCCATGACCTCCTCTGCCTTCACCGCACGCCGCACAACACTACACAACCTCTCCTCCGTCCCGACCCCTAGGAGGAACGGGGAGAGATCAGACTCTACCAGGCATGCTTGCACTGACAAGAGCAGGTACGCCACACTGACCCCACAAGGATCGAGGGGACAACAGTCCCCTCAACCTGGTCAGACACCATCCCTACACCATGCAGTGTAGACAAAGACAACACCGCCAAGTGGTGGTGGCCAGTACGGCGATCCACTATCCAAATACGGCCCAAATAGATAGATGTACAACCCCACCCACTATAGGATGGGACGCACGACAATGGCCTTGACTTTCGGGGCCATCCAAGCCAGTGAAGGCCACGACCCCAGAACTCGGGATCATGGCCACTAGTTCCACAAGCAGCAAGACGACCAATGACTCGGGGAAGGCTACCAACTCCTATACGACGCCCCTGGAAGATCAGGAGGCGATGACGAAGGCCACGGCGAGACCACGTTGTGCAGGACGGCTGGCGAACCACCACTGTGCCTACAGTGCAGCCACAACCGGCACAGTAGCACCACGCCACACCATGCTGCGACGTAGGCACAAGACTATGACGACAACCATGCCCGGACGTGCGCTACACCAAGACAAGACAGCATTCCTTGCCAGCCAAGTTAGCTATGTTCCCTCCCTCAGGCTCACGACCCCCTCGGTCAGGAGAACCTATCTCTTTGTGTGCGCCCTAGCCCCAGACTCTATATAAGGACAGATAGGGCACCCTTCCAAGTCACGATGAGACTCCTGAATCCTTCATTTGGGCAGTCCCTCTTCATTCTCCTACCTCTTTCCACTCTTCTTGCATATTCTATTGTAAGAACTTTAGAGCATTCAACCGAGGAACACGCACCGATCTTCTCTAAGACTGGACGTAGGGTTCCAGCCTGAACCAGTATAATTTCTTGTGTCTTTTAGATGCTACCATCGTCTTCCTAGAGTAGCGCGATAATCGTATAAATTTACTAGTCGGTCTACAAAACACCGACACCTGGATACTTGCCTGTACCAGGCATGTGCTCCCTTACCCTGGTGTGTGTGTTGCCTAGCCTAACCGTGATTAGTTGACAGGACCAGCAGTCATGTTGTAGTTCCTATTTTTGTCTTAACGAATCATCATGTGTTGGACGTGTTTGGATGCTGACTGCCTGGCAGCTGAGCAGCCAGGCAACAATTCTGACCCAGACTAAGGAAATCAAGCGCCTGGCAGTACCTGCCCTATGCCTGGCATGTTTTCCATGGTAGCATCCAAACAGGTCCCTATCTTCTTCCATGTGAAATTATTCTTATAAAGATAAACCCCACTCTCCTATTTTTTCTTATACCAGAGAGTGCCACGTCATCCTTTTATTCCCAACCATTTCTGGCGATTATCCTAGCTGTTTGATGGTGATCAGTAGTAATCACGTCATCGAGAGGGCCTGGCTTCCAGCCTTCCACCGATCCGTCACTTATTTGCCATTGCACGTTACTTGCACTTTCTCCTGCCTCTTGCACTTCTCATCTCACCACTACGTGCTCCTCTTTACCAGGACATCAATTGTAATATAAGAGTGTGTTTGGTTCCATGGACTAAAGCATTTTGGATTAAAATCTGCACTTTAGTTGGACGAAATAGCCAAACACTTAGATTAAAAGTGGACTAAAGTCCTTTAGTCATTTAGTCCACAAAACTGGACTAAAATGGACTAAAAGGTGTTGGGGACACCTATGCCCCTCATTTATTGCCCTCTCTCTCTCCCACCCAGCCTCCCTCCCGCCCGGCCCCCCGCTGCCCTTTCTCTCGCCGCCGGCCTCCCTCCTGCCCGGCTCCCCGCCTCCGTCCCGTCCGCCGGCCGTGCCCGCCGCCGCCCTACCACCCGGCTCCCTTCGCCGCCGCCGCCGCCCTCCCGCCCGGGCCCCCGCTGCCCCCGCAACCGCCGCCGCCCTCCCGCCCAGTCGCGTGATGGAGGTGCTGGCCGTGGTGCTCCACCTCTCCACCGCCAAGGAGCCCCGCCCTGCGGCCATCGTCGCCAGCTCGTCGGCGCGCGCGCGGGGACGAGACCGGGATCTGGACCTCCGCCTTCTCGAAGCGCTGGGCTTCTCCTCGACGCGTAGCTGCACGAGCTCGTCGGTGACCTTATGGAAGTCGGCCTTCTCCTTGAGGGCGGCGGCGACCATGCGCTGGATGTCATCGCGCTTGCTCTTGAGCTCACTCATCTTGTCGACCAACAGGTCGATGTAGTCGGCGTAGGACATGGTGTAGCTGACGGTCCGTGCGACGTAGTCCTTGAGCGGTCGGAACACCGTGTCGATGATGGACGCCAGGAACTCCATCTCCGCTAGCCCAAAGCCGGGATCTTCACCAAGAAAGCGCTAATCTCTGGATCTGTGGACATTTTGGAAGGATTGGGATGAAGGGGAAGAAGGATGGGGAGGGGAACAGAGTGGCGCCAGAAACATGAACATGGGTAGCAGGCTGGTGGGGAGAAGGATAAAATGGTCTTTCTTCCACATCATTTAATGATTTTAGTCCATTTTAGTTCAAGTAACCAAACACCATTTTAGTCCACTTTTAGTTCATGGACTAAAGTGGACTAAAACTTTAGTCCATGAACTAGAGAACCAAACATGACCTAAGAAGATGAAACTGAGGGATTTCGAAGACATGAATTTCAGATAATCAAAAACTTAAATGGAGTTATTCTATCATACTTTTCCGTGAGATCCCAAATATTATTCTCATACTACAGTATCCTAATTAAATATCTAACTAATTTAGTCTTTGCTTATCTTAAATTTATGTCTTCAAATTGAATTCATCTAGTTTATTACATGAATGTGTCAAGTACTTGTCTCTTTCTCCTCTCTAATTAAATATATACAAACGGTCATTAGAAAAATTAACTTTGAATTAATTTTTTAACAAAGAAAAGATAATCTAAATCGTTTATTCTAGTAAACACTCAATAATAGCACTCATTCACCATCGTACAAGGCCTCACATATCTGCTGGGCGACTGGAAGTTTTCTTAAGTGAAGAGAGAGAGAAACTACGTGGCCAATGCGTTGGCTAGGTTAGCTAGGCAATGTAAATCTTCTGAGACTAGATGGTAGGATGCACATGCATGTGTTGTTGATATTCTCAGAAACTATTGTACCTTTGTTATGCCTAGCTAATAAAGTCTCTCTCTACTAGAAAAAAATCATTGCACAAATAATAATAAAAAAGTAAAATTTCTCTAGCCTAACACTATTACTGTAATGATTTTACGCAGCGGGCAAAATCGGTTTTCCGCGGCGGGCAAAGCTGTCCGCCGTGGTTCAAAGGCCACGGGAAATCATGGCTTTACCGCAGCGGGCCAACTTGCCCGCCACGGTTAATCGATTAACCGTGGCGGGCAGGTTATGATGCCCGCCGCGGTTAATGGTTTGGAAAAAAAAAAAAAAACTAGCGAGCCCAATTGAGCCCATCGCCAGGCCCAATCGAGCCCGCTGCCAGGTGCATCGGATCTGCTGCGGACGCGCACGCTGTCGTCGTCCTTGTGTGTGGATCTCGCCGGCCTCCGCCTCCTCGTGCCGATGGAGCTCGCAGACCCGCTCGCGGTCGTCGTCCTCGTGCGTATGGATCTCGCCGGCCTCCGCCTCCTCGCGCCGCCAGAGCTCGCGGACCCGCCTGGACCAGCTGCCGTGGTGGCCGGGATATCCTTGCACCGGATCTGGGCGGCCCAAGGGAAGGCGGCGGCGCTCCTGGACGGGACCTGCATGCATATACAAGGGAGAGAGTGAGGGAGTGGAAGAGAGGGAGATGAGGAGCAAGGGCAACCTACCTGAGTTGGGGGAGGCGCGACGCAGAGGATGGGGAATTTTGCCCACCGCGTCACCGCTCTGGTGGAGCCGGATCTGGTGGAGGCGCCGCCGTCTGCTTCGTGAGGGAGGGGAGGAGAGGGGAGCGGGGGAGGCGCCATCGGTGGAGGGAGAGGTTGATGAGGACATGGCACCTTCAGATACGAACAATGATTATAAGGTGCGCTCGTTCCTATATTTGCATAGTGGCTTTGGTTATAATTCACTTGGTTCCACATGTACATGTCACTATTTGAATGTAGGTACAAATATGTCTCAACATGCAAGTTCATCAAAGTTGAACTTTCGGTTCGTCGGCAGCCCGATAGTGTCTCATTGGAAAGGCCATAACTCATCCTTCCGGAGTGCGATCGAGGTCAATGAGCACTTGATGGAAAGCTTGTTTGATAAGCTTTCAAATAGATCTGGTCCCATCTCAATATCATGTCGGCAAGGCCTCCAAATCAGCAATATATTCTG
Source organism: Miscanthus lutarioriparius (assembly GCA_904845875.1). Taxonomy (NCBI): domain Eukaryota; kingdom Viridiplantae; phylum Streptophyta; class Magnoliopsida; order Poales; family Poaceae; genus Miscanthus; species Miscanthus lutarioriparius. The sequence continues at coordinate 58,137,662 of CAJGYO010000011.1, read as the reverse complement.
TCACTATTTTTGGCGGGAGCTACACTGTCGTCATGGGCTTGTTAGATATCCTTGGGACCCAGGGCCAAGTTGGAGCACGCCCCAAGAAGATGGAGAACACCTAAGAGATGGCCTTGGACGTCCTCCTCCTTGGCCACCACCTTAGGAGGCCAGCAAGGATGTCCAAGCCAAGCCAGAGGCCCAGTCCAATCCGAGTTCGAGTCTGCCTCGGCCATCAGGACCAGTCTGCAATAAAACGGACACCCAGGACGCATCCGGACTCTGTTTTCGATGATCCACATATGGATGGAAAGCTAATTTGATAAGGAAGCCAGTCCAAGTTGTTTCATGTCAAAAGCTGTTCGGAATCAACGGGAATCGTCGAAACAAGTCAGCATCCAGAATTTGTCAGGGTGCTGCGATACCGTCTTTTGGTCCGTTGGACCATGTATCGAGTTTGGGCCCATTAGAGGCGCGTCTAGGGGTCTTGCACGACCCTAGAGTCTTCATAAACAGTCGCCGCCCCTCCATTAGGGTTTGGGTTTTGCTTAGATTATTCTGTCAAGAAACAGTTTTGCCGTTCTTCGGTTTGTGAGACCCCAACTCGTGAGATTAATCATACATTTGCAATTTAGTTGCGTTCTTTCTTGTTCTTGCTTGTGTTCTTCGTTGCGCAGGCAGGAATTAGCCTTCTTGGCGAGGTCAACCTGGTCCGTGACTCGGTTGATAACCAGAGGAGCTATGGTGCTAAGATTGCAGGGTTCGATCTTTCGATCTGAAGCCGGATCGGTGTGTTATTCTCCGCCACAACGATAGTTACCATCACCTGACGGAAGATCGGGATCCCCGTCTCTATTAAGTGGTATCAAAGCTAAGGTATACCGTCAGGTTCACATTTATTCCCTTGTTTGAGTGTTTTTGCTTTTATCCCATAGTCCAATGCCATATTTGTTTCCTATCCTATAACCATCCGCGCCATAGCCTTTGCATGATTCAGTTTCAGAGTCCGCTTTGTTGAGTTTGTGTCCTAGGTCAAAGTCTTGTTGCTGGTTTAGATTTGTGTTCCTTTCTAGTTTGTGTTGATCCCTTCACCCGCCGCTATTCCGTATCAGCATCGGTTTGCATCTTGTGTCCACTAAATCCCTAATTCGAGCAGCTCCCTTAAAACAGTCATAACTTTTGCATCCGAACTCGAAACGGGACAAATTTTATATCTACAGAGAACGCCAGAAAATTTTAGATCTATTTCATCCCAGCATAGCTAGGTTTGTAAAAATTAGATTTGTGAAATTCGATTAGGAAAATTGAGTTTATGAGCCCACAAGTTTTGGTATGCTTTTTAGAGCACAGTCCTAATTTTCTATAGGCCACATCTTTTATTCAATTGAGCTCAAATTTTTTGTGGTTTATTCTTGTGTGCTCCTTGCTGAGAAAAAAATATCAAAAGAGCAAAAGCAAGAAAAAAAAGATTAGACAAAAAAATAAAAGAAAAAAATAGTAAAAGAGAATAGAAGATATCGAAAAGGAGCACATAAGGAACACTCAATAGCTCTATTGTTTGTGGTACCTTTTGCCTTGTTCATATCCGTTGCTACCTTTAATACTTGTTTCCTTTCATCCTTGTTTTCTCTCTTGTTTATCTGGCCCGGTGATAGGAACACGTATAGGCTAGTAACTAGGACAAGTGCTCTGGACATTTATTCAATATTGTTTGTCATCACCGACTTGTGTGCCACATATACATATTTGTTCTTTTGTATGCCTCCCAAGCTCCACATATACTTCAGATCGCAGTGCAGAAAAAGACCCTTGCAATCTTGGTGTCACACCCTCACAGGTATCACGTACGACCACCGGTTGTACCGCCCTTCGCTTTGTGTTGGTAAGAACCTTGTAAGAGCTTGATAAGGTGTTTCCTTTTGTTGTGATCTTGAGAGGCAAGCACCACTCCCTGCGTAGTAGGATTATTAGGGATAACCTTCACTATTTGTTCCTTGTTTTTGTGTTTACAATGACGGGTTGTTCGTATCCACCGACTTATGATGGTATAGGTGCTGATGAGTACATGGGTGAGAAATTGCTATTGATAACATATTTGCTACTCGCTTTTATGTGTCCAAGGAGGAAGGTAAAAATGCGTTAGTGTTTTTGCGACATTCTGCTTTATCTTGGTGGGAGTCTTTAGATCCTTCTGATAAGCCTCAAACTTGGAATGATATGAAACTTCTTATGCGAGAAACCTTTGTTAATCCACCTTCTGTTTTGACTTCATATGATGAGGTGCACCATTTAGAGGAAGAGTCTGTTGTTATTCCTCCTGCTATGCCTAACCTTTTGTAGGACAATGTAGAAAAGAGCAAGGATGCCGTGACAGAAAATGAGAAGCTCACAGTCTCATGTGAAAATTTAGAACCATCAACTATTACCCCTGCTGAACATGAGAGCAAAGGTAATGCCCATGATGCTAACCTCACAGAAGGTGAGAGTTCTCTTGTTGTGCTGAATTTTTCCACCAATCATGCTATGATAGAGCAAATTTTAGTGGAGCATTCGCTTGATTTACCTTTATCACAAGATGATTTGCTTGATGTTTCTTATGACGAAGATGACTTGCATGATGATATTTATGTTATACCCATGCAATCATTGAAGAATGATCACGCTATATGTGTGCTGAAAATGAGCACTTGTGCTGAAAATAGACTTGTTATTCATAATGCTAGTGAAGTTGATGAGCTGAAATTGTTGTCTTCTTTAAATACTTTGGGTTACATTGAATTTGATGTTCCGTGTAATCTTAGTTCTTTATAGGAGAAACTTTATGCATATGCTGATTTGCCATGGTTCTCTAGACATACATATCATTTTATTGGAAAATATAATTGTAAAGGAGAGTATATGGTGCATCGTGTCTATATTTGTTTAAATCTGAAATCTCCTTATATTGTGCAAAAGTATGATCAACCAAAGGATTGTAATTGCTATAATCTTGTCATGTCGAGTTCCCCTAGTTTTGTTATAAAGAAACATGTTAAATTTCAAGAAGGGGAGCAATGTTGGCTACTACCAACAATGTTTTCTTCATCTAATCCCAAACCGAGGACGGTTTGTTGTCAAGAAGGGGAGGATGATGAGGACATGGCACCTTTAGATACGAACAATGATTATAAGGTGCGCTCGTTCCTATATTTGCATAGTGGCTTTGGTTATAATTCACTTGGTTCCACATGTACATGTCACTATTTGAATGTAGGTACAAATATGTCTCAACATGCAAGTTCATCAAAGTTGAACTTTCGGTTCGTCGGCAGCCCGATAGTGCCTCATTGGGAAGGCCATAACTCATCCTTCCGGAGTGCGATCGAGGTCAATGAACACTTGATGGAAAGCTTGTTTGATAAGCTTTCAAATAGATCTGGTCCTATCTCAATATCACATCGTTAAGGCCTCCAAATCAGCAATATATTCTGTCGCTATTTCTGGCGGGAGCTACACTGTCGTCATGGGCTTGTTAGATATCCTTAGGACCCAGGCCCAAGTTGGAGCACGCCCCAAGAAGATGGAGAACACCTAAGAGATGGCCTTGGACGTCCTCCTCCTTGGCCACCACCTTAGGAGGCCAGCAAGGACGTCCAAGCCAAGCCAGAGGCCCAGTCCAATCCGAGTTCAAGTCTGCCTCGGCCATCAGGACCAGTCTGCAATAAAATGGACGTCCAGGACGCATCCAGACTCCGTTTTCGATGATCCACATATGGATGGAAAGCTAATTTGATAAGGAAGCCAGTCCAAGTGGTTTCACATCAAAAGCTATTCGGAATCAACGGGAATCGTCGAAATAAGTCAGCATCCAGAATTTGCCAGGGTGCTGCGATACCGTCTTTTGGTCCGTTGGACCATGTATCGAGTTTGGGCCCATTAGGGGCGCATCCAGGGGTCTTGCACGACCCTAGAGTCTTCATAAACAGCCGCCGCCCCTCCATTAGGGTTTGAGTTTTGCTTAGATTATTCTGTCAAGAAACAGTTTCGCCGTTCTTCGGTTTGTGAGACCCCAACTCGTGAGATTAATCATACATTTGCAATTTGGTTGCGTTCTTTCTTGTTCTTGCTTGTGTTCTTCGTTGCGCAAGCAGGGATTAGCCTTCTTGGCGAGGTCAACCTGGTCCATGACTCGGTTGATAACCAGAGGAGCTGTGGTGCTAAGATTGCAGGGTTCGATCTTTCAATCTGAAGCCGGATCGGTGTGTCATTCTCCGCCACAACGATAGTTACCATCACCTGATGGAAGATCGGGATCCCCGTCTCCATTAGAGGTGGAGGCCCGCCGCTGTCTGGAGAGTGGAGGGAGAGGGGAGAGGAGCGCCGGTGGGTGAGTGCGGTGGGTGAGTGGAGGGAGTAGAGTGGGAGTCGGAGTGGAGATGACCTAAGTCTGCTTTATATTCTAGCCCGGTAGGAAAACATATATGGGCTTTCACCTGGGCTCTGAGCTGGACCGAATTTACCATGGCGGGCCTTATACTGTGCCCGCTGTGGTAAATCGATTTACCGTGGCGGACGTCTTAGGATGCCCGCCACGGAAAATGTCCTCCACGTCTAATTTACCACGTCTAAATCGATTTACCGCGGCGGGCAAAAGTGCCCGCCGCGATAAATAAAAAATGTCCTCCACGGTAAATCTTGGGATTTACCGTGGTGGGAAAAAATTGAGCCCGCCATGGAGCCTCCGGGACCCGTCGCGGTTAATCAATCCTGTAGTAGTGTAAGTATTCTTAAGCACAGGCTTCAAACCAAATAGACTTTGTCTCACTAGGTAAAACTCATTAATTTTGTAGCTAACTTCTAGTCAACACTTTTTGCCAGATAAGTCATGCAAGCCTCAAACCAAATACTCTCGTTCGTCTGGCCAAGAGAGGACATGCCTGGTACAGATTAGTATCTAGAGCTCTAACTAAACACATCACAGAGAATGCACAAACCATACAAAATTGCTCCACAAAAAAGCCCAAGCACATCGCAGGCAATGTACAGAGTACATACCATACAAAAAAAAATGGTCCACCGAACAAGCCCAAAAGCCCGCCGTTTGGACAATCCGGCCCGAACAAGCACAGGAAACCTAAAACCCGAACTAACGAAGAGCTCGCCGCACCCCACCCCACCAAACCTTTTGAACCCCAAAAATGGCACCGGCGCCGGAACCGACCGCCGGCCGCAAGCGCAAGAAACCGCACGGGCCCTCCGAAATCCTCGCGAAGAAATCCGCGGATCCCAAATCGGCATACGGGAAGAAGAAGAAAGAGAAGCATAAGCATAAGGAGAAGAAGCCGCGGCCAAAACCCGCCGAGCCGGACCAAATCGCCGCTGCCGTCGGAGATGGGGCCGCAGGGGGAGCGGTCCTACTGTCGGCAGTGATGCAGCCGGCGCGGCAGCTCGAGTTTCTTCTTCGTAGCTTCGAGCGCGCCGCTAAGATGCGACTGTCTCCTCTTGAACTCGATTCCTACTCAGGTATGCACCCCATTCATCCTCGTGTTGGATTCAATTCAATGAAGTCCAATTCCGCATGCAAATTTGAGGGATACTACCTGAAGGCCTCCTCTGTTTGTACTCACTGCAGAGGGGTGCATGGTGAAGCTCACGGAGGGAGCAGCCCAGGACGTCGAGAGCTTCGGTGACCATGTAAAGGGGGCGTTCGGCTCTTCTTGGAAGGAAGAGCTCTGTGAGGGAAATCACATCGATGGGGACATCGCCCTGGGCAGCCCGACACTTCTGGTTATCAGCTCGTCTGCTCTGCGATCCTTAGACCTACTGAGGTAGAATCTGTTGTTCCAAAGTGCAACAACAGGTTTTTCAGTTTTGCACTGCATCCGTTTGTAATTCTTTTAGATAATTAATGCAGCAACTGGTTTGTAGGGGCTTAAAGATGTTTACTAATGAATGCCGCCCAGTAAAGCTCTTTGCCAAACACTTGAAAGTGGAGCAGCAGGTCTGTATTTACTCAGAAGTTAAAAATTGGTGTGGTTTATTTTAACTGCTCCAATTTAATCTATTTGTGCATTGATCAAAATCGCAGCTGATACTCTGTATATTGCAATTTCTGAATTGGTAATTTTATCACTTCAACCACTACAAATGTCTTACTCGTGTAGAGTACTGGATTGTTTGCTTTAATGTGCTGCTGTATCTATAAGTGACTAAACTCATAACTCTACTGGTACAACAAATATTGTTTTGGCAAGGACATATTCTTTTTTGTCTACTGACTATCTGCAGATATCACTCACAAAATCCAGTGGTAAACTAGTACATTTGGTGCAAATCAGACAATATTCCATTAATACCATTGTCTTGGTTGATTTCTTTGGGTCCAGCATTTCACTAAAAGAACGTGAATATGCTTTGTCCATGTAAGAGTATTTGGAAAATGCATGATTTTTTATTCTTGAAAAGAAGTGCAAATGTAAATGATAATACCAGAGTACCAGACTCTGTTCTGTGTTATGCCACCTGTATTTTTTGCTATTGTTTTAGCTTCCTACTGTTTTGGCTTTAGTTTTTTGAACTATAAAGTTTTCATGCAGGTGGCGATGCTTCAAGCTCGAGTAAATATTGCCTGTGGTACACCGAGCAGGCAAGCAATCTTGACTATTCCAATTTTTATCTATCTGTCTTTTTCTTGTTGTGTTTAATCCATGTCGATTGGGCTTATTTAGCTTGTGGAACAAAGACCATTTTGTGTCGTTCTCCAAAGTTCGAAATGCTAGTAGTTGGTGTTTATTATATCTTACACAAAGAATACCTATTTTGTTAGGCTTCTTACATGCTAATGTTTGTGTCCCCTTTTCTTAAAGTAGCTTCAACTAGGACCTGTTGACTGTATCACCTTTTCCACCTTTGTGATAGTCCTTTGGCATATCTATCAGCACTGGCATTAATTCTTTTCTAACGCAAGGAGATCTATGTTTCATTTCATTAAGAAAGAGTACCCAAATTTTCAACACATTCACGCAACACCCACACACAATCCATCATACATAAGACGGATACGCTGCTAGAAAGAAAAGGAATGGCCCTAAAAGCTTATGGAGATAGGTCAAGTAAGGTTTCGGAGGTAGCTAGCCCGGGCTGCAGACTGTAGGGCTCCGTCCTCCTTTACTGCCCACACCACCACTCTTGCACGCAGGGAAGCACCATTAAACATGCAGCCCCTGTGGTGTTTACACAGATCCCAAGCTACCAAAATTATTTTCTATGTTGCCTATCCGCCTTTTTGATTGTATGCCGCCATCATCTGCTACTCATCAAGCCTTGACTATAAATTCTCTTATCCACGTGTTCTTCCTTCTCCACACCTATGTGTGATATGGATTGGGCGGGGTAGCAGGAAGAACCCTTTCGTCCATAGACTACTTCTTAGGTTCTTGCTTGATTACAATCGATATTGGGTTCTCTCTTTTATAGAGATGACTGACTTGACTCCTAAGGAAATATCCTAACCGATTCAATCTAACTTATCTCTTCCTAACAAATCAAACCAATCTAATCTAATCTAATTTAATCTGGCACTATTCACGCTCTAGAGTGCCACGTGGGCTTCTGTGCTAGCTCCGCTTGCCATAACACTACTACACCCCTTCAAGACAGCTCGTCCTCGAGCTGTGGCGATTGCTGGAGCAGAAGACCTTGCAGGCTACTCGATTGATGTGACGATGCCTTCCCATGAGTAAGCTGCTTGGAGAATGTTGTCCACATGACAGTCTTCCCTCCCCACCTTTGCCATGTGTACCCTACAAGTCCCAGCCACTGTCCTGGACTACATAGATAGAGCAAGGAGACATTGTCTTTGGAGAGGGTCCGATAGCAATGCCAAAATGAAACCCCTTGTGGCTTGGAAGAAATGTGCAAAGCCCAAGAGAAAAGGAGGCCTTGGAATTATTAATCTCAGGAGTCAGAACAATGCCCTTCTATTAAAGCATTTGGACAAGTTCTACAATAAAAAGGAAATTCCATGGGTCAAGCTTATTTGGAATGCCCATTAGCCCAATGGTCAAGTTCCTCATGCAACAACTGATAGAGGCTCCTTTTGGTGGAGGGATATCCTAAAACTTTGTGATTTATTCAGAGGAATTGCTGAATGTAAAATTGGAGATGGCTCTACTGTCCTCTTTTGGTCTGATCTCTGGAATGACAACATCCTACAAACTAAATACCCACGACTATTCTTCTTCGCAAAGAATAAGAATATCACAGTTGCACAGTTTCTGTCAAACAACTCCCTGGAGACCCAGTTTCATCTCCCTATCTCAGAGCAAGAATATCAAGAGTTTCAAAGCATTCAAGATTATATTCAAACAATTCAAGTTCATCACAATACAAAAGATTCTTGGCAATACATTTGGGGAAACAAGACTTACTCTTTCTCAAAGTTCTACAATCTCCCTTACTAGAACGTCCAACCTCCTGCTCCGTTCATCTGGGTTTGGGATTCCAGATGTTCCAATAAGCTCAGGGTCTTCTCCTGGCTTCTTTTAATGGATAGGCTCAACACAAGGAACATCCTCAAAAGAAAAAAGCACAAGCTAGAAGGAAATAACTACAATTGCATACACTGCAGCAACAACTTGGAGGAAACTGCCTTTCACCTCTTTTTCAGCTGTCCTTTTAGCCAAGCTTGTTGGCAGTACCTTGGCATCCATTGGGATTTCTCCATGGACTTCTTTCATATGCTGATTCAAGCTAAGCAGCAATTTCAGAGCCCTTTCTTCATGGAGATCTTCATCATTGGAGCTTGGCAAATCTGGAAGCAGAGGAACAATTTCATCTTTGATCGTGGTCGCCCTTCCTTTAGCTCCTGGAAGCAAAGTTTTTTTGGATGAAACTAATTTACAGGCTCTTAGACTCTGTGACTCTAAAAGAGCGATTTTCTTATTCCTTTTAGCAGTTCAGTCTAGTGTTGTTGGCTCTCTCCCTTTTTCAGTTGTGAGGTTGTCATTCTTCTCTGCTCCACCTCGGACCCCTCTTCTTTCCCTCTGCTCTTGTACAGTTCTTCTCCTTGTTGTTTCTCGAATAGTTGTTGGGCTTCGCTTTATTTTAAATAAAAACTTTACCGTGGGGGCCTCCCCTGCAGTATTTTAGGTTCAAAAAAACATGACACACTCGTGGTGACTTAAAGGAGGTCGCCATGGCGGCTCGTGCAGATGGGCCCTCGATAGATGGCACTGAGGTCACCTCTGCCTGGCGCACCAGCACAGAAGGCAGCATCAGGTTCAGCGGCTGTGATGCTAAGCACCGCACCTGGACTTCATGCCGCCACTCCAACAGTTGCCTCCTTGAGTAGAGGGTTGATAGTCCCATCGCGATAGCTGGCGGTCCCAGGTGAACGAGCCCATGGGATGGGGACACAGCCAAGGTAGCAGGGGCTGTGACATCAAGTCTGGAGTCAACGCAACCTGAACTGTTGCCAAGGGTGCCGCAGGTGTGGCCATGGCTGCCAGTAAAACTGTTGGCGATGGCGCAGGCGGTGTTGATGTGGTCACCATGACCGCCAAAGTTGGTATAGGGGCGATGGCCTGCGTTGGTGACGCTGGTGACGACGGGGCTGTTGGCGAAGTTGCTAGCGGTGAAGATACAGCGGCTGCTGGTACGACATTCTGGGACTTTGTTGTTGGCGAAGGAGGTGATGCCTGCAGAGGTGGTGGTGCTGCAGATGCCAGTGTTGTGGGGGTTGCCGGGATTGTTGCAGAAGATGTAGAAGCCACGGGCATCAGGGTGGGTGTGGCAGAGGCTGCCGGAGATGAGACCACCGGAGTTGTGGCAGCCTGAGCCTTCGCTAGTGGTGTCGCAGTTGTCGAGGTAGGGGTCGCTGATGTCGGAGATACCAGTGGCCCGGAGACGATGCTGAACGCATGTTCCTCGCACGCGATACGCTGTTCACGGGCGTCAAGGTGCTTGTTGAGGGTGATGAACTGGGCCAAGATGAGGTCGAGCAGGATCGGTGTCGAGGCCGGCCTTGGACGGCGATGCCTGGGTAGTGGTCTCTGATACCAATTGATATGGATTGGGTGGGGTAACATGAAGAACCCTTTCGTCCGTAGAAGACTACTTAGGTTCCCTTTTATAGAGATGACTGACTTGATCCCTAAGGAAATATCCTAACTAAATCAATCTAACTTATCTCTTTCCTAACAAACCAAACCAATCTAATCTAATCACATGGGCCCCTGGGCTGGCTCCACTTGCCATAACAATGTGCCACATATCAATTTCTTTTACAAGACATTTGTGGTTGATAGGCTGGCAGCAACCCTGACCACTATACAATTTCCTAGTGAGGGCAACTCTTGGATATCAAGCTTGCCTATGCAATTTCCTAGCGAGGATAGCTCTTGGATATCAAGCTTGCAAGCAATTTCCTAGTGAGGACAACTCTTGGATATCAGGCTTGAATTGACCACAAATGTTGGTGCTGCGACTTGGATATCAGGCTTGGATATCGCAGCACCAACTTGGATATCAGGCTCGAAGGGACCTATTGCTAGTTTTTTCTAGGGCCACTATAGAGTTGGATCTAGGCATTAGAGCAACTCTAGCAGGGCCCCTTCGACGCTTGTTACTCCACCGGCGGCGTACGACTCCGTCCCCCACCGGCGTGCGTGATTCCCACGTTGGTGCTGCGACATTCCCCCGGCGGAGCGAGATCCCGGCGGCGCGACTCGCCCTACCCGCGCACGGCAGACTCCTGGCGGCGCACCCCGTGACGACCATGACCGCAACAGCGAATTCCTGCGGCAGCCGTTGGTCTTCTTCCCTGATTCACAGTGTTTTAGCCGAGTCAGTCTATGATAACCGGGTCCCTATATTTGGGGCTCTATTTTGAGGGCCACTGCTAGAGTGCAGTCTAAAAAACAGGGCCCTCAAAAATTGGGGGAGCACCCAAACGAGAAGTAGGGGGCCTGTTTTAGGGGCTACTGGAGATGCTCTAAGAACTTTGGGTGTTTTCGACCCTTTATAATTTATGGAAATGGTCAAGAGTATCCTTATTTTCCAAAACAAAAAAGCTATGGGTTACTGGTTTTGCCTATTTCCATGATATTGCTATTCACGTTTGCAAATTGTGTCTTTCGCCTTATCCTGTTATTTCTACAAAATGTTATGAAGTTCTATCTAACTTCATGAACATGTTTTACACTGATTTGTTAGAGATTCTTCGAAAGAACCTTACTGCTTTAGTTTAATTGCATTGTGGTAGACCTTCCATTTTGCTGGGCTTTTTGCTTATCTGCTGACACCGAAGCATTGTGCCGATTATCGACTGTGCCAATATCCAATCTTGGTAACATATAATCACCATTTTAATACAAAAACTGAAAAAACATGGGAAGCAAACATTTCCATTCAAGTTTATTAAGCAGTGTGTCTAAAATATCTTTCTTATCAGTCCTTGTGTTCCATTCATACTTCGTAATTGTCATTTCTGGTTATGTTAAAGGATATAATATGTTTATTTATTTCTAAACAGATCCTAGATAGTTTGGGTGTTCACACAGTGAACTCTGTTTTAAGGCTGATGTTCCTGTTGTAGCTTCTATGCAATTTAACTTGATATATATTTCCTTTTGTCCAGTAGTAACAACAATGGTGTGTTTCTCAGTAGTTCTACCTCCTATTGCTGCTCCTTATAGTTCAGTCTGAGTGCAGGATCAAGAAACTAATTGACATGGAAGCTTTGTCCTTGTCACGCTTGAAACTAGTGGTACTTAACATGCAGAAAGATGCCAAATCCTTCACCTTGTTTACATTACCACAAGTCAGGTACTAATTTCATTAGCACATTTCAGCTCCCAGAAATTCGTACAAAGCCTTATCTATTTCTGATCTCAGTATGAATTACAATGCAGCAATGAGTTCTGGGACCTGTACAAAGGTTACCTAGATCCAAAGATCCGAGAAGGGAACATGAGGATATGTTTTTATGGTGCCGTGTCTGAGAGAGACATCACCAAAGAACTTCCACCAGCTGAGTAAATGTCTCTATGAGTCCATTGTATTCTGTAGATTAATATAACCTTTTTGGAGCTGTTTTTTTTTATGATGTTAAGAAATTAGAAATTTTCAGTGCGTTCTTTTACTCCCCGACAGTTTCTCAATTGAGTGTCATAGTTCGTGCAATGCAATTATATAAAGGGGCCGCGTAGTGGCAATGTTGTGTCGTGAATGTCACAGTGGTTTCAGTAGGTGAGGACAGGTCATGCTAGTTAGCAGATTGCCAGCAGCCCACCAAACCAACGAGGAGGTGACTGAATTCTTATTTTTGTGGTTTTGAATTGTTGAGAAATCGTTCTATTTTTCAGTGTATGCACACACAGAGTACAACATGAACATCGAGAGCAATAGGGGGCTCTGTTTTTCTCTTGAATATGGTGTATAGAGCACACTCAATGTTATTTTACTGGATTCCCTTTTGTCCTTTTTTTTAAAAGAATCAGGTAGAAAAGCTGCTGACTATTCAAGGATCTCTAAGAGTCTTTCTAATATTTACTCTCTAAATTATCATTCGGAGCGTTATTTGAGTAAAAATTGCTTTATATATCTTTGCATCCTTCGTAACTTTTCTATATCTTGTGTGCACTTTAAAGAGCCATCCTAGCTTTCTATCGTTGACTAGCGAGAAATCCGGAATATATGATGTTTATATTTGGAGAGCTAATTAAAAGGGCTGTTAGAGGGTATTTCTTTTCATTAAAATCTCTATTCCTATAAATTGAAGGATATAAAGAGTCAGTTGAAATTGATCTTAAAACTAAACAAAAACCTCAATAGGTCAAACAACAAAGGCAACAACAACAAAGAAAGCAACAAACAAAGACAATGGCAGGTTGGATTGGGATCACATGTACCGCCTACAACTCTAAGCTACCACACTACCGATGACCACTGACACTCAACAAGTAGCACACCGCTACACACCGAAAACCACGTTGCACCAACATCACCTGAATGACAACCGTAAAGCTGACACACCATCATCTTCGCTTGTGCTATTGTCACCGACATTACCCCACATCCATCCAACCTCTGTCATGTCGGGCTGGAGGTCACAGACTGCTGCAAGCTATGTCATATCGGACTCATGTCGGGCTGGAAGTCACAGACCGCTGCAAGAGTAGTCATCCCAACTTTGGCCCTATTTATAGGCAAGAAGTGACCGAAGATCTTTTCAGAATCACCTTCTAGTCATATGCATGCCGACGTGTATGCAAGTCTCATTTCTTGGAGCAACTTTAGGTCTCTCTATAGATTTCAATCTCTATATCTCTATTTAGAGTTGTTTAACGGATATAATTTCTTTACTAGTACGTTGCGCGCGCCATTGCGCGTCGGTTATCCAACCAAAGATGTAGCGCAGGATAATCTTTAGCAACTGACATGACAAATACTCAGGGCGCGGTAATGGTCCACCTTAGATGCACAGGTCCGGTCTGTAGAGCTAAACATAAAAGTTGACAACACTTGCAAGCTTTATACATTAGGGTTCATGCTAGGTAGCAACGGCAGTGCTGATATGATGACACATAGTTTATACACACAGTGACAGGTCCAGGTAATTAAACATTGTAGGTGAAGCACTCGGCGATGACCTTGTTAGCATCTCGCTTCTCGGTCTCAGAGGTCACTGTCCGTGGAGACAGAAGCTTCCCAGGTGGATGAATCTGTATGCAGATTTGCTTTTGTTAGCTCTCTGTGGTTTGCGAGGCATAAGATCAGGAGATTCAGTTTGAGAATTCGGAAATTTACCAGATCGCTGATAGCGGCACATGCATTCAGTGTGGTGGCTGCACCCAGATATGAGCCCGTAAAGCAGCGGAGGGTACATGTGTTCAAAATTCGCATGGAGTCTGGTCAATAGTGATGCTATATACATGTATAAATTTTTGTGGGGCATCAGGAGCAAAGTGTTACATTTTGTAGAAAACATGGATCGTTTCAACGAGATAGGGAGAAAAGAAGTATGTGTATCATACATGTGGAGTGGAGTGCAGAGGTGCGTTCCTCATCCTCGTTGTAGTCTGCTGGTAGTGTGCTTTCACAGCTTATGTATCATGTTGTGTTTCAGCGTTTGGGGAAAAATAAACAAGACATTTTATAATGTATTTTTGGGACAGGGCAATACAAGAAATCATGACTTTAAATGGCCACTAAGAATATAATACCTCTTTGCATTCGCTCAGAACATCACCATGTCCATTGGGAATTTGAGGTCATGCTGCAAAAACAGAGTAGAAATTAGCAGTGTAGATTTGTTCCTACGATCTAGCTCTACCTAGAGTAGGAGCTATGTGACCACAGGCCTAAAATCCATCTGTATTGTAAATCCCTATGTGCGCACAACTTTTCACAGAAATCTCTATCTGTGTTGTAAAAGAAATCTCAAGAAACTATGCTGAAAGAAAGGAAATGATATGACCATTCTACCTTTATATTTGATAGTAAAAGAAGGCATGTTCTTGCCAAAGTGTTTGATGAACCACTCATATAAACCTGTAAAATTTATAAGATGAAGCTCAAATTTACAATAGGAAGTTAGGACCACTCTGATACTCTGTAGCTGAAAGAAAAATTTACACTGAACACTTTGGCAGCCCCAAAATGACATATCTTGTATCACTAGCAGTAACCCCGCGGCAAATGCAGTGGGTGCTAGGCACAAACAACAGGTAATCTTGGAAGAATCGACAGATTCATTCATTATTATCGTCTAAAAGGAGCAGCAGAACAACAAAAACATAAATATATATTCTGTATGTAATTGAAATATTAAGTAATGCTGAAAGTAGATTACAAAAATAGAAATCAATTGTTATGGGGAGCCTGTCGTTTAAATGTCAGTTTAGAAAAGTCAAAAATCGCCTATAAGCAGATTATGTATAGGTAGAACCTAAGCCCTATTCTTTCTGTTTGAAGTAGATGAAACATCAGAGTTCAAAGCAGACTGTGATCATACGCAACATGGGCAGCACCACTCTTTGTTTGTGGAAAAAAGATCTGCCAAAAAAAAAGGAAAGCTATCACAGTGGCCAACAGATACAGTGAGTTAATCGGGTGACTATGAGAGTATGGAAGGTTCATCATGTAATGAACCGGGATCACCAGCAACAGGTTCGACTGTTATAGAGAACCTTTATAAGATTATTTTTGGTAAGCACAAAGGCCATTGTTGTAAGGCCGATCAAAAGGGCAAGTATAATATGCCACTAACCACAGGATGAGGAAGAAGGCATGGACTGGCTGCGTGGATGCGCTTTGCTTTGGCAATGGTTTTACAACGGATGAAGACATGGCACTAACAGATGATGAAATGACAACTTCTCTTTGTACACGGTATTGTAAGTAACCGAAATAGATCAATATATGCATGCCTTGAATATGCAAATCTTGCTTGTAAAGAGGACCTGTCAATCACACCGACAGTAATGCAGACCTGGGGAATTTCGGTGGCCGATGGCCCAAAATCAAGAATCAGTTGCAATTCTAGTAAAAAATCATAGACTTCAAAAAGGGTATGAATTGAAATGAGCAAACCTA
This sequence comes from Miscanthus lutarioriparius, assembly GCA_904845875.1. Classification (NCBI taxonomy): domain Eukaryota; kingdom Viridiplantae; phylum Streptophyta; class Magnoliopsida; order Poales; family Poaceae; genus Miscanthus; species Miscanthus lutarioriparius. The sequence continues at coordinate 58,122,107 of CAJGYO010000011.1, read as the reverse complement.
ATTCAAAAGACTTAAAAAATGCTCAGGCGAGATTTACTTTTGGTGAGTTAAATCATGACCTCAAATTGAGAGCCATCAGTAAAACATCAAAGTACCTAGGTAACATATGGGAATCACTGGATACGGAGTAACATATGGTGAGGTTAATCCCAGGTCAAAAATCATAGGATTGCTCTGAACTTTCTTGCTGTGTAACTATATAGGAGCATCATGCTGAAGGTATTTATAATTGTAAAAATTATTGCTGGGAAAATTGAATTAACTTTTAAGCGATGGTACTATGTCGGGATCATAAATGGGAGATAGTGCCAATCATAATTTATAGGTGGAAATGGCCACGACTTGACCAAGAAAATTATAATTGGTGAGAAGTGTGGCTACATCAGTTTATACTCGGGTACTATGCACATATAGTGAGGTAGTGAGCTCGATCTCATAGGCATTTTTAATAATTATTGCTTGGAAAAATGATTTAACTTTTGAGCAAGGGTACCTTCTGCGCTTCTTTAGACACATAGGACTTGTTGACCGTAGATATGTCCATTTCCATCCTTCTTCCTGCAGAAAGCTGAGCATGACTATTTGGTTAGCAACAAAAAATGTTGTAGAGGCAAATCAGCAACCACGCGGTGCGCATCATCCATGACTGAGGCATTCGTGAGTAGAAGATGAAATTAGGGAGAGGTAAATTAAATTAATTTGTTCTGCGAAAATATGGATCCAATATTAGCCTGAACTTACTGATATAGTAGGAATATCATTTCTGAGTTGTTATTCATTGTTAAATACAGAATATTAATGGGACAACATCCAACAACCATTTGAATCTGATACAACTATGGGAGGTTGAAGCTGATATATATGGGGAAATAAATATGCAAAAAGGAATTCAGTGAGTGAAGGATACATTATAGTTACTCTTGAAAATGGTGAAGCTAATATATTAGTAAATCAAGCTGGGCTTGAAGCCAAGCTGAAAAACTATACTAATATAAATGGATCAACGGGAGAAGCCTAGCTTTATGACAAGAACCACATTTACGCAAGGACATAGATTTATGGAAGTAACACTGAGGTAAGAAGATACTGAAAATCCATCTCTACCTCTATAATACATCACTTTAAATTATGCTACAGCTACTAAACAAAATCTATATTTACAGTCAACCTAAACTACGTTCACTCCACAAAACGTACACAGATAAAGATCGCGTTAACAACATGCGCACCGGATTAACTTTCACCGTGGCTCTCCTTGCTCAGCCCCAGCGACGCGAGACCGCGGCACTCGTCCCGCGCCCCGGCCCCAGCGACTTGAGACCGCGGCACTCGTCCCATCCCACGCCCGCGACTCCCCCTCTCCCCTCTCCCCTCTCCCCAGCTAGGCGAGGCCACGGTGGGGGCGCACGGTGGTCGGGGCGCCACCGTCTTCTCCGGAGACGCGACGCATCTTGCCCCTACTCTTCGTCCGCACGCGCAGCCGCGGCCGAGTTCCTCGATCCTCCATCGCGGATTTCTGCCGGCCACCGCCTTTCAACCAACGAGGACCGAGCCGCCGAGCTCGCGCGGAGGTGAGGAGCCACCCCTGAAGCTGCGCCGGGCTCTCCCTCTCTCTATCTTGTGCGTGGTTTGTTCCGCCGCCGTCTCCCTGTTGGCAAGGACCTGCCGTGGATCCGTTTCTGCAGCCAAGAACCAGCCCATCGAGTTTGGGACCTCGTCACGAAGCCGTGCTCTCCTGAACCGCAGCCAGAGATCGAGCTCGCCCGTGTGCCATCCATGGCCGCCGGCCTTCTGGAAGTTTCCAGCCAAAAGTTGATCCCGTCCAGCCATCCATGACGATCTGGTCCGGTTGCCGTCGTGAACAATCCTGCATGGTCTTCTCAAGATCGTCACTTTCCTGCAAGATCTTCTCCAGAATCCAGGTCATTCCTTTCTCACACCCTGCGTTGAAATCCATTGTGAATTCTGTCCATCCGTAAGCTTGAGTTTTTTTTTTCTATTTGTTTGTGGAAACAACGGTTTAATTCAATTTACTCCAATTTGATTGACAGCAGCTGCGCTGGATTCCCCATGGCACTTGCTCACATAAGTGATCTAAGCTATCTGGTTATTACACTTTTTTTCCCTCTAGAGTAATATATATGGTTCTGTTTGCATATGTTGATGACGCCAATCCATGCAGGTGCAAGTTTATACAACAGATTATTAGATTTTCTGGTTGGAATATGTGGCTTAATCAACATGTAGGAACTCATTGTAAGAAATTGTCTGTCAAACTAGCAGATCACACAACTGATTCTTTTAGCTTAATGTTGAATTCTCATGGAATTTCTTATCAACTAAGGTGGTTGTTTACTCTTTGTGCTATGGAACTACAGGTCTTGCTATCTCATTACTTGGTGCTATGGTGATGCCGTAAGCTTTTGTTTCCAAGCATTCAGTTTCAACACATGACCTTTTTTCATTTATCTTCTGCGCATAAATTGCAGTCATACTCTTTTTCTGCACTCGGCATTAGTATTATCGGTCAGTTCATGGGATTAAGGTAACCTCTAATTCTCCTTATACTGACCTAATGTGTTATTCCAATTTTCAGATGATTAAACATCTTTTTACTTCCAACAATTCACTCTCTTGCAGGAGGTCTGCGGATTGTATACGATTGAAAGTGCATTTGCCCTTACAGTAGCTTTTCTCATCAACATATCTATCGTATCTGTCAGTGGTGCTGTCTGTGGTTCAGGTAATTTTAACCGAGAAGATCAGGCGAACTGCAGTGATCTGGACCTAAACAAGGCTTCATTTTTGTTAAAGGTTGGTCAAGAAGTTTCAGTCTTCATATAATTGTCAAATTCATAAATAGATTGTTTTTGTGCTGGCTTACCGACGAGTTACTGTGCTCATGAAGAAAAAGTACAGAAGGAAGAATCGATGGAGCTTGAGTTGATGTCTGCTGTTTGTTTGCTATTTCGGTAAAGAAAGGAAGTGCTTGCTAGGAGTATTTTAATCAATTGCTTTCATCAATTCAAATGGTGAGGGAACTATTCTGGGTCACGGCCATGCCCTCAGGTAATTTTTCAACCATTCAATGCTACATAAGTGAATCAATGTCAATATTAGACATGTATTTAGGATAAGTTTAGCGCGTACATTTGTTATTTTGTTACTTTTAGTAGATGACACCGTAGCGTTAGCACGGGCAATATATTAGTTTGGTAGAAATGTAACAATGGCAAGGTAAATGCTTTGCATTTGGCTACATATGTTGAGTTGTTGCATAAAAAAGTGTAGGGATTTAAATTAGATTTGAAAGCATATTTTACTAATTTTGAGGAATGGAGTGTTTCTAAATTCTGATTATACATGGAGATGGTTGTACTAAAGTTGACTATGTAAAGTTCGCGATGTTCAGTCATCATGTGAAAAGCACTGGAGCAAATGTTCAAGTGGAACATGGAGGCATACGTAAACTGAGAGTCTTGAGACACTCCATGAGATGGTCCAAAGAAAATCTCGTACAGTTCGATAATTCATGTAGATATGATTGGATAGAACCAAACAATTGACTTGTACAGTGTGCGGCAAACAGCTCGCCAGTAGCAGCGGCAGATGACCTGGTCTTTGGCGTAGTTGGAACTGGAGCAATCATTACGACCTGCACAAATAGAAACCCCAAAAAATGGTACGTAGGGCCTGTTTAGTTCTACCAAATTCCCAACTTTGACAATGGTCCGTCACATATACATGCATGAGAGATTAAATCGAGGACTTTTACGAGACGAACGTTTTGAGTCTAATTAGTCAATGTTTGGATAATTATTGACAAATAAAAACAAAAAATGTACGGTACCTTCACCAATTCGGGCGCCGAATCAGGCACCAACTAAACGTGGCCCTATTATGAGTCGAGGATCCGTAAAGCATTTCAAATAAATCTATTCTAGGAAATTGATATTAGGATTCTATTAGTTTGAAGGCCACAATATACCACGCTGCAACAGGAGTTCGTTGACATTTATATGAGATTATGAGTTTTGCATGGTATCAGAGGACACTACAATTCTATTTCCATCACGTAACCCAATTTCAGTAAAGCACCCAAAATTAATCCATACGTAGGGGGGAGCATCACCAAGACAGCAGGTAACTGAAGTATATGAGATTATGAGTTTTGCATGGTATCAAAGGGCACTACAATTCTATTTCCATCACGGAACCCAATTTCAGTAAAGCACCCAAAATTAAACCATACATAGGGGGGAGCATCACCAAGACAGCAGGTAACTGAAGTAAAAGGGGTGTGAGGTGTTTCAGATGAGAGCACTTACATATAAGCCTCTGGACTCTCAATTGGTCACAGCCAGTCAGTGACCATAGTCAAATAGGAACAATGCACGAATACGAACATAAAGAATAGAAGGCACCTAAAAACTATTGTTACCCAAACCGCAGACCAGCACACCGTGTAGAAAGCACTTTTGCCGACTAAAGCAGGAAAGAGTACCATCTCATGACTTCAGGGAAATTGTTGGAAAAAAAGCTATAATACCAAGAGCACAGATGATGGATTGGGAAGGAGGAGCACGGAGTGGTCCCCCGAAAAAAAAGAAACTACCTTTCGGTTGTATGTAACAAGAAGATTTGTATGGAAGGAGAAAATAAGAGGAACGAAGGACATTACCAGCCGCAGATAACAAGCTGAGGAGACGGCACAATCAGGAGTTAAAAAGTGTTCGAGGCTACAACATTCCAGTTCACTCTTTATTATACCACATTGGAAATAAACTTAAGATCCAATGAAGTTCCAAAGCAAGAAAACTTCCGGGTATTCCACTTGAGTTGAAAGAACACCGGTGCACATAATTGTACTGATAACTCAAAGAAACAGGGGAACCAAAAGCTTGACAATGTAATCGTTGGAAATAGAGCATGTGCTAAGAACCAACAGTATATAATTTGACGTCAGAAGCAACGATCTCAGACATTGATCACAAAGCTAGAATGAACAAGAATATATCTATCACTTCACAGACAGCGAACACAAGCTTAGATTGCACAACTATGTGTCATTTGGCATCATAGACAATGATCATAAGCAAGTATGAGCGGAAAGCGAAAGGCAAATATCAGGGCAGACGAAGGAGGAAATCATCACAAGAAACGTCATCAGGTGGTAAGATTTCATAACCAAGAGGTAATTGCAGCCACATAGTGCGTGACTGAATAGACAATAATTACCACCTCTCATCGGTACCTTCAAACTACACAGAATATAATAGGTAGGAAGAGATGAAAAAAAACAGGAACAACCAAATGAACCCTGTCTCAATTATGATGGAACACGTCGAAAAAGATGCCAAAAATAAAATTAACATTGCTCATGATCATTGCCTCAGTTATGGACATGGTAGAGAGATTTAAAACAACGAAGAATCATCATAGCTCATGAGCATTGTATCATCGGTCATGTAAAAGAAGGAAGAGATGTAAACTGTAAGAAGCTAGCTCATGATCATTGCATCAAACACTAAAAATAATTTATGATGTAGTCATCACAGCAGCAGCCCATTCCCTCGAAGCAAAATGTAACAGCAAGAGAAAAGTGTATTCATCACTGCAGGTGACCAAAATACAAACAATAAACCAGAAATCATCAGGACTGTAGTGTAGATGGTATTAATTTTTATCGTACACTAAGAAATGATGAAACAAATATCATTGACATGATCACCTGCTCAGATGTATGGCAGAATAATTGTCTGTTCTCAAGATCCAACCGAACCCTGTAGTAACATGTAGATTGGTAAGAAAAGGAACAACAATAGATCAACGGTGAGACTGACCTCACCTTGTTCGTTTGCCTCTTTTCACCAAGATTCCCCCCTCGAAATCTCATGCAAGGGAAGGAGAGGTAAGGAGAGAGAGGGGGAGGGGGAGCGAAACCGCGAGCGGACGCCACGAGGAAGCAGAGCCGCGCAGACCACCTGCACCAACTCGCGCGAGGGCAGCCGCGGCCACCGCGTATAGTAAATGCAGGGAAGGGTAAACCAGGACTGTAAACACGGGATCAAAAGGCGGTAAGAAAATTTAGTACCGTGGATACCTTGGGTGTCCGCCGAGCTCCGCAGCCTTAATAAGAACAAATATATCTCCCGTTTCTGCAACAAGCTTTCCATTTTTTCTCTATGCTCTAATATCTTATCAGAAATTTTCTTGTGTGAAAAATTTCATGAGAAAACCATCTTCAAAAATGGAGAGAGAAGGATGATTTTAAAGAGCAAAAAATATGGAGAGTGATTAGAGTCTATTGGAGTATGTTTTTTAGTTTTTTTTTGATAAAGAGAGATGCTTTTATTTCACAATGCTCACTTGGGGCAAATCTCATGCCATGTGTATGTATCATTGAAAACTCCTTCATCCCTTATAAAACCAAATAGGAATAAGATAGGAGAAAAGAAGTAAAATGCACAAGCAAATTGTGTTGCACTTATTGTTTTGTTAAAAATCATCTAGCAAAACTCACCAAAAAAGATAGAGGAATGGTTGATTTTCTGGATCGTCTTTAGGACCTACCCTTCCATCTCAAAATAAGTGCACATCTTCATTTTGAGGAGTCAACTAATTTCAAGTTTAACTAGATTTATAGAAATAGTATTGGATATTTGTATCTCTAAATCAGTTTACTATAAAAAAATACATGGCATAATTAATCTAATTATGCTTATTTGGTATCATAAATGTTAGTATTTTTTATATTTTAGTTAATTAGGGTCAAAATACTAGATGTTCACTTAGTTTATGATAGAAACTTTAGACAACTCTCAATCATTAAGTCTTTATTAAAACGGTGTTCTATATCTAATAATAAAGAGGCAAAATTTTCGCCTTTTTTTATCCTATTATTTTGGTCTGACCTCCCTAACTAACTTTGTGAATGTGGAAATGGTCTCGGAATCCTATCCTATACTAAATAGATTCCTCTTCTCTGAGTGCTAAATAAGAATCAAGTAGAAAACAATAAGATAAATCTGTATGGTTATTTGTCCGTGTTTAGGTTCTCCTTGATTTTTTTTCCAAAAAAGGTTAGAAATAGTTCAGTTATTTCCGTCCGGAATTGTGGTTGGCTTCTTTTCAGTTTTATATATGGTTAGGAGTAGTTCACGGTTTTTTCGTTCTGAATTCTGATCGGCATCTATATAAAATCCTTTGGAATTATGGTTGGCTTCTTTTCCGTTTTATATATGGTTATGAGTAGTTGATGGTTTTTTTGGTTCCAAATTCGGGTCGGCTTCTATATATAAATAATAACTAAATATTGATCGGATGATTTTCGTAATGTATTTAAGGAGTTAGCCTCCTTGGAGGCTACGTTAGCTGGGGCTCAACAAGTACGCCCCAAACAACAACGTATATCTCAGTGTTCGCCCCGAAGACTGGGACAGGGGCACGAGGCTGTAGTCCCAACAAAACAAACGTCATTGTCGCGGCTCGACAAGCAGTCAGGGTCCATGGAGGCCGACGCGGCGGTGCCGGCTCTACTTGATGACGTGCTCGCGACAATCTTTGGCTGTCCTGCGTCGCGGTGCGTCTGTAAGGCGTGGCGCGCCCTCGTCGACGAGCGCCGGCTCCTGCAACGGATCCGGCACCAGTCGACGACAACTTCAGCTACGTACAGCTGGAGAGGCCCTACGGCCCGTACAAGGTCGCGGACCACTGCAACAGCCTGGTCCTATACCGTGGCCAGGACTATGGCGAGCAGTACGTTTCCAACCCCACGACGCGGCGGAGGGTGCGCCTGCCCTGGCTCGTGTGTTGTCGCTGCGCCACGCGTACCTCGCGTTTAGCCCCGCCGTGTCGCGGCACTACCGGTTGGATGGCGGGATGGTTTGGGATGGGTTTGTTCGGAATGCAAGGTGATCTTATGTACAACCATATGTACAGGGAGCCTTAGCAGGGAAGGCTTACCGAGTTGAAGTTGGGATAGACGAGTGCAGGATCCAGCTTAGTTGTTAGTCATTGGATATATGCATCGACGGAGCTAGAACAAGAGGAGGATGCACCCGCATCCACCGAATTTTTTATTGTTTAGCCTTTTTTTAAAAAAATTCACAAATATGTTCTTGGAGGTAAGATTTTAAAATCTGAACTCTTAACTCGGCGCCATCGTTGCTGGCGCCGAGCTTACACGTCTCGGCCGAGCTCTTAGGCTCGAAACAGACATGGCGGTGACATGCAGGAAGCTCGGCGCCAGTTACCCTGGCGCCAAGCGGGCGTCAGGGTGACTATGGCCGAGCCTGTCTTACATATGGGCCCCAATCCTTTCTGTCATCCTCTCCCTCTCTATCTCGCACCTCCCTCGCTCGAACAGCGCACCGCCGCCGCCGCCCGCGCCCTCTCCCGCCCGGCTGCGCCCGCGCCTCGCCGTGCCCCGTGCCTGCCGCCCGCACCACGCCCGCCATGCCCGGCCGCGGCCGCGCCGCGCCCCGCGCCCTCGTCGGCCGCCCGCGCCGCGCAGGTCCCCGTGCCCGGCCGCGCCGCCATCGAGGCCGCCCTGCGCCCCCGTCGGACCGCCGGTCCCCGCGCCCGCGCCTCGCCCGACGTGCTGTCCGCCCCGCCGTGCCGGTGCCGTGACCATGACCGTGCCGCCTGCCACCGCCGTCCTCGGCGCGCGCCCCGCCGGCCCCGGCACCTGCAGCGCCTGCCCGTGCCACCGCCGGCCCGGCTCGTCGGCCTGACCCACGCCCGGCGTCTGCTGCGACTCCGTCGACGTCTGTGATTGCGTTGTCGGACAGGTAAAAATATGAATTTGCAATATGCGTACTTAGTTAGATTTGATTGTAGTGCAGTAGTTTTGGCATTTGTTATTTACTAGTTAATGTGATGACTCAGGTAGTTGATTTAGTTAGTGATCTAGTGAGATAGATAGAAACATAGATACATAGGTACATAGATATAGTTAGATAGCTACTTAGATAGGTAGTTACATATTTAGTTAACAAAATATGATCTAGTTATTTAGTTAGTATATTGTATCTATGTATGTAGTTATTATCTTATTTACTTAGTTTGTAGTTAGAAAGCTAATTTGGACTAAATGACATGTGTTTTATTATGTGTTTGAACTAGATGGACAACCTAGTGACCATATATCATGGAGGCACCGTTGAATACGATTGTTATGGATATGTTGAGTTTGTTGACAAGCAAAGCGTGCATGTGCTATTTAATGATAGACCTTCATTTAGTGAGATAGTTGCAATGGCTCGGAAGGAGCTGCATTGCCTTGGAGATGATGGCATTGCAGTTGAGGATGTACTGCACCTAGGTTTTCAAGCACTCACTGGCACATAATGCAACAACATGCTCGTTCAAGACCTACATCTGTACTCTTGTCTCCTCCTTGCCTCCTTGCTTGCCCTCTCCTCCTCTAACACCCTCCATCTCTCCAATCCCTATTTGTCAAGCCCAATATCGATCGGGTTACGAATACCGCGCTGTCTAGCAAACTCACGCATCTTGTCTTTGTGATGTTTAACGAATAGGTTGACGTAGTCAGGTCCATATCTCCTCTTCCGTGCAATTACTTGCCTCCCCTTCACTTCATCCAAGAACTTAGCTTGACCATCATAACATTCCCACCTATATTTCCTAGTGCTCTGTTCAAACAAAAATTATATCATATATGTCTTAGCAAAAGAAACAAATACGATTTAATGTTTACCATAAAAATAACCAACCTCGTCATAGTCAACCATATGACCGCAAATAATGATCTATTCTAAGCTTCGAAGGGACTAGACCATAGTTGGATTTAACACCACATTCGTACTTGACTGGAGATGATTTGTAAATTAACCTTTCTTTCTTCTTTTCCTTTGCCTTTGGTAGCTTCGGCCATTGATTCTTAGGACCATAGAGCCACTCCTTGAAATGACACTTCGTAAATCCATACACCTAAAAGAGGAGACATTAGTACACGCACACATAGAGCTAAACATTTAAACAGATACACTTTCCACTTACTTCGTGTTTGTTCGAACACACAAACTCCAACGTATTCTCAGGGTTTATCACAGCTCGATCTCCGCATTCGCACAGAGGAGGTTCCTCGAGTCGTCTAACTGTGGCTAGGTGCTTCTCCTTAGCCATCATTGGCGGGGGGTTAGGGGGGTTGGAACCCACCGCTTGAAGTGCTCACGTGTATGTCTCCCTCTAAACCAATCGTCGAAAAGGAGGTACCTAGGGTCAAACTTGTCTGCACCGTTGATCCACTAAAAGAAAAAGCACCTCTCATGGTCTTACACAACAAGATTTCAACAAAATATTAGTAGCATACTTACACAAATAAAGAAAAAAAGATAGTGAAAATAATTTCTTTCATAAAAATAACTGCATGTGTAGAAGCAACGCGTCGCTGTGTCCGGATGTTTCGATTGAAACACGTGGGCCGAGAAACCACAGTCACAGTTAGGGACAGGGAGGTCAGGAGGCACGGGGACATCTTTGCTAGACGCGTCGGGGTATAATTCTCGAGGACGACCCTGTTTTCGCCAAAACTCCTCCCGATACATTTCTTGCATCTAACAAAATGAATGTAATTTAACAAACAAAAATCAAAACATCACAAATTAATGTCAATGAGAACCATAACTACAATACAACCAATTTCGTTCTAAGAACCGAAAGCAATTAACATTAAACCCTAAATCTAAGGTTTTCAATGTTACGCACAACAATGAACCCATAAAACATAACAACATGCGCTGCAGTTACCAAGGTATAATACAAATATTAAAAATTGCATGAAACCCTAAGTAACGACGATTCTTAGGTTCAAAAATCCAACTAATATATACCGAATCAATGCAAAAAAAACCAGGAGGGGAGCAAGGATACCTTGCTCTCGAAGATCTACGGATCAAATCAAAGTTTCCAAGGTCCAATATGCCGATTCAAAGTCTCGGCAAAGCCACCTCTAAATTTCTTTTTTTGTTTTTCGCTTTTCCATTTAAACAACAATGCATATATATATAATAGAAACCACAATTCAACAGCAATAAATTACAAACCACATTTATATATTACAAACGACCAAATTTGTCCGAAATCCACAATTTATTACAAACCACAAGTTCATAGTCCACAAGTTCACAAGTTCGATACATAGAAACTACTCCGCAAGCGACTCACGGCGACTGCGCCCCAGCGTGCGATCCCAGCGACGGTCCGGGTGTGGATGGCCCGACTTGCGATGCCGACGACCCTCCGACTTGGTTTGACGCCGCCCTCGATGTCCGCTGCACAAAAAAGAAGATATTGCACGTGAGTGACAAGATAAAAATGTAAGGAGTTTAAAGAAAAGTTGAAAATTTCGGCAGCACCTCCCCTGCACGGGGACGTTTCCAAAACCTGCAAGAAAAACGTCGGCATGAAGGCCGACAACCACATTTCCGGCACGAAGGCCGACACATCAACTAACCCGGCACGAAGGCCCACACATCAACAAATCCGGCATGAAGGCCATCTCTAGGTTTGACACTAAGCATGAGCATAGAAAGTAAAACATACTCACTGGAGTAGACTGTGGTGGTGGCTGTGGTGCAAGCAGGTGTAGTGGGATCTGCCAACCTTGTTGCTCCCCAAGTTGTTGCACGAACCTGAGCAAAGCTTCTTGCTGGGCCTCAACAGCTTGTAGCCTCTGACGCCCAGCCTCCCGCTCGGCCCGCTCAGCCGCCCAATCCCGACTTATGAGTCCACATATGTTCCACACCATAGCCTACAAAGCGATCTTTGTTTGGATTATCTTTCTTTGGATTAACTTTCTTTCTTTTACCCTTCTTTGGATTATCTTTCTACGCCGGGAGCACGAGAGCATCTATCTGAGCATGAACCTGGGCACTAGTCATCTTCTGAGGTATAGGGTCGGTCACCATGACACCTTTCGTGAAGTTCTTGGTGTCTCCTCTGAATGCATGGTCAAGAGGGAGGAACTGTCGATGCTTGTCGAACGACGAGAACTTCCCACCCTTCTTCAACCAAATGAACTATAGAGCTGCCTTGCATACCGGGCATGGAAACTTCCCCGTGGACACACCAGCCGGCGAATATCCCATACGCCAGGAAGTCATGCATGGAGTACTGGTACCAAACATACATTCTGAAGTTTTTCTTTGTAGCTCGGTCATAAGTCCATACGCCGTCATTCCAAGCCTTGATCAATTCATCATAAACAGGCTGCATGTACACACCCATTTTGTTTCCCGGGTGTCTAGGAATTATCAACGTCAAGAATATGTTTTGCCGTTGAAGTAGGGCCTCGGGGGGAGATTGAGGGGAATAGCGAACACGGGCCAACAAGTGTACGGGGCCGACATCATTCCATAAGGATTGAACCCATTCGTTGCCAGCGCAACATGTACATTACGGGCCTCTTCATCTTTGCCACGATGGTTGCCATTAAAGCTTTTCTATGCTTCACCATCTGCTAGATGTACCATCTTGTCATGATTGTATCGAACGCCATTCTTGTGCCATGTCATCTGTTTCGCGGACTCCTCGGACATGAATAGCCGTTGGAGCCTCGGTATGATCGGAAGGTGTCTTAGGACTTTCATGGGGATGTCCTCATTCTGCTCCTTCTTTCCATCACCTTTGTCTACCTCCACATACCTAAAGGATTTACACTTTGGACAGTACTTTGCATCCTTGTGTTCTTCCCTAAATAGGACGCACCCCTTCGGACAACAATGTATCTGCTCATACGGCATCTTCAGTGCCCGAAGGAGTCTCGTTGACTCGTACAAGCTGCTCAGCAGATGATGACCCTCCGGAAGCAGCCCCCCAATAATTGCCATCATAGCATCGAAGCAGGCTCGAGTCATGTTGTGCTGGGACTTCAACCCCAGTAGGCGGCCAATGGCATCCAGTTGAGAAACCGTTGTCTTCTCATGTAGGACCTTCTATGCCGAATCCAACATGGCCAAGAATGCCTTAGCGCTTGGCTCTGGCTCCTCCTCATCCTCCTGCTCGTCCTCCGTAGGCCTTTCAGCAAACGTCGCATCCTCATAGTCACCTAACCATCCTGGTACCCCGCCATCACCATCAAATGCCTCCAAGTGTCGTCTCATGGCCTCCTCTCTAGGACGATAGGCTTCACCATGGGACACCCACCGGGTATAGTTTGGCATAAATCCATACTTGCAAAGATGCTGCACCATGACTTCCCATGTTTTTCTTTTCTTGTTTTTACATTGGCTGCAGGGACAGAACGTGTCTCTTGCTCCCTTAGCTGCCTTAAATGCATGGTCCAAGAATTTCTCGGTCTTATCCATCCATTCACGGGTGATTTGAGCCTGACTTGGGCGTCCCATGTACATTCACTCACGGTTATCCATCCTCTAGCATATACACATAACGGAGTAATATAACCATCAGTTGCATCTGCACGGCGTGCCTACTGTCTAATAGGTGAGGATAGGTCCTAATCCCACCCGTGGATGCGTAGATGAGGTTAGTTTCCATGCTCTACTCCGATCCGAGACAGAATTTCGGCAGCACCTCCTCGATGTTCTCCTGATACACGTCCTGGAAGGGAGAGTGTGTATCTGGAGAACAATAGTGAGGTGGTGCCGAAACTCCATCTTGGATCAGAGCAGAACATGGAAACTAACCCATCTATGCATCCGTGGGCTGTCCAAAAAATGTGGACAATCCGAAACAGATACGGTCATAGATATGCAGAGATCCACATACCTCCAACCGTATCTGTTTTGGACGGGAGACGCCTAACTGGGCTACACCGATCTACGTACTACAATGGTAAGGAAGAGAGCTCAATTATACCTAGGGTGGTGGTGGAGACAGGCTAGCGGCGCAATGGCGAGTTGATCGATGGCGGCGTGTTGGCGGTCCTTAACTCATGATCCTACCACCAACATTTAAACAAAATAAACAAATGAGAATACCAAAACTTAGAATTAGGGCTTTTAACTCACACTTTCCACAACTTTTGGTATAAGTAGGTTTTTAGGACACAACTATGAAATACATGAGAAAATGCGCAATTAGGGAAAAGCGAAATGCGTATCTGGGCCAAGGAACACAAAGTGGCCCATCCAAACTCCAATTCTAGATAGAAGGCACCTTGGGGACGCACTCTAAGTCCAGCCTAGAACCCATCGTGCGAAGGCGGTGGCCACCGGGGTCAGTCAAGGGGTGGCCGACCCTAGGGTGCCTGACCCCCAGGTGGCGACGCTCAGCCCCTCCTTCATCTTGTGGTGGCATGGAGGCATGCAGAGGCAGTAGAAGCTAGGTTTTCATGCCAAAGATAGCTACAGCACCGCCCTACTCCCTATATAAATAGAGGGGTAGAGCTCCCCTCTACAACACAGAACACACAAAGAGAAAGAGCAGTCCACCTTTGAGCTTCACTCCAAGGGCTTAGGCCCTAGATAGCTAGTAGAGTAGTAAGGGAGAGATGTGAGGGAGAGCTCGGGGAAGCGCCGAACTTATTGGTGTCTCCCCAACTTGTACCTCGACGAGCATTTTCACTTCAACAGGTTCTCCCGTTAAGTGAGTGTTCGTGTTTTCTATAGTATAAAGTCTTTTGTTTAGTTAAGCTTTATTCTTTCTTGTTTATGGGTTCGTCGTTCGTCCTTATGGTGGATGCTCTAGTAGAGGACTCCTGACAAAGACGGATCTTCCTTGTAACACCCCAGGTGTTTGCCACCAGTTAAGCAATGGGTTTGAGCTCAAACATGGCATATTAAGTGATGGTGAAGATGCCAAGGTCCAACCTATAGAAATGAGCCCCAACCTAAACTTGGATATTGCACCCTTGCTTTACATATAGGCCCTTTTCAAGATATATGCTTGGCTGGTGTTATGGGAATATCTTCATGTGTCTCACATCAATACCCATCTATATTGATCCATGGAAAAGTTTCATGAAGTTTGGAATCAAAAAGTCACATGAAATGATAAGTTATATCCTTGTTGGAATGATTTTACTAAGTGCTTGAATTGCACTATTAAGTGAATGAGAGCATGAGATGTCAACCAAACTTTGCAACCTTGCCAAAATGACTCTAGATGAATAGTGCAACAAAAGTCATGAAAGGTTCATGTTGGGCAAATGCCAAGAAAACGCTCCAATGGATCAAAAAGGATAATTTAAGCTCCATCGTGATCCTACTTTGGTCAAAGTAGAACAATAGGTTCTATACTAGTTTTGAGGTTGGACCTTAAATGAAAGTTGTAGTCCATATCATGTAGAACAAACTTTGTTTTTGGACCAAGAGCTAGTTTGGTCCATAACCTAGTCAAACAGAGCTCACAAGATTCAATAAAGTGCTGATTTGGAGCCCAAGATTTTGTCTAAGTCCTAATCGACGTTTTTTGTTCGGGTACCCTAGTTTGGAGCTTTGTGTCTTCCTAATCAGGCCAAACCAGTCTAAGAACCTTTAATGAAAGTTGTTGCTTGGTTCGCGTACAACAAACTTTGTTTTTGGAGTACACCATGGATCGGCTCGGAACCAAGTCTAGCAGTGGCTCAAAGTTGGAACCTGCTACTGATTTCAGCACTTAGAATTCTAAGTCTAGGACTTCATCGACATCGGCATTGGCATCTCGCGTTCTCCGAAATTCGTTAAGCAACTCGATTTGGTCCAAAGATAAAAGTTGGAGTATACGTTGTGGAGAAGAGCGTGCAAAAAGATAGCACCAGTTTGACTTTGGTTGGATGATCAATTTTTTGCGTTTAAACACGCATCAACACATTGATAGTGTCAACTTTGGACTTGATTAACGCTGATCTACAACTCAAATGACTTGGCACCCTTAATAGAAAACGTAGAGCTTCGATGCGGGCTTCGATCTTCGTATTCGCCCATGTCCTGATTCGCCCGGATCCACCCCAAAAGCGCCGCCCACCATGCCCGTTAAATCGCCCGCCACGTGCTCGAGGATTTGCCCGAACGGCGACGCGTGTCTGGACGTGTCCTCCATGCCCGAAGTGAGCACCTCACCTTCTTTGCCAAGGCGTCCTTGCGCCCTGCGTCGTGCGGAGAGCGAGCGCGTTTCCTTCACTCGCTCTGGCCTCCCTTTCTTTTTCCCTCGCGGCTGCTGCTTGCCGCTTGGCGCGACCGTCGCCGCCGCCATGGCGGTCATGCCATCTCCATGGCCGCCGTCGTTCTGCGTCTCCAACCTCCCTCCACCCAAATTGACCGCACCACCACCTCCATCACCTCGCTACCGCAACCCCGCGCACTCTACTCGGCTGAAGCCGCTCATCACGGTGGCGCCCTCACCATGGTGCGGCTCGGCCTAGAAGCCGCCGGCGGCGCGACGTGGTTGGGCTCCATGCTCCACCTCGGCCGAGCCGAGGCCACGGCGTGAGTCTTGTGACCACCGCTGCTCGTGCTCGCCGCCACTTCCCCACCGTCGACGAGCCTCCTCGGCGTGACAATGAAGCTCTATACAGCCCTTCAAAAATTCGCGTCAGGGACTTCGTCCTCAAATTCGACTAAAGGGAAGGGCCTAAATGCAATGTCATTGACTCAAGTGAATAGTGCCTCGAGGGACCTATTTGTTGTAAATCGGGTGAAACTTTGGAAATTCATAGTAAATCGTAGAAAATTCGTAAAATAGTAAATGAGGACTTTTTGGAATCCTTGTGAAATTCTCTATGCACTAGATCTATAATATGTCAGGTTTTAGTTTAAAGTTTTAGCTGTAAAAATGGATTTGTGCAGTCAGGGTTTGAATGCTAGTCTTACTTGTTTTTTATAACTGCAGTTGATGTGCTCAAATAAATGTGAAATTTTTGTGGAGTGCTACTAAGGTGATTGTTGTTGTCTGGTAAATATTTCATGAGTTTAGGATTTATAGTTTAAGAGTTATAAAAATAACAAATACCCTGTTTTGATTTGCTCCTATTCTAAACAGTTCTGTATGTTTGAATTAATTGGCTCAGTTAAGTTATGAATCATGATTTGATGACAATACATGAGTTTTAGTACTTTTCTTAAGCTTTCCAAAAAGTTAAATATCATGATTTTTGGCTAAGTAGATCTTGAGTTATACTTGCTTAAATCTCTGTGGCTGTTTCTACCCAAACCCAGACAGGGTTTCCTTATTCTTACTGTGGGGCCTTCTTAGTAGTAGAATTAGCTTTAGGTGTTTACAACAAAGTTGTTTAGAATTTGCTAAGCTTTCTAAAGAGTCTAGAACCACATTTAGTGGACATGTATAACTCCATCTATAACTGTTTAAAGTGGCATGTCAGTTTCTGTCTATGTTTTGGACAGAGATGCAATTATTGGATTAATTGACCCTTCTAACTGTAGAATCATCTTAATATGAGAATAAGAAAGTTGTAGATAACTTCCTAAGATTTTCAAAAAGTTATGGTTCATGTTTGTTGGAGGTCTAGAACTCCAGTTATGCTTCTCTGAAGATGCTATCAGTTTTCTATACCACTGCTGTTGGGCTGGATTTGCAGTTTTGCTTGTGCAATTATTTTCGTGGTGTAAATGATGTTTGCTATGGTTGTAGTGAATACAAAAGTTGTAGAAAATTTCATAATATTGCTTGTGTTCAAATTGTAAGACCATAGGCCTGATAGTTTAGGAGTTACATGACTTTTAAGTCTTCTATCAAGTTTTGATTTTATTCTGAGCAGATCTGAAAGATGCTAGTGTTTGATCTAGTTAGGATTTGAATGAGTTTTTGGTGATAATAACAAAGTTGTATATAATTCATGTATCTAGATTTTGTTAAAATTTGGTGGTATTTGGCTGAGTAGTTTGTGAGTTATGCCTGTTTAAAGTTGGGTTACAGAATTGATTACTCTCTGCCTTGTTTAGACCAGTTTCTGTAAATGGGTATATTTGGCTTAGTTAACTTGAGAATCATGCTAAGATGATTAAATATCAATTGTCAAAAATTTAATAAGCTTTCCAGAATGTCTTCTTGCAAGTCATTTGGATTTGTGTAACTCCAGTTATAGCTAAATCTTGTAGCTGCTGTTTGCCTGTCCAGAAATTGACAGATTCCCATTTTTGTTGTTTGCTTGTATATTGCTAAGTGTGGCTCATACCTTTGATGATGGTTGAGTTAGAGTACCTGAGATCTTGGGAAACTTGTGTCATGCTTGGTGTTGACATCTTCTTTGCTATCATGGCATGATAAATTGTGCGATATTTATAGTAAGCAATGTGAAGTGCTTGTGCATGTTAATGTAACCTTGTGCTTGTCTTACTTACTGCATGCGATGCATTGCCTATTGCACTTCCATGTATTCATACACCTGCATCTTGCATCTCATTTAGGTACGCTAGATAAACCACGTGAAGGATGTGATGTGGAGTCAAACCCGAAGATGGAAGGACTAAGCAAGTGCTAGGGCCGGAGATGTCACCAAGTCGGTACAAGCTAACTGAACTGACTTGTGTTGGATCCCAGGCAAGCCCCGGAGCATTTTAAGTCTCCCAGTATTTTACAAATGATTACTTAAGTACTTATGATTGATGCATTAGGTTATAAGAGTTGAATGAAACCACTTGATGCATGTACATTCCTTGTCCAGATATTACACCTTTAACCGGTATAGGTCCAGGATCGAATATATGCTTAGCCATGCTTAGACCGGTAGAAGTCGGGTGATTTCCGGTCACCTGCGAGATATAGGTGGATACCGGAGCACGGTTGGTTATAATTGCTATCGTGGAAAAGAACCATGGTTAATATAAATGGAGACCGGGCGGGATGTCGATAGAGAAGCAACAAGACATGGAGGTCTTGGGTGTGGATCTTTCCCCGTCCGTGTCGATCAAGGACCCACTCGTTGTTGGAACTTCGACAAGATTGAACACATGCCTCTCACTTAGCTGGCGGATAACTCGTTCCACCGCTGAAGCCGAGTAATTCAACTCGGGCTGGAATCGCTCACAGCGCTCCTTCCGGGGAACGATCGATCTGAGCCCAAGGGCGAGCTTGGCTTCGAGCATCCTGGCATCGGTGTTCCAGACAGTGCGGCGGAATACGGACCCATGAAAATGTGTACCGAGTTGTACCAAAGGTGACCTAAGGTGACCGTTGATCTGGTCTGCCTGGGTTTGTGTTAGGAATAAATTCGGTGGTTGAAATCGATTGAATCGCCGTCTCTCCCGGATAGTGAGAAACTTGGCTAGCTCCAACATCGTAGTAAGCTGTGTATGGAACATGATGGTTCGGATGAATATGGAATTACTACACCGCTATGGTTACTATTGTATGCTCTAAAATGATATACCACATGTTTGAGGATAGTTGCTAATCTAGAGATGAATAGTTCTAATTAACTTGATGATGTAATTATAATTGTATAATTGAGTTAATTGCTTTTTATGCAAATTGTTGTCAAGCTACCTCCACTTATAAAGCCTTGCATACTCCTTGGAGGCGGTTATGACGGGTAAGTCTCTAGTGAGTACATTCGAGTACTCGGGGTTTATCCCACCATGTTGAGGTAAGGTTTTGACCTGCTTGAGGATGGTGGTTGGTGGGCTCGGTGGCTCTATATTCACTTCTCATCTACATGCTTTTGTCTAAGGATGTCACTTATGCTAGCAATATATTTGGACTCATATTAATGAAATCCTTCGAAAGAAATGTTGTTTTCACTAATCGGTTTTGAAATCTAAACTTGTATTATTATTTATGAACCTAATTGTAATATTATTTCCACTGCAACTCTGTGTATGTGATGTGTATTTGCTTAATCACGTGATCTTGGTTGCGATGTTGATTTACCGAGGTCCTGCGTGACACTCGGCGGACTACCGGGTTTATATAAGTGAGAGTATGCGCGTGTCAACGTGTTAAGCGGGGACAGCCGTACTTGATCTTGTATAAATTGGGCGATTCTGTCACATTCCTGGCCATCGCTAGAGTAGAAACCAATAGTATAGACGTGGTGTCTAAGCTAGAAGTTACCTTCGTTTGTCTCGTACTCCACGATTGAGGGGTAGGTGGTAGGTGGTGACATCCCTGCCCGTCCCTTGTAATCCCCCACATCTGGGTATGGCATAGAGCAATAGGCCAGGCTCACTTGGCAGACTAGGTGCTACTCGGTGCCCAAAGTAAGCAAGTAATAGAAGAGTTTATCTATCCTTAGGCTCTGAGAATCCATCTCAACTTGTACCAACTCTACCCTTCTGTTGTCCTTGGATGAACTAGCTAGAAGAGTACCATCGTTCTCTATGGAAAATACGATACCCTAAATACTTCTAGGTGAAGTGTGTAGCAGAATTGTCTAATTTATAAGAGCACAAGTACAATGGCAGCCCGCAAGCAGTCACACTATTATACTTGAGCCCATATAAACCTGGTAGTCCATCGAGTACCACGAAGGGTCTCGATTAACCATCAACATACAACCAAGATCGTACATGATTCAACATACATGTCACACGTTACATAAAGTTCACAAATACAGTTCCATACATCAGAGTAGATTAAAGTTATTACAAACCAAGTTCAGGTAAAATAGTAGCAAAAGCAATTAAAGTTTGAAACCAACATCTCCATCGTTGTTCAAATACTATGCCAGCTCATGATCACAATCCCACAAAAGCATAGGAGAGGGATTAACAAGAGATGCCTTGCCTAGGGCCCTACTCCTTGTCTACGACAAGACAGAAGCAATTCTTACAGTAGCGATGATACATCGTATTATCTGCAACAATGGGAAATAAACCCAGAGTACAAGAAGGTACTCAGCTAGACTTACCTATCATAAACCAAAAATAAAGTGACTCCAAGGATCATGCAAGGCTTTATAAGTGGAGCTAGCTTGACAACATTATGCATAAAAAGCCACTAATTCAACTATACCTTTTATAATTCGGTCATCAAGTTAATTATAGCTATTCATCTCTAGATTAGTGACTAACCTGTGCCAAACATGTAGTATATTGTTAATGACAGCACAATAATAACCATAGGCATTTAATACTTCATTCTCAGAACCATTCCACTTGCCATTAACACTACGATAGAAGGAAGCTCAGTCAAGTTTCTCACTATCCGGGAGAGACGGTGATTCGAATCGATTTCAACCAGCTGGGAATTTATTCCTAACACAAACCTAGGCAGACCAAATCAATGGTCACCTTAGGTCACCTTTAGTACAACTCAGGTCCACATTTCGTGGGTTCGATCAGCGCCGCACAGTCAGGGATGACCAGCTACCAGGTCGTTCAGGCCTGTCCTGTCCTTGGGCTCACGTCTGGCTCCCCACACATCCTTACTACCATCTAGAGTGCGCACTTTTATAGAACGTGGCCTGACCTGAGTTGAGCTACCCGACCGTGCGGTTGGAACGAGTTATCCGGCTAGCTAAGGTAGAGGCATGCGTTCAAAATGACCGGGGACCAACAATGGTATGGTCCTTAATCGGTGCAGACGAAATCACATGAGTCAACCTACAACATAGACTCCATTTGGCCTTGATTTAGAACATCCATGGTTCTTTTACATGATAGCAAATATAGCCAATCATGGTTTAGTGCCCACCTATATCTCGCAGGTGACAGGAAATCACCCGAATTCTACCGGTCTAAGCATAGCTAAGCATATATTCGATCCTCGACCTACATAGGGTTAAAGGTATATATCTGGACAAGGTAGTTCTATGCATCAAGTGTTTCCAACCAACTCTTATAACCTAATGCATCAAACATAAAAAGACTCAAGTGATATTTTGTAAAACATGGGAGACTTAGAATGCTCCGAGGCTTGCCTTTCATAAAAGAAGTTGGCTTGTGGTCTGGGCACTCGGGTAAGCCTTCAAGAGTTTGCTCCTCTCCTTCTTGAGCTATGGCATGAGGTGCGTCCTATTGTTCCTCCGGCTCTTCTTCGAACTCCAACAGAGTTATCCCTTCGGACGATCCTATATGCATGAGCACGGAATAAGATATCATGGATGCATATATAATGACAAGTGGCATAGGATATAGTGTGATGAAATGCATCCTCCTAAGTGTTCTCAATAGCATTGCCTTAAGGTGATAACAAGTTACATTTTTTTTACTGAGTAGATGCATATTTCTTCTCTAGTAACTAAACAAACACTTATGTAGATCATTATCTGGACTGTAAGGCAGCAACCACTTGTTTTGACCATAACTGGAGTTATACATATCAAAATAATATGGTTCTAGACATTATGGAAAGCTTATGAAATTGCCTATAACTTTATTTTAATCATCTTAAGGTGATTGAGTAGTTATCTAGGCCAAACAATTCAATCTTTTAGATCTGTCAAGAGAGTAAGCATTTCTGACAGCAGACATCTAACAGCCATAATTTTTAAACCATAAGACCTACGACTATGAAAATTTAATACCAGGTAGATAAGTAAGTTATCTACAACTTTGTTATTAACAAGTTTTACAGAAAAGACCATTATCATCATGAAATTATCACCACAACAGAAACTATACATTCAGCCATCTAGTTGAATTATAAAGCAATAATTAACTAGTTGCATACAACCAATTACTTTTAAGCCTAACTAATAATATCAACAGATCATATGCATCACAAGCACCACAGAAAATATCATGGTTAAACATAACTAATTTATTTATATTCATTTATTAATTTCCTTAGATAATAAGGTGATTTACAGAGTAAATATTTCTATTGCTCAATAAATTCTAAGAAAATTACAGTAGGCTACACATGACACTAATAGTCAAATTTTATGCCATTTGGATTAGTATAGATACCTCTACAAAAATGACAAGTTACATATGCTTATTTTAGCAAAAATAGTTTAGCATAGTGAAAAGTGTCAAGCAATAGATTTAATATTTTTTTACTTTCCTTCTAGCATTAGAATACTATGTAAAAATTTATATGATCATATGTTATGTATTTTTACCCTAATTAATTTAACTAGAATCTAGCAATTAATTAAGATTTAATAGGAAGACCATATTACAAGTATGTCTACTATAGATTTAGTATTTTTCCAAGCTAGAGCATGTCAACACAAGACCAGTAAAATTGGAATGACAATTATATCACTTTCCTAGCTCAAGTTATGCATTTTACAAGATATAAACTACTTTAAAAGCACTTCTCTTGCTCAATTTAATTCTCCCAGAAAAATACCCTAAGCAGTAGATTTCATATTTTTATCAGATAGTACTCTTTATGATGAATCTAACAAAATTTGGTTCACCTCATTTGGATACTCATAGCTCTAGATATATTTTTTGCAATTTAGTATTCAAATCTATGAAAAATAAACAAAAACATCTAAACCCTAAATGCTAGGTGAAACTAGTATATACACCCCGCTGTGACTGAGGCGCGGGTCCCGTAGTCCACCTTGGTCCCACGCGCCAGTGAGACAGAGGTAGGGCATTGGCTTTGACCGGTGAGAACTCACCGATGGCGAGGTCACCGGCGATGAGGTCACCGCCGTTGTGTTCCCCATCATCACGAGCATCTACTAGTACCCTAGGTTTGCTTGGAGGATCACTAGAGCTACCTCTCCGGTGAGCATGGCGGCTCGGTGGCGATGCGCGATGGTGCTTTAGCCATCTCTGGTGATGGCAAGGCTAGGCGAGCGCGGCTACAACATCCATGAACCCTAGCAAAGCTCTACGACGCGGATCAAGACACTATGAAGCGGCGGTGAGGCTTGGCCGCATGCATGGCGGCACGGCGGCGCAAGCGCAACGGCGGCACGGCAACATTCTGCTCTAATGAGGCCAGCATTGGCCTTAGGCTCTTGCCTTGAGTTAGACCTAGCTCGAACCTAACCCTAATGAGAGGAACACATGAGTGAGACTGCTCGATGGAGCACGGCCACGGCGAGCGCAAGCTCGGTGGCGCTCCGGCGAGGGCGCAATGATGGCAAACTTGAACTGCGGCTATACCTGGGCTTGAATGGTGATGCTAGAGGGTTGGCAAGGTGGAGTGAGGCATGGTGGAGCTGTGTGCATGAGCTATTGAAGAATGGCGCGGCGGTGGTGGCGCGCGAGCTCAACGGAGGTTGGCGACAGTGGCGCGGTGTGCTGTGGCTTCGCTCGGACGAGGCGAGGGTGAGAGAGAGGCATAGCAAGGCGAGTGAGAGCGAGTGAGGAGGGAGGGCGTGTCACTACCGTTTTGCTACCCGCGTCGGCCTGACTGGTGGGACCGTCACCGACGAGCAGCCACCACGTGTGGCCGGAGCGCGGTCGGCCACGATAGCCAGCGATTTGAATCTGCTAAGTCTGATTCAGTTGACTGACAGCGCTACTTCGTGCCTCTATATCTCCTAATCAAGTTCGAGTTAGCAAAATTGGTATTAGTGAAAGTTGTAGAGCTACATGAGTGCTACAAGATTGCTTAAGGGAGTTTTGTCTAAATTGCAATGGTTTTCAAACTATAAGGCTCCAAAGTGGGCTACATTGAAACTGAAAACAGCTTCAAGACCTAGAAAAATTCTTGTCACAAAACAACATTTTGTTGATACTTGTGAGCTCTATTTAACCATGTTAGGCACTAATTCAGCTCAGGACCCTTAAACAAAGTTTGTTACCCATGATGTGAACTACAACTTTTATTTAGGTCACATAGCCATGCAAACACTCTAAGCTACTGTTCAACTTTGGTCAAACTAGCATCATGAAAATGGCATTACAAAGTAAACCACCACTTAGAAGTAAAATGGGCTTAAGTCATGAATATAAACATTGTTCTAAATATAATTCTAGATGTGTCTAAGGTATTTTGCTGACCTCACAACCATCTCATGCATTGGTCACATATGATCACAAGCATAATTAAGTATATGAGCAACATCACATGTGATAAAGAGAAGGCAAATGAAATGAAACTTCATATGCTCATGCTCATGAATGCTTGGATGATGTTTGTGCTCATGAAATGCAAATGCCAAATGAAATGCTTAACACTAGGGTGTTACAAAGTGCTACAATAGTACTTCCGTGCGCTTGTGGATTATTTTTGTTTGCGTTAAGACATACTAACAACCATTTCTAGCGCCATTGTCGGGGATGGTTGCTATTTTCTTCAAACGTAGTTTGTCCTCGTATCTATATCTTTTTATAAAAAACACAAAAAATATTTTCACCATGAAAACCACTCCTATCCAACCAGTCTGCTTCAAAGGACGAGTTCTCTAAGCCACCACCAAAACCAAACTTTTCATCTGGCTATGAACTCCACCCTGGCTTAATAGCCATGGTTCAGGCACAACCCTTCTCAGGGCACTATAATGAAAACCCCCGCCATCACCTACACGAGTTCAAGGAGATGTGTTCGTGCCTGAGCATCTCAGGCATGACACATGAAACTCTAAAGTGGAAATTGTTTCCCTTCTCTCTCATGGGAAAGGCGAAGCAATGGTACACACATGTCGTAGAAAGTATGAATGGGGATTGGGATGAAATTAAAGACAAGTTTCAACTTACATTCTTCCCTATGTCCAGTATCGACTTTCTACCAAGGGCAATCCTCTACTTTGAGCAGCGCGAGAAGGAGTCTATAGGCATAGCCTGGGCTAGGTTTTAAGCGATAATACACGCTGGCCCAGACTTGTCTTTACCTGACAACATATTGCTGTGACTCTTTTGTTTGGGTATCAACGCACATGCTGACCTATGCCTAGACATGACTGCCGGAGGTTGTTTCACACACAAACCTATGATGAAATAAGTAAAATTCCTTAAAAACTTCATAGACAGACACACTTCTTCCGTTATAAGAACCAAACCCCTCCAGGTAAAAGTTATGTCAAGTGTTGAGGAGTCCTGATTGGTCGAATCCAAACACATAGCATCGTTAGATTTGACTCATGAACCCTCATCCAAACCACGAGCACCGAAGAAAAGATTAATTCATCCTTCGGAGTTCCTTATCAAATTCAAGGATTATGGCAATACCTCACAATACGTTGGGCACAAAAAGCTTACATGTCCTTCTGAGAAAGTTTCCCCTAAAGTAGAACCATCAAAGGAATGGTTAATTGAAGTGAAATGTTCTTTCGAAGCATTTCAGATTCTTTCAACTTCCACGACCATACCCTGTTCATTAAAGGGAACTACCATAGAAGTCTATACAACCCCACAGTCGGGGCTAGCATCATATCTGAATTTTTGGCGAAAAATCTTTTGGGAAACATGCCACTAGTCTCGACCAACAAACTTTTCAAAAGTCCCTCAGGACTTATCTTTTAATGTTGTGGGGTTCCCAGGGACATGCAATCAAAATAGAGGAAAACGAGGTTCACCTGGACTTCCATATCTATGCCATCCTTGAATTTGAGCTTCTCATAGGCCACCCCTTGGACAATCTTTTCTAAGAAAAATCTACCCATGGGAGCCCTAACAAAAAGTTTGGGAAAACTGCTTCCACTACTCACTCAGATTTTCCAATGGCAAAGCATCGTCCCAACAAGGACCCATTCGAGGAGATGAAATTCATATCCCCGTTTGTTTCACCAGAGTTTTCTTGTGAAATGGAACATCCATTATCACCTTTGCTCGAACCAAAACCTTGTCCCTCTGGCCATCAAAATGTTGATCTCGGTAATGGTCGAGATTCGACATTGCCCTTACACGATATATCTCCTAAGAACAAAAATTGTTGTGCCATGGACAATCTCAGAGCACAAACTCTAGAGCTCAAAAAGAATAATTCCACTAATAAGCACGAAGGTTTCTCTTTTGAGACCCCTCGTGTATCATGCTCCCTCTTGGAGTCTCTAGAGTTGATCATGCTTAGTGCCACATGCTTCTACAAAGACCACAACAATCTCCTAGCCTCATTAATAAACTTTTCTAAGAATAGTTATGGATGCATATGTTTATCACAAATATTGCAAATCTCGTGGATGCATTGTGATACTAACGTTGCAGCTTGAACGATAATGCTAAATGCCTGGTGGTGAAGGTAGGAACTAAACCACCATTGTTTGCTACGAGATGAAGTTCCCACGGTTTAGCTTGTGATCGTAAACTAAGCACTGCTAGGAGATACCCTAGATTATCATAAAAAAATTAATAAAAAAAACAATTTCCTTTTTCAATAAAAGGAAGAATGTGTTGTAGGATAGTATGCACCTTTGGGTATTCTTGTTTGCTAACCATTTTAGGTTAAAGATCAAGAAGAACAGGGGACATACGATGCTTGAAATCATAGGAGCTGCATCAACTACATACGTTGATGATCTTTGGTAATGGAACACACTCAAAAGGAGACCCCGATCCTACACACTTGACTTTCATTAAAAAGTTCAAGTGTGGGGGAGGATGGTGAGAGTCCAAAAGTTCCATACACACCAAAGACCATCTTGCTTAAAAAATAATGATGTTAGCTCTACCTTGCTATAAAAAAATTATTATGTTCACCAAGTCCTTTAACTCATGCTTGTCTCCATAAGAATTAACTTGCTCATACAAATTCATGCCTCCTTTGGTTTATGTTGTATCTGCTCTAGTTTGGATATATTCACTAGTGGTACATCCATAGGCATTTTAAATTAAGCATGGTGCTTAAAATGGCCTACTTTGATCAAATTTAGACATGGTGTTTAATTTTGATTAATGAGCTTTGAGTAATTACTTTTATAAACAATGGTGGTAATTTAAAATGGAGAGAATCAATATGAGAGATACAATGCAACTTTACCTTAACCTTGCTTGAGTAAAAGGATTGGTGGACAAATAAAAATAAACATAATAAATAGATCATACTAAATAACAATAATAAAGAAGTTTTAGGCTCCCCGGTGTTCAGGCCGGTAGAGCCCTTGTTTGCTGCATATTTTGTTTCTTTGTTAAAAAAAGTAGGTACAACAATAAGTGTGGGGAGATCTATCAAGCACAATAAATACACATTCGAGATCTTCCACCAACATGTTGCACAACATCGGGCAATCCAACGTGTAGAAGGATGGAACAAATGGCTTCAGAGAGGATTGGCTGAACGTCTGGTTTAGCCAAACCATCTCTAATTCCCTATGACTCCCTCATCTTCAATGGTGGTTTGTGCAGCACAACCCTCTACTCCCTACAAATTTTGAGTTTGAACAAATACAAATCTTGATCACTAAAATTAAACTCAATTTACCCCTGCTATCTCCTCCTGATGAACAATGCCCCTATGCAATTCAACAAACCACACTTTATTTAAAATTTTGAAAAGTGACATGTTCATAACATGTTTAAGATAGAAGTTTGCATAAAGTTTGTTCCATATACATACACTTATACTTGTGGGAAAATAATCTAATAGGACAATTATGTGGACTAAGTTGTTGTGGAGTGTGATATAGTTCTCACTTAGAAATCCTATCATTTCTATTTGAAGCACTTGGAGAATTTGTTTTGATAAAATTGTTATAAAACCATAGTATCACATACTCCTCAATTGGTGAGTAATTCCTACCAAAGCCAAATATGATATCTTGCAAGATTCAAGCCTTCTACACAAGCAGCTTGTTATTGTGTTGAGTTTGGTCAAGTCTTGTTGACACTTGTTGAGAGATTTATCATGCTCCCAAGAACAACATCACATACACACACATGCTGCTCATACACTAGGAGTACGCAAAATCATGCTTCCATCCATCCACCAAAAACTCTACTCCTACATTGGGAGTAGACACACACAAAAAAAATATACCTATTCGTTCGGCAGATACTCCATGTTCTAAAAGGATAATGATATCTCTCTAAATATGTGATTTAGAAGAAGAGATATAGGCTATGTAAAAAGTTATAAAAAATATGGACACATGAAGGTCCAAGTACAAAAAAAAAAAATGATGAGCACATGAAGGCTCATGTATTGAAAAAAGGGGAAAGAAAAGAAATAGCCATGTTCTCAAAATAAAAACCAAAGAAAGAGAGAGATCATTCATGTTAAAGGAGTGTAGTTTAAGTTTACTATGTTTCCACATACATGCACATCTTGATCTAAGAGTATGGCACTTCTCTCCTTGGATCCTCGATTTGACTTTACAACATATGCAATACAAGTATGCTATATTATTTATCCCTACCTAAAGCTCCACATAAACCTTTTTAGAAGTAGGAGAAAACAAAAGAAGGCAAAACATTGTTGTGCCTTGGTGAGGAGTTATAGACCATTGAGTGATCTGAGAGTGCAATTTGAGGAGTATAAAGTGAACTATGCTTTTCTTAAGAAAAACTTTCAAAACTCCAAGTTACTAAGATGTGATTTGGGAAGATGACTTTGTTTCAAGAATTGTTCCACTTGCTTAAATAATTAAAATTTTATTAATATAAACTTTGTGGTGCTAAGTGTGTGCTTTCATATGAAACCAAAGTTTGAAGATATTTATAAGCCAAGCAAGTTTAATTTTGAGCTCAAAAGCTGGACTTGATACTGAAATTCACACTTAGCGATTTTGATTGTCCCTGAAATAAAGTTATTAAGTTCAGTTTTTGTTGAATTATTACATGAATTTTCATAAATAAAATTTGTTCAACCCTTGTTCCATTGTTTGGTACTATGTTTGTACTTTGTTTAATCAAATCAATTGTCATAACCCTGTTTCGGTTTCAAAGTGCTCATGTTTGGTAACCTAGATCTTGAAAACAAGTGAGTTTTTGCTATTGGTTCCTTAAGCAAAGTTGGAGAGGGCTTGTAGATGTTCAAGTTTTGTTCTTTGGGTTGATCGTGTTGCTGTGCAAAATCTAGAGAAAGAAGGAGAAGAAGATCGGGATTTAGGTGTTACTGTGCACCGGCGACAGCAGGCAAGCTGCCTGTCTCACCGCCGACCACCCACCGCCCTCGCTCACCGTTCTCTCGCGCCAAGACACGCAGCTTCTTGCATGTCATGGTCAAGCAGCTATTAGTTCACCTAGAAGCCTCGCCCGCACCATCTTAAGCCGCGTCGGTCACCATCTCCTTCTTCTCTTCCTCTGCTCCACCATCGACCGAGCTCCCTTCGCTGGTGAAATTCACTGCACTCGCTCGCCCTCTGCCCAATTGCTCGCACGCACAGCATCGTCTCATCCTTGTGCTTCGCCTGAGCCCACTTGCGCCACCTCTCTCCACCGCTACTAGCCGCGTGCACCGTTCCCATCGCGACGGACCGCCCTCTCCACTACAGCTCCCGCCCTTGTCCTTAGTATTTTGAACTCCCTATGTTGCCGAGATGCTCACCAACCCTTTTGTTTTATCTCTACTGTGCAAATCATGTCAGAGCATGACCTCACTGCCAGCCCACGCCACCGCGCACACCATCACCGCCGCCAGCCATCCCTGCTCCATCTCTATTTCAACTGTCACGCTTGGCACGTCAAGGTGAGCACCGCGAAGCCATCTCGTGTAGTAGTTAGGCCGATTAGGGGCTAAAATGGCTGGCCACTGTCATGCCACCGTGTCGTGCACTACCGAGCCACCATGGCCGTGGCTGCGCATGAACCAAGGCCAATTTTGTTCAACCGATAGGGCGGAGAGAAGCGTTAGGTCTTGGGGAACGTGTGGGTGGTCTCCCTGTTGATGGAGATCGCGCCGTCGGCCATCTCCGTCGTGGCAGTGCACCACTGGGCCGCCATGGCCGTTGTCATGCTCGCCAGGGTGCCCTTTTCAATCGATCAGTAGCATGGTTAGGTGTGGGGATTGATGAAGATTACGCCGGTGTAGTCCGCGTCGCCGAAGATCTCACCAGCGGCGAGCTCCGCCGCTTACCCACTGGCCACCGCGCGGTCAAAGTCGGCCTAGGTCAGTTTAACCCTGGACCCAGGCTGTTAGTAGCGGTGGGTCGAGGAGGGGTGGGTGAGAAAAGTTCCTTGCACAGAAAATGCTTTTAACTTTTTCAGAAAATATAAATATGTGTTGATTTTGTTTAATTCATAATTAATTCCTGGTGCATGGTAAAATTGTGAAAATTTTTTGTGTATCCTGTTCATGATATGCTCTATCTAGGAAAAATATGAAATAGTGAAAATCAATAGTTTTTCAATGCTTTAAAATTACCTCTTTTAATTAATAAATGCACATTCCATGATTTTTATAGGCTAAAATAATTATGCTTTAATCATGAAACTTTTTGTGAATGCTTTACATGCTTATATATACCTTCACAAAAAGTTTGGTACTATTTTGATGAAAATAAATTGTCTACTTAATTTAAATGCCTTTTATTGATTAATAAAAATAACAAAATGATTTCCATAAATCCTTAAATGACTTTGATGTCATTTTGGGAATGATTGTGGACCTTGGAACACCAAACCCTTGTTGTTCCTTGACAATTTAATTACTTTCCGTGATATACTTATCATCAACTTGTTATGTATTAAATAAATGGTTTAATTAAATGTTTAATTAGTAAATGCAAGTATATAAGCCTTGGTTGCTCCTTGTATGTAATAGTTGAGTAAGTGGTAATGCTATGTCGATGCTTTTCATGTAAATCTCCTTCTAGTCTATGATAGTGTAATTCCTTACATAATAGATAACTAATTAACTTGTTAATTAATAAATAAAATAGTTACCCAAATGATTAGTCAGAAGATGCATGTGATTAAGGCATGTAATGATCCTTGCTTGCCCTCATGTTTCAACTTATGTAATGTTAGTTAAATACCTTGCCTTGCTTTGACTAGTATAATGTGGTAAGTGTTGCTTTCATGATAACCACAAATCACATTTGTTAGTTAAATAAATAAAAGTGCTCTACAAGTAATAACCTTAGTTGTACCGCGAATGAAAGTTGTATTCAACTTTCTTAGATTACTTTAAGTTTTGCTATGCACTTATGTGTCTTTCATCATGCATCATGTCATGCATTTCATCATGTTAAGCAAAGCATCATTTCTTACGTGTAGTACATACGAGAGTGAGAAGACTCACTACACATACTTCAAATGTGATGATTCTTTTTTCTAAAAGTTTGTAAAATCATGCTCTATCAATTCATGGTGTTCTTACTATTTGTATTATTGTTTAATGGTCATTTTATAGTTTAAAAGAATTTATATAAATTAAAGCAAAACGTACCATATTGGGCGTCGGCAAGACCTCCCCGTATCCCTCCATGCACGCAACGCGGTCCTGACAGCGGCGTGACCCTCCTCGCTGGCACAGCATCGATCCGGCCAAGGGCGGCGTGGTGGAGGCCTCTTAGCAGAGGCATTAGTCGGAGTGGCCGGCCCAGCATCCATTCACTCGAGGTGGCCCAGAGTTGGCGTGGCCCAGCAAACATTTAAATGTTAAAACAAATAGGAAAAAAAAACGTGTGCTCACTAGAAATCGAACCCGAGAGATACGGGGTTGAAAACAATCCTGCTTACCACTACGCTACTTGCTCTTTTCTGAAGAAGTTGGATTCTATTTTCCTTTTGTTCTAATATAGCAAACATGGCAAACTGAGTTTAAAAACGTTTGAAAAACTGATAATACACCAATCCAACCTCTAAAAACTGTGCTCCAATATGGTACGTTAAGATGGTTCAAATTTCATATAAAACTTAACCAAATACGCGTACATCTGAGTTAAACCCAATGGAGAATTTGTAATCAAATTAGCTCCAACATCCAACATTGTATAAATCCAATCAAGGTCGGTATTTAATTGAAATTATTAAAGAATTAATGTGGCCTGTTTGGAATACGGAATTTTCCCGATCCTGTGTTATTCCTGTGAAATTGAACCGATTCATATGAAGTTCACCTATACATTGATCCTTTACCTAAAGGATCGATGACTATCTCCTACTACCATATGTTGGTACCTAGAAGTTCCAAATATTATTTTTTGAACTGAGAAGGTTCCAAATGTTGGTAACGAAATGTTAAACACAGAAGCTGGGCACGAACGCGCGGCCTCTGTTGCCGTTTTTCCCGCGGCCTTTGTTTTGACTGAAAAGTGCCGCGCCGCTATTCCCTCCACAGGCGCCAACGAAATATTTCCGAGAGCGAAATATCAAGGGTAGCTTGGTAATTGTTGTGCCATCCTTCCATCCAAATAAAGGGTCGGCACCAACCCTAAATCCCCAATTCCCATCTCAGCCGCCTCCATCCACCACTCCACGCTACCCTGCTCTGCCACCGCGGCGGCGTGCCGCATCAAGCTCCGAGGCTCCTGCCTCCAGGGCTGTCGACGTCGCCCGCCGCCAGGTCCGTCACCCGCCTCCAAGAACGGCGCCACCACTGTCGCTGCCTCCAAGAGCGGCCTCTGAAGCGCGCGTGCGCAGTGCGCTACCCTCGAGCGCACGCGGTGCAGCAGCTGCCGGTGCCCTCAGCTGCCCCACGCGTGGCCCCCTTTCTGATGCCGCGGCCGCGCAGAAGAAGGCGGAGGTGCGACGTCCCGAGCCCTCGCGGCGCAGCTGGCCTGAGCTCATGGCCGCCGGGACGAGCGGAGCCCTTCGTTGGTGAGATTTTCCAATCTTGTCATTAGGATTAGGGTTTCTGGAGAGAAATTGGGGATTTACCCTTGGTTTTTGGCTTCGGTTTCTCTGTTGGAAAACTCATGTCCTTTTTTGTGTGCTTATCTCAGGTTAATTTGGATTAAATCGCCATCTATGCATAAGATTTGCATTTTATCAGAGGCTAATTTTAACTCATGCAGTCACGTGCAGCCGCTGCCGGTGCTGTGGGATGTGCTGGTCGCCGTAGGACGAAGACGAGCATGTTCCAGCTGCTGGTGCTGCACAGGGAGGGGCTCGTTGGCTGCTGACTCTGCGAGACGCTGGTGCTGAACTGCCGACTGACGGCTTCTACTTTCCTGTGCATAGTAAGGTCTATTATGTGTGTTAGCTGTATAACCCATTTTTTATAGAGATGCTCATGTTAGAAGCAGCTAAAGCTACAACAGAGACTGTTGATGCATTGAGAACTGGAGCTGCAGCGATGAAAGCAATGCAAAAAGCAAGGTTAGATGTTGCTCAGGTGTGGCTGCTACCATTTATTCAACATTTCTCAGCGCTAGATGTTGCAACTCGTGCTTGTCTGAATAAGAGTTTCAGTAAGTAGTGCAGCAGCACAGCTCATTTTTATTATGAGTTCTATTGGATAATAATCATTGTACTGGAACTTCATATTGAGTGTTTGTGTTTGAAAAGAACTTCATATTGAGTGTTTGTCATAAAGAAAACATATTACTTTCTCCAAAGTTTATTAACAAATGTGAGCTCTATCTCAGAAAATATATTCCTCTCATGTTTACCTCTTACTAAATAAACTTGAACTGATCTGACTCAGTACAGATAAGGATCTTTGGTTTGATCTATGTAATTATGATAGGCAGCGGTCCTCTGTGTCTCGTCGATAGGAGGTTGTAGTTGTGGGAGATTGGAGGGCGGGGTTTGAACGTCGCGCGGCGGCGGGGCGCCGTGGTCGCGCGAGTTCAGGCGAGTAGGAAGAGGCGGCTAGGGTTTAGGTCTCTCGGCTCCCTTCAGGAAGCCAGAAACAATCTGTTTCTGCTTGATCTCCAATAATCCTGATTACAAGTATTTATACTAATGAATAATCCTTTTGCTAATTACCCCTTGTGCTATTTCCTAATAATATAAATCACGAAATAAATACTATGGCTTATTAGCCTGGCCGGCGCCTGGAGTACTGCAGGCCGGTCATAACATCTCTCCCCGCTTCGGCAAACAGCTCGTCCTCGAGCTGGACATCAGTGTAGAGGGTCTTGAAGTCCTGGAGAGGTTCCCACGTCGCATCATCTTCTGAGAGACCCTGCCACTTGACAAGGAGCTTCCAATCACCACGACGAAGCTGTGCACGCAGCACACGCTCGGGGGCCGGTAGCAAGCGCCCATCCTGGACCGGTGGCAGCACTGCGGGGGCTGCAGGAGGAGCGCCGGTGTAGTTGTAGGGCTTAAGCAGCCCCACATGGAAAACATCATGGAGACGCGCCTCGGCTGGAAGATGGAGGCGGTAGGCGACCGGGCCGATGCGCTCGACGATCTGGAACGGCCCGGCATAGTGTGGGCGCAGCTTGCCCTTCGACGGGGAGGCAAGGGCATGGGTGGGGCGGTGTAGCAGGCAGAGAAGCACCCATGCCCCGACGTCAAACTCCACCTCGCGATGGTGCTCGTCGTAGTGCTGCTTGGCGTATTGCTGCACTTGGAGAAGACGCTCACGAACCTCCTCCAGGAATGCGTCGCGGTCGCGCAGCATGGCGTCCACCGCCTCTGTCGTTGCCGCCCCCTCCTGGTGTGGTAGAAGGGAAGGCGGGGAGTGGCCGTACACCACCTCAAACGGCGTCGCCCGGAGCGCAGTGTGGAATGAGGTGTTGTAGCAATACTCTGCCCAAGGGAGCCGGTCGACCCACGAGCGCGACCGATCACTAGTCGCGCAACAGAGATACATCGCGATCACCTTGTTGACAACCTCGGACTGGCCGTTCGTCTGAGGGTGGAACGCCATGCTGAGACGAAGCTTCACACCATCACACTTGAAAAGATCACGCCATAGGTTGCTGGTGAAGACCGGGTCGCGGTCGCTGACGATGGAGTTGGGGACGCCATGTAGACGCATGATGCCCTCGAAGAAGGCGCGAGCAACCGAGGCGGTGGTGTAGGGGTGGCTCAGGGCGATGAAGTGACCATACTTCGAGAAGCGATCCACCACCGTCAGGATCACGGATTTGCTGTGCACCTTTGGAAGCCCCTCGATGAAGTCCATGGCGATATCAGTCCACACCTGAGATGGCACGTCCAGGGGCTGCAGGAGTCGGCCGGCTATGTGGTCGACGTCTTGTTGCACTGACAGACGTCGCAGGCGCGGACGAAGTCCTGCACGAGCTGCCGGTCGCCGGGGATGTAGAAGTCACCCCGGAGGCGCACAAGGGTTGTCTGGACCCCCTCATGCCCAGCCGAGTGTGCAAGGGCCACCACCTAGTGGCGTAGGTCGTCGACAGCCGGAACGTAGATGCGCTTGCCGTGGAGAAGGAAACCATCTGCTGCTGCCCACGGCGCGTCCAGGGAGGCGGCAGCCAGCTGCTGCAGCAGCTCACGGGCGACCAGATTGGTCGTAGTGGCCCTTCGGATGTCGGTGAAGAGGTCGAAGGAGGGCCCTGATAGGGTGCACAATGCCGCAGCCTCCTCGTCGCGGTGGGACAGTGTGTCGGCGGCCAAGTTGAGCCGCCCGGGGCGGTACTCGATGGTGAAGTCGAACCCGAACAGCTTGCTGATCCACTGGTGTTGGGGCACAGTGGACAGCCACTGGTCCAGGAGGAACTTCAAGCTGTAGTGGTCGGTGCGGACGAGGAAACGGCACCCCCACAGGTACGGGCGCCAGTGTCGGACTGCTTGCACCAGCCCAGTGAGCTCGCGCTCGTACGCCGCCAATTTGATATGGCGGGCGGCGAACGGTCGGCTGAAGAAGGCCAGGGGTCGGCCCCCTGGTGTATAGAACGGCGCCAAAGCCGGTGCCGGAGGCGTCGCAGTCGACCACAAACTGGCGCTCGAAGTCAGGCATCTGGAGAACCAGCGCCGAAGATAGCGCCCGCTTCAGGGCAGCAAAGGCCTCGTCCGCCTCTGCTGTCCAGACGAATGCTTCATTCCGTAGGAGACGCGTGAGGGGCACCGCAATGGAGCCGAAATAACGGATGAACTTCTGGTAGTAGCCGGCAAGCCCCAGGAAGCCGCGCACACCGCGTGGAGAGCGTGGCATCGGCCAAGAGGCGACCACGGTCACCTTGTCGCTATCCATAGTGACACCATCGGTGGAGATGATGTGGCCGAGGTATGCGACGGAGAGGGCCCCGAAGGAGCACTAGGACCTCTTGAGAAAGAGACCGTGTGCGCGCAGGGCGGTGAAGACGAGGCCCATATGCTAGAGATGCTTGGACCACGACGACCTGTAAATGAGAATGTCGTCGAAGAAAACCAGCACAAACATGCGGAGAAAGGGACGGAGCACATCGTTCATCAATGCCTGGAATGTCGCCGGGGCGTTGGAGAGCCCAAACGGCATCACCAGGAACTCGAAGTGGCCGTGGTGGGTGTGGAAGGCGGTCTTCTCGACGTCCGCCGGGTGCATCCGCACCTGGTGGTACCCGGAGTGGAGGTCGAGCTTGGTGAAGTACTTCGCCCCATGGAGCTCATCAACCACTGGGCAGGAGGTGGATGCGGTGGTCGTAGGGACGAGCTGGAGGGAGGCCCCGTGGTGCATCGAAGACGGCGCTGTGCTGGAGTAGAAGCGCGTCCAGCAGCGGCTGTCGCGGGTCCGTGGCGACCGCGGCCAATGAGCGCTGCTGGGAGGGCGCACCCGGGGCGCCCACGCACTGCCACGTGACACGGAGGCCATCCCGCTGGAAGGACACAGTGAGCCCCTCGAAGTCCCAAGTGAGGGGGCCCGACGCGCCGAGGAAATCGACGCCCAGGATGAAGTGGAAACAGCCTAGCGCGAGTCCGACACAGGTGATGGAGAAGGGCGCTCCGCTGATGACGACGGGAACGTCGCGGGCGATCCCCTCGCACGGCACGCGCTCGCCGCTGGCGACCATGACTCGGAGCTGGTCGCCCCCCTGTGGAGCAAGCCCTAGGCGGCACATGGCCGCTCCCTGGAAGAAGGTTTGGGTGGAGCCGGTGTCCAACAAGGCGAGGAGGCGCTCGCCCTTGATCGTCACCGGAAGGAGCATAGTGTGGTAGGTCCGGATCCCTGCAAGAGCGTGCATGGAGACCACAATAGTGTGAGCGTGGGCGGCCCTGTCGACGGCCTGCTCCTCAGGCAAACCCGCGTCCGCGGCGTCCCCCGCTGGCGCCTCGCCGTCGTTGACGAAGTCGTCCGCCTCCAGGTAGAACAGGCGGGGGCACACATGCCCACGCACATACTGCTCATCACAGTTGTAACAGAGGCCTTGGCGACGGCGCTCTTGCATCTCGGCCGGCGAAAGGCGGCGGAACGGTCTCGCTGCTGCTGGTGCCGTGGCCGCTGCGGCCGACGCTTGGGCGGCCTAAGCTTCGGCAGGGGACACGGCCGCCCCCTGAGGACGTGGAGGAAGGCCCGGCCATGGCGGTGGATGAGTGCCGCGCTGTTGTGGTAGAGCGGCCATGGCCGTGGCGTGGCTCTCAAAGGCGCGGGCCAGGAACATTGCCGTCTGGAGGTCGGGTGGAGCACGCATCGCGACGTCAACCCGAATATGTTCCGGGAGACCACTGACAAAGAGCTCCGCCTTCTGGCGCGTAGAGAGGTCCCTGGAGTGCGCGAGTATCGTCTAGAAATAGTCCGCAAACTCCTGGACCGTGGAGTGAAACGGTAGGCGACCCAACTCAGCCAACCGTGAGCCATAGATGGATGGCCTGAAGCGAAGGCGGCACAGCTCCTTGAAGCGCCCCCAGGAAGGCATGCCCTCATCCTGCAGGAGGGCGTAGTACCACGTTTGAGCGGCACCGGTGAGGTGGTACGTGGCCATCCACGTCCGCTGCACCGCCGGGGTGTGCTGGCCCCAGAAGAACTGCTCATAGTGTGTGAGCCAGGTCAGCGGATTAGCGGAGCCGTCATATGTCGTGAAGTCGAGCTTGTAGCTCTTGGGCTGGAAGTCGGCCGATCCGAACGGCGCGGGCGCTGGGAGCACGGTGTGCGCCGGCCAGAGGCTGGAGCCATGGAAGAGCGACCCGTCGACGCCGCCGTAGAGGGTGCCCGACGCCGGAATGCCCCCATAGCCAAGGCCCGAGGTGATGTCGGGCGCCGGGATCGAAGTGCATGGCGGCGCGGTGGAGTAGATCGGGGTCGAGGACACCGTGAGCCATGGTGGCAATGGGGATGGCGAGTGGGGAAAGGGTATCTGCTGGATCGGCACACCACCCAGGGGAACCAACGGCGCCGGCGGTGTGGTGGACGCCGTGTCGTCGGGTGGCATCCCGTAGGGGCACAGGGCGGCCGAAGATTGGGGCGGCGGCGGCGGCAGTTGCTGCTGCGTGGGCGGCGGCGGTGGGTTCGGTGGCGGGCCGTGCGGTCCCAAAAGAAACGCATGAATCTCGGCCACCATTTTGCCGAGGTTGAGCACCGCTGCTGTCAATTCAACGTTCGACATGACGCCAATGGCGGAGGGAGATGCCCCCGCGGTCATCGGCAGCGAGGTCCCGGGAACGAGCGGCAGGGTTCCCACGGGCAGAACCGGCTGGGACGTCTGCGGGATAGGCAGCCGCGCGGAGGCGTTGGTGGCCGGCGGCGGAGTAGTGGAGGTGGGCAGCGAGGTCGACATCGGAACCGGGAACACTGATACCAGGTTGATAGGCAGCGGTCCTCTGTGTCTCATCGATCGGAGGTTGTAGCTGTGGGAGATTGGAGGGCGGTGTTTGAACGTCGCGCGGCGGCGGGGCGCCGTGGTCGCGCGAGTTCAGGCGAGCAGGAAGAGGCGGCTAGGGTTTAGGTCTCCCGGCTCCCTTCAGGAAGCCGGAAACAATCTGTTTCTGCTTGATCTCCAATAATCCTGATTACAAGTATTTATACTAATGAATAATCCTTTTGCTAATTACCCCTTGTGCTATTTGCTAATAATATAAATCACGAAATAAATACTATGGCTTATTAGCCTGGCCGGCGCCTGGAGTACTGCAGGCCGGTCATAACAGAT
The DNA here is from genome assembly GCA_904845875.1 of Miscanthus lutarioriparius. Classification (NCBI taxonomy): domain Eukaryota; kingdom Viridiplantae; phylum Streptophyta; class Magnoliopsida; order Poales; family Poaceae; genus Miscanthus; species Miscanthus lutarioriparius. The sequence continues at coordinate 58,082,536 of CAJGYO010000011.1, read as the reverse complement.
TATGTAGTTGCAACTGTAGTAGTACAAGTTTTAGATATTTGTTTGATCAATGCAGTTTAGGCATTAAGTAAACTGCTGCTTTTTTAATAAAAAATAATATTATCTCATCTTGATATAACCAGAGAACACACCCCTGCTCTTGCTTAATCCAGTTACATCTATTTTAGTACTCAATATTCGTTCACAAAGCAGGTGCTTTGTATTGGTCTGTTCCCCTAACAAATCCCCACTGTAGGTACGTACACACCCCTGTTCAGAGCAGCAGCAGCAACTTCTCCAGCAGGCGGAAGCACTGTAGCAGGCAGCAACACGTCAAAGTCAAGCACCAGCGCAGGCAGAGGCTGGGGCCAGCCGGACCATTGTTCTCTGAAGTTTGAACTCTAAGCCAAGCATGGCTAATGGTCAGTAGAAGTACTCATTATTCAGAGTTCAAAATAAACTTCAATTCGTTCTCAAATTAGCTACTTGTTTAGTTGCTACATCATACTTGACTCCCTACTGCAAAAATGAAACTAAATACTCCATGTTCAGCCACTAATCTATTGCACATCACAATTAGTTTTTAGTTTTGACATTTTCTTGCCAGATTATTTTTCTGTCTATTGGTAGCAGTAGTATCAGGATGTTGTATTATTCCCCTCTAATAAGCATCAGCAGCTGCTACAATTCCTTCCTGTGATCAGTTCTTAGAATTCTGATTAATAACTTGGCAACTGAAGACTATAGGTTTTTACTTAGAAACTCATATATACTGTACATCAGTTTTATATAACTTGTCTACATTTGCTAATTACGTGGTTATATTTTTCAGGAAGTGCTAGGTACTAGCCTTTTGGCTTGAGTTTCTGGAAAATGATTCACCAAATAACTTGATGGATGTGCTCTAGTTTTGGCAAGTCATTTCTTTTGGTTTTTGAGTTCCTAGAAATGATTGTGTGCACAAACCTTAGGATTGTGAAACACAAAGTACTAGTATTGCTTGCTGAGATGTCCATTCATGTAATTCTTTTGGTGCTTGACTTTGCTAGATGTGATGTACACAAAAATATGGTGTACAAGACAAATTGGATGTTATATGTATTAACCTCCATGTGACATCTGACAATATATTAAGCTTGAATATCGGTTTCATATGTGCTAAAAATTGTATTTTTTTTTATGTTTATATTGTCATGCTAAACAGTCTGTCGCTATAAATACATAGATTATTGGATGATCTGTCGGTATATGCTTGGTAACAGAGCATCTGTCGTTAAAAAGTAGCAATGGACTATCTGTCGCTATAAGTATTCAGGGCAACAGACTGTCTGTCGCTAAAAGTATTGTCTGACGTTAAAGATTTTTAGCGACAGGACTTACACCGTCTGTAGAAGTCTGTCGCTATAATTTTTTAGCGTCAGATTGTCTATCGCTGTAGCCGCTTTTAGCATCAGACTATCCATCGCTAATTTTGGTGTTCTGGTGTAGTGACTCGTGTTGATCAAATTTCGGAGGAGATCCATCCACTAGTGGTGTTTGTGCCAAGTCTGACCCCTAAGATGTTTTGGGAAATCTAACCTTCTCTGCAACGTAGGCAAGCCTCAGAGTATAAATCCTTCTCTAATATTTATAAATATTTATTACACTTTACGTCTTGTGAGATGTGCATTAAGTAATTAGGAGTTGGTCGAATACCGTTGCTGCATGATTACCTTGATATACAGGTGTCCTTAGTTATACCCTACTAGTATGGATAGCTCGATACCTCTTATGCTTAGTAAGGCTTAGATTTCGGAAAAAGTAGAATGATGGTTTCATTGTTCGCGAGAAATAGGTTTTATCTTGATCCTCTCAGCTCTGCTGATGGCTTATGAGATTACCCAGATAATGTTAAATATCTAAATTGAGACAGGGGCGGGACATGGTTATGTCTCCGTATGGGATATTGATAATGTCCTGGTACGGAACATGAGATCTGTCTCTGGTGGGTAGGTCGACGGGGATAGCCTGTTGTGTATAGTCCCGCCTGTGTCGATTGAGGACCGTACCATTATAGGCCTGTTGTGTGGTCGAGAGTTTGTTAGTACTGGCCACATACTTCGGTAAGCCTAATACCTCAGCTATTCCATTATGAGAAAGGACAACTGCGCACTGGGAATGGAGAGATGGCGAGAGTAGCGTGTACACATCCGGCGAATCCGCCAGGAGCGGCGCTGTGAGGTGGCGTACCGTGCTCTTAGGTAGCGCTGGACCCGTTCTCGTTTTGGAGTATTCGAGTGAGGGTTGATATATGTAGGTCTCAGACCTGCATATGTCGTGTGGTAATGAAATCCCAGCTGGGCCAATCGATTCGAATCGCTGTTGTTTTTCGGAGATGAAGACTCGATCCTTTGACCTGCATCGTAGTTAATCAACAAAACATGATTACTGATGGATATGAGATGATATAAGCTGAGATGGGATGAGATGCTTAATGAAGTGATTGATTTAGATTAGGTGCAAATTGGATACCGGTGGTAACTTAATACACAGTTAAAACATTGAAAGTAAGGATCCCCTTGTAGTAAGCTTTTCTGCAAAAATTATTCTTACTTCTACCTTACCTTTAAACCTGCATGCTATTGGAGTCTTTTCTTTAAGTTGGGTAAGACTTGTTGAGTACCCTTAAGTATTTTGGGTTTGTTGACCCCTGTTGCAGGAGCTGACTTGTGCTGCTGATCGAGGTCCTGTCAGTGGGCTCGATATGATCTGGTCGTCTCTTCTTCCTTAGATGCTACACTTAAGTTGCTTCTATAGTTCTACTCATCTTTTTGAACTTAACATAAATTTGACTTGAACATGTTTTGTAATCTACTATTATAATTCTTCCGCACTCTGATGTAAGTTATTTTTGTACCCAATGTTGTAATGTTGTGGCAACTACATATTGATCATGTGTGAGTTGTAAATTGTGGATGATTCGGGGTTCCCCGAGGACACCCGACATACTACCAAGTTATCTAGCTTTCATGTGCAACAGTCAGAGGTTTGTGAGTTAATGACGGGTATATGTAGGCCATATAATTTGGATGGTTCTGTCTCAACCTTGGTCTCGAAGGCTTCATCAGGAGTTCCTTCATTGATCTTCGCCAAGTCTACCTCTAGGTTTGCCAACCGGATAACGCCGATCACTCGCCTGACGCAGAGCTTTACAACATTGCGCACATAACCCTCCACTCGGCCAGGGATCTTCTTCACCACTTCGCTGTACATAGCCTGGTTGTCTTCAGGGGCAGCGAACATGGTGGCCACGGGTTTGGCGGCGTCGCGCAGTGCTGTGTACTCCGCATACAGCTCCTTCATACGGGTCTTCATCTGCTCCGCGGTTTTGAGTCCCTTCAGCAGGTCCCGATCAGCTCCCCGCCATATTAAGGGCCTCTTTGGCACGGCTTATGCCGGCTTTGGCTTCATTTATTTTGCGTAAATCGAGGCACTATAGCGTGAAGCGTTTTGTAAATCGGGGTTAAAATGACTAGAAGTCGGAAAAAACCAGTTTTTCTGGCTTCACCGGCTTTGGCTTCACCGGTAAAACCATTTTAGATGAGCCGTGCCAGGGGACTTAAGTTAGCACGAGCAAGCTCTTCAACAGCTCGTTCAGTTACCTCCTTGAGTTCGTTGTGCTTAGTCTTGACGGCTTCCTTGAGCTCCGTCACCTCAGCTTCCAACTTCTTGGACTTGCTCACTTCATCTGCAAGATACAACTCTTACTAGCAGAGTTCATACCAAATGGACAAGGTTACAATGTACAAAAGGTACTCACTTTTCAGCTTCTGCTTCAACTCAGTGGCAGCCTTCTCGGCGTCATCGGCTTTCTCTTCAGCCGTTTTACGTCGTCGCCCTGCCTTGCCAACCTCAGCACGGAGGGTCTGCATGTTTTGTTCATACTCCTTCTCAACCAACTCCCACTCGGCCTCCTTCTTGACCTGCGCTTCTTTCAGTTGATTAATTTGGGCAGTCAAGTTGGCCTCTGCTCGCATGTCATGTTAGGCATCCCGCAGCTTTAAAGCCTGAATATGATCCTGCTACTATGTCAGATTACTGTGGGAACATACAACAATAAACCAGAGATCAATTGGACAAAACAGCAAGTACATACCTTCAGTTACATATCAACAGTGGAAACTCTTTTCAGCATGGAGTTCTAGGACTTCATTAACATCTCAAGCTCAGGGCTATGAGAAGGCAACTCGGTCCCGAGTTGGCGCACAAGGGGGGCCGCCGGAGTCTGAACCTCACCAGCCTGGGAGCTTGACGCTGCCACTTCCTACTCTTGGTTGGCAGGAGCCGACTGCTTAAGGCTCGATGGTGGTTGCTCCTTGGGCGGGTCAGCCTCACCGGCACCTGGGTATCCCACACCCGGCGTCTCCTCCCCTGCAGTTGGTTGGGGAACCGGCCCATCCACTCAGCTATCTCCCACTTGATCACCATCTTGAGGCAGTGGCGTCGGCACACGAGGTGGCCTATGATGCAAAGGCCCCGTTCGCTTGTCTTAAAAATGACATGTTTGGCTTTTTTTCAGCCGGAACAATGTTTTTCTCTCACAACAATTCAGCCGAACAGTGTTTTTCAGCCAGTTTCAGCTAAATTTCAGACCAGCGAACGGGGCCAAAGTTTAAATTTCCAAGCATAGAGTACCCGGCTAAACATTGACTCAACTCAGTAAGCAGTCGGAACACTTACTTGGAAGTAGTTTTCTTCTTCAACGTCGGGCCACTCAATGTTTGGGCGCACGACGGCAAGCTAAACGTCTGGTGGCGCAGACATGAACAGGTCATCCATACCTAAGGTTTTTTATTTTGGAAATTAAAATTTATCGGGGGTCACAGATAAAGAGGATAAACAGGATATATCTGAAATATCGGACCAAATTTAAATAAAATTTAATTTGAATTTAAGTAAATTTAAATAAAATTTATACGAAAAAAGATAGATATTTTCTTATCGGTACCTACGGATAAAAAGGATACATCAGAAATATCAGGAGATTTCGGCCGAAAAAGAAAACCATAACCTAAGCTGCTCCCCAGACTTCCGCCAAGTGCTTCAACGTCACCCTGGCTTGGTCTGGGTGCTCTGTGTGTCCGGTGGAGGCATCCTGCATCCCGGACAGTGTTAACTTTGGCCAAATGAGTATTAAAGGACAAATTTGTTATATAATACTTACTCTCCCGCCGAGGTGTTATCTGCTCTGGTGTCTTCCTTCTCGGTACCTTCATTGGTTTTACGACCGGCTGCATAAAAAGCAAGTTTTCACATAACATGACAGCAAGCTACAACTTTACTCATACAAAGTTGCCTAGTCTCTCGGCCTTACCGGCTCTCGTAGAACAAGTACGGCAAACCATCTACGCCGACTTGTCCTCAGCTCCAGCCCCAGCTTCAGGGCTCGCTGCCCATTTCCGGCTACCTTCTGCACCCGCTGCCGGAGTGGACCGCTGTAGGATCTTGTCTGGATTTATGTCAGAGTCGCTGCCTGAGCCGGCCCCGGCATGCTGAGTACTCGTCCCTGCTTCTTCAATAGCAGGACCACTCGGCGCGGCTCCAACAGGCTCCGCGTCGGGCAATACGGGCAAGTCATTAAACTCGTGGCCCAAATGCTTCTCCTTCAAACAGTATACAGAGTTAGTTTCTACACTACAGTACTGCAAAGGAAATTTTATGCACTCTACATATCGGCGGAGGAGGATTACTCGCCCTGTACTCTGGGTACTCATAGGGCATCTTATCCACAAGCTTCAAGATATTTTGCACTCGGTAGAGCACAAGGTCATCTAGCAGTTCTTCTGCTGTCTGCCGTGCTGGGTCTTCAGGACCGGTGTACTCAAACCCATAGTGCAGCCGTGGCTGAATCCGACACCTTATGAAGCTTGCTGCTACAGCAACTCCGCTCAGGCCATCATCCTTCAACCTACCGATTTGTTTCACAAATTGCCAGATTTTTTCATATTCTGCAACCGTTAGTGTCTTCCTCCCAGGCAGTGGTGGGGATTGGCGCAGCAGTACTATGAGTCTCCAACAGGGGCTGCATATTCCCCATGTAAAATCACTCGGCTCTCCAATTCTTCATGGAGTCAAGCAGGACACTTTTCTTGCTATTCCTAAACTGGATCTCGGCTCCCCCAAGAACATCAGGAGTGGTGGCATTGGGCTGTGGCTTCAATTTGAAATAATAGCGAAAGAGAGTGATGGATGGAGGAATACCAAGGAAATTTTCACATAGATGCACAAAGAGTTATCCCATAATGAAGAAAAACCACGGAAGGAATGGGATGTTGGCAACCCTAACCCGTGCTTGACGAAAGAATCAAAGAGAATGATCTCACCCGTCTCAAGGAAGGGCACACGGTGTCTGCCAGGTGCCCGCCACTCTCCGAGTTCCTGCGACGGCAGGTACCCTTCATCATGTAGCCTCTGCACCTTCTCATCAGTGAGGCTGGGCCCCGGCCAGATCTTGGCCTCCGTCGCCATGGCCAAGAGCTCAGCATTGCTTATGGTCATCGTCTTGTTGGAGGCGCCCATGGATTTCCTAGTCTTCGCCATTGGATTGGATCTGACTTTGCCTGAGTGCTCGAGGGGATCTAGGGTTTCTTCCCTAGGTGGCGGCGGCAAAAGAGTGTAGGCGAGGTCTGGGAGAATGAAGGAGGCGTCGGGATTTTCCCAATCACCCATTCCTATTTATACGGGATTTTGCAAATCCCACGCGGATCTATTTCCTTAATGTGGATGCGGATGCGGCGCTTCGGTTTCCAAAAAACGCGGAGAGGTGCCCTTCTAGATAAAGGAGTGCATGGCTCGATGCGGTAGTTGCGTGTTCACTTTAACGCGTCACATTGCAAGGAAGGCCACTTACTTAGCCAGATTTTCAACATAGTCCCACTGATCAAAGACTAAGGCCACTTTTGTCACTGTACGACTAAATAGCACTCGGATCATACTGAAAAGCAGTTGGCTAACAGAGTTCAACATACCTATTGAGGAATTTTTCATATTTATTCAACAAATCTCAAAAGTTACAACTCGTACAACTACCAGATTACAAAGCACTTAGCCTGGATGGCTGTATTCAAATAAAAAGATCCTAGTTACCACTCGGCAGGCAACACCCGACTCGATGCAGATATTTTCAAGGCCAATAGAGTTTGCAACAGCTCTTCTTCCAACATCTGTCTACCCAAGCCTCCGGCGTCTGCACAAGCTTGGATCAGCATATGATCGTCAATGGACAGACGACGACAGGGAGCCTCGAAGAACTGACATGGGACTCCTGGATGAGGGAACATTCCAGGCATCACAAGGCTTCTTCTAGTTGCCAGAGCAGACCATTCTATTTTGCACTACTCTTCGAGTCCCTATTACAAGACTTCTTCTAGTCGCAATAGATATGAATTGCATATGCCGACTACTCCCGGGGGCTGGTATACTTCGCTAACCACCATATTTGCAAGCTACAAACTCAGAGCTACTATACCTCTTCTGCAACTAAAGTATAAGTGCTCGCCAGGCGGGTTTTTATAGGCTTCAAGGTGGAGTACATGGACTATGTCCACAGAGTAGGGCGCAGACAAAATACTGACATCGGTATAGGATGACATGCCGCATTACAAGGGTACAGTGCGCCCCACTACACCTTTACAGTGCGCCGGATAGCCTTATTTCAGCACATGTGAAGCAACAGTACACTCAACGGCATTATTGATGGCATATTCGATCAAATATTGTACGAATCTACCGACCAGCAGGTACTGCTTCGCATGTAACTCTAACAGTCTAACTTGCTTACTGACAAGCAGTCAGACTACTACAACTACATTTGCATCATTGAGTATATTCTTTTTAGATCCTTATACCGAGTACAAGTACTTGGACACAGGCTCGGGGGCTGCAGGGTACATATCCTCAGCGGATGTTTTTTCTCTTTTGGACCCTCTAACTCTTTGTTCCACATAATAAGAGGCTTGGGGGCTAAGCATATATGCTTCACCTAGAGGTGACACATATTGACTTCAAGAGCACTTCATGACTTCACTCAAGAAAGCACTCAGACAACACTTGTTTCTACCCGGCAAGACCTGGAGGAACAAGAAGGCTTCCAAGTTCAACCATCATGAAACGCTCGGGGGGCTTCACGGACCAGGGTCCTATGGGTTCTCTATAGTGTCCACTACTTGGCTGGGCCCTGAGCTGGGCCACGATCTGTTGGAGGATGCGAGACAAGGTGGCGTGGACTCCAAGCTATTCAAGATCAACCTAGTTGGCTTACCAAGAAAGTTAGATTATGTAATTGGACTAGGACTCTTCTATTGTAACCGACTAGGACTAGATACGTGCCTTTACCTTCTGCCCTATATAAAGAGAGGTACGGTGCACCCCCTTTTACACACAATCACACAAACCAATCCAACACAAAAGGACACACGCCGCACTAGAGTAAGGTGTTACGCGTATCGCGGCCTGAACCAGTATAAATCGTCGTCTCTTTATGTTCACCGTCGGGTTCAGCGTACATTGAAGCCCGCCAATTGTTGGGGATTTGACTTCGCCACAAAACTCAGCCCGTAAAACTTTGGAGTAAAAAATGTGATTTCTATAAAGCTTGCCTGCAGGGAAAGAACCAAAGCGAAGGTGAAATTTTGACTTCGCCGAGAAGAATTTGGTTTCACTGGAAAAAGAGAAGATTGAGCCAAAGATAAGCGAAGGCAAGAGTTTCGCTTCGCTTGGCGATCAAAGACGAAGACTCCAAGAAGAATTGATGATCAAGTTAAAGAATGAAGACTAAAGTAGTAAAAAGGACCACTTCACCCTTGTAGTTTAAAAGGGTTGTAATGATTTAAGATGGGGGTAAAATGGTCATTTGTACATAGAGTATGAAGTCTAGGACCTCTATAAATACCCCCTTTGACATGTATAGTACGATCATGAAATGAATACAACTTTATCTTGTGTTCAACTCTGATGCTTGTGTAACTAACTTTACCCAACATCTGGCACCCACCGTTTGTGTGTGCTTGAAGACTCCCACGACCACACGAAGACAATGGGTAGACCTGGCAAGAAAGTCACCATCGGGCCAACTGAAGATGACCCACCAATTGGTGAAGATTGAAGTGTAACACCCCAACCCATTAGTAGCTTGTAGTAGTTGTGAAGTTGGCCCATGTAGCCCAAGTGGCACATGTGGAATTGTTGTTGGTGGGTTTAGTACCACCTTGGAAGTTTAGGAGGGTGAGGGCTAGCTTATAAGCCTTGTTGTTCCAAACGTAGCACCTCTTCGGGTTAACCCTTTTACACGAAGCGAGGACGAAAGTGTAAGAGAGGTGCTATGCATATGCAGGCCCGTTCCACATGTGGAGCTAGGCCATATAAGAAGTTTTGGACGTGGGGTGTTACAAATGGTATTCGGAGCATCAACCCTTACTGCACGTGACCATGGAGGGGTGTACCAAGGGGTGGTCCTAGACATCTGCCACATATGTGGTGAACTGCCGAGGGCATCAGCCCTTAAGGGGGTGAATGTAACACCCCAGCCCTTTAGTAGCCTATAGTAGTTGTGAAGTTGGCCCATGTAGCCCAAGTGGCACATATGGAGTTGTTGTTGGTGGGTTTAGTACCACCTTGGAAGTTTAGGAGGGTGAGGGCTAGCTTATAAGCCTTGTCACTCCAAACGTAGCACCTCTAGGTTAACCCTTTTTAGACAAAGTGAGGACAAAAGTGTACCAGAGGTGCAATGCATATGCAGGCCCATTCCACTATGGAGCTAGGCCATATAAGCAGTTTTGGGCGCGGGGTGTTACACGAAGTCTCAAGAATGATGCACCCCAAGACCAAAACTCTTCAAAGGCAAGCGAAGCCGAAGAACAAAGACTAAAGGAGCCAGAAGAGCAAGTACCAAGAAAGCAAAAAGAACTCAAAGAATGTCGCACAAGACCAAGAGAAAAGTTACTCAAACAAAGAATAGAAGAAGCCGAAGCCACTCTTCGTGAACTAAATGATCAACTTTAAAGCGCAAGTCATGAAGTCATAAATATAAAAACCCAAATTCAGCAACCAAAGTTTTTCAAGAAAGAAATTCCGAAAAGTCATTCATATCAATTGACACAAGCTCTCCTCTATCAATAAACTTGTAGCTATCACAATGGCCCTTGGGATACAAATTCAACATGATACCAACATTTGATGGATAATCTGACCCAAGGCAATTTCTGATGAGTTTCGAAGCAGTAGTAATTTCTAGAGGCAGTGATGAAACTACATTGGCAAAATCACTCGTCATGGCAGTTAAAGGACCAGCTCAACAATGGTACTCTTCACTAAAAGGAAAATCCATACATTCATGGGATCAACTCAAAGCAAACTTACTTATTGACTTCCAAGGATTCCAGCCAGCTGGCCTTACAGACAGACCTATTCTACTGCAAACAACAAATCAAAGAACCCCTAAGCCAATATTTCAAAAGATTCATCCAAATCAAGGCACAAATTTCAAATATTCCAGATGAAGTGGTAATAATAGCCGCAATCAAAGGGCTTTCGAGTGGGCCAATGCACTTCACATCTTGCTCGAGAAAAACCAAGTATAGTTGCTAGGCTTTATGAAGTTATACAAAAATATTGCAAGTCAGATGATGCCTATAGGAAAAGAGTTGAGGAAGAAAACAACTTCAGGGCTCAAATCAAGCAAAACAACAACTTTCATCCTCCAAGACCAAACAACAATGAGCGAAGACCATTTACACCACATAACCAAGTCAATCAAATCAAGAATGACAACAACACAACAGCTAAAAGTGATTTTCCGCACTAAAACCAATATAACCAGCGAAGCCAATACAATCAAAGAACATTTGAAAGATGAGGCTTTCGTACAAGAGGAAGAGGAAGAGGAAGAGCACCATTAAAACCAGAAGACATGTATTGCATCATTCATGGCAAAGGGGCTGGACACACATCCAAGATATGCCCAAAGGTGAAGAAAGGTATCAAAGAAGTCCAAGAAGAAAACATGGCACCTACCCAAACAAAAGATGTCAATCATGTCATGCAAGAACATCAAAATGCTCATCACAATGCTTCTAGGGCCACCACCTACATACAACTATGATCCCATAGCAATGTATAACCCAATGCACAATCAGTGGAGGCAAAACCAACCCCAATAATCCAATGTTCAATCAACACAGCCTGAGGCTTTGGTTGCAAATAACAACCCACAAAATAGAAAAGCCAAGCAAGAAAACAATTCTCCATCAACTTCAATGGTGAACAATAATGTAATCATTCCAAGCAGAGGAAGAATATTAACAATAACAGGAGGTAATAGTAAATAACAGCCAAAGAAGAAATTACTTCCAAAAAGTAAATTCAATTTCAATGGAATGCCCATACAAGAAAACAAGATGGTCCCATTTGCCAATTACATTTTTTGAAGAAGACCTTCAGCTAAAAGATTATCCACACATGGATGCAATGGTAATCGAAGCAAACATTGACGGATGGTCAGTCTCAAAAATCTTAGTTGACGGTGGAAGCTCTGCGGACATCATATTCACAGCAACACTTGATGTCATGAAAATTGATTGCAAAATATTGGGGAGAGCTAAACACCCACTCTATGGCTTTAGTGGGAAAAGAATTCACTCAATTGGGTGAATAGTTTTACCAGTCTTATTTGGAACAGTAAGCAATGCAAGAATAGAGCAAATAACATTTGATGTGGTTGACATGTATTATCCATACAATGCACCTTTCTAGAGAGGAACCTTAAATGCATTCGAAGCAGTAATAAGCTACTCTTATTTGAGCATGAAAATGCCAGCCATAAATGGAGTAATCACAGTTCATGGAGACCAAACATAGGCAAGGAACATCAAAAAAGAATATACTCTAGGCCAAAAGAATGTGCATACCATTTCAGAAGAAGAAGAGGAAGAAGAAACACAAAATGCGAAGCCTCAACCAAAAGCTCAAGCTTGTGAATACACAAAGAAAGTACCTCTTGACCCATTAGTCCTAGACAAACAAGTTATCATTGGAACAAGACTTTCTCAATAAGAAGAAGATAAACTCATGGATTTTTTTTGCAGCAACAAAGATGTCTTCGCTTGGTCATTCAATGACTTAGGAGGAGTTAGCAGAGACATAGTTGAGCACAAACTAGACATTGACCCAAAATTTAGACCCAAAAAGCAAAAGTTAAGAAAACTAGCCGAAGACAGAGTTGAGGCTACCAAAGCTAAAGTTCAAAGATTGCTAGACACAAAAGTTATAAAGAGGTACAATTTACAACTTGGCTGGCAAACATTGTCATGGTCAAGAAAAAGAATGGAAAATGGAGAATGTGCATCGATTTCATAGACCTCAACAAAGCATGCCCAAAAGGTAACTTTCCATTGCCAAGAATTGACACATTAGTTGATCACGCAGCTAGAAGTGAAATGCTCAGTTTCCTTGATTGTTTTTTTGGCTATCATCAAAATTGGATGACAAAAGAAGATGAAGAATTCACAAGTTTCATCACTCCATTTGGGACATATTGTTTTGAAAGAATGACAGAGGGGCTATGCAATGCCGGCACAATGTAACGACCCGAGTTCGTTACGATGTAGGCTCTCATTTTTGGGCATCGCTGAAGCAGCCTAATGAGCTCCTGCAAGTATGCCTGGCACCTGGATCGAATAGAAGGGAACTTTTTTTGTCAATTCCATAGGTCAAACCCTGGTCAACAAATTGGTCAACCAAGCAAACACCCTTGGGAAATATCTCATCAGGACTACAACAAAGACTCCTTATTTCCTTTGAAGCTAGGCAGAATAAGTATGGACCTTGAGTTTAGTTCCTAAGTCAAGAACCATGATCCCCGACTCATTGTGCAGAGACAGCGATTCACCGGATAGTCTGACGGAGTTATCGAACCATCTGATAAAAAGGCAGAGATAGTAGAATGAGTGGAGAGTGAGCTATTGTCCACTATGGGACATGGCCCACATGCCAGCATGAAATAGAGGCATTTTCTAACAGCTCAGCCTCAGCTCCACTCACTCCCCATTCATTCCCCTCTCTCCCTCTCTCTCTAGGATGAAGAACAAGAGAAAGGAAAGGATGAACTAGAGTGAGAAAGTGAAGAAGTTGGAGAAGAGAATCAAGCCTACAAAGAGCAGCAAGATCAGCACAAGATCAAGGCCTTGAGCATCAGCCACCTCTCATCTCATGGTTAGATCAAGAACTCTCTCTTTCCATTATCTTGAGATCAATCCTCAAACCCTAATCTAAGTTTCTTCCTTTGCATGGATGAATCATGAGGATTGCTTGGAGTTTATCATTAAAAGGGTAAGAATCAAGCATGCTACAACTCAATCCTCTCAAGATTTCCCCTAGATAATCTCTCATTTGGATTTTTGGAATATATTTGCATGAGATGGTGGAATCCTCTCTCTTTGGCTTGGAAGCAAGGATGTCAAGAGTTGGATCTCTAATCTTGGTGACAAAGAACTCACCAAAACCCCAACCTAAGTTGTCTTGCTCAATCTCAAGCTCTCAATCTCTTTTAGGTTTCTAAGTAAGTTAAGGAATCACTAGTTGCACTAGCTAAGTTCAAAGTCCAAAACCCTTGGTATCATGAGCCTAGAAAACTACCCAAGTCACCACAGGAATACCTAGTACATGCATGGAGGTCTTACCTCAACATCTAGGCATGAATCCCTAAACCTTCACACAAGAACACAAGAACATAGGTTCTGTCGCCCAACCAGCGGAGAGTCCGTCAAAGTTGTTGGAGCGTCCGCCGACCCTTTAACCCAGTCACCAAAACCTTGAACCCCTTCGGTATGATTTAGCATAGTGTCCATGACCCACGTCGGAGTGTTCACTGAATTATATAACTCAATATCTAGAGAACCCGAGAACACCTAGGTTATACCAGAGCGTCCGTGACATCTCGTTGAGTGTCCGATGATTTATTAGCTTGAACAACCAATGAACCCGAGAGTCCCAAGTTCCAATCGGAGCGTCCATCAAGTTGCATGGAGTGTCCATCAAACCAGACCAGAACTAGAACAGAGACATGTCAACCCCATGGCTGACACAGCGAAGTGTCTGCCACATATGACGGAGTGTTCGATAGTTTACACAGACAGTGTATGAGACCTATAACCTTACCTCCAAGTAATAGTAAACCCAAGCCAGACTAGATGACAGCTAGTAAGATAACCAAGCACAGTTAGATGTCTCTTCCTAAGTTCCAAATCAAGTTCTCTATCTTTATCTTTTTATCAAATCGCACAGCTATCTCCAATCCTCGAATTCCTTGTTTTAGGTTTGGTTATCATGTGAGGAATCGTGCGCGAGTCATCATCATTGTCTTAATCTTTAGAAATGGCACACCAGGCAGGCACCCCACTATTATGAACCCTATTTTGGATGCTTATTATGTTTCATTATGAGTCAAGCATTTCATGTAGATTTGATTAATCAAGTTAATGATGTTTCACTAAGTTAGAACCACCCATTAATTAATTAGAGCCTTCACTTGATCAACGGGTTCGGTAACGTTTAATTGCTTATTTTGCTTAGAAGATGGTAGAACTCGAGTATGAGGAAGGGAACTCATACTTGCGCGTGTAGGTTGCTACACTGGGATAATTAACTACTAAAATGAATGAGGGTTACAACTTATCTACTTCCCTGACTTTGATTAAGGACTCAACGTAATCTTGACTTGTGAATATGATGATCAAATTTGGTAATTCTTGCTCATGCGAGGGGTAGGTCACTGTGAGTGTGGGATCTCAAGTGACATAGCTCGTGGAGTAGTTAAGGACCGTGCATTGGGATACGTGAGTCCGAGTAACCGCCCATAGAGACCACATGCTGGGGATGGGCTGGCAAGCCTAGTAACTAATCGTGACCGGTCTATCCATGGAATTGGCAAGAAGGTGGCATCGGTTTGATGGTGGTAGCATTACCCGGGCACCAGTCGAACCTTTCGTGTGATATTCGGGCCGAATTAAAGAAAGGCTAGAAAGCGGGTGGCAACCCTTACTTGGGCACGAGTATGGTGGTTCATTCCATCTTCCTATGTGGATACAGAGTTTTGAAAGCCTAAAGTCCCTTGAGATGGAAACCTTATGGTTGTTCTTACTTTCTATAACCATGGTAGTGTTAATGATGAAACTTGATGATGAATGATTCACAAATGTTGATTACCGTACTTGTTGTTATTAATGATAATTGTTTTCTACCTTAATAATGAATCATGAGCATGTCATTATAAGAAACGCCATTGCTTTTCTGCAAATGTACAAATTCCTGATAACACCCCGGTGTCCACCTGTTTACACCAAAATTTGGTAAGCTTATCTTAAAAAGGAAGAGATCGGCCGATGATGTCAAAAGCAAGAAAGTTTCCTAATTAAGGGATATTTACGAGCTGGCCAGGAGATATTATTTAATAAATTTAAGAGAGACATGATGTCCAGGTGCATATCAGGTTGAAAGAAATAAGGACACGTATCAAACAAGGAAGCTTCATCAACAAGGATTCTGCATAAGGGAAATTAGAGTCCATGTATCTTGATATTTCTTTTTGTTAACTAGTCATGTTCATTTAGGACTCTTATCAGCCTAGGGTATAAATATAAACCCCCGGCTATTGTAACAGACAGACCCCAATCAATCAATACCAATTACTTTTTTGGCTTCACACCAACCCTTAGGAGTAGGAGTACTGTAGATCTCGGCAAGTTTTTCAATAAGCAGGGATGCATCGATCCGATCGACCTCCATCTTGTTTGTAAGTACCGTCATGGCTTATACTTCTATTTATAAGGCTGCATTGGTTCGGCCGACCTCTTGCGAGCTCTTGTATAAGCTAGTTATTAATCTTTATCTAGTTCAAGTACGGCTGCATCGGTTAAGTTCGACCTCCACTGCTCGAATTAGATTAAGCTCAAGTTATTGGCTCTACCTAAGGGTGGCATCCTTCGGGTAGATTCATTAAGTTACCAATCTTACTGATGTTCTTATTGTCATCAGTTTCAACAACATCAACCTGCCCGATCAAGATCGATCTAGATTGGCCTTACACCCTTTTAGTGCATCGTTTATTTTGTCACATTGCGATGGATCTTACTTTAAACGACGGATTATGTTTTATCGGCCGTTCTACTTCGCTCTTGATCATGCATAATACGTGGTCAAGGCATGTCTAATTTTGAGTAAGTTTACTAGCTAGTTGAATCTGGTCTATAGTTCACTATTATGGCTATAACGATCTGGATGATCCCCACTGTTAGCACTTTAAATCGGAGTATGCTAGCTGGTAGATTTGCTTTCGACCAGGCATGACCTTGGCTGTTTGCTATGCCCACATCGGCTAAATAGCCGATTGCCCGTACTTTAACGCTTATAGTGTGTCTTCATGATTCTATTAAATATGAATAGATTTGTTTGCTTTAAAGGTTTAATCTGTTATCTTTATTATGGCTGCCATCGATCCGGTTGAACCCCACTGTTAAGGATAATGGGTTAGATCTGATGAGTTTATAGACCTATCCATTTTAAATAGTCGATTGTTTACATGTTGTAATCCCTTTTTACCTCAATCGGCTATTTTAGCCGACTCGCCTGTGCTTTGACAGGTATGGCACGCTTTCATGAACCTATTGAAGTACGGTTGATTTTAGATATTTTCTGGTTCTAGACTATCATTATCATTATAGCTGCATCGATCCGGTCGAACCTCACTGTTGATGGTAATAGATTAGGCCTAGATGGTTCGTAGATCTGTCTATATCAAACAGTTGATTGTTTGCATGGCATATCCCTTTTCACCTGATTCATTGGCTCTACACCATGTATTGATCAAATCTAATTTAGACAGTGATGTATCTCTGACGCATACATGCTAATAGCTTAAGGGAAAGGATCATTAAACCAAGCACATTGCATTCGTTACTATAAAAACAATCATGACCCGCGAGCGTTATAGTTCTTAATCAGCTGATTTCTTCTCGTATCGGCTATTTAGTCAATTTTCCCATCTAGCTGCTCCCGAAGTGGCACACTTGGAACTGTTTGGGCAAAACTGGCATGTTTCACGCTAAATTACTGATTAACTTTCTCTCCTTGTCAGTTGCAGGTCAAATTGACTGGCATGCCTTGGGAATTCATAGGATAGGTTGGTCCTGCGTTGAAGCCATGTGGATCTCCGGGCTTACTCCAAGCTGATCCTTCTGGTTTGCTGTGTATCAGGCGCATCGACACATTTTTGCGCCGACACACATTTTGGCATGCTTGGTGGAACCACAATCATTTGATCTGAAGTTAGAGGCCGATGTTAGCATTTATTCGGCCATCATCAAGACGCTGCGAGTTAATTCATCATCGTAAAATAAACAAGGGACAGGCTAGACAAGTAACACATACCATGGATTATTTGACTAGCTTGATCACAGAGGTGCAACGTTTAAGAAGAAGAAGAAGCTATATAAAGGGAAGCATATACATGTCTACAGCCAATCGGCTAAATAAAGTCGATGATGGAGGGGCTGTCAGGCCTGAACTCATGCACATCGATTCTCCAAATATCTAAGTCATGGTGGATGAAGAGTGCGGGCAGCTCCAAGAACACACCAACAGTTCCTCAAGTTCTCCAGCAAACTTCCTACGGAATCAGATCGGAACAGGAGCAGACTCTATTGACATGGTCATATACATCTAGAATCAGCTTCTGACAGAAGTAAATTCATCGGCTATGGACGCATCTAACTATAGTTGTTTCTGAAGGTTCATGTTACAAGGGTAAAACAGCTAATGATTATATTCCAGAATAATGATATTGGCTTGGAAGATCATGGATAAATTCTATCGACTCATTAGCTCGCATGAAATTCTAAGTGGCCTCTAGGTTGCCTATCGGTTTGCATAAAATGAGTATAGCTCATCGTCTGTAAAAACTAAATAGCCGATGGAGTATTAGCTGAATGGAGTTATTTATTGAGAAGCTAATAGCTGATGAAGCATGGTCACGTAACAAAGTTCGAAAGGAGAATGATGTGGACCCCGAGCAGATCATCAGTCGTGCTAGATGAACAAGAGTGCCGAGGAAAAGATCCACAGCTACATTGGATGGGAAAAGGAAAGCACTTATGAACCATGGCAGTTCATCGGCCTCCTGCCATTGTTCAATCCACTATGACACAACATCATAGAGAACAAGGCTAGTGATGGACGGTCCAATCAACAAGGTAGACAGATCGACTGGGATATTCCTAAAGTGCAGGTACAAGATCATGAAGTGGCTAGACACATCTACGACGTACCAGTGATGGCGTGAACAACACGTCGGCGCTAAGGAAGATGGACATTAACATCGCAACGAATGACACGATGGATACAGCTCTGAGTGCGTCGGACATCATATCGACAAATTCGGGTTGAGCATGATCTTGAGTACCATGTTCGCCAACTATGGAGAGGATGAACGAGAAGCGTTGGCGTGGTACAAAGGATGTCGCATGGCCTCAACTAGGCTACCGCCAATCCTGACTCCTTCGGCGACGACAACCAGGACCGCCATGAGCTATCAGAGCTCGACAAGCAGTTCACAAAGTATGCCGAGGTAGTTAGGTCTAGGGAGCTGCACACATTCAAGGTGCACACCAAATTCATCGTCAAGCTCAAAAACTTCAACTTATGACAGCCGATGGCACGCATGTCAATAAAAGCTGATGAGGTCTTTTACTGCAAGCAGCCAAGAATCAAGAATCCAGGTATATAGAGATCGGCTGGGGGCTAGTACTGGTTCAGTTTCTCCTTTAGCTAATGCATCAGGTGATGAAGCCATTTGGCCTGGTAGACATGACGTGGCCGACTCAAATAGAGCTACCGCCAGCAAAGGTACGTCAGCAGTGGACGACCACGTGCGACGTGAAGAGCTTGGATACACAGATGGTGTTCTTAACACACAATCGGCTATGTAGAGCCGATGTAGTCATAATCGACTAAATTTGCTACTGAGACAAAAAAGGAAGGGATCAGAGTGCAAATAGGAATCTACTGAGGACTATCACATATGCAAGTATTGATATGATGGTCGAGAATCAGGACTACAAATATATCGTGACACGGGATGCGTATATGAAGAAATAAAGAAAAAGGAAAATTTGCATATGTGCGTCTACAAAAAGAGGTGGAGTCCGAACTTAGGTTTTTCATAGGTCAGGTTTGCATGCTGTTATAAATGGCTGATAGGTTAAGGAAATATTTCTTCAAATTACCCCACCATCGGTCGAGTGATTTTGAGCAATAACCATCGGCCGAAAGTTATTATCAACATATAGAAAATCGGCTCTGAGTATTGAAAGGTTCTCAGAGTTTGTTTAAATATTGTGGTAGCCAAGAACAAAGGTATCAAGTCAATAGCCAATAAGATGCTCGGAGTATATCATTATTATGCCAATCGATGCAAGCAAGAGAAGATCAAATTAATAATGATTATTCTAATATATGGAGATCGGCTATTTTTACATTGGCTTACTATTCATGGATGCGTACATGACATGGATTAATTAAGATCGGCTATTTTACATACGCATGAAGGTGTTTTACTGTCAGTGGCCTTTATTGAAAAGCAGACAAGGAAGCAAGGAATTGGTGTTTCTTTAAGTTGCCATGCAAGGAAGGTCTTGTCGATGACGCATTTACTCTCCAAGCTGACAAAGACCAATCACCTCTTTTGAGATAGAATCGGTTGTTGGTTCAAGACCTTATGCTTCAAACTGACAGAGTCTGCAGCCGATCGACAAGGGTGTAAGACTAGTGAGATAATAGTTTCTGGTACAGTAGTGGAATTTCAAGAATAATCACATAGAGCCAACGAGGATCAAGATAGCCAATGACCGTTGCTAGTTCAATTGTTGAGGTCACATTGAGTTTTCCTCCATGTGTTATTGTCATCGGCTGTTTGACCAAGTATATTTTTCGATAAGAAGGAAAAGTCATCATGGGAGGTTGTATCAGAGATACGAAAAAGGTTGACAACCTGATACCGATAGGAGACCATCGGCTAAAAATTATTATCGACATGCGGAAGACGGTGGAGATTAGCTATCGATAAGGATATCAGGACAAGGTCATTTGGCATGATTACTTCATCGTCGTCGCCGAGGACACCATTGTCATTTAGGAGGTCGGATCACCAGAGCAAGGACTAGTGATGGCTGCCGATGCCCTATGTCCTAGACGCCATCTTCCAATGAAGTAGAATCGGCTGCCCCCAAGCCTATGAACCATTTGTTCCCTAGGAGTGGATAAACAAGCATGAGGACCTAGTGTATCACATCATACTAGGCGTCGACAAGTTCTCACTAGAATTCTTGCTTGACACGCTCAACATCTCGTCGAAGCATGACTTGCTTGCAATGGCCGACCGGGTAGAGACTGCTATATACATGTGGCGATGCAAGGTTAGTGGCAGCAGCAACAAGTTACCATGGAACAAGAATCAAGGAACTCGTGGATGATGGCGATGACAAGGAAGTGATGCTGGAAAACAAGGTTGTGGACCTCCTCCTCTACATCGACCATATTCTCTCATGGAGGCATAACCGATGGATGAGCAAAGGGCATGGAAGAGTCTAGGCCATAACACGACAAATGCTGCTCATTGTTGTCCACATGGAGTCTCGTTGATATGGCGAGTGACCTCAGCTGTGCCGTGTCCGACGCATCCACGTCCTTCTCAGAGCAGTGCAGCAGCGTCCACATTAGTAGACTATTCGAGCTGACCACCACAGTGGCCAAGCTCCTCGGCCGATCCTCGGCATTTACCGCCGCGCCATTCAGACAACTCAGCATGAAGCCCCATGCCAACATGATCGACCGCCGCTCCATTGGTGATAAGAGAGGAGCTGGTAGAAGATAGGGTCTCTAAGCTCGTGCTTGGTGAGAACATGTCCAATGACAACAAAGGCGTCTGCACTACCATGATGTACATATAGCGTGCTCAGCAGCCAACACAGGAAGCCTCTTGGCTAGCCCTAACCTTTGCTGCAGTTTGTGGCTTCGGCAAGCGAATTTTTCACAGCGCTCTTTCTGTGTTCTCAACTTGATCTGATTGCGGTACTTCTGAAACTGACAATCACCTTATTAAAAGTTAGAAGCAGTAAATGAAAGATTGCTCACAATCGGCTCAGAATTGGAAGATAAAGGCATCAAGCCGATAGAGCCCTTTATGTAGTGCATGCAAGTCAGATTTCCATGCATATATATACATGATGTATGTGGGCACAAAAATGATGAATTAGATCTTGGAAGTACGTGTGGTCATGCCATATCATATGTTTGATTGGGAATGCAGAGATCATAAGGCTGACGAAGTCTAGCTGATATATGCACACTGGGAGAAAGTCCGAGCAAAGGCATTCATCGGTTCAAGGCAGAGGTACGCATATTCTTTATTTCCTGCTTTTCCTGTCACTTGTGAACAATCTATCATAGAGAAAGCATGCTATCTAAGTAGTTGATGAATGAGATATGGTATGATGAAAGAAACCTTACTTCTTTTTGCAAAGTACTTGGGAAATTTTCTTTCAAAAATTCATAATCAATAGCTTGTCTCCTCAATGATGTTGAATTTCCTACCAGAGCCATATATTAGTCTCATTAAAAACCTTTTACATAAGCTGCTTGCTCTTTGTTGAGTTTTGTCAAGTCTTGTTGACCCTTGTTGAGAGATTTATCATGCTCCCAAGATCTAAATCACGTACACGCCACATATATGTGCTGCTTCTATACTGGAAGTACGCAAAAACATGTTTTTCATCCACCTCAAAATGTTCTGCTCCTACACTAGGAGAAGACAAAAATATGTTTGCTAGGTTTTATCAGAATAAATGCTCCAAGTTCTTGATAATATTTCTCTCAAAAGTTGTTGTAAAAAGAGACATAGGTTATGCAAAAATATAAAAGATGGACACAAAAGAGGTCCAATGTAAAAAAGGAGAAAAAGAAAAAGAAATGAGAATAAAGATAACCCATATTCTCGCAAAAAATATTCCACAAGAGAGAAATATATTTCAGAGAGCATAGTAGAATTAGGTTAGCCACTAAATATTCCACACATGTGCACATTTTGATCTAAGAGTATGACACTTCTCTCCTTGGAAGCAGGGTTTGACTTTATGATACACAAGGTAAGTATGCTACATACTTTGTCCCTACCCGAACTCCACATAAGCTTTTTTAAAGTAGGGTAAATAGAGGCGAAACAATGTCCTATTGAGGAGCTATGCACATTGAGCGATCTGAGAGAATCATTTGGGGAGCAAAGCAATGTTTTAATCTAAAAATCTTTCAAAAAAAACCAAGTTTTCTGAGCAAGAGAAGTGAGGATGATTGGATTCTAATCCATTCCATTCTTCAACCACCCAAGATGGCATCATAGACACTTCAAAGTTCACATGTATAGGTGAAGCTTGGAATAAGGTAATATTGCTACCAGTGAATTCTTCAGCTCCTTACCAGTGATTTGATAGCCGATTATAGTTATAAACTCAGGGCCAGCTCTTAATCGGCTAAAGCAGATGAACAATCAACCCAAGTAAGTCATCAAAGCCAAGTATTGCAATCAGATGTCGTTGAAATGGGAAAGGAGATTATTCGATCAAAATAGTTCGAAGCATGAAAATTCATACTCCGAACTAGGGGGGCCAGTGTTTACACCAAAATTTGGTAAGCTTATCCTGAAAAGGAAGAGATCGGCCGATGATGTTAAAAGCAAGAAAGTTTCCTAATTAAGGGATATTTACGAGCTAGCTAGGAAATATTATTTAATAAATTTAAGAGAGACATGATGTCCGGGGGCATATCAGGATGAAAGAAACAAGGACATGTATCAAAAAAGGAAGCTTCATCAGCAAGGATTCTGCATAAAGGAAATTAGTGTCCATGTATCTTGATATTTCTTTTTGTTATCTAGTCGTGTTCGTTTAGGACTCTTATCAGCCTAGGGTATAAATATAAACCCTCGGCTATTGTAATAGACAGATCCTGAATCAATCAATACCAATTACTTTTTTGGCTTCACGCCAACCCTTAGGAGTAGGAGTACTGTAGATCTCGACAAGTTTTTCAACAAGCAGGGCTGCATCGATCTGGTCGACCTCCAGCTTGTCTGTAAGTACCGTCATAGCTTATACTTCTATTTGTAAGGCTACATCGGTTCGGCCGACCTCTTGTGAGTTCTTGTATAAGCTAGTTATCGATCTTTATCTAGTTCATTTACGGCTGCATCGGTTATATTCGACCTCCACTGCTCGATTTAGATTAAGGTCAAGTTATCGGCTCTACCTAAGGGTGGCATCCTTCGGGTAGATTCATTAAGTTACCGATCTTCCTAATGTTCTTATTGTCATTAGTTTCAGCAACTTCAACCTGCTCGATCGAGATCAATCTAGATCAGCCTCACATCGTTTTAGTCCATCGTTTATTTTGTAACATTGCGATGGTTCTTACTTTAAACGATGGATTATGTTTTATCGGCCGTTCTACTTCGATCTTGACCGTGCATAGTACATAGTCAAGTCATGTTTGATTTTGAGTAAGTTTACTAGCTAGTTGAATCTGGTCTATAGCTCGCTATTATGGCTGTAACGATCCAGTCGATCCCCACTATTCACACTTTAAATCGGAGTATGCTAGCTAGTAGATTTGCTTTCGACCAGGCATGACCTTGGCTGTTTGCTATGCCTACATCGGCTAAATAGCCGATTGCCCATACTTTAATGCTTATAGTGTGTCTTCATGATTCTGTTAAATGTGAATAGATCTGTTTGCTTTAAAGGTTTAATCTGTTATCTTTATTATGGCTGCCATCGATCCGGTCGAACCCCACTGTTAAGGATAACGGGTTATTTCTGATGAGTTTATAGACCTATCCATATTAAATAGTTGATTGTTCACATGTTGTAATCCCTTTTTTACCTAAATCGGCTATTTTAGTCGATTCGCCTGTGCTTTCATAGATATGGCACGCTTTCATGAACCTGTTGAAGTAAGGTCGGTTCTGTGGATTTTCTAGTTCTAGACTATCATCATCATCAGAGCTGCATCGATCAAGTTGAAAGCTCTAGTTTGGTTTTGGTTAATTGATGAAACCCTAAGTGCTAACCTAGTTTATCAAAGTGATTATGAGATAGGTAGCACTACTCCAAGTGATGAAGCAATGTCGAAGATCATGACGATCATGATGGCGTGGTGATGATCAAATGCTTAAACTTGGAAAAGAAAAAAGAGAAAAACAAAAGGCTCAAGGCAAAGGTATAAATTGTAGGAGCTATTTGGTTTTAGTGATCGAGACACTTAGCGAGTGTGATCACATTTAGGATTGATAGCCGTACTATTAAGAGGAGTGAAACTCGTATCGAAATGCGGTTGTCAAAGTGCCACTAGATGCTCTAACTCATTGCATATGCATTTAGGATCTAGTGGAGTGCTAACACCCTTGAAAATGTTTATAAAAAATGCTAACACATGTGCACAAGGTGATAAACTTGGTGGTTGGCACATTTGAGCAAGGGTGAAGAAGATAGAGTTGAAAAGGAGTTAGTCGCGCTGGTTATAGAGTGACCGGACGCGTCTGGTATGGTGACCAGACACGTCCGATATTTGGCGACGAATTCAGCGACCGGACGCGTCCGGTCGCCACACCGGACACGTCCGGTGTAATTTAGAAAAACGGTGATCGACAGTATAGTTGATCGGACGCTGGCAGCGTCCGGTTCGGAGTGACCGGACGCGTCCGGTCGAGCATGGATGCTTACTGTAATCGACTGGATGCTGAGGCTCAGCGTCCGGTCAGTTTCTAACAAACGCGTTCGGTCGGCCCTGGTGGCTTACTGGACTCGACCAGACCTAGCGGCTCAGCGTCCGGTCATTTGTGTTTCTGTGTCCGGTGTGAGAGTCCGGTCGTCAGCCAGTGAGGTACAACAGTTACTTGGGTTTGAACAGGACACGTGGCAGTCTAGGAGTGACCGGACACATCCGGTATTTACGGTCGGAGCATCCGGTGCTGCATCCGGTGCATCTGACAGAAGCGTCCGGTCGATGCGCAGTCAGCCCAATTATTGAGCCAACGGCTCTATTTCGAGGGGGCTTCTATTTAAGCCCCATGGCCGGCTCAAGCTCACCCTCTTGACCATTTTTATTGACATAGCAACCTTGTGAGCTTAGCCAAAGCTCTCCCATTCATCTCCATCATTGATCCATCATCATTGTGAGATTGGGAGAGAATCCAAGTGCATTGCTTGAGTGATTGCATCTAGAGGAACTTGGCATTCATGTTGCGCTGTGGATTTCGCTTGTTTCTCTTAGTGGTTGCCACCACCTAGACGGTTGGAGCAGCGGTGGAGGATTGGCACGAGTTGGTGATTGTTTGTGGCCATCTCCGGTGATTGTAAGGTGAGTTGTACCTCCCCGGCAGAGTGCCGAAAGGTAACTCTAGTAAATTGCTTGTGTCATTGAGTTACCTCACTTATGGGTCGGTTCTTGCGGTGTCCTATCATGTGGAAGAGGTTTGTGAAACACCTCTTAGCCTCCGAACCACCAAGTGTTCATCGACACAATGGGGACGTAGCGTGTTAGCAAGCACGTGAACCTCGGGAGAAAATCGATTGTCTCTTGTCTTTGGCATTCTCCCGGTGATTGGCTATATATTCATCTTGTGATTGGTTCATCCCCTACACGGTAGTATAATCACCCTACTCACTTATTTACATTGTTGAAAACTAGTTGATACAAGCTCTTTAGTGTAATTAGAATTGAGAGCTTGCTTTATTATTTACATTCATCTAGTTGAGCTCTTTAGAGTAGCAAGATTGAGAGCTCTTAGTGAGTAGTTACATAGCAAGTTTGTGTGCCTAAGTAATCATTGCAACTAGAATTGTTGGATAGGTGGCTTGCAACCCTTGTAGAGATAGAGCAAGTTTGCATTACGCTATTTGTCATACTAATCAAATTGCTCTAGTTGATTTATATATTTTTAAATAGGCTATTCACCCCCCCTCTAGCCATATTAGGACCTTTCAAGTGGTATCAAAGCCGTGGTCACCGTTTGATTAAAGGCTTAACAACCTCGGTGTCAAAATTATGGCTCAAGTTGTGTTCAACCATGTGGGGGGCAAACCATCGTTCTTTGATGGCACAAGCTATGATTATTGGAAGAGAAAAATGAGAATGTATCTTGGTTCAATCAATGATCAAGTATGGGAAGTGACCGAAAATGATTATGCTATCATTGATCCCGACAATCCCACCAACCAAGACAAGACCAACAAGCAATGCAACACAATGGCTCTCAACACCATATATAATGCCATTGATTCCAAGGTGTTTGAGCAAATGAAGGATTGTGAGAGAGCAAATGAGGTGTGGAGAAGATTGGAGGAAACATATGAGGGCACACTAGCGGTGAAGAGTGCCAAGTTGTACATTCTCAAGGACAAATTGACAAGCTTCAAGATGAAGGAAGATAAGAGCATTCCGGAGATGTTCCATCGATTGCAAGTGATTGTCAATGACTTGAAGGCATTGGGAGAGAAGATCAAGGATGATGATGTCTCCCATCGATTCTTGATGTGCCTACCTCCAAGATTTGAGATGTTGAGATTGCTCATCATAAGAGGAGGATTGAAGGAGATTACCCCCAACAAAGTACTAGGTGATGTCATGACACAAGAGACATACCGTGTGGAAAGGGAGGGGGATGACAAGGATGAGAAGAAGGAAGAAGAAGACAAGAAGAAGAGCATAGCATTCAATGCTAGCTCATCATCATCATCCAAGAACAAGGGCAAGTCCAAGAAAGAATCAAGTGATGATGATGATCTTAGTGACATTGATGATGAAGCAATGGCCCTCTTTGTCCTCAAGATGGGAAAATTCATGAAGAAGAAGGGCTATGGTGCAAGAAAGAGAAGAGATCACACCAAGAGCAAAGAGTATGTGAGAAGATGCTACAATTGCAAGAGCCCCGATCACGTTGTCTTCAAGTACCTCAATATTCTCTTTGTTGACGGTAATAGATTAGGCCTAGACAGTTCATAGATCTATCTATATCAAACAGTAGATTGTTTGCATGGCATATCCCTTTTCACCTGATTCATTGGCTCTACACCACGTATTGATCAAATCTAATTTAGCCAGTGATGTATCTCTGACACATACATGCTAATAGCTTAAGGGAAAGGATCATTAAACTGAGCGCATTGCATTTGTTACTATAAAATCAATCATGACCCATGAGTGTTATAGTTCTTAACAGCCGATTTCTTCACGTATCAGCTATTTAGTCGATTTTTCCATCTAGGCTGCTCCTGAAGTGGCACACTTGGAACTGTCTAGGCAAAACCGGCATGTTCCACCCTAAATTATTGATAAACTTTCTCTCCTTGTCAATTATAGGTCAAATTGACTAGCACGCCTTGGGAATTCATAGGATACGCTGGTCCTGCATTGAAGCCACGTGGATCTCTAGGCTTATTCCGAGCTGATCCTTCTGGCTTACTGTGTGTCAGGCGCATCGACACATTTTTGCACCGACACCACCAAATATCTATATGTTTGAATTAAGTCCCGTGAGTACAAAATGTACTCATGGTGTTTCCGATAAGTTGTTTTGCAGGTAAAGTCAATAAGGTTGAGTTAAGCCTGCTCTGTTCACCACTACATAGTAGCTCCTAGAGTGGGCGACTCCAAGTATGCTACAAGTTAACTCCGAAGTTCCTTCATGAATGATTTGAGATGTTAACCATTAGATGGGATGAACTCTATTTTGAATCTTGTATTTTAAGATGAATTATTGAAGAGTATTTCTAAACCTTTAACTTGTTGTATTATTCATTGAGTCATGCATTAGTTTATTACTTGGATTGTTGTATGCCACTCAACTACAAAAGATCCTGAAGAGGAGGTGCGGATGGCGCCCTCTTGAGGGACCATGTCAGTTGGGAGTGGCTCTGGTTGGTCAAGAGGATGACGCATGGGTCGCCCCAACCGGTGCGGGAAGCCAGCCCTCACAGACAACATTTGTCAAAATGACATCAACTGTGCTACGCGATCAAATTGGCAAAAATCTACTCACCTATGTTGATGATATAGTAGTTAGAAGCAAGAAACGAGAAGATCATATAAAAGATCTGTAAGAAACATTTTCAAATCTCCGAGGAGCAAATTTAAAGTTAAATCCCAAGAAGTGCACCTTGGGAGTCCAAAATAGAAAAATCTTAGGCTGCATTGTATCAGCAAAGAGAATTGATCGAAACCCAGATAAAGTTCAAGCAATCTTGAACATGAAGGTTCCTGAAAACATAAAGGATGTCCAAAAGTTGATTGGAAGACTGGCTGCCTTAAACAGATTCATCTCAAAATTTACAGAACGAAGCCTGCCAATATTTCAAGCACTCAAGGGAACAAAAATGGACTTTGCATGGGGACCTACGCAGCAATATGCATTTGAAGAAATAAAAAGATATTTATCAAAGCCCAACACTCTAGCCACACCAACTCTAGGGGCTAAATTGCTCTTATGTCTCAGCAACAGAAAGTGTAGTAAGTGCAGTCCTAGTTCAAGAAGAAGAAAATGAACACTCAAAGAAACAAGTCCTAGTCTACTTTGTCTCAGAAGCCTTATCTGGCTCAAAAATCTACTACTCAGAGATTATGAAAATAGCTTATGGAGTTTTGACAGCAGCAAGAAAACTAAAGCACTACTTCCAAGCACACAAAATCAGAGTACCAACAAGTCACCCTCTAAAAGAAGTCCTGCAAAGCTGTAAATCATCTAGAAGATTGGAAAAATGGGCTACGAAGTTATCCCAGCATTACATTGAAATTGAAAAAACAACGTCAGTAAAATCAGAAGTTTTGGCAGACTTTGTAACTGCTTGGACTCCATCCCAAAATCCAAGCGAAGAACAAACACAACCAGAATGGATCATACATTGTGATGGAGCATGGAGCTTCACAAGGGCTGGCACAGTAGCAATAATTACATCTCCTTCAGGAGTCAAAATGAGATATGCTACAAGACTTGAGTTTCAATGTACAAACAACATTGTAGAATACGCAGCCATCTTGCTTGGACTCCGAAAAGCAAGAGCAATGGGGATTCAAAGGCTAATAGTCAAAACAGAGTCACAAGTCATGGCCGGAAATATAGAAAAAGATTACAAGGCAAGAGATCCGGAGCTAGCAAAATACATGCAATTTTTGAGAGATCAAGAAAAATATTTTTAAGGTTTCACAGTCAAAATCATCTCAAGAACAGATAACTCAGATGCTGATGAGGTAACAAAAGCTGCAGCCCAAAACACAAGTTTGCCTTAAGATGTCTTTTTTCAAGTCCTAACTCAAGCCTCCTTCTGGACAAAACAAGAAGCTCCAAGAGAAATTCATGTGATATAAAGCGAAGATTGGAGAGCACTAATTATGGCTTATCTTCAGGGACATTATGAACCAGAAAATGAGGTCGATGAAGTTAGAATGAAACATAGGACAAGAAATTATAAAATCATCAACAATCAATTATATAAGCAAGGAATTTGTGAACCACTTCTCAAATGCATATCAACAGAAGAAGGAAGAAAATTGCTATAAAAAATACACGAAGGAATTTGTGGCACACATCCAGATGCAAGAGCCATGGTAGGAAAAGCATTCCGTCAAGGATTTTATTGGCCTTCAGCTCAAAGTGACAACAAAGAAATAGTCAAGTCTTGCCATAATTGTCAAATTTCTACAAGCAAGATAAGAGCACCAGCAACAAACTTACAAACAATAGTACCAACTTGGCCACTCGTAAGATGGGGAGTTGACATAATAGGCATGTTGCCTCCAGCCCAAGGAAATTATCAATACACGGTTGTGGTAGCAGAATATTTCACAAAATGGATTGAAGCCAAGCCAATAACAAACATGTCATCTTTTACAATGAAAAACTCTTATGGCAGAATATCATATGCCATTTTGGAGTCTAAGGCACATTACAGTAGACAATGGGACTCAATTTGATAGCAAAGACTTTAGAAACTACCGTGAAGCTATGGGAATCCAACTTTGCTTTGCTTTAGTAAGACACCCACAATCAAATGGTGTAGTCAAAAGAGCAAATGGAATTATATAAACTAGAATTTCAAAATGATTCGTGGGGCTTCCCAAAGGAAAATGGGTTGATAAATTGCCAAAAGTTGTTTGGGCCCATAATATAACTATATCAAGATCAACAAATTTCACACCATTCAAGCTATTATATGGAGAAGAAGCAATGACACCTGAAGAAATAAAGTTTGAAGGTCCAATAACTAAAGTACAAATCATTGAAGAAGAGGAACTAATGATAAGCAAAGATTTGCTTGAAGAAGAAAGAATGAAAGCAATTCAAAATCTCAAGAAATATTAGAAAGAAACAAAGAGTTGGTACAACAAGAAAGTAAGGCCAAGGCAATTATCACCAGGTGACTTCATTTTAAAAAGAAAGAGAAATGAAGATACAGTTGGAAAGTTTCAACAGAAATGGGAAGAGTCGTACCTCATCACAAGAACAAACAAGCTAGGAGCGCATTTCACTTGGCAAATATGTATGGGGAAGAGATTGACCACACCTGGAACATTGAAGCACTATGAAGATATTACCCTTAGACTTTTATTCTTAGCATTATAAGTTCTACTTTAGAAGTAGATTAACATTTTACATTCCAAGTTTCAATCGACATGGAAATGGGCTACACTCTTTTCGCACTTAGGGGAAGCCCTTCACAGGGTGAGTGGTTTTTTAATGAGGCAGTCTCTATTGTAAATTCTCATCAAATATAAATAAGAAACTATTCCCCTAACTCTCGAGTATAACAAAAGCAATAAGCCGAAGAGTATACTTAAAATAAACTCAAATATCGGCTATAACAAACTAATAGGTAGCACTATCTTTTCGAACAAGCAAAAAGTAATGCTAACCTGTGGCAAAACCGCCCGAATTATATGTCCCACATGTGCCCATCATTGTCTTACAGACCTCTGACTGGTGCACACATAAGCCATACAATCCCGATAGTCTATCGGGTGTCCTCAGGGAACCCCGAATCATCCACATTTTACAACTCATACATGATCAACATGGAGTTACCATAACATTACAACAATTGATATAAAAATATCTTCCATCAGTGTATGGAAGGTTTATAATATTAGTTTACATAACATGTTCAAGTAACAACTTAACTTAAATTCAAAAAGATGAGTTGGAATACGAAAGCAACTTAGGTGAAGCATCTAAGGTAGAAGAGATAGCCAGATCATGTCGAACCCATCGACATGACCTCAATTAGCAGCACTAGTCAACACCTGCAACAGGGGTTAACAAACGCTGAGTACTTGAGGGTACTCAACAAGTCTTACCCGACTAAAAGAAAAGACTCCAAGGGTATGCAGGCTTAAAGGTAAGGTAGAAGCAAGAAGTAACTTTTGCAAAAAAACTTACTACAAGTGGATCCTTACTTTCAATGTTTTAGCTTTGTATTAAGTTATGAAGAGTATCTAGTTTCCACATGGTCTAAACCAATCACTTCATTAAGCATCTCTTATCATCTCATCTTATATTAGCTCATATCCATCAGTACCATTATTTCATTGATTAACTACGATATAGGGCAGAGGATTGAGTCTCCATAACTGAGGAGCATGATGATTCAAATCGATTAGGCATAGCTGGGGTTTCCTTACCACATGATATATGCAGGTTCTAGACCTACATATATCAATCCTCACTTGGATCCTCCAAAATGAGAACGGGTCCAGCGCTACCCGAGAGCACAGTACTCCACCTCCCTGCATCATTCGTCTGTGATGGATTCAAAAGATGTGTACACGCTACTCTTGCCATCTCTCCACTCCCAGTGTGCAATTGTCCTTTCTCATGATCGAATAGCTGAGGTATTAGGCTTACTAGAGTATGTGGCCAGTACCGCAAAGTCTCGAACACATAATGTTGGTATAAATTAATGCACACAGAACAATCTACAAGCGCATAGATATTATACCATTGTAGCACTTCACCAAGAGTAACCCAATTTTATATCGAACCCAAAGGAACGGGGGTGAGAATAATCGATTCTAATTTAACCCAACTTCACAATCAAGGCTAGATAATAGGAGCATAGAGGAGATTGCTAAGGTCTTCTAGTTTTAACTTTAGTAAGCTTTGTCTTCTATTGTTCAATTCTAGGGATAATACTAGAGAGAACACAAACAGAGTATGTTTCCTATAGCAATACTGTCTTACTAGTCCTATTAATGGGAGGTGGACTATAGAGGATTCAACGAGGCTATAATAGTCACCCTCGCGAGCTACCCCGATCCAGAAAATAGGGTACATCTACGAGTAACCGAGTCTAAGCACCATGCTTACACTATGAATACTACTTTAACCTAGGAGCTACAAGGATTAAAGTACTCAAAAGAGAGTCGCAAACCTAAAGAACAATATGAACAAGATGCTTACTTGAATTAGAAGTCGATTACTAGAGAAATTTCAGAAGCAAGCATAAGAAGAACTTGATTTCGCTAGGTACAAGCCGTAGAGAGAGCACCGATAGGCCGAGACTCCTCCAGAACTCTTCCCACACACTCTATCTCTCTATCTCTAATACAAAACTAGATTCTATCGAGGACTAATCTTCTCTTATTGCTAGCCTTGATCCTAGAGGACATATGAATTAGGGTTCCTTATTTCTCAGTTCTCAGGATCAAATGAGCATTGCCTCAGGGGGGTATAGGCTAGATTATATAGCCCTAGGGGTCCAACATGAGCCCTTAGATCAAACTGACTTAAGCAACAACCTAGATGCATCCTTAAAGGCAGTGGAAAACCGACATAGCAAGCTGGCTAACAGGTGGGCCCACCAGGGGCTAGGCGGCCTGACAGTGGGGCTGGGTGGCCCCACATGTCAGCCACTCAGGCTCTGCTTCTGTGACGTGGCTTCTAGATACTTCTAGAGTCTTCCCACGTAGGTACCGTGGTGGGATTCTGTATTTTCCTTTGACGATTAGGTCCTCCTTGGTGGTTTTCTGATTAAATCATGGTAGAAACACAGATTCACCAAAACTCATGGAATTTGTTAGTTTAAACCCCTAAGTCTACTTTAGTGATTCATTTATACCCTTATGCATGTTTAATTGATGGATAAAATATGTATGATAACTATCGTCAACAACTCCCCCACACTTAGGCTTTTACTCATCCTCAATAAAAGGTTGGATTACTCAAGACATAACCTTAGGACAGGATATGAACATAAAACCATTCCCAGTTATGCATGTACCGTAGGATTCAAAGTGTCTACCATGAAATTTTGGGCAGTTGAAGAATGAAACTGCTTGAAACAGATCACCATCTTCCGTTAGTCAAGTCAATTGGAGAAACATTTTAAGATTTTTTTGAAAACAAAACATAGCTTACATTCTCCTTTTTGTGGTACTCTCAAATCACTCTATATATATGGTATTTTTGGATCCTCACCAAGGCATAGATGTAATTGCCTTCTTTTTACCTACTCCTAAATGCTTATGTGGAGCTCAGATAGGGATAAATGTGAAAACATACTTGCATTGCAAATATTGTAAAGTCAAAATGAGGATCCAAGGAGAAAGATGTCATACTCTTAGATCAAGATGTGCATGTGTGTGGATATGTATATATGGTGGCTAACCTAATTCTACTATGCTCCTTAAAACATATCTCTCTTGATTGAAACTTGGAAAACACTTTGCAAGGAAACATGGGCTATCTTATTCATCTCTTTTTCTCTCTTTTTTTTTCAGGCAGGCATCTAAGTACCATTGTTTTCAGTATCTCAGACACTTGTCCATTTTTTTCAATACTTTTTCTTTGAATAACTTTTGCATAGCCACATGCCTCTTTTGTGCAATTGAAACTCTTCAAGAAAGACATTTACAAGAACTTGGAGCATGTATCCTATCAAACATATTTTTGTGTCTATTCCCAATGTAGGAGTAGAACATTTTTGGGTGGATAAAAAACATGGTGTTGCATACCTGTAGTGTAGGAGCAATAGATATATGTGGAGTGTATGTGATCTTGATCTTGGGAGTATGATAAGTTTCTCAACAAGGGTCACAAGGCTTGACTAAACTCAATACAATGACAAGTAGTATATGTAGAAGGTTTTCCTAGTCTATGTATAACTCTAGTAGGACATTGCTTACCACAAAGGAGAGGTGTAGCTATTCTTTTTAACTTTTTGAAATAAAATTCTCCAATAACGAGACATCAAGTTCTTATTATTCTACTATACCTCATTCCACAATAACTTAAGTGACATGGGGTCCCTAATAATAAGTTCCCAATAGTAGCAGGACTTCTAGGAAAAGTATTATGTGAGGCTACCCTTAAGTCATGACTGAAATAATCTTTCCTCAAGTTTTAAAGTTGTTTATTAATGGATTTTCAATTTGGTTCAAAATGGAAAGCGAAACATATAAAAAACAGAGTGTATTGGGCTCATACCTGACCGTGGATGAAGCACGAGGCGAGGTGGTGCTGTGGTGGGTCGGGCGGCCCATGTAGGAGGCCGGGTGGCCCACTCTTAGGCCCATCTTGGTCCAACTTTGGTGAGCATGGTTCTTGGTCCATTGCTTCCCGAATTGG
This sequence comes from Miscanthus lutarioriparius, assembly GCA_904845875.1. Taxonomy (NCBI): domain Eukaryota; kingdom Viridiplantae; phylum Streptophyta; class Magnoliopsida; order Poales; family Poaceae; genus Miscanthus; species Miscanthus lutarioriparius. The sequence continues at coordinate 58,047,810 of CAJGYO010000011.1, read as the reverse complement.
ATCTCGTCTTTGTTGTCGCAGTGTGTCTCCCCCACACTTGTTTTCCTATATACCTTTATGCACAACATGTGGAGACAAACACATATCCAAAAGAAATAGCGAGCATATATTAAGAAGACTTTATTAATATATAAGGCACTTTATTACACAAGCACACATTAAGCACACACCTTTTTCTGACCTAACACAAACTTTTAACTATCTGAGCTAAGTGATAAACCTAAACATTAAACATGATCACACTTAACCTAACACTTGTGCCTTATTACTTAAGACAGCAGGAAAGGATAGTGATTTCTCTTTTCAAATTCTTCCACTAGAGATGTTCTAATTCCATCATATTATGCATGGCTTCTATAGTCCTAGTGAGGAGATGGGTCTTTTCTTGGTGGGTTGTGATGGCCTAAGTAAGGAGATCAACTCTCTTCTCAAGGGCTGCCACAGTCATCCTCTAACACTTCTCTTCCCTCTCTAGTGGAGCTAGGGCCAACCTCTTCGGTGTCTCCTTTGGTGGAATGATCTTGATCTACCCTAGTGCAGCCCAAACTCCATCAAAAGCAACTCGAGGTATGGCCATAGTGTACTTGGCACACGTGACATCCCCAAACTTGTTGGTCTTCACACTCATCAGTGTCTCATTAGGCCTTGAGGGAAGGAGCTTGATATCCTTTGGCACTTGGATCATCAGGCCCTTCATCTGCTGTGGCTTATCCTTCAAGAGTAGACGCTCTTCCAACGGAGGGGGTGTCGGTTGAGGAACTTGGGCGTAGTAGGATTGCTCATAGCTTCTTCTTGGATGAACTAGAGCTACATGCTTGGGAGGAACAATGGCTAGGGGGAGAGGTTCTCCTACAGGGATAATGGCTAAAGACTCATCTATAGGAGGTGGCTTCCTTGGGTTGGTCCCGAAGGGGATGATTTGCTTGTCAGCCATGGGAACTAGGAGAGGAGGAGAGCTTCGCTGCTGTAGGAGAGGGAAAGCTCTGATGGGATGGCTTTGGAGGAGGTAGAGGCTTGTTTATATAGGGGAGAGAAACTTGCGGTGGGGGTCAAGATATATCCATATGGTCTCATAATAAGGAAAAAGAGATTGCATCGAAAATCTATGGGATTACGACAAGAGAATATCATGGGATCATGAGAGAGTTGACGGGACACGACAGGCGCTGATAGTGGGTCGGGTGGCCTCTAGGTGGCACCGGTTGGCCCCACATGTCGGGGTCTCAGGGTGATTTTTCTCATTGTGGTTTCTAACTCCTATCTAATCCTAAAAAGTATATTTTTGCATTACGAAACATTACGGAGGATGGCAGTGGTGTAAATCTATGGTAAGATTAGAAAATCCACCTCATCTAAATCCTCCGGTGGTTTTTTAGGTTCTAGAAAGATCTTGAGACTTTACCTTAAATAACATACCTTCTTCATTTTGAAGTGTTACAGCTCCATGCGACAAAGTGCTTATCACCTTGAATGGTCCTTCCCATTTGCTCCGAAGTTTTTCATGCCCGAATAATTTAACCCTAGAATTAAAAAGTAATACCTTATCTCTAGGGGCGAACTCCTTCTTGATCCTCTTGTCATGCCATCTTTTTGTTATCTCCTTGTAAATCTTGGAATTATGATATGCTTTTTCACGCCATTCATCAAGCTCTGAGAGTTACATCTTCCTCTTAGTTCCTGCGGCTTCAAAGTCCATGTTCCATCGCTTGATGGCCTAGTGAGCTTTGAATTCTAGCTCAACAGGTAGATGATAGGTCTTCCCATAGACCAATTGATATGGTGACATCCTAAGTGGTGTTTTATAGGTCGTTCTGTAAGCCCAATATGCATCAGGTAATCAATCTTTCCATGTAGTTCCCATCACATTGACTATCTTCTGCAGAATGTCCTTGATTTGTTTATATGATGTTTCTGCATGGCCACTTGTCTGAGGCTGATACGAAATACCAACATTGTGATGGATCCCATGTCTTAACAAGTAGTTATGAAAGTTCTTGTTAGTGAAGTGAGTGCCTCCATCACTAATCACCATCCTTGGAACTCCAAATCTTGGAAATATTATCTCTTCAAACATCCTCTTTGAGTGTTTTGCATCAGCAGTTCTACATGGCATGGCTTCAACCCACTTGGAGACATAGTCAACTGCCACCAAGATATATTCATAGTGCTTTGACTTTGGAAACGGTCCCATGTAATCAATTCCCCAGACATCGAAGAGCTCGATCTGGAGGTTGTTGGTGAGTGGCATGGCATCTCTTGAATTAATATTCCCGTGCCTCTGACATGCTCCACACCTTTGAATGAAGTCCTTCATGTCTTCATACATGGTTGGCCAAAAGAATCCACTTTGCCAGATCTTCGAATGAGTGTGGAATGCACCATAATGTCCTCCATATGGTGATTAGTGGCGTTGTTCTATGATGTTGATGCCTTCCTCTGCCGGTACACACCTTCTAAGGCCATCAGAGCAGACTCTGAAGAGGTACAATTCATCCCATATGTGGAGACGACTTTCATAGATGAGCTTCCTTTTGTTCTCCCCTGGTGGTACATATCCTGCAACAATAAAATTAACAATATTTGCGTACCAGGGGTCATATTTTGTGACCTTGAAGAGCATGTCGTCCTACAGCGAATCATTGATGGGTAGTTCCTACGAATTCTCAAACTACATTCTGGACAAGTGATCAGCAACAAAATTTTCTACTCCATTTTTATCTGTTATTTCTAAATCAAATTCTTGGAGTAGCAAAATCCATCTTATTAATCTGGGTTTAACATCTTTCTTAGTGAGCAAGTATTTTAAAGCAATATGATCAGTATAAACAATCACCTTAGCTCCTACTAAGTAAGATCTAAACTTATCAATAGCAAAAACAACAGCCATTAGTTCTTTTTTAGTTATTGCATAATTAAGTTGAGGTCCTATCAAAGTTTTGCTAGCATAAGCAATTGCATGATGCTTTTTATCTTTAGTTTGTCCCAAAACTGCCCCACAACATAATCACTAGCATCACACATAATTTCAAAAGGTAGCGACCAATCAGGGGGTTGAATGATTGGTGCAGAGATAAGTGCTTTCTTAAGAATATTAAAATATTTCAAGCACGAATCATCAAATTCAAAGGGAACATCCTTAGCCAAAAGATTCATTAGTGGTCTAGCAATATGTGACAAATCTTTTATAAAGTGGCGATAAAAACCAGCATGACCAAGGAAACTATGGATCCCTCTGATATTTATGGGAGGAGATAACTATTCAATTACTTCAATTTTAGCTCTATCTACTTCTATCCCTCTTTCAAACACCAAGTGTCTTAGCACTATTCCTCCTCTAACCATAAAATGACATTTTTCCTAATTAAGGACCAAGTGCTTTTCTTCACATCTTTGCAAAACCTTGTCTAAATTTTCAAGACAATCATCAAAAGTTTTTCCATAAATAGAAAAGTCATCCATGAAAACTTCCATGATCTCTTCAATCATATTAGAAAATATAGACACCATGCATCTTTGAAAACAAGCTGGAGCATTACATAATCCAAAAGACATTCTATGGAAAGCATATGTTCCATATGGACAAGTAAAAGTGGTTTTGCTTTGGTCATTTGGATGGATCGGTATGATGATACCCTAAATACCCATCAAGGAAACAAAAGAAAGAGTGATTCGCTAGTCGCTCCAACAATCATCAATGAAGGTCAACGGAAAGTGATCTTTCTTTGTTGCCTTGTTAAGTTTTTGGTAGTCAATACACATCTGCCATCCAGTGATAGTTCTTTGAGGGATTAATTCATTCTTTTCATTTTTAACGACAGTCATGCCTCCCTTTTTAGGCACAACTTGAACAAGGCTTACCCACTCACTATGTCGGCATAGGATAGATAATCCCGGTGTGCAAGAGTTTTAAAACCTCTTTCTTAACAACCTCTCTCATCGCATTATTAAGCCTATGTTGGGACTCCCTAGAAGGTATAGAATTAGGATCTATAGGGATGCAATGGGTGCAAAGAGCAGGGTTTATACCCTTAAGGTCTTGGAGTGAGTAGCCAAAGGCAGAACAATGCTTTTCTAAGACAGTTAGCAAGCGTAGGGATTCTTCATGAGAGTTTGTCACTTATGATCATAAGAGAATCCTGATCATTATTAAGAAAAGCATATCTAAGACCAGAAGGCAGGGGTTTAAGCTCAATGGTGGGCTTAGGTGGTTCCAGCAATTCATCTTGAGGTTCAGATTTCGTCGGATTTTCATCTTCCTCCTTGATGAAGAACTAGGCATCATCTTCAAGGTTAGGTTCGATCAAATTATCAAGAGATGCAGCCTTAACCTCTTCCATTGGGTCTTCCTCGAGAATTGGCTCACTCTCAGTATTTAGAGAATGAGTAATGGGTATAGAAAGCTTAAAGTTTTTCCCAAGTCTTATATTCAACTTCCCTATTTGTCCTTGGATAAGTCTTTTAATTGGTTGTCCTATCAATAGGCCGAACTCCATAATATCAAAGATATAAAAGCTCAAATGAACTCTAATTTCGCTGACATGGATAGGGAGGACATACAAAATTCCCAAACTCGAGAGAATATGTCCTGAAAGACCGTTCAATAACTTTGTTGTGGGGGTTAAAGACATGTGTTCCAATAAATCAAGAGCAAAAGATGTAGACATGATATTAATGCCCACAACTAGATTGTAAAGAGCATCGAAAGGAGCTTTATTAACTTGGCAACGAATGGAAATAGAAGGTGAATCTAAGCGAATCACATCCGAGGAAAGCTCTAACTCTTCTAGCCATTCATTACTTATAATAGACACTAGCTCCTTCGTTGTCTTTTTAAGGAAAGCTTCCTCAGAAGGATCTAAAGGTTCTTTATTCAATGATGTTTAGACTTCTAGGGTCTCCTCATGGTATGGTAATTCATGGTGTTTCCATATTCATCAAAAAGTTCATCCTCAAATTCTAGCATGAAATCCAAAATTGGAGTTTCCTCCTTTTCTGGTGGTTCAGGATTTGGTATAGCTAAAGTTGGTGATGGGTCTGGTAAAGATTCAAGTTCAACTATCTAGGATTCTTCCTCTAATGGCATGTCTTCTTCTTCCTTTGGGATGTTCTCTAAAATTTTCATAAGAATGCTTCTCCCTACATTTGTGGAGACATGCAAGAACGAGCCTCCTGAGGCCGTATTAAGAAGTGTTGAGGATTCCCTATCAAGACCCATATAAAAGTGTTGAAGAAGAATAGGGTCTTGAATGGCAAGGTCAGGGCCAGTATTGATAAGAGTATTAAAGCATTCCCATGTCGTGCCTAGAGATTCTTTTTTCTTTTGTCTAAAAGATAGAACCTCTAAACGAGGTCTGACTACCCTAGAGATGGGAAAGAATTGCAAGCAAAAGCTAGAACATACGGCTCCCTAATCTCCTTGTCTACTCCCTATAGTTAGATTGTACCAATGTTTAGTTTTTCACGTCAAAGAGAAAGAAAAAAGCTTTAATCATAAGGTTTCATCTGACATGCCCGCAATGCACAAGCATGCACATGTCCGCTCAAACTCATTTAGGTGGGAATAGGGGTTTTTATCATCTTCGCCCGAAAAGGATCCTGAACCATATTAACTAAACACAGGCGCAGCTCATAGCTAAGTGTTCAGATAGGCTTTGAAGACTCTTTTGGCTGTAGGCTTGCGCTCATGGGTGCACCATATTGGTAAATAGGGGTCGATTCTAGATCCATGATAAAACAAATAAAAAGAATAAAAGAAAAGATAAAAGTATATTACAAGTATAAGCTAGGCTCGAAGTTAACTCAACAACTATTCCCTAACAATGGCTCCAGAAATGCTTGTTGGTATAAATTAATTCACATAGAACAATCCGTAGGCGCACAGATATTATACCATTGTAGCACTTCATCGAGAGTAACCCAATTTTATATTGAACCCAAAGGAACGGTGGTGAGAATAATCAATTCTAACTTAACCCAACTTCATAATCCAGGCTAGATTATAGGAGCATAGAGGAGACTGCTAAGGTCTTCTAGTTCTAACTTTAGTAAGCTTTGTCTTCTATTGTTCAATTCTAGGGATAATACTAGAGAAAACACAGACATAGTATGTTTCCTATTGCAATACTGTCCTGCTAGTCCTATTAATGGGAGGTGGACTACAGAGGATTCAACAAAGCTATAAGAGTCACCCTCGCGAGCTACCACCGATCCAAAAAATAGGGTACATCTATGAGTAACCGAGTCTAAGCACCACACTTACACTATGAATACTACTTTAACCCAAGAGCTACAAGGATTAAAGTACTCAAAAGAGAGTCGCAAACCTGAAGAACAATATGAATAAGATGCTTACTTGAATTAGTAGTCAATTACCAAAGAAATCTAAGAAGCAAGCACAAGAAGAACTTGATTCTGCTAGGTACAAGCCATAGAGAGAGCACCGATAGGCTAGGACTCCTCTAGAACTCTTCCCTCACACTCTATCTCTCTATCTCTAATACAAGACTAGATCCTATCGAGGACTAATCTTCCCTTGATTGCTCTCCCTAATCCTAGTGGACATATGAATGAGGGTTCCTAGCTTCTCAGCTCTTAGGATCAAATGAGCATTGCCTCAGGGGGTATAGGCTAGATTATATAGCCCTAGGGGTCCAACGTGAGCCCTTGGATCAAACCGACTTAAGCAATGGCCTAGATGCATCTTCAAAGGTGGTGGGAAACTGATGTAGGAAGCTAGCTAATAGGTGGGCCCACTAGGGACTGGGCAGCCGGATAGTGGGCTGGGCAGCCCCACATGTCAGCCACTCAAGCTTCACTTTGGTGATGTGGCTTCTGGATCCTTCTAGAGTCTTCCCATGTAGGTACCGCGGCGGGATTCCATGTTTTCCTTTGACGATTAGGTCCTCCTTAGCAGTTTTTCTGATTAAATCCTGCTAGAAACATAGATTCACCGAAACTCATGGAATTTGTTAGTTTAAACCCCTAAGTCTACTTTAGTGATTCATTTATACCCTTATGCATGTTTAATTGATGGATAAAATATGCAAGCCTACAACGAACGGTCCTTAATCAACATAGGCGGGGCATTATGTCAAGACTCAAACTTGACGCAAGCAAAGAGTCCGCCCGGTCTCAATTTAACATTATCATTAATAGGGTAACCACATGAGCCTTCTACAGAGCTGAGAAGAACATGGTAAAACCTATTTCTCACGAACGATGAAACCATCATTTGACTTATACTGAAGCCTAAGCAAGACTAAGCACAAGAGGTATCGATCTATTCATACTAGCAGGGTATAACTAAGGATACTTGAATATCAAGGTAATCATGCAGTAACGGTATTCGACCAACTCCTAGTTACTTAAAGCACATCTCACAAGACTTAAGTGTAATAAGATTTGTAAATACTGGAGAAGGGGGGTATGCACCGGGGCTAGCCTTCGTTGTAGAGAAGGTTAGTTTCCATAGAGGATCCAGAAGAGTTAGACTTGACACTAACACCAATGGTGGATGGACCTTCTTTGAAACTTGATCAAATTGAGTCTTCTCACTTTCATAAACACTACACATAATAAATGTTGCTTTGCTTAACATGATGGAATGCATGACATGATGCATGATGAAAGACATAAAAGTGCATAGTAGAACTTAAACTAATCTAAGAAAGTTGAATACAACTTTCTTTCGTGGTACAACTAGGGTTACGCTTCACAAAGCATTAGCATTATTTGGTTATTAAGTCCTATATGTGGTTAACAATTAAGTAACCCCTATCATGTTATACTAGTCAAGCATGACAAGGTACTTTACTAACATTACACAAAGTTCAACCACTAAAACGAAAAGGATCATCACATGACTTAATCACATGCATCTTCTAACTAATCATTTGGGTAACTATTTTATTTATTAATTAACAAGTTAATTAGTTATCTATTATGGAAGGAATTACACTATCATGGACTAGAAGGAGATTAACATGAAAAGCATTTACATAGCATAATCACTTACTCAAACTATTGCATACAAATAGCAATCAAAGCTTATAAACATGCATCATCTAATTTAAACATTTAAGTAAGTCCTTTTAGTTATTAACCAACAAGTTAATTATAGACATATCAAAGAATTATTTAATTTGCCATGGAACAGTAGAGGGTTTGGTGTCCCAAGGTCTACAATCAAGGTATAAAACACACCAAAGTTATTTTATGATTTATCCTAATTATTTTGGTATTTATTAATTAATAATTAAAGCATGTAATTAAGTGGATAATTTAAAATTATCAAAATAGTACCGTAATTTTTATGAAAGCAGTTCTAACCATGTAAAGCATACACAAAAGGTAGTTTTTAAACATAGTAAAACTATTGAAAATACCCATTTCCTATTTTTCCTAGGTACATAACAAGGCTACACATAAAATTTCATAATTTTATCATGCACCACTAATTAGTTATGAATTTAGAAAGAAACTGCACTTTTCATCATTTCTAAAAAAGATAAAATTATTTTCCTACGCCAGGACTTTTCTTACCCGCCTCTCTCCTACCCTCTCTCACTAACATGCGGGACCCCAGTCAACACCGGCGAGCCGCTTGCGCTGACCGGCGGGTACTCATCGATGGCAAGACCACCGGCGACAAGACCTACTCCGGTGAGTTCCCCTCTCTCCCACACACTCCCTGATGGTACCAGTTGAACCTCTAACGCATCGTGGCACGCACGACAGCGACCATGGCGTCCAGCGGTGCTCCGGCATGGTGGAGACGACTGTCAGCGAGGTCTCCGGCGATGGGCAGACCACCCACATGTTCCCTACACCCATGCGAACATGCTAGAGCCACCGGTTGGTTGAATTAGGGTTCATGCGGAGCACGGCCATAGCCATGGTGGCTCGGCGGCGCTCGACACAGTGGCGCGGCGTCGGACCGACCACACCGATGTTCTAATGGCCTTAATAGGGTTCGAGGAGGCATGACAAGACTCACCAAGACCTACGTGGCCCAAAGGTTGGAGCGGAGGCGAGGCAGAGCGTGCTACCGACGGTGATAGCAAGCATGGCTGCGTATACCGGTGACTAGGTTTGCGTTCTGGTGGCTCCGACGTGCGCATGCCAAAACAAAGAGGTCTCTAAGCACTATGGCAGCACAAGGAAGATAGAATAAAAACAGATAGGGCAAGAGAGTAGCCAGTGAGGCCTGGCCACGGTGAAGGTGACCTCGGTGGCTATGGCTCGCCACCGTGATAGAAACGGCGTGTGTGGGCAATTGTGGGGGCGTGAGGCGACACGAACAGGTTCAAGCGGTGCGTAAGGGCGAGGTGAAGCTGATGCTACGAGCAATTGATTGGAGAGCAAGCGAGGATGATGAATTTGGCCGGCGCATGGAGGAGCATGGCGGTAGAGCTAAGGGAAGAGAACACGACGGCGATGGCATTGGGGCGATTTAAACGTGCAAGGATGAAACGTCCAGGTGTGCTAGCTCCTACTTGAGTGAGCCACGCAGGCTGCTACATGTCAACATGCACGAGGGCAACAGAGGAGGTCAATGCATCAATGGCAAGGAGGCAGGCAGACTGCTGCCAACGTCGAGCACTGTAGTAGTCTGACAAGGCATATTCTCCTTCCTTTTTCTCCTGATTTTGCAAAACAACGTCATGATCGGCTTTAAGCAAAGTTGTCCATCTATGTGAGATCTCCAATATTGCTTAAAGGGTCAACAAGAAAAACATGATAGATTTTAAGATTATGAATTTCAAACACATGCACTTTGGAACTGAAAATAGAGTTCAGTTAGGGTTTTAGAAAAATAGTTTTTGGATTAGCTACTTAGAGCAATTAATTAGGGATTAACCATTAATCAAGCATAACAACTAATTACACATTATCATACAACAAGCATTACTTCAATCAATAGAACAAAAGTTGGATATATTTTATTTATGAAAATTGATTCAATAATTTCCCTAAAATTGAATCCTTTACTGATTTTCGACACTTAGCCAAAACTTGACCAACTACTGAATTTCAATGCTAATTTAAATTTTTGGAGCTCAAATTTTAAACATTTTTTATTTAGAAACTCAAACAAACTTGATTCTATATTAAAGAGCATACTTTAAACCACAAAGTTGATTTTAACAAAATTTTATTTGTTTAAACAAAACCTCTTATATAAATTCACAAAGAACTTTGAACATTATTATTGTTAACATTTCATGTAACAAATGAAACATCATAAATGCAACATGTAGGCGCTATAAATGAAACATGGAGTGAATACATGACATGATACTTGGTGTTTATGCTTGATGATGCTCATGATCAAGTTTTAATGGCATTTTAATATCTGGGATGTTACATAACCTATCTAGACAAATATTACTTTTGGTGTTTTTCAAATTCACTAAGGTGAATTACGTCTTCTAAGCGAAGTCTACGCGTTGCCTTCGCAAAAAAAGTGAGGGGACGGCATTTTTCAAATTCACTAAGGTAAATTATATCTTCTAAGCGAAGTCTACGCGTTGCCTTCGCAAAAAAGTGAGGGGACGGCGTTTTTCAAATTCACTAAGGTAAATTATGTCTTATAAGCGAAGTTTACGCGTTGCCTTCACAAAAAAGTGAGGGGATAGCGTTTTTCAAATTCACTAAGGTGAATTATGGCTTCTACGCGAAGTCTACGCGTTTGCTTCGGAAAAAAGTGAGGGGACAGCGTTTTTCAAATTCACTAAGGTGAATTATGACTTCTAAGTGAAGTCTACACGTTGCCTTAGGAAAAAGTGAGGGGACGGCATTTTTCAAATTCGCTATGGTGAATTATGACTTCTAAACGAAGTCTATGTGTTGCCTTCACCAAAAAGTAAGGGGACGGCGATTTTCAAATTTACTAGGGTGAATTATGACTTCTAAGTGAAGTCCATGCGTTGCCTTTGCAAAAAAGTGAGGGGACAACTGTTGGTATTTCTTAACGCATCAGAAATAATCCACAAGCGCATGAAATTACCATTGTAGCACTTCACCCGGAAGTATTCAAGGTATCGTATTTTCCACAGGGAATGAAGGTACTCTTCTAGCTAATTCATCCAAGGACAACACAAGGATAGAGTTAGAAAGGGTAGAGATGGATTCCTATGGTATTAGGGTTTAAGGATAGATAAACTCTACTTATACTTGCTTACTTCAGGCATCGGATCACACCTGGTCAACCAAGCGAGGCCAGGCTATGGCTCTACATCGAACCCGAACATGGGGCATTACAAGGGACGGACAGGGCTATCACCACCTGCCTCTTACCCATCAACAGTGGGGAACGAGGCAAACGAAGGTAGCTTCTAGCCTAGACACCGCATCTATGCTATCGACTACTACTCTAGCATGCTAGCAAGGGTTATTTGTCTTTATCAGGGCCCTTCTATTAGAGCATTCGCTGCAAGGACGAATGACGAACCTACAAGCATGTAAGAATAAAGCTTAACTAATCAAAAGACTTTATACCTTAGAAAACATGAACAGTCACTTAGTGGGAGAACCCATTTAAATAAAGATGCTCATCAAGGTACAAGTTGGGGAGACAACAACAAGTCTAGTGCTTCCTCGAGCTCTCCCTCACATCTCTCCCTTACTACTCTACTAGCTATCTAGGGCCAAAGCCCTTGGAGTGAAGCTCAAAGGTGGAGTGCTCTTCCTCTTGTGTGATGTGTTTAGAGGGGAGCTCTAACCCTCTATTTATACCAGGAGTAAGGCACTGTGTGCGTCTATATTTGGCACAAACTACATGCTCCACCACCTTTACCATGCCCTCAAGCCACTGCTAGACGAAGGAGAGGCCAAATGGCACCAGGTGGGGTGCGACCGACCCTAGGGGGCGACTGACCCTTGACCGAACCCTCTCGCCACCGCCTTCACGTGGTGGACTACTGAGTGCATGTGGACTGCTCCTTGGGTGGTCTTTCACCCAGATAACCTGAGTTGAATGGCCTTTCCATTTATTCTTTGTGCATGTCTGCTTTACGCTTCGTTGGAAGTGCCTTCTTGGTGTATTTTCCATGTATTTGTGTTTATGTCCTTTAAAATAGTAATCTCCAAATACATGTGGAACTTGGTCAATGGTAAATGCATATGTGTTTAAGATTTCTTAGCCACCAGTGTTTGTTTTTGTTGTATTTCTTGCCCACTTTAGGTACATTTCTTGTGCTATTCCGATATGTCCTCCTGCAATTGGTCAAACACCAAAACTTATGGAAATTGTTAGTTCTAAAGCCCTATGTCTAAGTTTGGTGTTTATTTGAGCATATTTTATATGAAAATTGGTGGTTAGAAATTGGAGTTGAGGATCGCCAACAAGCTCCTCCACACTTAGCCCTTTGCTCGTCCTCAAGCAAAGCTTAGAGATGAAAGCAATCATGAGCATAACATCCTAAGATATATGGCTTACATAAAAGTTATTCCAACACATTCTTTACACAAGTGGGATTTGTGGTGTTAACTAACATGTTTCCTTGGGTTGCTGAAAAGTGGAATAGTTCTCAAAACAAAGTCATCCTCACAAATTCACATCTTAGCAACTTGGAGTTTTGAAAGTTTTTCTCAAGCAAAAGCATAGTTCACTTTATACTCCTCAAATGGCACTCTCAAATCACTTAGTGGTGTATAAATCCTTACCAAGGCATAGCAATGTTTTGCCTTCTTTTGTTTTCTCCTACTTCTAAAAAGGTTTATGTGGAGCTTAAGGTACGGAAAAACAAAATAGCATACTTGTATTGCATATGTTGTAAAGCAAAATCAAGGATACAAGGAGAGAAGTGCCATACTCTTAGATCAAGACGTGCATGTGTGTGAAAAAAGGTAAACTAAACCTATACTCCTTTGGTAGATATGATCTCTCTCTATAACTTATTGTTTTGAAACATGGCTATCTTTCTTCCTTCTCTTTTCAATACATGAGCCTTGATGTGCTCATCATTTTTTTTCTTTTGTACTTGGACCTTCATGTGTCTGTATATTTTTTATATATATATTTGGACCTTCATGTGTCCTATTTTTAAGCTTTTTTTAGAGCCCATGTTTCTTCTTCTAAACCACATATTTAGGGAGAGATCATTATCTTTTTAGAACATGGAGTATTTTCCTAACAAACATATTTTTGTCTACCCTCAGTGTAGGAGCAGAATTTTTAGTGGATCTGGATGGAAGCATGTTTTTACGTACTCCCCTAGCATGTTTATGTGGGTGTAGTGATCTTAATCTTGGGAGCATGATAAATCTCTCAACAAGGGTCAACAAGACTTGACCAGACTCAACACAATAACATGCAGCGTATGTAGAAGGCTTGAATCTTGCAAGATGTCATATTTGGCTTTGGTAGGAATTGTTCACCAATTGAGGAGTAGTGATACTATGGTTTTATATTTTTTTATTAGAACAAATTCTCCAAGTGCTTTGAATAGAAATGGTAGGATTTCTATGTTAGAAGTATATCACACCTCACAACAACTTAGTCAACATGATTGTCCTATTAGAATATTTTCCCACAAGCATAAGTGTATGTATATGGAACAAACTTTATGCAAGCTTCTATCTTAAACATGTTATGAACATGCCACTTTTCAAAATTTTAAACGAAGTGTGGTTTGCAAAATTTTATAGGGGCATTGTTGATCATGAGGAGATAGCAGGGTTAAATTGAGTTTAGTTTTTGTGATCAAGATTCATGTTTGTTCAAAGTCAAAATTGTAGGGAGTAGAGGGTTGTGTTGCACAAACCATCATTGAAGAAGAAGTTGTTAAGTCAGAGGTGGTTTGACTGAACCAAAGGTTTAGCCAACCCTTTGATGGAATATCTGTTTGTCCTTCTTTCATGTTGGATCGTTCGATGTTTGTGCAACATGTTGGTGGGAGAACTCGAATGTGTGTTCATTGTGCATGAGAGATCTCCCCCACACTTATTCTTGTACCTATTTATTTAAACAAAAAAGAAACAAAGGTGGAAATAAATAAGGGCTCTGCCGATTTGAACACCGGGGAGCCTAAATTATTTTATTTTATTTTATTATTTTTTTATTATTTTATATACCTTTTTTTGTGTTCACCTAACTTTTTATCTTTTAACTCAAGCAAGGCTGAAAGTAAGTTTGCAAAACAAAATATAGCTTTGATTTATCTCCATATTAGATTACCTTCCATTTGTTTATGAAAATGATGACTCAAGGTTCATTAATCAAGATTAAACACCATGTCTAATTTTGATTATAGAAGGCTATTTTAACCCAAGCACCATGCTTAATTTAAAAAGCCTATGAATGCGGCACACAGGCCTATGTGACTACACCCAAACCAGAGCATATGGCATAGACCAGGAAAGCATGAATTTGTATGAGCAGGTTATATCTTCATGGAGACAAAACATGAGTAAAGGAGTTGGTGAACTTTTATTTACCTTTGCATACCTGAGTATATTTACCTGGCAGCATATGTGGATGAAAGGTGTGGGACTGCTGCAGTGGTGGCTTGATTGTGGTAGTAAGCAAAGGCTTTAGGAGAGGAGAATCCTCCTCTCTCTTGCTTTTTTTCTTTTTATATCATATAATTTTTTTACTTTCATCTTTCTCTTCTTTTTTGTATATATCTTTTTTTATTTTTAGCAAGACAGAGCTGTCATCACTTTTTTTTCTTTTTAACCAAGATGGCCTTTGTGAATGGAACTTGCGGTGAGATTTTCACCATCCTCCCCCACACTTGGAATTTTGTGTAAAAGTCAAGTGTGTAAAGTCAGGGCCTCCTTGTGAGTGTGTTCCATCACTAAAGATCATTAAGGTATGTAGCTGATGTAGCCCCCATGTTTTTTTAGCATTGTATGGCCCTTGTTTTTCTTAATCTCAGCCTAAAATGGTTAGCGACCAAGAATACCTGAAGGTGCATACTAACTTGATAACATGTTCTTGCTTTTATTAATAAGAAAGTTGTTTTTTTTAATAATCTTTTTTTATGATTGTATATATTTTTTCTCATGATAATCTAGGGTATCTCCCGGCAGTGCTTAATTTATAGTCTTAATCTTGACCATGGGAACTTCATCTTGTAGCTATCATTGGTGGTGTAGTTTCCAGCTTCACCACAAAGCATTGAACATTTTCATTCAATCTGCAAGGTTAGTATCATAGTGCAACTACAGGATTTGCAGTATTTATGATAAACGAAGATATCAGCAACCATCCTTTTAGAAAGTTTGAAAACTAAGATCAAAAGATGGTTGGGATCCTCGTAGAAGCATGTGGTACTGAGCAAGGTGTCCATGGCACATATGTTTTCTTTCTCATAGGATACATCATGTATGGTCAATGTTGTATCTCGACCATTATTGAGAACAACATTTGGATGGCCAGAGGGACATGGCTTGTGTTCAAGCAAGGGTGATGGTGAAACAAACGGGGTTACGAATTTCACCTCCTCGAAGGGGTCATGGTTGGGGTAATGCTTCGCCATTGGAATATTTGAGTGAGTGGCAGAAGCAGTTTTCCCAAACTCTTCATTAAGGCTCCCATGGGAAGATTTTTCTTGGAAAAGATTGTCCAAGGGGTGGCCTATTAGAAGCTCAAACTCAAAGATGGCAAAGATGTGGAAATCTATAAAAACCTTGATTTTGTCAATTGTGATTGATACGACCCTAACAATCCCACAACATTCAAAGATGAGTCCTGAGGGACTTTTGAAGAGTTTATTCATTGGGACTAGCAGCATATTACCCAAAATGTTTTATGCTAGGAATTCTAACATGATACTAGTCTCGACTGTGGGGTTGTGTAGGGCTTCTACGGTGGTTCCCCTTAATGAATAAGGTACGATCGTGGAAGGTGAAAGAATCTGAATTACTTTAGAAGAGCGTTTCACTTCCATTAACAATTCCTTTGATGGTTCTATCTTAGGGGAAGCTTTCTCAAGATGATGTGTAAGATTTTTGTGCCGACAAAGCTTCAAGGTATTGCCATAATCCTCAAATTCGATAGGAAACTCCGAAGGATGAATTAATCTTTCCTTCGGTGTTCGTGGTTCGGGTGAGGGCTCATGAGTTGAATCTAAGGATACTATGGGTTTGGATTCAACTGGTGAGGACTCCTCAATGCTCAACATGACTTTTGACTAGAGGGTTCTAGGTTTTATGATGGAAGAAGAGTGTCTATCTATGAAGTTTTCAAGGAATTTTAATTGTTTTGTCATAGGTTTGTGTGTGAAACGACCTCCAACAATCATGTGTAGGCATAGGTCAGCATGTATGTCGACACCCAAACAAAAGAGTCGCAGCAATATGTTGTTGGGTAAAGACAAGTCTAGGCTGGCGTGTATTAACACTGAGAACCTAGCCCAGGCTGCACCTATAGACTCCTTCTCATGCTACTCAAAGTTAATGATTGCCCTTGGTAGAGAGTTGATATGGGATATGGGGAAAATGTAAGACAAAACTTGTCCTTAAGTTTATCCCAATCCCCATTCGTACTTTCTATGGCAAGTGTGTACCATTGTTTTGCCTCCCCCATGAGAGATAAGGGAAACAATGTCCACCCTAGAGTTTCCTGTGCCATGCCTGAGATGCTCAGACACGAACACATCTCCTCGAACTTGTGTAGGTGTTATCAAGGGTTTTCATTATCATGCCCTTAGAAGGGTTGTGCCTAAACCATGACTATCAAGCCAGGTGGAGTTCAAAGCCAGATGGAATTGGTTTTGAAAGTGGCTCAGGGAACTCACCCTTTGAAATGGATAGGAGTAGTTTTCATGGTGAAAATATTTTTTTGTTTTCTTTTAAAAAAAAGATACAGATATGAGGACAAACTAGGTTTGAAGAAAATATGGCAACCATTCCACGGCAATGGCGCCAAAAATGCTTGTTGGTATTTCTTAACGCATACAGAAATAATCCGCAAGCGCACGAAATTACCGTTGTATCACTTCACTCGATAGTATTCAGGGTATCGTATTTTCCACAGGGAACAGAGGTACTCTTCTAGCTAATTCGTCCAAGGACAATACAAGGATAGAGTTAGAAAGGGCAGAGAAGGATTCCTATGGTATTAGGGTGTCATAAGGACAGATAAACTCTACTTCTACCTGCTTACTTCGGGCACCGGATCACACCTGGTCTGCTAGGCAAGGCCAGTGTACAGCTCAACGTCGAACCTAGACATGGGGGATTACATGGGATGGACAGGGCTATCACCACCTGCCGCCTACCCCTCAACCATGGGGAACAAGGCAAATGAAGTTAGCTTCTAGCATAGACACCATGTCTACGCTATCGACTACTACTCTTGCGTGCTAGCATGGGTTATCCATCTTTATCAGGGCCCTTCTACTAGAGCATTCACCACAAGGACGAATGATGAACCCACAAGCAGGTAAGAATAAAGCTTAACTAATCAAAAGACTTTATACCTTAGAAAACATGAACACTCACTTAGCAGGAGAACCCATTGAAGTAAAGATGCTTGTCGAGGTACAAGTTGGGGAGACACCGACAAGTCCGGCGCTTCCCCGAGCTCTCCCTCACATCTCTCCCTTACTAATATACTAGCTATCTAGGGCCTATGCCCTTGGAGTGAAGCTCAATGGTGGAGTGCTCTTCCTCTTGTGTGTTGTGTTTAGAGGGGAGCTCTACCCTTCTATTTATAACAGGAGTAAGGTGGTGTGTGTGTCTATATTTGGTGCGAAGTACATGCTCCACCGCCTTCTACATGCCCTCATGCCACCGCTAGATGAAGAAGAGGCTAAGCGGCACCAAGTGGGGGTGGCTGACCCTTGACCGAACCCTCTCACCACCGCCTTCGCGTGGTGGACTGCTGAGTGGATGCGGGCTGCTCCTTGGGTGGTCTTTCACCCAGATAATTTGAGTTGATGGGCCTTTCCATTTATTCATTGCGCATGTCTTCTTTACGCTTCGTCGAAAAGCGCCTTCTTGGTGTATTTTCCATGTATTTGTGTTTATGTGCTGCAAAATAATAATCTCCAAATACATGTGGAATTTGGTCAATGGTGAATGCATATGTGTTTAAGATTGCTTAGCTACCGGTGTTTGTTTTGTTGTATTTGTTCTCCACTTTAGGTATATTTCTTGTGCTATTCTGATATGTCCTCCTGCAATGGTCAAACACCAAAACTTATGTAAATTTTTAGTTCTAAAGCCCTATGTCTAAGTTTGGTGTTTATTTGAGCATATTTTATATGGAAGTTGGCGGTTATAAATTGGAGTTAAGGACTGCCAACAACAACATTTTTTCAAATTCACTAGTGAGAATTATAACTTCTAAGCGAAGTCCACATGCTGATTTATTAAGAAAAAATTTAAAAAGAAGCAAACATGTCACAATAAAGACAAAGTATATTTGCAAATTTAATAATAAAAATTACAACTTTTCATATTACAAATTATAAAACAATATTATTCAAAAAAGATTAACAACACAGAAAAACAAGTTTACATAAAAAAATTACAATCATTCATTTTCCAAAGCTACAATATTTGCAACTTCAATAACTAAGTCTTCAACGACTTTATCCAACACACGATCAACCTCCGATTGAAGAAAATCTTCAGAAATAAAGCTCGGCCAAGCACTTGAACATGATGACTAAGAAAAACACCAGAGTCAAGCAAATATCTCTCTTTTAAATCTCATGAGAAAAAGAACCACCAATTACCTGAGAAATTTTGCTGAAGTCGATAAGACATGGCAAGCACGGTTCCTTGTTTTTAGCAATATGATTTTTAGATTCAAAATCCAAAACACTATATTTTATAAGAAAAAAATCACAAAATCAAAAACAAAAAAACAATATAACATAACGCTTACGTTAGCTTACGTTCAACAAATGTATCAAACATAGAATTTGCGTCGTTGGTTTCATACTCCAACCAGATTGAAGGTTCAATGATAAAGTTGCCCTTACACATTAACAATGGCATAACACCAACTTTATCCTGCTCATTCAATATTTACAAATGTCAAAAGATCTTTAAAACCTCACCCCTCAACTTAAAATCTAAAAACTAAACTACGAAGACAACTAAACTGGGTGATCACCACCATCATCATCTCTAGCATTCTATTCATCCTGCTTGTCCTGTTCCTTCTCATCAGCAGCAATCCCTTTCTCAAGCTGCTGCAGAAAGAGGAAAAAATATTAGAATGAAAAATAAAAAGGAAAATAGATAAAAAGAGAGCAAAGTCTCAACTAACTTTCTCCATCTTCTTCTTAGCCTTCATAAAAGCATTCTCCCTACCACCTTGATTCCAATATTGATGAAAATATCTTTTGCAAAGCAACTAAGACCGTGAAGAAACCTGACTCAAAGACTCCATAGTTGGGAACTTATAGCTTTTATCCAACAATTGCTCATACAGGGGATCATTTGCTTCTTTCATCAAACGAAAGAGTGCATGAGTTGAGTACATACAACTCAAATCGGCACTAGTCTGAATGACAATAGGCAAATTCAGCCAAAGAATGGATCAAATTCTCCAACCTCCCAGTAGGGATCTTCTGGCTTCACACCAAACTTATCATAGCAGTTCTTGCAAAGCTTCGACAAGCGAGTACACTTGTCATGAAAACTTTGATCCTTTTTAGTAGCCTTCTTCTCAAGATACTTCTTCTCCCTCACAATTTTATCAAAATCTTTCTTTAAATTGTCAAATTCTTCAGTCTTACTTTCAAGCCTTGCTTCCATTGAAATACATCTTGTTTCCATAGCATGGAGAGTATCAGCAGTATCCACTCTCTCCTTTTCCTTATCAGTAAGCTGAGATTTTAAAGACTTAATTTCTTCAAGCAAACTCTTTTCACGAAGAGCTGCATTCTTCAAGTGATTTATGTAATCCTCTTTGCAAAAGAGCACTTTAAAAAGAAGAGAAAGAAACAAAGACAAAAAATTTAATTAGATTATAAATCCAAAACAAAACACGAAGTAAAAAACTATAATAAAATCAAAATACCTTATAAATCATAGAAACACTAGCATCTGCCAACTCAAGGGAAGATTTTCCAGCAAGTTCAGCTTCCACATCTGGAACTACGAAGGCATCATCAATGCACTTTGATAACTTTAGCTCTGATTTCTTTGGCATAATGGGAAGTTTCTCCAAGCCAATCCTAACAAATTTAGAAGTGTCTAAGTTCACACCTTGAGCTTGGCAGTACTCCAGACACTACTTATATGCCTCAGGATCAACTCCATCAGGGATTGTCTCCAAGGCTTCAACAGGTTTAGCAGGCTCTTAAGCCACATCCTTCATTTTGCTAATATCCACAATCGTCTCTTTCTGAGATGAAGAATCAGGAAAAAAATTCATCTGCAAAAACAAAAGCGAAGTCAAAAATAAGAAACATATATATACAAATCGAACAAAAAAAAAGAGAACAGCAAACTAACCTGTGGAAATGCCTTTTTCAAGTTGACAAGAAACTTTTTCACCAGTATTAACATTTATAGTGGACTCAGTCAAACAAGAAACCCGAGCACACTTAGCTTCTTCATCAAAGACATCTTCATCAAACTCATCAAAGTCAAGGGTAAGAGTGGTAGTACCGTTACCCTCATGAGCCATAGCTTTTTGAACATTACCTTTGGCAGGACCACCTCCCAAATCACTATCTTGCATTACAACTTCTAGGGGCGATGTAGCGCGAAGCCTAACATCAGCATCTCCTACAGTTTCTTATGGAGTTTCAGCAACAAATCTTTGAGAAGATGGCCCTGCAGTCTCTTGCGAAGCCAGAATTCCAAGCTCACCTTCTTCTAACTATTCTTCAGCAGTAGTAGCCACATTGGCAACAATAGGAGCGACAACCACGGGAGAAGAAATTGGATTAGCCAGAGATGAAGGCAAAGTGTCTTCACCAACATGTGTCAGGGATGAAGTCAAAGTAGCTTCGCCAGCATTCACATCAAGAGAAAATGTAGCTCCAAAATTCTAGAAATAATCATCAAGCGGAGTCAACATCGGTGGAGTCAACCCACTAGAAGTAAAAACTAAGCTAATCATTCTCACCTTAGCATCATGAGTTTGTCGACTAAAAGTCTCCTAACTCTCAAAGACCCAAATCTTAATCACCATCTTTACTCTTTTCTGAACTAGAAGAAACAATAGTCTTCTTCTTATTAACCTTCTTAACAAGTTTACCAGCCCTCTTTATCCTTGTAACATTTTCTATACCAGGCTTTGTGCCACGAGTATAGGCTGGTGGTGGCCTCTCACCATATTTGATATTAGCAATTTCAAAAACCCTATTCAAGTGCTTATAATCTTTTACCAAAATTTTATCCATCAAATCTTTCTCCTTCAAAAACTTCCCAAGAATTGCAACTGCTTTCACTTCAACAGCGGAGACAAAATCTTCATTAGTTAAATAATTTTTTGGTCTAATAACTTCTTTATCAGGATACAAATAATCTTTCCCTCTAACAGTCTTCTTGTGAAAATGAACAAAGCACCAGCTCTTTCGAAGGGACCAAACACGGGCCGCAATATATTCTTCACATAGATCTCTAGCACCTTGCAAGCAGGCACACAGCTTATAAGCTTTCCCACAAATCTTTGAGTTTTTAGTACTTGCGAAGACAGGTCTACATTCAAAATCATTCTTTGACATCTTCGCTGCTAACGGATGTCTCTTGACCATCTTTCTTGACTCATCTCTTTCTTCGACAAGTGGAACTGAGTGATAGAACCAATATCTGTACCAGTCTTCATTCCACTTAATCTTAGAAGCTGGAGCAATTAGTTTAGCAGTCCTGGCAGGTTTGAAACCACTAGAACCAAAATATTTGATAACTTTCTTACCATCAACCATCTTGTTCCTAAATTGAGTATGCATCTCATGAAGAGCACATAAAGCCTTAATATCTGGGATCACATTTTGAGACTTCACCGCCCAAACAAACAAGCAATCTTCGCAATCCCCTTAGGAGTCAGGTGATGCATCTCAATGTTATGAGCCTTTAAATTTTCTTCAAGAAAATCTTGACATGGCATGCAAAGTCCCACAGTAAACTGGTCCCAAAAAACCACACATTCATGAGGCTTCGGATCAGGGATTGTTTCATTTTTAGGCAAACAAACACAAGCCCTCTCTATCATCCAATTGGTAACCATCCAAGCTAATTCATTATCATTCATCACAATCTTCCCAAACTTCAATGATTTTGTATCATCACTGTAACACCCTAGGTGTTTAGGCTTCCACTAAATTGCATGTCATTTCATAAACATGTGCATTATCTATGTCATCATGTCATTATCATTGAAACATACATATGCAACATTTTAAATTGTATGTGTTTCATGCTTGATTGCTTAGAGTGGTAGTAGTGCAACATGTGAATGTAACATGAAACTCTCATACTTGGAAACATGGCAATATGGTAGTAATGTGGCAATTATAAAATGACAACAAGGTCTTGAAACATGTAAAACATTGCATTGCAACATATGAATGAATTGCTTGTTTTACTTTCTTTATCACATGTGATCATTAGAAGTGGTATAACAATTTTGTAAAGTGGTTGATCATGGTCTATTACACCTTAACTATACTTAGGTTACTTGTTGGGACATTGTTCATGTAGATCAAAATGACCAAAATGCCCTCAAGTGCAAGTTTGACTTGAATTGACCCTTGGAGTGTCATTGTTTGACTGTTTAAAAAAATCCAACTTAGAGACTTTGCATGGCTGTGCACTCTTTACAAAAGTTGTAGCAAATTTATCAAGGAACAAAAGTTGTTTTATGACCAACTCATGAAAATGGCTAGAACATGCTCAAACATGGCCCACAAGTCAGAAGTACATGCTGATTTCAGACTTAGAAATTTTTCTAAGTCCTTAACTGTGTTGCAGTTTCATGTACCCAACTTTGTCACCTTGTATCTCCCTAACCAAGCCAAACCAGCTTGAGCTCCAATGGAAAGAGTTGTAGTTCACATATAGATGAGCAACTTTGTTAACTATGGCATAGTCTAGATCGCCACGGATTAGGAGTTAATCATCGTCAAACATGCTT